>OX376663.1:11205000-12405000 GCA_947386135.1 Melanchra persicariae | reverse complement strand
AAGACAACTCAACACTTCTAACACTCTAACCAAACAAAAGCACACTACCGCACAACACCTCAACGAACTGAACATCCACACAGGAATGTGAATCCCTGCCCTCAATAAAATATGTGCGTTGTCCTCCCTGCTGTTATCCGATCGTCGCCAAACAAACCACTGCGCTGATGCAGTCCTCTAGATTTGTTGACATTCCAGACACATCACCCGCCATTAGCCTTGTGATCGATTGTGAAAATCCAAGGAGACGAGACGAATATGTTTAAACGATGTTTCTACTATTTTTCCATAAAAAAAAAATCGACGACTTACGACACTCCTGTCTGCAGCCTGACTGAGTAGCTAGATTAGCAACAGATCATCATCATCATCATATTAGCCAAAAGACGTCCACTGCTGGATATGGACCTCCTCCATAATCGCCACGCTTGGCAGGCGGGTTGGCGATCGCAGTGTAGCTGTTGCAATGTACAGAGAATGCTGCTGCCCATTTTCTGGTGAGTCCCTTAGTCGCCTCTTATTTTAAGGCCGACACCATACGGAACAGAGAGAGCCTACACTTGAACCGTTAGCTTTCTAGATAAGCTTAAAAATTTTAACAAAAAGAATAAAAAAAGGGAATAACTAAATTGAACAGAATGTATAAAATAATTATGTAACTTGAACTATGAAGAAGTAATAATTTTGTTTTTATCTGTGGAGGCTTGTAATTAGCAATTTAGTTACATATTATTGTCATTATAATGATATTAGTCTGTAAGTCTTCCGAAAAATAAATAAATAATCAGAAACGGGGTTTCGAAGTATATTCATATTTGAACAGTCATTTTCCTTCCACCACTTTGCAGTGTCAGCTCCAATGTCATTCGAAAACACACATTTAGCCACCCTTTCATGACCTTTAATATTTATTCTAGTATGCAATCAGACACGTTGACAGTCCATCACACAGTGGCCTCACAGTGGCCTCCAAATAAATAAATTACGATAGCGAGTGGCCAACCCTCTTCAACCCCAGTCCAAACAAATATAACAATTAACAACCCCTTTGTGGCAGATTCGTGTTATTATTGACGATGAATTCGTGGAAAGGTGGCTTTATTGTGCCCCGCGGTGACACTGTGTGTGCAGCTCGTGATGGACTTACAGAAGTACAATGCTTCTAACAACCACGATTACAGTTCTCGTCAAATATCTGTGCCCCTCTGAAGTTGGCTACGAGTGGCTGCGTAGTAGTCCAAATTACAAACAAACTGCAACTGCGCATGCGCAAAGACATGGGGGCAGGGATTATGGCGGCGTGATTTTATGTCTCAGTCGCTCTGTTACGTTCGATGCATGCTTGCGTCCCGCTTGCTCCCGTCTACGTGACTGCACCTGTGCGATCTTTGTAAATGGCTAACTTCAGAGGGGCAAAGTTATTTGACGAGAACTGTATATAAGGTGAGCCTGTGTATGGGAGCTGTTTCGTGACACGTGTAATGGTGGTTCTACACATAGTTACGGCATCAAACATAAATTTAGCCACGTGAATCTTGCTCTTCAAACATTTTGGGTCAATTTCTAGTAATAAGCCTTAAGTTATAACGGTCTATACGTTCGATCTTGCTCAAATTATTGTTAAAACGTCAAGCATGTAGGCACGTGTGGACTTAGCATAAGATTTTTAAAGTATTGGGTTGAGAAATATGTTCTTTCACTACATTATCGGTGAATTTGTAAGGAGCTCATGGCTAAATGATGCCAGCCATGAGGAACGATATTCGAGGTTAAGCGAATCTTGTGGAGGGCGATCTGTCAATGGATGACCATCAAAGACATGCCAAGTTTCCTCCGTGCCTCGGAAAGCACGTAAGGCTGTTTGGTCCCAGCTGTCATTTGAATATCTTTAAAAGTCGCTACTGGTAGTCAGAAATCAGAAAACATGATACCAGTCTAACCAAGGAGTATCGTATCACCCAGCTACTGGGTTATGGAAATCAGATAGGCAGTGTTGCTCCATGTAAAAAAAGACTGGTATTCGGCTGCATCAGAGTAGATTGAAAGCCAAATTTATTTAGCTTTATTGGTTAAATAAATTGACTGAACAGCAACCTCGTATTAACTTAGTACTTCAATTTATCCTAAAACGGTAGGTTTAACAAAGAGAGAAGCAATAATATTATATGTTGACATTTATATTTTCATATTAACAAAGGCCAATATTATAAATATTGACTTATATTAAAACGAGATAAAGTATCTTTCATAGTAACGAGAATATCTCCTCGAAGGGAACGTATATAATATACGGTTTCATAATCCCATTTAATCATGCATGCGGAAATAGCTGTCGCTAAGCAAGAAGATCCTGACAGCGGCAGATTTTGACAACGGGATGAGGCTGGACTACTCCGTCGCTCGTCTGTATATTGTACTATAATCCTCGGCTTAAAACCTCACTGTCCATCAACCCTGTCATTCAATCCGCTACCCAAATCCAATGAATTACGTATATACTCCATCTAAACCGGCAAAAACACCCGAAAGTTAATCCAGCGTTATGTTACTGTATCCAATTTCAGGGAATACCTATTGCTGGTTTAATAACTCGAATATTACGGCACATTACCAAGGAAAGTTGCCTTTGTGGCCAATGTCGAATAAGATGTTCTTTATTACGTTACAGAACCAGCACAAAAGCGTTATGTAAGGCAAAGAGAATTAATTTTCACTAGAACAAACTTGAAAGGCAGTCAAACTCGATCCTTGTAAAATATATCGAGACACGAAAGCCTCAGAGGACATTATATAAATTTAAATACCATAAAAAATGGTCTGGCTAGGGTAATTTATGACTTAGGATTCGAAGGTAAAATTCTAAAGCCTTTAAAAATATAATTTGGGCCAATGAAAAATTGGGCCCTGTTTCATTCAAAGTCAAGATTAATTCTTTGCGTGACTTTACAAAAGTTCGTTCAACAAAAGTTGTTTGGTTTTGCTAAGCTTATATTTAATTTTGTTGAGATTTTGAAAATTGGCTTACCTCGGTAATACGGATTATATACCTGGAATTGTTTCTACTTTTAAGCTTTAACTTGCTACTTACTTATCATAAGTTTATATTGTCACAAGGACTAGATTAACTCAACTTTTATTTCGTACTAACTTCTGCCCACGACTTCGTCGTCTGAACGTCGTGAACTGATACTGAAATGTGTAAATGATGAGTGTAGGTACTGATTTTACTGGCATCTCAGCAGCTCGTTGGGACACGACATAGTGAGGGTGTTGTTGGCGTCGATAATCCGCCTGCTCCAGCGTTTCCGTAACTCAGAATTTCCACTTCCTCCTCAGTTCCCATTAGGCCATTTAAATATCGAGGATAAAAGGTAGCCTGTATTATTCCAGGATATGAACTATATGTGTGCCAAATTTAATCCAAATCCTTCGATCATGTTTGCGGTGGCGTTCAGAATTCTTCACTTCACGTATATTCATTTACCTAATCTAATTGAATTGATTGATATCGGCCTTGGAACGTAAAATTTAGTGCCTGTTTTTTTCGCAAAGAAGTGAAGTATCACTATTTATCAATGCTAATAACAAGTTTTTCACTAAGAGCGGATTTCACCAATGAAACTGAACGCGTTCAGTACATCTGAACTGCGTTCAAGAGCTGTCAGCGTCAATATTCCATAGAAAAATAGTGACACTGATAACTCATAAACGGGGTTTATACGCTGATCGCGAGGTTGGTGAAAATGGCCCTAAGTGAATTAGTAGGTAGTTAATACACAGCCATTCTGCTGCAGCGTTTTACTGAGTTTTTGGATTTTTTTGTTAAAACTGGCCCTGCTTATAATTTGTAACTTGTAGGAACTATACACATAATCATAATCTTGTGGTATCAGAGTCTTCTGCTTTGTTTCAGCAAATTATTCTTCTTCTGTACTTGGCTAATATTAAAATAAGCTGCTTGCCAGGTGGATTTTCTTTTTATTAATGGATGGGAAATCATAAACTGACTTCTTCTGCTCTAGGTAGAGTGCGCAACCCTGGCAGACTCTGGCCCTAACGGGCCCCGTCTACTTTGCTGACATGTCTTTGAAGCGCGCGTGGAACACAACGTGCCGTCGACCTGGGCCTGGTTGTGATCGGACAACAAGCCGTGGCCGAGAATCGCCCTGCGACTCCCGACGCCCAGGGCGTCTTCTTCTGTTGCGGCGGCTGGGGCGTGAGGTTTGCCTCTCCCTCACGCGTTCCACTTCCTCCTTCACCAGCATTACTACTTCGCAGAAGGAGGTGACGGCTTCGCATGCCTCTTCGCTCCAGACCATGGATTGAACAGGTGGCTATTTTTTTATTATTCGTATCGCGTAAAAGTAGCCTGTCTCCAGAGTCCCATGTATCTCTGTGCCAAAATCGGTTTGGCCATACCAGTGGCAAATCCACTTTCACATTCATAATTTCAGTTAGAATTAAGATAGTGCTGTCACTGTTAATAAAAATCCGTCCATATCGACATGATAATGGTAACCACTAAGTACTATCTTGTTAGAAGTTCGTTCCCCTGAAACTTGTCTACTAGCTTAACTCTCACTCATCGTGAACTTTAGAGAGGCCAAGAAGTTTAGCCATCTATACCAAACTACTTACTAAACCAATGTAAACTGAGCTTAACTTATGTGACGTCAGTTCGGTATGTGTGAGATAAAATCGCAGCTTTGTTCCTGTCACGAGATGCGATGTTTGGGACTCCGGATAAATGTATGGAGGACGTGATTTGAATTTTTGAAGTTATGTGGGATTTCATTTTGTGTTTGGTTTATCGAAGGGATAGACGGTCAGTCGAATAAAGCAGTCGTTTTATGAGTAAATGCCTACTTCAAGTCTACATGACACACAAAACTTAGATAAAACAATGATACTTAGGGCCTCGTTCACCATGTCTAAGTAAAGTATTGATTAGCTACTTTCCAGTTAACGTTACTTGGTAAGTAAAAGTTACGAGTATCTTTCGTTAATTTCACAAACAAAAATAGAGCTTTGAGTAACAACTGGTTAAGTGAATGACGTAACAAATCATAAGATAAATACGTTCAATATTACGTCAATGTTACTCGTCAAATGTTATTATTGGCAGATGTTGGCAGTTGTCAATTGTCATTCGTGGTGTTTGTATGGTTGGGTAGGAGAGAGAGCGTGTGAATTTAGTTTGTTACTTTATTTACCCATATTTTTTATTAATATATGGATAAAGTTAAATGAGTTAAAACTGTAAAATAACCTTTTATGTGATAGGGATATTTTGGTATCCCTTGTGCAGAAATACCAAACTGCTTGAAAATAAACAAAGCGTACTAAATAAACAACGATTTGATGGGTTATAAGTAAAATTACTTGAATAATGAAAAAAATACCACACACTTTTGCGATTAAGAGATTATTTTATGTTTAATAAAGTTTGTTGAACTTGTTAGACTTAGAACTTGTTGTGTAAATTACGAAAATAAGCAAAAAAGTCAGTTTTATTTAGGTTTGTAAAATAATCAACACGGAATTTAAATACACGAATCCTTTATTTAAATTAGAACATTCTACGACGCAATTAGTACCTAGAGGTACTAATTGCGTCGTAGAATGTTCTAATTCATCCAATTGATGATCCAATCAAGTCAAATAAATGCATTTCACTAATAAATTTTGACAGCGAACAACTTTTAACTGTAAAGTAAACACGTTAATTGGGAGATGTCGAGGCAAGTTAATTACGGGTCAGTTAATCTTATGATTAGTGCGAATTTCACGACGTTCGAGTAGAACGTGTGAAATTCGCATATGAGATTACGGCTGACTTTATCTGTCGGTCAATCTACTCGACACTTTACTTGAGGATGGTGAAAGAGGCCCTTACTCCTATATTCTAAGGCTGTCCTCCAACTCAGTTAGACTAGATAATGTGTGGGGTCGTTAGACCTTACTGCCCACACGAAAAGAAGAAAAAGAAGACTAGATAATGGAATTTATTTTATCGTTCGTTTTCTCCGTTTTCAATGAAGCTCGATGAGACCCGGAGAAACGATTCAAGTGTTCTGGGCCTAAACCACCAACTCTTAAAGTAATATTACTTTAATATTACTTCCAGTGGGAAAGAGACAGAGCTATACGTTCTGTATAGCTCCGTCTCTTTCCCACTGGAAGTAATATTAAAGTAATACTGTACTGCTTTAAGAGTTGGTGGTGAGGCCCCTGGATCCCGCAACAAAATTATTCAGAAAATAACAGTTGAGTAGTAGGAAAAAATATAATTTCCACTTCCCTCCTTATCAAGCTAACATGAGTAACGGTAACGAAGTTGACGCCATCTATAGCGACTTCAGCAAAGCTTTTGACAAAGTTGACCATAATATTTTGCTACAAAAGCTCGAGGTCACATTCGGTGTTCATGGTTCACTTCTGAAATGGTTCCAGTCTTACTTGGTTGGCAGAACAGCAAGAGTAGTAGTTAATGGACACTCATCCAACACTTTTACACCTACATCTGGTGTCCCACAGGGGACACATTTAGGACCAATATTATTTATAATGTTTGTTGATGACATTAAATATTCCATACAAAACTCTCATTTTGAAATGTATGCTGACGATTTAAAATTCTATAGGATTGTAATGACAAAGAACGATGAAATTCTTCTGCAAAAGTATATTGACAGGCTAAGTGTGTGGTGTGAGAAGAACAGCATGCAAGTTAATGTTGGTAAATGCTATCATATTAAATTCTCTCGTAAAAAACACAAATTTAATTCCACGTATATAATGAAGAACCAAATCTTAAGTAAAGTGTCTGAAGTTAGGGATCTAGGCATCATTATCGACTCTGAAATGAAATTTCAAACACACACCGAAACGATAATAAATAAAACCAATAGAATGCTAGCATTTTTAAACCGTAACACTAGACAATTCCGTAGTTTGGCTGCACTGAAAGTTTTGTTTTTTGCATTAGTTCGTAGTCACATAGAATACTGCTCCATCGTCTGGTACCCCGTACATATTACCCATATTCAACGCATCGAAAGAATTCAAATAAAATTTATAAAAAGACTCTCTTATATAGCTGGTGTACGGAATACAGCTAAAAACTATGATGATAGACTGAATCACTTTGGAATTAAATCTCTACACTGGCGTCGAGACTTTGCGGGTCTAATTTTCTTATTCAAGATATTAAATCAGGGTGTGGATTGCTCACAGCTTTTGTCATCAATAAATATTAATACGCCCCGGTCATCAGCTAGACTTCATAATTATAAGCCTTTTGCTTCTAGTGGCCGCAAAACCAAGTATGGGAGTAACGCCCCCCTTTCCTATATTCTCGGAAGGTGTAATGAAATTTTTCACGATTGCGACCTCGACATATTTTCGGGCAGCCTCACTCAGTTTAAAAGAGCTGTGCTCAATAAAATGTAATTATTGCTTAATTATGTACTTTTTTTTTTTGTTGCGTGTGTTCTTTTTTGTTTTGTGGTTGTTATTTTATTTTATGTAATTCAATGTTATATAATTTGATTCAAACTCTTTTAATTTAATTTATTTTATTTAATCTTAATCTTAATCAATCTTATTTAATTTAATTAAATCTTATTTTTTATTTAATTTCAAGTGTAAAACATTATTGACATTATTGTTAATATTTCGAATTGCATTGATATCCACCATTGTTTGAATTTATCATTGTATTGAGTGAGATACACAAAATGCTGTGCTTACCTTTAATTTAGATGCATGCAATGCTATTTTACTTGTAAATAATCGTGTAATGTCTTTGTGTGTATTTAGTTGGTTTGCCTAAATAAATAAATAAATAAATAAATCAAGCAGTAGGCAGAACAGAGCTAGGCGAAACCCAACTTTAACAGGTACCAAGGGACACATACAACTGGGTTAAGCCCAGTTGCCAAGCATCACGGATTATACATTTACACTAATGGGTCCTAAATTGTGAGCTACTTTTGATTCCAGTAATAGGTAGGTATGGCAAAATTGCTTGATCTTCAGTTGTAACCTGAATACTATCTAACATAATATAATAATATAATATTTATATAATATTGCGTTCAGTTTGCCAAAGAATACACTCTTATAAGATATGATGTGCGGATTGTTCGTATTCAAGGTCAGATGTAGAACATGTACATGTAGTTGTAACGGGAAATCAAAGACCTGTAAATCTGACACCTGTCTTGACAGGTTTCGTGTTACCAGGTTCTGGGTGACGAAGGTCCGATAGGCAGTCGCTGAATTTAATCGATTTGACAGTTATTCTTAGTTCAATTTCGGGACTTATCGTAAGTCCGTAGGTGATACGGAGTAGAAAACGCCCAACACTAGGGCCGAAACTACGGACTTCGGGCTTAGAGAGTAGACCCCAATTAACAAGCAAACTCCAAGTCAACAAGACACACTGTTCCTACAGAAGTTTTTTTTATTTTATTTTATACATTGGAGACAAAAAATAGTTAAGTACATGCTCAAAGAAAATATTATATAATAGTAAAAGTTTTTTGTTATAATTAATAATAATAATAATATTGGGACTCACCCCGTTGTCCATGGCTAAAGAGAACTGGCGCAAACCTGTGATACTTACTACAGATGACCGCAAGGAGGTATGGAAAGGCAAGGAGCTTCACGGGCGCTTCTATCGGGCTCTCTATGGGTCCGATGTAGATTTCTCAGCGTCCATCGCCTGGCTACGTTTCGGTGATCTCTTCGGAGAAACTGAAGGTTTTGCTTGTGCAATTATGGACGAAGTTATCTTGACGAACAACTACCGGAGGCATATTATGAAGGACGGGACGGTTGACGTGTGTCGGGCATGTCACCGTCGGGTGAGTCCATCAGACATATTATCTCTGGTTGTTCTCGTCTGGCTAACGGCGAGTACTTGCACTGGCATAACCAAGTGGCTAGGATTATTCACCAGCAACTTGCTTTGAAATACAAAATTGTGGATTCTGAGGTACCGTATTACAAGTATGTGCCCGACCCAGTTCTCGAAAATGACCATGTCACGTTGTACTGGGATCGGTCTATCATCACTGATAGGACTATCATAGCTAACAAGCCCGATATAGTGGTGATAGACCGATTAGCGCGCCGCACAATGATAATCGATGTTACCATTCCACATGACGAGAACCTCGTGAAAGCTGAGAAAGAGAAACAAATCAAGTATCTTGACTTAGCACACGAGGTTGTCGACATGTGGAATGTGGACTCGGCTGTCATTGTGCCGATAGTCGTTACGGCCAATGGCTTGATAGCTAAAAGCTTCGACGACCACCTGTCGAAGCTGGCGTTACGCAGTTGGGTAAAGGGCCTGATACAGAAGGCAGTACTCCTCGATACGGTTCGTATTGTGATTAGGTTCCTTTCTCTGGAACCCTAACCACCGGTAGCTTGGACCTCGCTCCCGACACCGGCGGACTACTATTTTTTATATTTTTAAATGTTTTTTTTAATGTTTTTATAGAAATATTTAAAAATGTAAAATATATGTGTATGTCAATGAATAAAGAGAATAATAATATCTTGGGACAACCAACACACCGCCATCTGATCCCAAACTAGGCAGAGCCTGTACTAATTTTATCTGTAATATAATATTATTATATAATAGTTTAACGTCCAAGAACCCTTTAGGCCTAACTTGAAGCAGTCAGATTCCGTTATTCCAATTTTGTTTGATATTTACCTTACATCTCAACCTCCTCAAGATTGCCAACCATACCTATACGCCCGTAAATCATAGACATAACTTGGAAACACATATGTATCCGTCATTCCTCAAGCATTGTACAAACTGTTTACACAATTAGGCAGATATTGCGCATGTAGGATTACTCAGTTAATCATATTAGTAACGTAATAATGCTCCGCTACAATTTGCATAGCTGGAATGTCATAGATAGTGTTATGTCGGTACTTCGATATAAATGTATGCGGGTGGATTCAACTTTATAATAAACAGTCGTTACCAGATCTCTGCCTTTTATTGACGTGTACATAACAGATAGGTACAATAGGTAGTAGAATTCTGTAGTTAAAGAATAACAACCGCAGGATATTCCAGGTTAAGCAACCCTTGCCGAGGTCGGCCCGTGGATGGGTGACCATTCATTACAAAAGCAGATTTCTCCGTGCTCCGGAAAATACGCTGTGTCAGCGCGGCTGCCAAGCAATATGAACGGAACACTAAAAATTAACCTACACATAGACAAAGATGTAAAAAGATGAGATGTCTATTAATAGTTTTGTCGTATCTTTACAGAACTGGGAACGTTTCATATGTTGTAATACATTGTCTATTTCATACACATTGAAACCATTGTTATACAAAAAGTATAATATTACATCAAAGTGTCTGAAAATACGTTGAATACGGTTATAAGTTCTTTTTACTTTATCCTAGCTTAGTTGTCAAGGGCTCCAGTGGTTTAGGAAACTGGGTTATGTTTCTTAGAAAAAAGACTATTTCATAATTCTTTTGTGGCAGCAATCGATACTGTTCCGTACATATAAGATTTCTGTGTTTGTGGTACTCTGTGGTGAGTAGATTAAGTAAAGGCAATAAATGTAAGGATATATTTTATGAGTTGGATTTTCCCGCGGTTTCGCGTCCAGTCTTTTTCACAAAACTAGTGCATTTTCTACGATTAAATGTAGCCTTTTCACTCACACATGATCACAGATTTAAATAGTAAAGATGAACTGTTCGATCGTTCGCTTACACGCGTTTACTGGTGAAGGCGTGTCAGCGAACCTCCTCAGACAAGAAAATAATTTTATTTAATCTCTAAAAAAAAAGAAGAAAAGACATCGTATAGTTACCAACCTGAAGGGACTATGAACTTAAATACCGAGTAGACAGCTCACTGGAGTCACGCACTTCCTGTCAATTTATACCTTTAACACATCTGATAAAAGTATAGATTACTGATCGCAGATAAGCTCAAAGAAAAAAAAAAATTACATCTCTTAAGTTTTGTATTTGCACCTACACTAATTATTCAAGGTAACAATAATATTTACGTACACAACAAATTGTGTCTCAACCGTTCGTTTCGTTTAAGAAACAGTTTTTAGTTAGTTCAAGATGTTACACGTGGAACTTTTCTTATTTAAAACATTGTATTTTTCTTTTTTGCAACGTAATCAGAATCAGCCTTATTCCCACTGGTGGGACTCGGACCTCTGTGTAAACATAAGAACTAAATCTTTGTTACTTTTTATATTAACTTGTAACATCGCAAAATATTTCTCAATTTTCCGCCATCTACGCTTAAACATAACAATATTATAAAGTTATGTGTTTTTCTGCTTATAATAGTTTGTTTGTTTTGTAGAAGGAATCTCCTGACAAAGGCCGTGGGAATTTGCTGGATACGAAACACTTAGGATCGGTCGATATGGTGACATTTGGGGAAACCTTATGCTATGGCTGTGTGGACATCTATCAACTGAAATGATGATGAAAATGAACAGGTTTCTGGAAGCATCATTTATGAAGATTAATTCATTTCAGTGCTCGAAAGTTATAGAAAGGCAGAAAGAAAAAAAATGTGAATTTGGGCGCACAAAGCAAACAAATATGTAAAATAAATTAAGAACTACTTAATAGTAATAAAAATTAATTACATTATTAGAAGCTAACAGCATGACTTTTTTTTAGATCCCAGACCAATTCAAATGCACAAATTCCAGTAGAAAATGTCAGAGGAGTAAAGCCGCGTAAAAAAGCTATGTTAAGTAAATTAACATTTAAATTGTTTTTGTCCTATAATTTGCATTACAAAGATTGCTGACTGCCATGAAAGTGACGTCACAGTAAATAACAAGACACGGGTTATCTCCCCATGCTTACATTTCACTCGAAAAGTTATGGTAATGGGAAGCATTGTTTACATGAATTTGGAGTTTAAGTACGCGAAATGGCTGGTACACTACGTGAAACAGGAATATGATTAAAATTGTTAAGGGCTGATTTTCCAATGGTCAGAAGAATGATAGCTGAAGAAATATTTATGGCTGTTTGGCATATTTTGTGTGCAAAAGCTGTCCAACCGCCATTTTTAGCAAAAGGTAAAAGTAACACTTAAATTGTGATACTAATATACCTTAAAATTACCTTCAAAATAAGTGTGTTGGCCCGAATGCCCTAGACAATGTTACATTCAATTAGCGAATGCGACTGTCGAAATGCAAAAATGTAGGATTTTGATCACGTGACATTTCGATAGCATCTGTCAATCCCCTAAGTTTTCGACGTATTGAAAATCACCTTCGCCACGCTACCGATGACAGAATCTCACTTGGCTCCAGCCCCTGGTTAAGAATGAATTTGATTTCGTCTGGAGTAAATACAATACATGAGGGAAAGCAACCACAGGAACGTAAAATATCGTACTTATACTGTAAAAAAATATTTTCCACATATTACGTACATATTTTTCCATATTTTGGTTTGGTACTTATTACTTATTTGGTATACAGGATGCTCTAAAAGTGCGTTGTTTTTGGGACAAGCCCGCCACACATTCCCGAACCACTGCAACTCCTGAAAGCCAGAATCAACAGTGGCGACCACCAGAAAAACGCCGAGTCAATGAAGCTCGACGAGTCCCGGAGAAATGATCCAACTGTTTTGGATCCCGCCCCGAAATTAATCAGAAAATAACAGCAGAGGAGTAGGAAAAAAATATAATTTTTACTTCCATCCTTATGAAGCAGAAGACAGAACAGAGCTAGGCCAAATAGGCACCAAGGGACATATACAACTGGGTTAAGCCCAGTTGCCAAGCACCACGGATTATACTATTATCTATAAGTGCGTGCCTGTGTGGTCATATTGAAGGGTGGTTCTGTATCTGCTATACAGCCAAAAACCAATATCAGAATAAAACTATATTGACTTTTAAAAAACATACCAAACTCAAAAAATTACTAAAAAGTTAAAAAAAAATCACTTTTCAAGATGCGGTAGCCGGCATCAAATCTGTGATTGATCTAAAATAAACCCCATAAACTGCATCAGACTGCTTCAACAGTGATTTTTCTTGAACTTTTTACTCGATTTTAAGTGTGTTTTTTACTATAAATTATTTTTTTAACTGTGTAGCAGATACAGAACACTTTATATGACCACATATCCAGAACATCCTGTAGGTGTCACATACAAGAAAAGTAATAAATAGAAAAGTGGTCAAGAAAAAAGGTTACAATTATTCAAAAATAAAATAAATTTATGCAACTGATGGCGCTGAAGTGCTGTACTTTTAACGTCGTTTTTTATTTACTTATAAAGTAAAACTACATAGATCAAATTCGACTTCTTTGGGTTCATGACTCCGCTTTCTCCATTTTATAACATCAGAAAAGCTGAAGGCTTTTAGCAGTGACGATATTTGAATTAGTTACGCTACCGTCTCTGTTTACTTGTTTATTTTAACACGAAACAAGCTAATAGATTTTTTGAAAAAACGATGAAAAGTACTGACCAATAAAAGTCAATATTATTTAAAAAACTATATACTATACTTTTTACCTATTCCGGTTTATGAGATACAACCCTTTGACAGACAGATGGACAAACAGCGTAGGCTCAGCAAAAAGGTTCCATTGGTTACTCTTCGGCTACGGAACCCTACAAAAACCACACGTATGTAAATCGACATACCATATAAATTCACAATCCATTTTTAGGAAATATTGTATTCATTTCAGCGATGCCAAAACCCAGTCAGTTCCGACCAACCTTTTAAAAAAGCTTATGACGTAGCTGATTTATAACAAGCTGATTCTTGAAAATTTTGGCACACTACACTAGAAAATATGTGTATGCATTTAAAACGATGCACGGCTGAACGCCTCTTCCGTTCATATTTCAGAAATGAAAAAAGGGTGCTGACACTAATCTTTTTGCAATTTTTGGCACATTTCTTAGTGCCAATTCTTTTTTGACAGATTGCAACTAACATGCGAAATTCCAATTCCAATTCCACAACTTTATAAGCAACGTTCGCACGTTGCTTATAAAGTTGTGGAATTGGCCCTCTTAAGTGCAATTTTAACTCGCTTAGGCGTTTTACGGTTGTCATGATGACTGAGTTTATTTCAAAAGCACACAATATGGTGTAGTATGTATTAATATTCAGAATGTCAAGTCATCACAGGATATTTGATTTTCTCTAATTATCTCAAATCTAACCAAATACAGTGGTACTACAATTTTTGTAGAGATGACATGGTGAGGGTCGCGGGTAGCCGATGGGTGCGTGACGCACATGTTGACGATACTACGTCGACTGCTCAACTACAGGAGCGAATAAAATAAAATACGTGGACTGTGACAATTTGGTGTATTACAGCAATACAAGTTTGACAGGCGTAGTGTCTTCGTCGTGGTAAGTTCTGAAGCGACTCGTAGCTCGGAGCGGGAGAGAGCGCGAGCGCTGCCCGCGCCTCCCGCGCGCCCGTCAGCCGCCGCCGACGCCTGATGCTGATGCCGCAGCCCGCGCGCCCCCTCAGCTACCGCGCGCCTCCGACCAGTCGTGGGCATGCCATGCATAGACACACAGGACCGGTTGTTATGGCGACACTTGGTGGGAGGCCTATATACAGCAGTGGACGTCTTTCGGCTTATATGCTCCTTAGCTACCCAGGCAGCACACAAGACAGATAATTGGCCAACAATTTAACCTTATGCAGGCTTAAGCTTTATTTTAAATGTATAGAAGCTGAGCGTTTTGCCAAGTTCTGTATTAACGTTTTTTTTTGCTATAATAATGCTTTGGGATGAGTTAGTTCTGTAATATGCTGATTTTATTTCTTAAAGCTGAATAGTCATCATAAACAGACCTGTTACTCAAGAGTGTGTGTAACCTTTTGTATAACACTGGTATAAAATTCCATTATCAAGCATGATACTGGATAATTTAGGTTCTGTTCTCTTTTAGCTGTATTACACATCACATCTTGACAGTTATTCAGCTGCAGTATAAAGTTGGTGTTGTTTCTGTTATTAAGCATATAGTAACGTAACCGAAATTAGGATAGCTATTATAACTACTTTATACCGCTTTAAGTACGAAATTACCGTCATGTGCAGCTAATTGTGGTAAAAGCAATAGATAGAGATTCTTATGCAGAAGTTTGCTGGGTATTCACGAAAAGGAGACGTTTTTAAAGCTAGGAGACCTATTCTGCAACATTAGTAAGCATTTAGCGGCTAGTAGTTGACATTTCGACTGAATGTATAACGGCGTTGAGTGGTTGTGAAAAAATGCCGCCTTTAAAAAATGCTAAGAACTACTCCAATTCATAGAAAAATAGAAGAAGAACAGGAGGCATACAAAGAAAATGCTTACGGGAGTATGAAAACATAAAAAAACCCTATTTGTGTCAAACAAACGGCTGAAACAAGTTCTTCCAATTCATTTGATTCAAGTACAAATCAAGTGCGACCACAATCGATAGAAACGGGTTCCGTAAGAAATGACTATGAATATACATTGTTTGAAAATTATGAATCAATTCAGACGTCTGAAGATAGTGATGAGAGTTCCAATAATTTTGTTAAAAATGAAATGGAATATGAAAAGAATTTAACATTTCGTAATAACTTAAAACAATGGGCCATAAATAAAAATGTTTCTCTAGAAGCCTTAAGATAATTATTAGTTGTGGTCAATCAAAGATTGCCAGGAGCTTTGCCAGTAGACCCGATAACATAATTACAGACTAAGAGAGATATTGTAATAAAAAAATTGAAGTTGGAGAATACTGGCACAAGGGACTTAATGAACCTTTTAAAAATAATATTAATTTTGTATGGCTAGAAATCTCTGAATCTATACAATTAAATTTGAATTTTGATGAATTACCAATTTTCATTAGCTCGGAAAAAGAATTTCGGCCAATTCTTTGCAACACATGCGAAAAACCAGAAATAGAATAGAATAAAAATTTATTTATTTGCATAGAAAGTGGGTACAAAAAATGCAGATGTTTTAAGTAATTAAATTCATCCTCTGCTTCTTCGTATGTACGATAGTTTCTTCTTTTCACTACACAATTATAGGTCAACCAATCTGACGGGCTGGGTACTATCATTTTTGGCGAGTATATCACCGTACATCTTAGGCCAACGCACTATTCCTTTGACTTCCCATATTTCCGGAACAGTACATAGTCTATCTTGCCTCTTCGACGAGTCGACACAATTTTAAACGGCATGTTTTCTGAAAAATATCAAAAATAAAAAAAAGGTAGGTAAGTACTTGTACATCTGGCCACTTAAAATAACATAAATAGTGCAAGGCACAACCTATACCTACCTACATTAGTAGCACAGCGGCTCAAACTACCTTTACCTGCCACTTATCAACTTTTTATAATACTTTTTATTTTGAATATTAAATAATTATCTGAATTTGATTAGAGCTAAAAGATCAAATAACCTAAAATAGTTATAATACCTAAACTGTGGGTTTTCAGTACTAATAACTGAATCCTAATTGTTTGATTTACAGTACGAATGAGTGTGAGTATAGAACAGTTATCGCAAATATGTTGTGTGAAGATCACTTTTAACCAAAGAACAGCTTATTTAGTGGATACATAAGGTCTTTTATGCAGACATAAGACGAGAAGCCGCTGTGCAAGCAGATTTTAGTCAGAATGAGAGTCGCCATAATGAATAACATAACCTATTATAATTATGTGGAATTTCATACTCAAACACTCCACTTCAATAACGAAATCGTTTTAGGTACTTATAATATTCTTTTAAAAGTATTACAATGTTAGTTTTGAACCCTTAAATTGCATAAAACAAAAAAAAGATTTCACTCGCAAAAATAAAGCAACGGACGAAATGTTGTTTATTTCTCAAAAACCCGGCTTATCAGGAGGCGCGTGAAAATTTTACACGAAATGTATATATAAATACACGGTAAAGTTGAATGCGCACCTACATTTTCTTTCCATAAGCATTAAATAAGGGTAAAATTATTTACTTACCGATAGGAATAATAATTTGGTCAAATAGCTTGACTATCATTTCTGTCACAGTCCGTAACGTTAGTTGATTTGTTCGGTATTTGTCAATTTAATTTTAATTTGAATAGCACTTGATAAAAACATACTGAAATAAGCTAAATGCTGGGTATCATCTGAATATCAGAGCTTTGAAGGGCTTAAGCATAAAGTTCATTCATCATTCATTCATCATCTGGCTAACAGAGCTGTAATACTTGTATAAAAGAACTAAATGCTTTCATACAGACGATACTCAGCTTGTCGTACAATTATTCAAAACTTATTCATCTGTAACGTTGCTATTACACAGCTATTAGCAAAATAATTTTGTGCCCAAATTGCTTGAATAACGTCTGAGTAAGCGCCAAATCAGCTAATTATGGTAGTCTTATTCAGCAATTAGTTTCTAGAGGACTGCTGTTAAACAAAACTTACTCAGAAGGTTTGTGCTGGCTGGGTATCAGAGTGCCAATTCTACTAATTTTCAAGCAACGATCGCATTCGCATATCAGTCGGTAACTGTCAAAAATATATGGAAATTAAGGCTTTTTAAACTTATTTTATGCTGTCACTTACAAATTTCGACAAAAAAATTATAAAACTGGATGGTTTCCTTAGAACTTTAAATTAAGGTTGTGTGGTATTCATATTTATTCTATTCAAATAACCCGATTTCAGAACAGAGATAAAACTAAAAATAAAACGGAATTAAGTAAAATCCCAGCGGCGTAGTTTCGTAGCGATATAGCTCGTAGCGGCGTAGCAGGTGTCTACGAAAGGCTACGGCGTAGACCCTTTGCATATTCTACTATCTTTAATTTACAGGTATTGAGGTAGTTATTCCAATGGTTATTATTATTGGAGTAGCGAAGCTTCTGTTATTTAATATTATAATAGTAACTAGAAGAAAATATTTTATCATTTGCGTGTATCAACAACTAGGTTTACGAACCTAATTGGTGTGTAACCAAAAATAACAACCAATTAAATTACTTAAGTCAAGCATGTTGTTTTCCTTACCTACAGAAAATATGATAGGTATCAATACCTAATGAATTAAGGACAAGACTTACCAGCGGTTTCTGACAAAAAAAACAATTCATCACAAATAAACGCAAGTCACATGCGATTTCCAAATTCATTCAACCAATCACAGCAGTTTAGTTATTGCGTGCTAGACAACAGAGCAGATTCTTAAAAAATCTATTTAAGCCGTGAATTAAACCGGGTTTGCGTTATTGTATTGTGTTGTGTTGTGACTTCCGATGCAGTTGATTGGCTAAAAAAAACTCGTTGTGATATGAAACAAGCCTAAATTGATTAATTTGGTAGGTGTATCCGGCGCTACAACACGACACCACACAGGAATGTGTACCTAGCTTTAGACTACCAAAAACTATTGGACACGTATTGATCCGATACTGAACTTCGATGCGTTGTTTTTTAATAGCTAGTGTCCCACTACTGGGCAAAGGCCTCCCCCGTTTCCTTCCTAACATTCTTCTCCTGCGCCGTCTCGAAGCAGCCCTCAAAGTGCGCGTCCAGGGCCTAAACCACCAACTCTTAAAGCAGTATTACTTTAATATTACTTCCAGTGGGAAAGAGACGGAGCTATACGTCCTGTATAGCTCCGTCTCTTTCCCACTAGAAGTAATGTTGAAGTAATACTGCTTTAAGAGTTGGTGGTTAGGCCCCAGGTTATCTCGCCACCACTTTCTGGGTCGGCATCGGTGACGCCGTCATTCTCTGGCACTCATTGGGTCAAGATTTTTGCCCAGCGGTCATCATGCATGCTGCCAACGTGAACCTAGAATGCTGCGCTCCATTCTAGGTTCACGTTCCGAGTCGCAAAACTGGTAGTAAAGTTTTGCGACTCGGTGAGCGACCAGGTCTGAGCAACGTAGGTTAGGATGGGCAGGATGCACAGATATCAATGAGTTTGGGCTTAAGGGAGATCGGGAGATCACCCTTCACTAACATCTTTATGGAACAGCTTTTCCAGGCGTTTTCGATGCAGCGATCAATTTCTCTTTTCTGCCTTTTTCGAAAAAAAAATAACTGGCCCAAGTACCCAAGATATTATATACTCATCGACATAACGTATTTTCTGCCCATCGACCTCGACCGTTAACTGCTATTTTTTTTGTGTTTTTTAAGTAAGAACAAATTCTTAATAATTAATTACGATCTAGCCTAAAAGACTAATAAGCAATTTAACTCTAACTTAATATTTTACGTTATAGATTATTTTAAAACTAAGAATAGTGTCCATTTGCACTTTTACACAAGTCCGTAGCACTTTTTTAGTCTGATAAATTTATAAAAACACTAAGTTCATGTGTTATATGTATAGCACATCATTGTTACTATTATTAATTCACTTTCTACACTACACTAATTCAAAAGGTTTAGTTCTGCTGCACTTACATTTAGTAACTGCTATTTGAAATAGTTTTAGTTTAAAGACTGATTTATCTCGAGTCTCACCTTGAGTCTAGCCGTGCTCGGATCTTGGAGCATGGTCTGTTGTTCCAGAGCTGTTGGGGCAAAAACATATCGCCGTCTATATCGTCGGCAAGTCGGAGGTTCCTTAGTTTCTTAGTAGAGAAGCAACAAAGATAATGTAACCAGGATTATTGTAAATCATAAAATGGTTTAAAAGAGTGTCCATGGAGTTTCTTGCACGTTCTTCTCCATAGAGATCTACGCTTTGGAACGTGCAAATAGCTTCATGTTTTTGACTGACTGACTCTGACAATTCAAAAGTACCTGTAAATGGTTTATTTGAAATAAATGCTTTGACTTTGACTTATTGCCGACTTCAATGCCTTTGGGCTTCCATGAAGCTGTCAGTATCTTGAATCTCCTCAAGAGTGATGATGATGCGTTTCATCTGTATATTTTTTTTTATTTCATTTAGCATAAAAATCGTGTTTTTTAATGCTAATAATTAAAATCCAGTATTTTTTTATCCATGAATGAAATATCCGATGTGCCTCATTAATTTTATGATCATATTTGTAAACATTCTGAAATAAAATATTGTTCGAAATAAAACCACCAAAAGTAATTATAAATTGTTCGTTTAATGATATTCCTTAATCCTTATTTATGTACATTATTCTGCGGCAGGTGCCTATCATTAAAACAATACCTACCTAAGTACATGTTAGCGATTACGTCTAATTTACCAGCAATATGTACATAACATTCTTCCTAGAACTAAATAACGCTTATATTAACATAATAATAATTTAGCAATTACAAACAAAAAACGAAAGAAAAAATTATTTTACATAAAAGGACACATCGAGTTTTAGAAAAAGACCGACAATGAGAGAAATTGAGAACATTCTACTTCGGGATGTTGCTTCACACACACACTTGACGTAATCGTAAAAAAAATTGGTATCTAACGTCAAAATGTTGTTTTAGACAATTTTTGACAACAAAAGCAACTGTTGCAAAGCGATGATGTGGTCGACGATAGAGCACACTTGCCTGCAACCAGTTTGCAAGCAAGTTGCATGGTATATTGCATTGCCTCCAAGGTATCATTTGATCAGTCACCCGACCGTGACCTGAGTACCTATCACGAATGTTTTTCACGTATACACACAAGTAGCTAGCAGGTGAGATCGCGGCCTAAATCTGTTTTTATTTTAACGATTTTTAAATACCCTTTGCATTTTCATTGTTGTTATTTGCGTACTTACTCATAAATATTACGTGATCACGCCGTTTTAAGCATTCCGTCCATAGTCAAACTTTTTCTAAAACACCGATGTGCCATTTTTACGGCCAGGTACTGTACAGTTTGTATTCCAATATTATTAGTCACGAAAGTGTAATAAATATTTATTTGCATAAAGGGTGTTGTCCCTTTTTGACCGCTGATATTGACCCAAATTATATTTGAGGCTAGTAAACCCAACGAGACTTCGCTACCTTAGATTTTGTTATTTGATGTTATTTTAAAAACTACTACATGTATAGTACTATAAGGTTGCTCTTTGAAGTTTTCTTATATTGGTAGAAACTTTATTGTGTTTGCAATTTAAATAGTTCCTTTGGCCAACTGTGAAAAAATACAGTATGTTAATGAAAAAATGGCATTGCAGTAATAAAATTCATTCAAAATATGTCAAATATACCGGAGTCGCGATATTTTTCTTAAAATTTCGATTGGCAAGCCTTTTTCGTATTTCATATTTGTTTGTTAATTTTACTATTTTTTTGTTTGTTCTTATTTCCTGTGCGTGTCCCGAATACATATTTTATTCCTTCTTTTTTAAAAATACATTATTAAATATAAGTACGCCATTTTGGTTTAAATCAGACTTGTTTTATCATAATATTGCCTGAATTACGAAGGTTAATTCCAGTAAACGTCTCACGTCAGAGCTCATAAGTACGCTAAACAGAGTGACTCCACATAAACTCAGTACTTATGCAGTAAGTTTGCACTTACATTTATACAAGTTGCCTTAAGCGGTACTTAAGACAAGTCTAGGTTTACTTAGCATCTTTTTGAACTGCGTTTATGCCTGTCATTAGTTGGTTATCTAGTTTTATAGTGAATGAAGTCTATTATAATTTTCAGTTTATTAAAAATTATTGGATATTTTATTGTAACTGTATTGTCTCTTTCCATCTATCTTTTTTCTATATACATTAAAGATAAATGTCGCATGACGCATTGTTGCTAATTGTTGGTGAGCGCATCACACGCATTAGTTTTTTGTAGAGACTTTAATATAATAATAAAGATATTTTAATAAGACAGCGTTTGTCGGGTCAGCATAATTTGCGGTCAATAAACGGCCAAAAGTTCGAAATGGGTTGACGTGACAAACACAAATAAAAGCAGTAATCTAATAACACAAATCTTCACAAAAAATATAAATATTTAAAAACAAAATCAGGGACAGATGTATGTCCCGTTTCGCAAACTAACGAAACTTCGTCTACTTACTAATTGTTATACTATTACTATGTACAGGTTGTTTATACATTTATTTGATATGCTTTAGTATGATTATTATACTTGTGTAATACATGGAAGAAGTCAGTAAACCATTATAGTTATGTATGTTAGGCCTTCTATTTTTAACACGCTCTCCTTTCTACACAAAACATACAAAAATCGTCAGTCTGCCACCCTTAAACAATTTTTTTTGTATTTCGGTACAGTATATCTCAGTATATTTTGTATGTGCCGAAAACATTCAAGTTCAAATTGAAATAGCTAAGGTAAGATCGCGTCAAATAGTTGCAACGCAAGCGGTTTTTTTTAATGGGTGGGTCGCATGTCTATGCCTCGTACTGACGCAGCACTTTAATTCCCTCATTGCGTCGCAACGCTTGCGCAACGCACTAATGAGCATTCCCTTTTGTTTTATTAAGTAATTTGAATACAAGTCAATTGAATACTTCAAAAATGTTACAGAACAGTTCTAATTATCTCAAGGGTACAAAAATCACAATTTATTCGTGTAAAAGCTAACTTAATAACACAAAGCATTCATAAAAACTTTCCCCATCAGTTCTTGTGTTCAAAACACCGTTAAATTCATACTAATTTATTATATTTGTACATTATGCTAACCGCGAGCCTACCCGAAAATGTACTTGTGAAAACAGTAATAAACCATTCGGTTGTTAGAGTTACAGTTAGTAGTAACTTTATGAAATAACAAAACTTTTTTGAGGTTCGAGAATAAAGGCACAGAAGTGAACAAAAAATTGAGGCTTAGCTATACCAATACCTTCAGTTTATTTAGGTATATAAACCAATATAACATCGCTATTTGTTCCCGAAATTCAAAATGGCGTCGGTTCAGCGATACAAGTTATAGGAAAGTCATTTTAGAGTAGGCTTTTTTACTTAAAAATACTTATAATTCCATCACAATAATTTCGAAACACTAATAACCTGTAACTATTTACAATTGTAACGTTTTTACATTCCCTTACAATGTAACTTATTTAAATTAATGTCTTCGGAATATTTTCATAGTTTTCAACTAGATTATTTTATATTACATAGTCATCGTCAATGATAGTAATCAATGTTTGTGTTATTCGTTTATTTCTGTAAAGATAGTTTATTTCATATATGATCGATTTTCATGATACTGAATTGTTTAAGAAGAATAAATCACTAACATACCGCAATAAAACTTGAACATAACACAGTAAAAGTATTCACTTCAGAGGTTTTAAATATTTCGAGTAGGAGTTATATGAAGTACATACTCGTAGACACAATTATTTACACCGAAACTTCTGACTGCCTTACACAATTCAGTAACATGCAAAAAGTTTGTATTATTTAGCGATTCGCATTTAAAATCCAAGCAAAACTATGTAACTAATTACATAACGTAGCCAGCGCATTCCTATCATACTAAATTGACACTGATTCTCCGTGTTAACAAGATAACTTATCATCTTGCACCCTGTGTTACAATTTGAAAATTCCTGCTAATTATAACGAACGCATTTAAACTACTAAAAATAATAAATTTTAGATATGGCAGCACTGAGATTAGTGCGAGAGTGGGGAGTGAGAAGGCTTGATAGCGGCTTGTTGCTGCGGATTCAGCAGTTGGAAGCCAGTTGTTGTCGAGGACAGACTGCTCGATGACGTTCTGCATTGTGTCTATAAAATAAAGAATGTTTTTGATGTCCTGAGGGATGTTCATCAAGGATTCCGACTGTCGAACTTTATGTCATACTCATAATAATAATATGAGGGGGAAATTATGTCACGTGTAATTTCGACAGCGTTTGTCAATCCGATATATTTTTTACGTTTTGACAATCGCTTTCGCTACGCAGTTGTTTCCAAAGGTAAAAAAACATGAACGGATTTTTTTTTTGCATTCAGTAATTAACAATAATATAATTACAAATTAATATTAAACTTTTCAATAATCAATTCAAGAACAAGTCGTTTTCAATTTCAAGAAACATATTCTGAACGACAATTATTATTATAAGAAGAAGATTCTTCTGATTCGTTACATTGTCTATTGACTCGGAAGTTATTAAGCCAATAGGTCCTTTGAGAGTGTTATTGCTACTTACCATATGTTGTGACATCTGGCGTGTAGAATTTTTGCTCAGCAGGTTGAAGCGGCACCACGAATCCTGAGAATTATTCTCATATTAGTCGAGGTGAATAAAATACAGCCGACAGAATAATTCGATCTCATTTTGGTTAATTGGAATATCTAAGCTATTTTCTTATGGTGGTATTTTTCCTTTTGTTCATCTTTCTTTGACATTGTAAGGTATATTTATCATCTTGGCAAGGACTACGTAATCTATCTATCTAGCCTATTTTTTCTCACTGCGGGGCCTTCCCTCTCCCTTTTCCACACAACTCTGTAATTTGCTGTCGGGCCAGTCCTTTCGGTAGGAGTCGAGCTCGTCCCGCTCAGACAACATAATGGCATATAAAACGAAAACCCATACTTATATTGTAAAATAATGCGAAAGTAACTCTGTCTGTTGGTTGATCTGTCTACTTCTTCATGTACTAACTGCTGAACAAATTTGGATGAAACTTCACACGTCATAGTCGTCATTGTCATAAACCATGTTCTAAAATAGGACATAGGAGACTTTTCATCCAGCAAGTATGACATCCTTGGGATAATTTTCGACTATATCGCGGTTGAACCCGCTGGCAGAAAAACAAACAACACGAAATTTAAGGGGTCATTGTACTAATCATTATGAACAACTTTTATTACTGGGACATCTCCAAAATCGTGAAAAAATAATCAGCTGTTCAGTAAATTTTGTCGAAATATGCTCAGATAAATGTATGAGGCAGTCGATTTTTTTTCGCGATTTTGTGTTGGTCCCATAGTAAAAATTGTTTAAAATGATAAGTCCAATGACCCCTTAAACATCTTGCGTTTTTTTTTACACCCTGTATTTAAAAACCTACTTAAAAATGTAGAAAGTAACCCAAGGTTTCTTACGTAAAAAGTAGACCTAAATTAATTTACAGACAACTTAGAAAAGACTATTATATTCTTTTTGAGGCTAAAAATCCTGGCTGCTTGGAAATATCGCCAATTGCCAAGCGAGGTCACAATCCGACCAAAAAAAACTTTTTCTGCGTCGCCTTTTAGGTACATGCAGCGCTCAGTTTTTTTCTTATCGGGCTCATAAATTACTGAATGGATTATGACAAATTATTTTTTCCACGATTCATCGCGATGACGTCGGCAAGATTATGAAAAATCGTCTGTTTCAATGCGGTGACAGAAATAAATGCACATCGGAGTGGAATTATCATAACTTTTCTTTCTTCATAACGCTTTTATGAGATATATTTAGGCATGATATTTCAGTTTTAAAATTTTCATTATACAATTTTTATTTTATGAGAGAAAGACGAAAATAATTGCAACACGTCTTGATTATTACTGAATTAGTTACTGCATGACTGGTAAAACCTTATTAGATTCAGAATAATAATTATGAACTAGTTCATGATTATGATCTCTGCCTCGGTCTGTTTCTAGTTATTATTTTTTTTATTTTGGTCGTTTTTTTTTGCGTCATGCTTGGCCCCAGAAAACTCTTTTTTTTGTTCTTTCAGATGGTCGAATTTTATTACGATTATACAGGAACAGATTGAAAAATGTTTTGGAAAAAAAAGTCTTTGCTTATACCTTGAGATACGTACAACCAATAATAACTATTATTTGCTTGATAACTTACGTGGTGGCATCTCCGTTGTTGTCGGCGCCGGCGTTGTCGTCGTAGTCGTTGTTGTGGTGGTCGTTGTTGTTGTTGTCGTCGTTGTTGTTGTTGTTATTTTTATTTCTGTCAAGCAAAAACTATGGTTACAGATATTCGGTGAAGTTGTCTCCGGTCAATTGATTGGGTGGAGGGTAACTATGAGTTACGTAAACAAGTCGAAACTCAATATTTGCAATAAAGCCAGTAAAGCCAGCAAGTCAGTCATGCATTATTTTCTTGTCATAAAATTTTACAAAACATTTACTTCATTACCCCTGATAGCCAAAAGAGATTGTGACATACTCATAGAATATAGCAGGTCGAGTTATTTAGAACAAACGAACAAAACGAAAAAAAAAAATGTAGAAACGTTTTTTTATTTTTCACTTTTTAGTGCTACGCCAAAAATTTCAACCAGTCTAATAAACTATCTATCTCCAAAGTTCTTCATAAGATCTTTACAAAATTGAAATGGGACCATTTTGGAATAAAGTTCTTCGAATAAAGAAAAGAATTTTGCAAATCCGTTCATACATAAAAAATATACAGATATGTATACAACGTGTGTAACAGAATAAACGCAAGACCGTGATTTCGAATAATCGCGAAAAATCAATCAGCTGTTCAGTACATTTTGTCGAGTTATGCTCATAGTTCAAAATGTATGAGGCCGTCGATTTTGGGGTTGGTGTCATAGTAAAACTTGTTCGTAATGATGAGTACAATGAACCCTTAAGAGCGTTTACGCGATACGGCTTTTCATACAAACTTTCAAATACTTATTTTTCGAAATGAATGAACTGATTTCAATGAAACTTGGTATGCATACGCTAGATATCCAGGTCTAAATAGTTATCAGGAAACATTTTTGAAAAACATTTTAGAGGGAGAGAGAGAGTGATTTTAAGGTTTCTATGGAAAGTGAAAAATCACTATATCCTTCCCCCTGAACTCTTTTTCGAAAATTTTCTCTGATAACTATTTAGACCTAGATATTTAGTGTATGCATACCAACTTTTATTAAAATCGGTTCATTAATTTCGAAAAACAAGAATTTGAAAGTTTGTATGAAAACCCTTACCGCGTAAACGCTCTTAAGAGGTATTGCGTTTATTCTGTTACACGTTGTGTATAATACATAAACATCCGAATTAATGACCTCCTCCTTTTTGAAGTCGGTTATAAAGAGATTGTACTATTCGTGCTCCACACGCTAAGAAGAAGTTATTCGTCCTGAATAACTCCATCTAACATTAGCTCTATGTTGAAATAGTGTAAGTCACAGGGGGTATAAAAATAAGGATCAGAAGAACTTTTCCTTTTCTAATCTAGCCGAACAAAGTCCTTCCCAGGAATTGCATCGGCAAACTTTTGCCGATACAATCTCATTTAAAAAAGTTAACCGCACAGTAAACTCCTGTGGTCGACGGTTTAACGTTTCATTGACTGCTGTTAAATTAACTGACGTGTAGATTTTTGACTATAACTTTTGGTTCCATATAACCAAACTTTATTGGTAGTTAAAAATTCTATTTACGTCGTTTGTTTGAATTTTTCTGGTAGTGTAGTGTTAATTTAACCTGAAAATATTTTATTGGGTTTTGTTATAGACGTATAAAACACCAAGACCCTGTATACCTATGACTTCTGAGTAAATATCACAATAATGAGGCGCAGAAAATAAGAAAATAGAACGACGTTATGAATTATTGCAATACACTACTACTATTAAACAGGCTTAGAAGTCATACGTTGTCATAGAATGAAAATTAATATAATGTAATTGGGAAAATGTTTGTACTATAAGGCATTCGCATGGCAGTCTCAAATTGACAAAATTACTTCTTAAATCCCTACACTAGCTTTTGCCCGCGACGTCTGACGCGCATATTCCGTTTTTTGTCGTTCCCGTAGGATTTTCCCGTTCCCGTGTAGCCTATAACCTTCCTCATGAATCTTGCTATCATACCATTATCATCATATCAGCCGAAGATGTCCACTGCTGCTGGACATAGGCGTCCCATGGGATCCCAATAGGGAGTTTTGCCATAATCGCCACGCTTGGCAGGCGGGTTGGCGATCGCAGTGTAGCGGTTGCAATCACAGAGAATGCTGCTGTCCATTTTCTGGTGAGTCCCTTAGTCGCTTCTTACGAAATACACGGGAAGTGACATGCTATCATATACGAGTACAAAACGAATTTTCCAAATCCGACTGTTAGTTCCAGAGATTAGCGCGTACAAAAAAATTAACTCTTCAGCTTTACTATTTTAGTATAGATTTTGACAACTGTTTGATATGGACTGTCGCTGAGATGATATTGTGACATACATTTGGACGCGTAATAAGTATGAGAATTGGCTTTCACTCACTCCAGTCACTCTTTCAAGGCCACATTGGAGTTTAAAATCTTGGCATTATGGTCCTTATGTGACCATCTACTTATCTTGCGGTATTAAAAGCATCTTACCATATAGCCGTAAAGTGCCCTCAGCTTTTCCCATAGTGTTGGTAGCAACGCAGGTGTAAGTACCGACATCCTCGGGATCAAACTGCGACACAACTAGAATCGTGCGCAGTTGATATGAGGAAATGCGTTCTTCTGATATCTCGTGTTGTCCACTGCAACAAAATTAATTTATCAAAAAACTGTTGTAGTAGGTATTGATATGAAACATTGCCGAGTTGACGTCCAAGCACTGGTAAAACTAATTTTGGTCGTTAGATCAAAGAGAAGCTCGTGTCTAAATAGTAATAGCCGCATGGGTAAATCTTCAAGTTCAAACAACGCTTGCCGGTCTGTGTTTGGGTGATCTTAACATACTGAGACTCCTACGGGCCTAGGAAAGCACCGTTGGTCCCGGCTGTCATTTGAAGATCTTTGGCAGTGGTTACGGATTGTCAGAAGCCAGAAAAATCTGACTCCCGGAACGAAATTAACTTTTGTGCTATTCCCGACTATAACCTATGTCTGTGCCAAATTTCATCCAGATCCCTTCAGCCGTTCTGGCGTTATTGAGTAACAAACATCCATCCATTATAAATCAAAAAATTTGCATTTATAATAGTTTTAAGAAGTTTTAGGTACAGTAGGCTACAAAACAGTGTAACATAAGCACTATTTCAGCTGGCCATCTCAAGGTCAAATTGTTTCTATAGTAGGCGCCAGATAAACTTGCAATAATGTTCATTATCCTTTCCCTAATATCCCTTCGTAGATACCCGAACAATAAATTAGGAACCGTCTTTAACCTACAGGATCACAAATGAACTCGATTCAGCACAGCTCTATGTCTTTATTTCTGTTTTTAACCCCCGACGCAAAAAGAGGGGTGTCTGTATGTGATGGTATGTGTGTGTGTGTGTGTGTGTCTGTCTGTGGCATCGTAGCTCTCAAACGGATGGATCAATTTTGATGTGGTTTTTATCATTAGGTGGTAAGCTATGTTTGGTAAAAATCGGCCCAGCGATTTGAAGAGTATCAGCTCTTTTCCAAAATGATGTAAGGCATTTTTGGCATAAAAAATAATTACTTTTTATATTTACGTATGTTTAACCTCTTCACGTTTAATTTATTGCCCAATAGGTTAGTTTAGTTTAGTTTAAAAAACTTAAATTAAAAATTTAGAAAACCCCCTTCGCAAAAAATACTTTAAGTAGTTTAAGAAACAACCCATAAAAAGTAAAACATAATTATCCTAATAATGAAAGTCGCGGCGGGGTATAATCTATGTAACAAACTTGAAATATCGATTCTGAACTAGCGATACCCCGCTGCAACTTTAATTATTTTTTAAGATAATTAGCTTTTAGGATAATTATCTTTTACTTTTTATGGGTTGTTTCTTAAACTACTTAAAGTATTTTTTCCGAAGGGGATATTTTAAATTTTAAATTATTTTTTTGATATATCAAGAAAGTCAGTAAGTTTATGTGGATGAATGACCGTTATTGCACATTAATCTGGCGGTTACTATACTACAAAACGTCAATGTAGGTAACTGATAGACTAAAGTCTATCTAATATTCAAAGAATAAGATCAATCGCATTGTCAAGAGGGTCATTCTAAAAACCGATACTATTGCATGTCGGAGTGTAGTTAAAATATCAGAAAATGAGATTGACAAAAAAAAACTAGTAAAATCCCAAAAGACTAAGAAATGTTCACAATGTTTATCGCCAATAAACAGGATTTCCCCAGGATTACTCTTAAAGAGCAAACCATAAATAATAATAAAAACTAAACAACAATAAGAAAACACTTCAGCTATAACTTTAATGGAAAGATAGTCCGAGTCTGGAAAGATACGAGTACTTGGAGAATTAACGACGTCATAAAATGAGACCGACTCACTCGATTATTACACAAAATAATGAACTAATTTGTCTAATTACTTTACGTCAGATGTTTTAACTAATTTAATAAGGATATCGTGAATACTGAGAAAGATAAAGATATTAATTATTTTGATTTAATTATCAGACGTTTATTTAATTAGGTTCTGAGACTGGTAAAGGTGGATAATATGATGGTTTGTGGTAATTTTAATATTCTTGAAAGTGAAAAATCTGTAGAGTGTAGGTAGGTATTACAAGACAAAATAACACACATTTGGAACAAGCGCCAACGAAGTTGGGTCGGCTTCCACTTTAACCGGCTGCAGATAAGTGAGCTTTTATTCCCCAACTGCGCGACGCAAGGGAGGGTAATGTGTTCATTAGCCTATGTATGTATGTTTGTTCGTTTGTGGCACTATATAGACCAAACGCGTGGGCCGTATATAACTCACTAAAATGTAGAAAAAGAAAAATCAAAAATCCCGATTGTAAAAAAAAACTACTAAAAAGTTCCAAAACGGCATGAAATCAATAATTGAACTATACTGCCACTGTTTCCGACGATTTTTTTATTCAGTCGGGGTTTTTTAAAAAAAGACTTCGTAACTGGCATCCAAAACCCAGAAACCCAGTAACCACAGTACCGCTTGCCAACACTGATGTCAGATTTTCAGGGATTTTGACTCTCCGTACCGACTATCAAAGATCTATAACAGCTTTCCTAGGCACGAAGAAATCTCAGTATGTAATAATTTAATGGATGGTCAGAAAGAAGAAAAAGAGAGAAGAAAAAGAAAGAAAAAGTATTTTATTGCCACAAAACGACATACATACCTAGGTACATTAGTGGATCTTGCACTAAAACCCAAACGCCAGTGTTAGTAGTTCTTAAATTCAGCGAATGGATGGAAAGCGATGATAGTAGCAAACGTGCAATCAAATAACAATAATTATCTTATATAAAATAATGACTAATAAAAGACATTCATATCGGCAACTTTATGGCATTTCAGAGTAAAGCCAGGAACAGATGTGCGAAGGGGGCAGAAGATAATGGCGGAATGTTCACGAACTTAGTCAGCGATCGTTAATACTTTTAACGGGTGTTTTACTGGAACGATTGATATTGGCAACTTTTTCCTCTTGTAGGTGTTAAACCTTTAGATTTTATCTTTGTTTGGACTGGAAATGGGAGCTACGGTTTTATGTGGCTTTTTCAACATACGTAACACTACCGACTTTAATCACGTGCTTGTGGGTCGCAAATCAAATGGAATCAAAATTTACCGAACTTTATCGTATGACCTGACCAGTGCCCATGGTTGTAACTAACTCAATATTCTGCATTTAGAAGCCAAAAAGCGGTAACTCAATGAAAATGAGTTTCGAGAAAAAACGGTTTAACATGATTTCGATCACCTTTATAGCATCTGTTTCAAACGAGCTTCTGACCGCGGCTTCACCCATACGGAATGTTGATACAAAGTATCTTATGTCCTCTAGGTTCTAGTCTCTGTGATTTTCATTACAATCGGTTTAACGGTGTAAGTATCTACTTACCCAGATAATATCATCTCCTCCCCACTCTTGAGCCAGTAGTGTATGGCTTGAGGGTAGGCCTCCACGAAGCACTCCAGCCTCGCTTGGGATCCTGTTGGCACGCCAATCACCTTGGTGGCCACTAATGTAGAAGGAGGAACTGTGGACAAGGTCTGTTTTTAATATAATTATCGATATAAAAGAGCGAGATTAGTGACATCTCCTTACAATTATCGTTTTGCGTCTATGTATCATTGAAGGGTGAAAGGACGCAAGAATATCCTGGTAAGGTGTGACGACCAACATTAGTAGAAACATTTATGACTAGCTTTTTTTCGCCAACACTTTCCTGGCGATGATCGCCAACAGACTGGATTGCCCTTACATTCGGCAATGCTACAGTAGACATATTGTTATCTTGTGATTGTCCGTGTTTGTCTGTGCTTGATATTCTGTCTGTATCCATCTATCTATCATCTGTTTGTTTATGAGTCGTGTTATTACTTGAAATAAACTGATGTATTTATTTATTTGTTTTGCTCGCGACTTCGTACGCGCATATTACGTTTTTTCCCGTTCTTGTAGGAATTTCGGAAAATCCTCTTAGTGCTACAACCCTCAAGGTACCTACATGCTAAATTTCTGTTTTCTAGTAGATCCGGCTGTGCGTTGTCTGTCGGTCACTCAGACACTCATCAGTAATTGAAGAGATTTATGAATATTGATATTTTTATCAGCTTTTGTAATAATTCTGCAATTGGTTTGACAAATCTATGTTTCTTCATTAGATTGATTGGTTTTGAACCAATTTGCTGTTGTTTTCTTACAAATGAAAAGTCCAGATATAAGTTTGTTTAAGTCGTTTCTAATAGCCGTCGCGAGGTGCCAGTATAAAACGGTTGGCAAAAACAAAAGCGCGTCCGATTCATTTTTTATTTCTTCTTTTTAAAAACGTTCTAAACAAACACGATTACGTATAAAGGATTTAGTTGACCTGATTGTCGGAATAATTGGCCCGATGCAGTATGAGTGTAGTTAACAACTTTTTTGCATCGTTAAAACTGCGAAATAATGCGCTTAGCGTCGAGTCGATGCAGGATGCTAAATCAAATATTGATGATGACTGACAAACTAATTTGGATTTAACGGACAGTTAGACTGAACGTCAGATAAAATCGAATGAAAGTTCTGGATTGTATCGAAAATGGAATAATAGAACTGCTATTTATACAATACACATACGCTTAAAAGTATTTGGCCACCCAGAAAACGGTATTTTGTACAAATGACGACTCCATAGTAATTAACAATGTATTAAAATTTTAAACTCTGTTTTAAATGTCGGCCTCACAACATGCAGGTGATCAAATACTTTTGGGCGGTATTGTTGATGAAGTAGAAAACCGTGTGTGGAAGAATAACAAGAGTGACTATTATTGTCTTGTAACAAAATCGAACCCACTGACCTTTTTTCAAAATCCTCAATGGCCAGTCTACACATTTTTAACTTCAGATTCAGGGTGACAAGAATCGACACAGCTCGGTAACTATCAGTTTTTACACATAACTTAATTTTTTATTGTACTTCTGGTTACTAGAGGTACAATAACAAATTAAGTCCAACAAATTAAGTCAAGTTAAGTTATATTACAGTCAAGTATAACCCCTTTCATGGAAACGGTCAAATTTCCCTGTCACCCTGTATAATTTTGAACTAAATATACTATACCGTATACACTTTGCTTACTCACATAGCTTTTTTGCACTTAGCTTTCACTTATACTATGCCTTAGCAAAAGTATTACTTACAAGTAACGCTAAGCATGATCCTCTTGCTGACCGATGGCGGGACATCATTGGACGCGATGCAGAGGTAGGCGCCCATCTGCCGACGTTCTACTTTCGACAGGTTCAGGCTAGGACCCATGAACATGTCCACTGGGAACAAAAAGAAACGAATAAATTAAGAATACGTTTATTGTTACAGAATGACCTTAGATCTACAACATTTCTTTTTTCTTGGGATAAGCCCGCCATACATTCCCAACCAAAGTAGTGCTGCAACTCCTGAAAGCCAGATTCAAGAGTGGTGACCGCCAGAAAAATGCCGAATTAATGAAGTTTGAATTGTCTGAACTCGCTTGGATCCTGTAGCGAAATTAATCAGAAAATAACAGCGGAGGAGTGGGAAAATAATATAATTTCCACTTCCCTCCTTATAAAGCAGTAGACAGAACAGAGCTAGGCCAAATAGGCACCAAGGGACATACAACTGGATTAAGCCCAGTTGTCAAGCACCACAACCTCGACATTAACAACATAATTACCTTATCTATAACTATTTAACAATTCCGTTGGTTTAAACGGTGGTTTCACCGGTCAGGCCCAACATGTGAAAATTCCCTAATATAAAATAAATCTTATGTAATAGGTTAAACATTAAATTCGCGATTAATTCGCGACACACCGGTGTGTCGCCGGGGCCGGACAGGTTAACTACATAGTAGGTACCCTGACGAGAACCTGTACTTACTCCTATTCTATAAAAAACTCACCGTGAAATCTAAGGTGAAGTGAGCTTGAAGTTAGCTGCCAGCTGAAGATCCATAGCTTCATGTGAAACGACAGTTCACTTCACGCTTCATACACTTAAGTTTTCACGATGACGTAAATCTAAATTTTTCCAATTCTAATGCAAATTATATCTTGATTGTAAATGTTTTAAGGAACAATAACCCTTGAATGACAGTCGTAACAAATCACTCAATCACTGCAACATTTTCGAAAAAATACAGTACTGATTGATATTTACAAACAACAACAATAATGTTTTAAAACATTTACTATCAAGATATAATTTGTATTAGAAATGGAAAAATCTGAATTTATCTATGGAGTTTATGCTGCACTATGATAATAATATCAAAGTTGTTGATTTAGAACAGTGGAACAAATTCTGTGTTTTAAAATTATTCTGTCTCATACCATGTCCACAACATGAGCCAAACTTTCATAAAGAAAAACAAGAAAATAGCCACAGCTTTCTATTTAATAAAATAAATAGCAATAATAGAGAGGCCAACAAACACACTCGGAAATGAGACACCGACTGTGCTGACATAGAGAAATTAAAGTAATAGCGACGAACACAAAGAGATGCGCTTCGGTGACGCCGCAAATCGAAACTGTGCCGCAAAATTCTTCAGAAGGTTGGTTTCATACCACGAGCGAAAACGGACACATGTACAAGAGCATAATTATTTCACTTATTTTTATTAACACAGCAATGGCAATGTTATGTGAATAAATAGTCGAATACCAAAATATAAAGGTTTGATCACGTAATATTTGACAACGTTCGTCAATCCCATAGGGTATATAAAGCGGACTGGGCGCTGACAAGATAAATGTATGCCGTCAAAGTATCGAAATACACTGCGTCGCGGGCGCAAGGCTAAACTACATACATTTTCGGCGCCACGCGCCGCCGCGCACCGATAGCGCTTTGTATATCGAGTCGAACATTTGACTAAACTCTTTCCGCTCTGGGCGGAGCGGAAGGGAGTGTCAAACTCTTACTGACTAAAGCCCTCCAAATGCCTTTGCGTTCCAGGGCCGCGGTGACTCTTTCAAATAAATTCCGCAGGCTTGTATAGATATGCAGACATTCTTACATATTTTGACAGGTACAGCGAGTCCAACCACTCTGACGACTTGGCACATAGGCATGCGTGCGCGCGCCTGTTTTCGCTCGTTGTATGGAGTGAACTTTCTGTTCTATTTTGTGACCGAGCTATATCATTTACGCCTCTTCGATTCCATTATAAATTATATGCATGTCGTAGAATGATGGCGCTACTGTGGGACTACGGACAGCGCCATCTAACAAATTGTTTCGAAACCTTATAATCACGTGATCGGAAACGCAAGCGCGCCTACCGCTTGGACACGATCGTCGGTAGAGGGGACAGCGAGTACGGGTGGGGCTAGAGGTGGTCGCTCTAGCGCTCAGGCAGTCTCGGCTGAATGCCCAACCACGCACGTTGTCTGTTTCCTGTCTAAACTGTTGGTCTGAATAAAGTTATTTTAATTTAAATTATCGTTCGTTCGAGTATCGCAACAGTGTCTACATCCGAAACTATATTGGATTGTGAAGAAGTCCCGGAGCTTCGCGTCTCGGCCACCCATGACGCGACATCAGAAGTTGGGATATACCTCAAATGGCTCACTTGGAAATTCGTGACAGTGAAGTGATAGTGAAAACCGATTGCACTTTATTTTTAAAATGCAACAAACTGGTGCGCTTACCCCCAGACGCTAAAAACTCGATGTGTGTTGTGAAGTGTTGTGTAATTCGATCCGATAAACCTAAGTTCGACGCGCAATGATAGTGCGTCACCGCGGTGGTATGTTTTCTCGAGGATAAGTGTTGTTCAGTGCAGCTTATTTTCGACCTTAAGGTGCTGAAAACCTTCGTGCCAACATGCCTGTCGTAGATCACCTATCTGGGTTTAACGCGGGACCAAATAAAAGAATATTCCATAATCAAACTCCTATTTGTCAAGTTTTATGCGACTACCCTCATTAACCTGAACAATGAAAAATGAGTCCAGAACGGAGGCGAGCAGCTTCATAACAGCTGGCCAGGTCAAGGAGAAGTGCGTGAATGTGTAAGGTTCTTTAGGTCAGCCTGGTGAGTCATTTTCAGTTTGTATTTACTGTGGAGCAGGGGTGCTCGTTAGTTATCGATTTTCTACTTTGTTTTTGAGTGAAAATTTAAGAGCTACGCTCTCATGGATTACCTATGTTGGATAATTATTTTTCGCTTTATTGCTCTATGCTAAAGTGAGGTTGTAATTTTCATGTTGACCATCGCTTTACTGTAAACAGTATAGTAGTAGTTTAGGCGCTATAGCTTTGGTGTTGCTGGTTAAGCAATGGCGTTTTAAAATCATGCTAACTAAGCGGTAATATTCTGCTATCGCAGGTTGAGTAATGAAGTGCAGTGCCAGTTCAGAGCTGTTGCTGTTTGGACAGTAAAAATTAAGATAATTGCAAAAGCAATATTTTGATTTATCATCACCAACCATAGTGCGTGACTTTGCCCACTGGTGGGCATAGTCCTCTTTCTTGTGTCAATGTTCTGATTAGTTTTAGATTTTGATTGACTTTGATAATGTGGTTACTACGCTAACCTGTAACCATTATTTCCACCACAGCTTTGATTGGACTTGTACTCTCGCAGTGTTTCTCAGTTTCAGATATCGTATATTGGTGGATGAAGCCAGCTGGAGGCTAGCGGTTCGCATGCTGCTGTAACTGCTGAGCAGCTGCAACTGCTGAGCAGCTGCAACTCCTGAGTAGTTCTAAGCGTGGCAGGCCGAAGGTCGGCAAGCAGTTTTCAGGCTGCAATAGCCGAGCATCTTGTCAACATCTGTGTGGACAAGAGCGTTCGAGGCCGACTGGAATATCGAGTGAGTCACTTCCGTTTTATTTTGATTGTGGCTTTAAAGTGGTTCATATATCAGTTCAGTGGATGGATTGGTAGTGCTAGGTAATTTTTACATACTCGGTACAAAGCAAGTATTTGAAGAATTTCCATTTGGCGGTAATAGTTTCAACATTTTATTCAGTGCGAAAAGGTCATGTTCCGACAACAGTTAGTGGTTTTAATGTCATTGTTTATAGCTTTACGAGTACAGAGAATTCTGAGCTGTTACGATTTCTAAATCGATTTTTCTGTTTTGAATACTAGGTATTTGAGTTAATATTATGATGAGATGAGATTATTTTAAAATAAGATTGATGGATTCACACCGTATAAGTGCAGCAATGACCCTGATGTTCATAGATTAACGTGCGGTAATTCGTGAACGGGGTTAATTAAAATGTGTTTTTGGACGCAAGCTCTTATTCCTCGTTTCGCACGCACCGACGTTCAAAGCTTACCGGTCGATATGTTTTGAAGATGCCCAAGGCCAAGTACCTGGGAATCGAGTGGTAGTCTTGGATGGCATGGACGGGAGAGTTTGAATCAGGATATCGTTGTGGTAGCTCTAGGTAGAGTAGGTAGTGCAGGCGAGAGAGTTGAGTCTGCATTCCCGTGGGGAAGTGCGAGTGTAGTAATTATTGCTGATCTATGAGAAAGCTGTGACTGTGAATAAGATACCTGGTCATTGGTTTTCTTTCTATCCAAATTGATGTGAGTTTGACGACCTTTACTGGTGCTTAGACCAGGTAATCTCGAATACTAGTGAATTGCAAATCAAACTCAAAGTTCATATTTCAAGTAAACCATGTGCAGTTACTTTTGAACCGTCAAAAGGCTGATTGAATGACCGACTAGTCGGAAAAGTGAAATCATGGAATAGCGTTGTGTGTTTAAAAGTTTGTAGGCACAATATACCGTAGCGATTAACGATAGCAAATCGTGGCAAGATGCAAGAGGTGAAGTACAGTTTGCTTTTAATTTGGGGATTTGCGAGACCGTTATTATTCATGTTTAGTGACGTAGATGCTAAAGTCGGTTAAAGAGAGAGACCGTTAGATTTAGGGCTTCAAACGATGTGCGGAATATGATAAAGCTCAATTTTATTGTTTAGAAGCTACAACGAAGTTTTCCGTGAACGATTTCGTGTTATTAGCAAACTAAGAGTGAAACCAGTAAAAGGCTAAATTCAAAGGTCCATTCAAGGATTATCGAAGGGTTACCTTTTCTATCGAAAGGTTGATGGATACCGACTAAAGGCGCTTGACTCTCCCCCGATCACCAGATTCCTTGAGAATTAGATGTCATAGGTTGATGACAGTGGTAGTGAAACCAAATCTGATTAAGAATGGCTTGTATACTCATACTCGAAACTTTTGACCGCACCTCAGGAAGTGTAACCTGTAGGCGATGGGTCTGACCGCACCTCAGGTGGAGTAACCTGTAGGCGATGGGTCTGGAATTGTTGACCGCACCTCATGTAGAGTAACATGTTGGCGATGGGTCTGACCGCACCTCAGGTGGAGTAACCTGTAGGCGATGGGTCTGGAAGTGTTGACCGCACCTCATGTAGAGTAACATGTAGGCGATGGGTCTGACCGCACCTCAGGTGGAGTAACCTGTAGGCAATGGGTCTTTTAGTGCTGACCGCACCTCATGAGTAACATGTGGCGATGGGTCTACAAGAAATCGTTGGTGCGATTCTTGTCTGTGTTGGTGCACAGAGCCCCTCATGTGTTGTAGCATATGTGGAGGCAGATATGTGAAGAATCGTTGGTGCGATTCTGGTCTGTGTTGGTGCACAGACTAAAAAGAAAGTTTAATGAGTTGAGTATACATTGCTTACGGATTATGGTAAAGTTCAAGTCAGAATTGTTAGAATTACCGTGTTGTAGTTGACCGGACCTTTTCCAATGAATGAATTTGGTGCCTAGAATATTGTTGAATCTTAGTAAAGCAAATTGTAACGTCTGGTTTTCAATCAACCAATTTTTTTATTGCTGTACCAGTTATTTTTGCTGTGTTAATTTGCCCTTTCTCGTGAAGCGATGGGCTTAGTTGGAATCGTTGGTACGATTTCTGTTTGTGCTGGTGCGTGCAGTGCTTAATGTGTTGTAGCACATATTGTAGCTACATAGTTGGAATCGTTGGTGCGATTCTGGTCTGTGTTGGTGCAAAGATTGTAGTGGGAGTTTCATGAGTTGACTGCATTTTCTTATGAAATTAAATTTGTCAGATCGGACATTTTTCCATTGAGTAAAGTAGTGCGGGGAGCATTGTGCACGAAACCCTCACACAGTATGAGAGTTAGGACAGATGATTGTGGTACCTAGTGAATCAGCCCTTCTATTTTGGGCAGGATATGGCCGAGCTAGAGAGAGAGCTACTCTCTGAGCATATTTTGTCCACAAGTACTACACCCGAGGACGGGTGCTAGTCAGTGATGGCCGTGTCGTAGAATGATGGCGCTACTGTGGGACTACGGACAGCGCCATCTAACAAATTGTTTCGAAACCTTATAATCACGTGATCGGAAACGCAAGCGCGCCTACCGCTTGGACACGATCGTCGGTAGAGGGGACAGCGAGTACGGGTGGGGCTAGAGGTGGTCGCTCTAGCGCTCAGGCAGTCTCGGCTGAATGCCCAACCACGCACGTTGTCTGTTTCCTGTCTAAACTGTTGGTCTGAATAAAGTTATTTTAATTTAAATTATCGTTCGTTCGAGTATCGCAACAGTGTCTACATCCGAAACTATATTGGATTGTGAAGAAGTCCCGGAGCTTCGCGTCTCGGCCACCCATGACGCGACATGCATTTATTCTGGCTTAAGGCTTATTTGATATGCAATACTCGTATGTGGAATAGTGTAGGGGGTCCTGAAGGGGGCGTGAGTTCTTACGTACTTTAATTTTTAGTTTGCTGATATTGAGAAATACATATTTAGAACTCTGCGTCGTGCAGTGAGTACCTAATATGGCATTTAATAACACGAAATGAACTTTCTTGTATTGGTGTTGACTTTATATTTTTATGCTAGGAAAATAAACTTAGACTTATTTCACGCTAAATTTGAATTCTTGAAAAAAAAATGTTTTTAGACGAATGAGTTAAAAACTCTTTAGTTCCATGACAAGAAAAATACAAGAACTTTCAGTAGGTATAATAACATAAGAAATATGGAGAAGACAAACATTTTACAATAAAATGGAAAGTTGGTCGGCGAAAACTTTAAATCGGTCACTTTAGGAAGTTAAACTTCCACCCACTCATAACTATGAGGACTGAAATATGTTTGAAACTTCTTTGAGAGGGAAGTGTATATATTTGGGAGGAATATTTGTAGAATAATTTCATAAAATAGTCTTATGTTTGTTCTGTTTCTTTACCTATTTGAGCGAGAAACTAAGCGTGAAACTACACTTTGAATACGATATTCGTGTTATAAAGTACTAGCTTTTGCCCGCGACTTCGTACGCGCATACCTTGTTTGTTTCCCGTTCCCGTATAACCTTTAGCCTTTCTCATTAATGTGGCTATCTTATACAAAAAGATTTTTCCGATTCCGACTAGTAGTTCCAAAGATTAGCGGGTTCAAACAAAAGATAGTATAGATATAATAAAGATTCAAATTCCGAGAAAAGTGTTATTGTATTTTTCAATATTAGAATTTTCGATTACGTCTGAATCTGTGCCTGGTTGCAAAAATCTCGCCCCAATTTCATGGAAATCGCACATTACTAAATGCGGGTGAACTAATTGGGAACACCTCCACTTAATCTTTTGGGGACTATAGGCGTAATGATGATGATAATTACTCTTCGTTTTCTTCTTTTTTTACGAATAGGGGTACAAGTAAATCAGTTATTCTATACAAGGTGTAATAGAAACAACACAAAACCTGAATGTTCATTGTATATAACTACGAACCAAAAAAAAATACTAATATAATACACCTGAAGAGTTTTTTTTTGGTTGTTTGAACGTGCTAATCTCTGGAACTTTCCGTTGGATTTGGAAAATTCTTTTTTGTATATGATAGCCATATTCATGAGGAAGGCTTATATGCTATTCGAGAATGGGGAAAAAACGGAATATGCGTGTACGAAGTCGCGGGCAAGCTAGTATTAAAACAGTTGTTCAGTCAAATTATCAGCTAGTTGATTTTTTTTCGCGATTTCAGGATTGGCGAAGTAGTTTATTATGATGAGTACAATGACCCCTTTTCAGGTGTTTGCGTTATTTCTGTTACATCCAATGTACGTAGGTTTTTGTTTAGTCATTAAGTTTGACACTACTGTAATTACGACGAACAAAGGATAAATGTAGACAAATGATTTTTTTTTTTCTCTCAATCAGTTTAATTCTGGATTCAGCAAAGAAATAGAGAGGATAATATCTTATCGTATAAAATATTATAATGTAAACGAAGCATGTAATGGGAACGAGAAGAACAAATATAACATTTTTTATCTTGAAGAATAAAGTTACTTACGACAAGATGAAAAGATATTTCTGAACGTATTTGCCTAATTTTCTGAACGTGCCTACTTCATGTTCTTTGTATGTGGGCACTGACGTGAAAAAGGCACTTATTTATTTATTTTATGATGGGACGAAGTAGATTATTTATAAAATTACTAGGGCTGTATCATCTTGTAAGTAACTCTGGCCAACTACGTATCTGTTAGAATATCAATCACTTTCACCCTTTTTACAAGGATAAATCCTCAAGGATACGCCAGGATAAATCCAAGGGTTATCTGAGAAGAAAAACCCCATGGCGTCCCATAAACGATAATATAAATACCCTGGGTTTGGCATTACTTCCCTGGCTTTGTCCACCGTTCAAATTGTAGGGTCAGCCCGACATTGCTTGATTCAGTTTTTTGTTACTTGCCTCTTTGCTCGACCATCTTTGAAATCAAGTTTACTCGACAAGGTATTAGACATTTAGGTCAACATTTCATAACCAGTCTTTAATTATTAATTAAGAAAACACGTCATCCTAAATTAAGAACTTTACCTAACATGAAAACTTTAACATTGCCTAAATACAACAATACATATGGTATGAGAACATACACCTACATACTACCAAAAATAATAAAACAAATACCTGCGGACATACAAAATAAATACCTCTGTAACCCTAAAAAAGCAAAAAGTTAATTAAAAAAGCATTTTTTGCAAATTAAACATTATGAGTATATACTTTAGTTTGACATACTTACTACCATCTTCATTTGTGCTATTAAGTACTTAAAAAAAATTTATAATGTAAAACTTGCAAATTTCTCACCTGTTTTTTAGTAGAAATTGTGTTGGAAATATTTATTCCGAACTCACTAACCATACATAAGCAATCTAAGGCTTCTGTGGTTTTTAGCATATATATTGTAAATCAGCGATAGATATTTTGAACATTAATAAAAAAAATATATATATTTCATACATCACTCAACATTCTATCGAAATCACTTGAGCTCAAGACAAGTGAGATTCTGCCAACGGTAGCGTTGCGAAGGCGATTGACAATATGTCAAAAATTTTTGGGATTGACAGATACTATCGAAATTCCAAGTGATGAAATCCCTACATTTTGACAGTCGCATTCGTCAATTGAATGGCACATTGTCTAGGGTTTCTTATCTAAACTACACCTACCTTATGGAAGGATATCGAGTTATCCAGTAAATGGGCGGTGAAATTCAGATAAATATACTCAGCTGCATCCGAAAAGTCTTTAAATCGACTCTAGCATAGTTCAGAAAAGGTTATTTTTAATTTTATTTAGTAGGTAACGCCACATGGTCTTCAAGATAACCATGTTCCTATACAAAGTGAATACCACAGGTGTAAAACCATGTATCTTGACGGTCATAATTCCCATTTAATCATCAAAGATAGCTCGTGCAGCTTTGAGACAAGGGTTACAAATTCTAGCCAACCCAGACCCAGTGGGGTTTGATTTATGATAATTTTAGTACTTAAACTCAAAGAGTAGGTATTGTATAATAGCTCCCTGTTCTAATCTGTCTGGCGCTGTTTTCTGAATGCTGCTATTAATAGATATGGATCTTTCATCGTAATCTCGGTTCGAATATTATTTTGAATCGAATTTCATGAAAGCTTTCAGAAGGCTTTTCATAAAGCTTCAAAAACTCGAGGATAGTACGTTCCAATGCAATGCTGTTCTTATGTTTTGTTAGGTGTGCTGTGTAGATGTCGCAGTCATGCCCTAGAATTGGACATATCATGAAGTGGCCGAGGTTAGGTAATATCTGGTTTGAGGTGGTTATTTAATGAAGAGGGAAATGTATGAAAATTAAGGCTTTTTTGACAGTTTGCGATTGACATGCGAATGCGAACGTTGTTTAAAAAATAGTAGAATTTGACCCTCAGGTCTATAGGTGCGCCTTCTACGTAAAGCTCTTACAAGAAACCTAATTTTCTGAGACCTACGTCGAAATCGTTGATTGTCCTATCCCACTTTACAAGTTTAAAAACTTATTCGAAGTCGGCTTTTTTTTGTGAAAAAGTTTGTTATGTTTGTTATCACTTTTTAGTGGTACCCTACACCTAACAACACCACTAGAAAGTCACAGGAAAGCAAAAATACGCAATTTCGTATACATATGATGATTTTTTTCCAGCTATTTGGATTTCAAAACCAACTACTGAACCGATTTTGATAAAATTTAAATGGGACCAATTGAGAAGTATATCCTTTCACATTAAATAAGAATTTTTCAAATCGGGTCATAAATGACGAAGATATGAGGTAACAAACAAAAAAAAAAACATTCAATCGAATTGAGAACCGCCTCCTCCTTTTTTTGAAGTCGGTTAAAAAGTAGTTCGAATTCTTTAGGATCTTTTCTACCTCGTCCAATAAAGTTAAGACTCTTAGCTGAAAAAAGAAAGCATTTTAACTTAAACTAACTTTTTCAAGGAAGAAACTTAATTGCCTCAATAATTACTTGTTTGAAAGTGTTGCAGTTTACTCACTCTTTAACAGTCTTACTTAGTTTGACGGCGTTTTTACGGCCATCTTAAAAATATTTCAAATTATTAAGCAAGTAAATCGAAATAGGGCTCAGGCTCACACAAACAACCTCAGCAATGCTAAACTGCGATTCGATTGGGCTGTATATGACCACCATTTTTAACCAACTTAAAAAAAGGAGGTTCTAGTCAACCATGGTCATGGGGTTATCTATTCGGCCATAAGTTTATTGTTTGTGAAACGATGTTGATGATTCTTTTTGTGTTGGGTTTCATCATCATCATCATCATATCAGCCGAAAGACGTCCAGTACTGGACATAGGCCTCCCCCAAATGAGGTTTGCCATAATCGCCACGCCTGGTACCTACAGAGAATGCTGCTGCCCATTCTCTGGTGAGTCCCTTAGTCGCTCCTTACGACACCCACGGGAAGTGATGGGATGGTGCTATTCTTTTACGTCCGACACCATACGGAACCGGCGTTGGGTTGCGTTAGGTTTAGTTAAAGCTAACTAACCACCACTAAGGCTGTTGCGCACCTCAAGTAGGTAAGTATTGGCCGTCATTCGTAGATATTTGACAGTTGCAGTTGTAACTGTCACACAGCATACCCTCTATCGTGATCGCTCTATCAATCAAAGGTATGCTGGGAGAAAACTCAACTTTGAGTTATGCTTGTCTTTTCACAAGGACGTTATTAATTACTCTATGTTTTGTGTGCAATAAAGAAGAGAATCGAGAAAAAACTGATAGGTAATCAAAACTCAGAAATAATAATTAGAACCGTCGTATACACTAACGCACTTTGACATCTATAATTAAAGCACTAAGACATAAATTCTCCTACCACAAAAATTACCTTCTCAAACGGCACCCCTTTTTCCCACAGCCGTAATTAGACGCAGGCGTCCAAGGATCGTAATAAATTCTACCAAAAGTAAAAGATAAAATTTTAGATGACGTCTAGCTGCAATCAGTCATTTGTAATCCTCTCCCTTGCACAAAGGACCCATCGTTACGGGAAACTAACCCGGTTAAAATGAACTGCAAAAAGGAGGCAATATACTCGTAGCTGGTAGAGGAAGAGGAATTAAGTAGAGGACACGTTATTATTTATCGCAGTGTAAAGTGCAATGTGTTGGGTTCTTTTTCATTTGCCGCGCTGGGGAAAGCGGCTGGAGTGTTTTATTTTTGAAAAAAGATTGAAAGTGATTCCATACAAACTTCTTGGCGCACTAATTATTCATTCTATTCTTTATTCTATAAAAGTCACGTTACACGTTTTAAAAGTTTTTTTTTTAAAAAACGATGCCCCACATTATGATTTCTCCTATATCGTGGGTGCGTTTATAAACATAAACTCACATACACAAACAGCCAGACCCGGAACAACTATCTGTAGGCCATACAAATATTTGTTCCGTGCCGGAATCGAACCCGCGACACGCAGCTCAGCAGTCAATCGCTCAACCACTGCGCTAACCATGTCGTCGTATGGTGTATAAAATGATAAAGTCTTGAATCTATTGCCACCAACTCAAGTATCGACTTTAGAGTCGAGTATTTTGAGTTGATTTTTAATTTTTAGTGACCATTTGTAATGAAAAGGCCCTAAAAGTATGTTTTGAAATTAAATTTTCACTTTATCTTGTATGATTTAGGGCGGATTTCACCAATGAAACTGAACGCGATCAGCGTATAAACCACGTTTACGAGCTGTCAGTGTCATTATTTTTCTATGGAATATTGACGCTGACAGCTCTTGAACGCAGTTTAGATGTACTGATCGTGTTCAGTTTTATTAGTGAAATCCGCTCTTAGAGTTTGTTTGTTGTTCCGAAAGATTATTGTCTCTAAGTTAGAATTGAAATATGGTTAAATGTTTTTCAGTGTAATACAACCTTTTTTATGGATGGGAAATCATCGGAGTGTCAGACTCTTACTGACTAAAACCATCCGTGTTCCTCCTAATGCCCTTTGCGTTCCAGGGCCGCGGTGACTCTTTCGAACAAATTCCGCAACCTTGGCAGTGTAACACAACTGCGTTCAAGAGCGATTTCAATTAAAATACGATACAATCATCTGAAACCTAACTTACTATTGCGTAGATACGGTGCCAATTTTAAACGTTTTGATTTTTACGCAAGAATTATTATAATAATAATAAATATTTTTTGACAAAAAAACCTTAAACATTTCGACAAGGACACTACTCACACTACTAAAGGTCATACGGATAAGGTAAACCCTGACTCCTAAACTAGGTGATCCTGTAATAATTATTCAATCCACATAACACAGTTAAACCAACATCACTCAAAATGTCCTTCCATTAAAATCTAATAGAAAATCCTATTTTTGTGATCTTACCTTTTTACATGTAAACACGTAAAGGTCACGTATAAAAATAGGAAACACAAAAACTAAGTTACAGATACTTCTTTAACTTATCATCAAAATAAATTACTTTTATCTCAAGGTTGTGAATTTGAATTTGGAGTTATTAAGTTAGGTAAATAAGGTGTAAATGGGATTTTCTTGTTAGATGTTTTGAATTAGGAATTGCGAGAAATTTTTCAATTTATTACCATAAGAGAGTATGTATATTTTTGTGTCAAATGTATTTGGGTACTTACATTTGATTTTTTTATATCAAAATATAGGTTCGGAACTAAGTAACATTGAATATCAAGCATAATAATATGAGCACTTATTTATTGGTACCGATAAAACACTGAGGCCTACAATACATCTTTAACGCTACTAAATACAATCAAGAGTCATCTTCAGCCGGTCGATCGAGGCTTGGGTGAAGTGATCACAAGGTGAGCTGTCATTCCATCTTGATTACATGGATTGACAGGTCACTTCGTGATCACTTTACCCAAGCCTTCACTTCGACATGTTTACAGAATCGCACTACTGGACTCTCTCGTTCCAGCTGAGACCTCATCCATCGCTTACCATCAGATGAGTTCTCATTACAAATATTTTTACCCCTGAGCGCGTATAAATAAATCAAATACATACTAAAAGAAAGTTTTCTCTCAGGGTTTGTTGACAACAATCATGTCTAATAAAAGTACAGGTATGAAACAATAAAATTTCGAGCGTATGGCGAAATCGTGGTTCGCGCATTCTCGGTATTGCTTCCTCTGAGGTTTGCACCGTCGCTTTTTTTTATTGAGGAATGGGCTAGCTCTTGAACTCGATCCCGCCTGATGGGAAGCGATAGATGAAGTCTACTGTTCGTTCTGCTTTGAAGGCAGTGGAAGGGAACACAGACGCTGGTAGAGAGTTTCGCTGCGATTAAAAGCACGTTCTTAAAAGGACTTGCTAATGCTGTGCTACACTACTAGTATAAAACCACTGCGAAATACAAAATTCAGCAAACAGTTTGCGTTTGGCTCACCTTTCCGAAGCTCACCAGCTTCGTTCCTCAACTGTATGTTGGCTCCATCCTCTCTTCGCCAAAGGATCCTCGGGAGAGGTCTACCTTCAGCTCTACAGGACAGGCTCACGTCTTGACCTTCGCGGGAGACCAGGTCTCCGCTTGTGCCTTCATCCACTATGTTTGGAGGTACTGGGGAAGAAAAGCATCAATTAGAAGAGTTTGTTTTAATCTGAATCGTATGATATGATAAGATAAGTGTTACTCACATGTTTGAGTGTGCACTAAAATATCACTGCCTAATTAAGTGCAGTTCTAATTTATTTATTTGGAAACTCAACAGCTTATTATTAATTTACATGGGATAAATATTTACGTCACCATCAATGAACAGCAAATGCAGTTGCGTCAAAGTTACTAGCATCTTACAAGTCTGCACACACTGAGCAGTGATAGCGAGATGATGACAGTTATCCCTTTATGACAAAGACATCTCTGTTATCATCAAGAGTTGCAATCTGACAAAAATGTATGGAAATTAAGGCTTTTCAAACAGATTGCAACTGACGTGCGATTGCTAACGTTGCTTAAAAATTAGTAGAATTGGCACTAAGACCGTAGAGTCATTGGGTCGTTGACAGTCGTTGTCAAAATATGCGTTATAAGAAAACTTTGGTGAGCAATTTCGACTCGAATTTGAACGGTTTTGGTAAAAAACAAAACAAACGCTCAAAACGGAGAAATCCCCGTTTTTTGTATAGAGACCCCTACCATATTATGTTACCATATATTAGTTGTTAAACCGGTTATACTCACAAGTATTTTGCCAAAAAAGTCTGGTCTACCAATAACAGTTTTGTTTATTGATGAGCACGCGTTTGACCACTATCTCACCTGATGATAATCAATGATGTGGTCGAAGATGGAGCACGCTTGCCTAGAAGTAACCTATTCACTATTAACTTAAAGACTCCCAGGTTGCAGCTATCAGGAAACAGAGACTCTGGCAGGGAATTCCACTCCTTAAACGGGTACTGTGTGAGGAGTAGAATTCCCTGCCAGAGTCTCATCAAAGATACAACCTTACGACAGACACAGAAGAGGCTCAGTAATAGGGTTGCGGTTATCACCCTACGGGTTCCTAATACTCGTAGTTATCTAAGATTAGTTATTTTCAGTAACGAGAATAAATTACTAACATAATAATATATAATGCCTAACTTTATTTTATCAGAAACCGTAAATAAAGGCAACGGAAGTAGAACCCATCATGTCTCGATTCCCATGAGCTTGAAGGAAAGATAAGGGATTTGATGTGCTCGTAGAAAATATTAAGTAAAAAGTAAAGTTGGCCATGAATACTGACTATTAATGAGGAATTTTGGTATTCAATGACAAGTTTTTGCTTACTCTAGTGGATAGGTGCCGTGAAGGTTGCTACCTTACAGCATGCATGCTAGCAGAATGTTACATACTTGTGGTTGGTTTTGAACAGTCACGCGAATTTAGAATTGTTTTTTTTTTTTAAATATTGATAGGCACGCGCTTGACCACTATCTCACCTGATGATAATCAATGATGTGGTCGAAGATGGAGCACGCTTGCCTAGAAGTAACCTATACACTCTTGATTTAAAGACTCCCAGGTTGTAGCTATCAGGAAACACAGACTGGCAGGGAATTCCACTCCTTACACGGGTACTGTGTGAGGAGTAGAATTCCCTGCCAGAGTCTTATCAATGATACAACCTTACGACAGACACAGAAGAGGCTCAGTAATAGGGTTGCGGTTATCACCCTACGGGTTCCTAATACTCGTAGTTATCTAAGATTAGTTATTTTCAGTAACGAGAATAAATTACTAACATAATAATATATAATGCCTAACTTTATTTTATCAGAAACCGTAAATAAAGGCAACGGAAGTAGAACCCATCATGTCTCGATTCCCATGAGCTTGGAGAAAAGATAAGGGATTTGATGTGCTCGTAGAAAATCTTAAGTAAAAAGTAAAGTTGGCAATGAATACTGACTATTAATGAGGAACTTTGGTATTCAATGACAAGTTCTTGTTTACTCTAGTGGATAGGTAGGTACCGTGAAGGATGCTAACTGAGGGACCTTACAGCACATACTTGTGTGTGTTTTGAACAGTCACGCGAATTTAGAATTAGTTTTTTTTTTAATATTGATAGGCACGCGCTTGACCACTATCGCACCTGATGATTAGCGCTGATGTGGTCGAAGATGAAGCACGCTTGCCTAGAAGTAACCTATTCACTCTTGATTTAAAGACTCCCAGGTTGTACCTATCAGAAAACACAGACTCTGGCAGAGAATTCCACTCCTTAGCTGTACGCAAATGTGTTCCCAAAACGTTTTGTGCATGTAGGTGGAATATCCACCATGTACCGGTGGCACATCGCCGTACGTCTTGTGGTCCGATGATGAAACGGGCTTGGCGGAATCAAACTATGTAATTCCGTTCCACACTCCCCAAAATGCAACCGATAGAAAACCGGATTGCGGTTTATCTCTCTTCGGTCGCAGTGTTCCAATGGAGCATTGAAAGAGAAGCTCTTATTCAAGACGGCTAATCAATGAGGCATTTTAATCTGTATTTATATTTCTTTATTATTTATTGTATTATCTACTTTTTAATTTGAAATAACAATTTTAGTTTTTAAAATTGCACTGTGAGAAGTTTTTTGATTTTTTAATCTGCAGCGTTGTTCATATATACTTTTAAATATTTGTACGTAATAAAAAGCATTAGTTTAAGTGTCCGTGACCTCATAGCAGGTACCAGCACTGAGTACCAGTTTAATTTAATCATAGTAATCGATTACAAATTAAAATATTCGAGTGATTAGCAAAGCATTTAACAACTTAGTTTTTAAATTATTAAAATTAATCTTTAAAATAAGTCTAGTTCTAGAAAATGAATACTCCTCGAAAACATGCCATTTAGTTCTCAAGTTAACAAATCTCGACATGTTCACTAAAATTTAAATGTAATGTAACATTATCGACAAACATCAATAATGTTACATTATGATGATACGATTTAACATTAACAGTAACATGTTTAGCAAGCGTACATGCTTGCTAAACATGTTAAAAAGCGCTATAAAAGCTTTAATTTGCAATTATATACGTTTTGTTCTGTTGAAGGTTCCGTACCAAAAGGGTAAAAACGGGACCCTATAAGACTCCGCTGTCCGTCTGTCTGTCGGTCCATCGGTCTGTCTGTCTGAATGTCTGTCACCAGGTTGTATCTCATGAACCGTGATAGCTAGACAGTTGAATTTTTCACAGATGATGTATTTCTGTTGCCACTATAACAACAAATACTAAAAACAGAATAATAATAATAACATTAATTGTTGGGCTCCCGGAATACAACAGACGTGATTTTTTTGCCGTTTTTTATAGATCCGAGTCCGCTTCGCATTTGGCCGGTTTTTATATTTTATCTGCCTATTCTGTCTCACTGCTGGGCAAAGGCCTCCCCCAACTCCTTCCAGATATCTTTGTCCCAACTAACTTTTGGTTCTTAATTTAATAAACCTGCCTAGGCTTTTCTCAACTGTTTATGTCGGGGTAGGCTTTAATTCTAACCGGATGCAACTGAATACCAGTATTTTACATCGATACTAAACATAACGAGCGATTTTTATGAAAGCTTCATACAAAAAGACATTTACCTAGTTACAACAGTTGGCTAGAAAGCGGGAGGATTGAAATTAATCAATAAATATAAAATTCTTCCGTTACTATGTGATTGAGTGACTAATACACAACGCACAGCCGAAACTACTGGTAGAAAGCTGAACAAACTTTAAGAACCACTTCTGCCCATGTAAATGAACAACTTTCCCCAAGAAAGCCATAGTCAATTCCTAAAAAAAAATTGAGTCTCCCATACAAATTATGGTCAGTTGATGACAATTTTGTATGGGAAGTTCAATTTTTTTTTAGGAATTGACTATGTCTTTCTTGGGGAAAGTTGTTCATTTACATGGGCAGAAGTGGTTCTCAAAGTTTGATTGAGTGACTAATACACAACGCACAGCCGAAACTACTGGTTTATAGAAAGCTGAAATTTGGCATGTGGGTTCCTTGGGAAGTGTAGGGGAGCACTAGATTTACCAAAATTCTTACGGGAACGGGAAAGAACGGGGTATGCGCGTGCAAAGCCGCGGGCAAAGCTTGTGAGATTAAATGACAAAATTTTAGAACATTTCTAGGGAAACTACTCTAATTGATCAATGGATTTTGCGTTGTCGCCACAAAAACTGACAGTCTGTTGTATAGAATTGATGAAATGAATATTGAGAATATCCTAAAATTTTTACCAATAAATTTAGCTAAGCCTGACTACAGTACAATACAGTAAATAGAACGTTTATACGAAAAGAATGCTTATTTACTTATTCGCCAACTCCATGAATAACTCGTAAATTGAGAAACGTAGTATAGGCTCTGAATACTCTTGGCAGCTAATGTTCTTCATGATATATATGCAAGGGTCTTGTTTTTATCATTTTTAAGGATTTCTTTTGCATATAAATACATAGATGTTAGGTAACTGGTATTATACAGTTTTCGTTCACTCATATGCTTCCTCATCAACTTTCTGCTCTTATGTCGGGGTTGGCGTAGCATGTCTGCTTCCTTATTGAAATTATCCAATTTGTTATTATTGATTCCAGTCTCAGAAAAAAAAAACAGAATGGAAAATTCTGTAGGAACGCGTATTTTCGAAACCTGCAATCTGCTTCCGGAAAAATCCAGTGCGGGTCGATGAAAAATGTTATGGATCGAAAATACACGCCAGCGACGAATATGAAAACTTGGTCTTATAATAAAAGTTATAAACAAAACAAATATAAGACTTTCCGGAGCACACAGACTTAACGTATATAGAACGTCTTATAATATAGTCACGTCTCACCGAACTTCTCCAAACCACGTACGGCACTATCGTCTTTATGAACTTAACATTATACTATAGCACTTACATAGTAACTATGTGACTTTGATAGAGGATTATTGAGCATAATTTTGCGTGTTAAGTCACTGTGCAAACGGGCAAACTTTGGGTGACGTTCGTGCATTAAAGCGAGCGTTATAAACAAGTTTTTTATAATATTCCGCTTTGCTCTCGGTCTGCGGCGAACGGAAAATATTTTGAGAGCATCGTTCAATAACAAAGTTGAAGAAAAACATGTTTTCCTGTGCTTGAAAGCGGTGGTGGAGCTGCTTGAAATGGAACGTTTGGAATATTACAACCTTGAATACATAACACTCATAGGTTTAATCATTTTATAGAGCTTATTCACTATTAGTGGTAAACACCTTATAATGCATAAAATATCTACTGAACTAAACCTACATATTATATATTGAACCCCTGAATCAAAATATAATAGTGAAACCGGTAACAAAAAAAAATGAACAGAATAAAACACATGACTTCAAAAAATCTACTATTCGAAATTCAAACGCAAACTGTCGATCAACCCTCAGAAGCTTGTGCCATTGACCCCGATAGCCTCACGAACAAAATGTGCGGACTGTAAATCACTGATCCTGGAACAACTGAACAAAATAGCCGACGCTGTCGATGCAAGCGACGTGGGGGCACGAAGCTATTAGCCTACGTGCTACCCGCTGACAACCCTAGGGGACCATTGAAGCGTTAGTAACTGCTACTATTCGTTTTTATTTTAACTATTCGTTGGTGCGATTTTTATATTCAAATATTTGCTGGCCTTTGTTTGAAATTTTAGTGTTGGATTAAAAAACGTAAAAAGTGTTTATTACAGCTACCATATAATATCACCTTTGGTAAAAAAATTACTAACTACAAACCACTAGCCGTTTGCAAAAGTAAATTATTACAATTAATTAAAATTACATAAGAGTAGTAGCTCGGACATATTTTTATGTTCAAAAACATTATAGTAAACAGAAACTATACTACTAACTTATTTTATTTAAACGAGTAACATAAGATCTTCTGAATTGTAAGGTACATTATAAACACCACATCGTCGCTTACCATCAGGTGAGATAGTGGTCAAGCGCGTGCCTATCAATAATAATAAAAATAAAAAAAAACTTCAAATTCTCTATTCAAAAACCAGGCCTAAGCGTAGGTGTTCCTTTATCCATAACACACCTGCAGAATCCATGCCATAAATATTCACGCGAACAAAACCCAACATTTGAAATTTCTAAAACAATAGCGGTAAAGTGATTTGTTATCGCGTATGAAAACTACGTCAAAGCACCGAAACTTCAGCACTGTCTACAAAGTTCCAACATTTTCCACTTGTCTTCCAAACAGAAGGCTGCCACAAATCCGAAGAATTGCGTTTTTCCAATCTTGCTTGGTTATTTTTTTACGGAATTGGCTCGGCAAGGAAAAAGAACAATTTGAGTAGGTGCAAAGATTTTTGTCCATCGTATGTTGTTCTTCTGCAGTGTTTTAGTTGGCTATTTTCTGGGTTAACTGTTTGATTGCCTTCCAAAACTAAAACTGTGTAGTAAACAGTAATAAATTCATCTTGTTTATATTTATTTTGGTTCGAGAAACATTAGTTCTGTGTTACTTTTTAGATGTAATAAAATAATGATCAATTCGGATTTTGCGAAAAATCTTTAAACTTCATGACTCTCTTTCTAGTGTATACTAGAAAGAACTGATATAAGCGTGTTTAATAGAAACGTGTTTTATCGTTTATTGATTCTCGTAACAGGGCTAACACATTAAATCATAGGTAACAAAACTCAAGTTCTCGTCTTATTGTACCAGTCAACCATTCAAGATGCATCACTATCGTACGCTAGCCTTTCACAACATTTCCAATATTCCTACAAAAAATATTCTCGCTCCATACGGTTTCAGAATATAACAACATACCTACTTCAAGTAGACGGAAATTCAAACTCCCAACAGAGTCCGTACTAAATCTTGACCTTATTTTACAAAGTATCTCGACCATGTATTTCAATTCGAGTGACGATACCCCGGATGAAACACTTCGAAACTTTTCGCACAAAAACGTGGAAATCAGACTGAAAAGACAGCTTTTAACAGCCGTTGGTCCCAAAACAACTCGATACATCACCAAAAGTTGAGGACGTACGACAGTTACGATAATTATTGCTTCCAGAGAAATCTTATCATGAATCCCTTTTGGTGGAACATTTTAGGTGAAGGCCACATAAAGAGTGTACAAATAAAAGACGAACACAAACGAGCAGCGAAGGAACGAAACAAAACAAAAACAATTTAAGAAAGCGCTGCAGCGTCGCATAATTTGTTGTGCACACTTTGTGCAATAGATGTAGTAACTTTAATTTCGGAATAGTTCTCACTCTTGCTTTTGTGTTCTGCCTGATGTAAAAAGTTAAAATATCATCATGTTTTTGTCCCTCGTGTGTAATAAAATTGACACTCGGGTGTGCTTGTTATGTCATGACAAATTGAAGTTCTCTGCGATAAAATTTAAGTGACGTTGATTAATAAAGTTAACACCGTGTTGATAATTAAAGTTTTTCATGGTTACTGAATGTTGTGCGGCTTATTCAAGAAGTTTTGACGATGTTGGTTTCTACTTGTTTGTTCAAGGTGGGTCGTCATATTGACAGATGCTTCTTAACCGGACTGGTGATCATGAATTTATATGTTACAAGTAAGGTTGCTCCATCATCTTTTAATACAATCATGCAAGCTTGACTCCCACAATTTTTAAAGTAGGTAGCTTCTACAGTTCTGCAAATATGTTTGGTCATAAAAACAGTACTTCAAACAGTTATTTTATTGAATCATTTTGATAATACCTTACATCAAAAACTAGGACTTATATCTGCTTCAATCTGCACTGTTTGAAGAATTTCGCCCCAATCTCATTTGTTACAGTAAGACAGCATTATCCCTCACATTTACCGCTTGTTTCGGTACTTCATTTGGGAAGAAACATTTCAGAGAAACGTATTGATGTTATGTTATAACGGACGGGCCCGTAATGGCTGACCAGACGCCATTCCAAGCTCCCATTCCACTCCGATGTTGTTTTCCTTCAGAAAAATACTCGAAATTTTTCTACTAGAGCAGAAAACATATAAAAAAACAAGTGGTCGAACGAACAGTATGTCATATAATTTTGTGGCACCGGTTTATTTGGAAAGTTTCCGTTTTAGTGCAGTTTAAGAAATTGGGTTGGTTTAGCGCTTGTTCTAATTTTTGAAGCTGTTTGCTAAAGTAACATGTTTTATATCGTTGAAGTTTTTCTCCAATTACTTGTTTTTGTTCGTTCCTCTCTCAATAACGATACCGGCACGGTTGAAGTTTTAGACCATCGTTTCTTTTATGGGTGCAATTCTTAAACTTCTATGATAACGGAAAAAATCTAGAGGTTTGACATTCCGTACCACAAACACAGTATTCGCCGCATATCTACGTGAAAATATCTATATCATAGGTGTCGTTATCCTTTGGAAGAATTTTGAAGTTTCCGAAAATCAATTTCAGCAAAAAAAATGTGTTCACTGTTTGGCATATAGGCGTCCGCCAAGACGTTCATAGATAGAAAATTCCTGGAAGAACTTGGGGGATTCCTTTGCCCAACAGTATAATATAAATAAAAAATGACAACTAATGCAAAAGGTCCATCTCCACTTACCTAAAACATCAACACATCCAATCTGTTTCTTCATAGTACTCGTGTTGATCTGGCACATATAGCACCCTCGATCTTCAACCTTCAGCGGCCGTATGTGAAGCTGCCATGACCTCGGGGAGTCGTTGGTCACCGCGTACCGGGAGCTGTGCGTCACCAGCCTGGTGTGGAGGGTTAAGATCGTCTGGTCATCTGCTCTGATCCACGCCACCTGGGTTAGGGTCAAAAAGTTTATTGAGATGGAGATTTTCTTTTTTTAGAGGACAAGGGACATAGAGAAGACATATCTAAAGAAGGGTCGTTATACAGGAATAACTTTTTATGACGTTCCAAATTTTTTTTAGGAATTGGGTATCTTTCAAAGACACCCATTTTTGAAAAAAAAAATATGAATGTAAAATTTCCAAAATAAAATAAAATTTTATCCGTAATTTCAATATTGTATGGTGACTTACCATCCAAATAAGAAAATACGTCTGGTAAATTATTGTTATGTTGGTACGGTTGGTACGCAAGTATACCATCAATATTAGCTGTGCATACTACAACGTTGATACTCTTTTTTCAAAACAGTAATTTTATGAATATAACCAATGATATTATAAGTAAAACGGTGTAGATAGGTTATATAAACAACATTCGATCTTCAAGAACGGCACAATGTAACACTGTTAGATGACACGTAGAAGTAGGACGGCATGTCGTAATTATCGGGAGCGGAAAAGAGACAAGACGAGAAAAATGTGGCTAATTAGCCACATTTTGACGTGCCGCTTGCTGAGCGCTTATAACCTATCTACACCTTTTACTTAATATATCATTGAATATAACTATAAAATTCAGAAAAGATTATTAAGCTCAACATCATGTAATGTTGGTCCACTCCTAAAGCCTGAACACAACGATCGTTTTGGACAAGTAAGAAATTCCGCTGTGTCTATTTTCATTTTATTTTTTTATCGACTGGGCAACATCATACTATCGACCTAGTTAGGTAAGTCCATAGGGATGCCTATGGACTAATTCACCCTTGACATTCAACTGAATTCCTCCCGGATCACCCTTCCAACTGATTTATTATATTTGCACGAATCAAATCTTTATTGAACTGAAACCATCTCCGTTCACCCGTGATGAGCGAAGCCAAGGGTTCAAACGTCGCTCGGGAAATATAAGAATTGGCATTTCTGGTGTACACATGTAGAATCTACGTTTTAACACACACATCATGAATAAAACATCCTCCTCCTCAGACACCTTTTCAGTTAGTGACAATGAAACGTCATAAGTACCGTTACATTAAAATAATTTTATTAAATAAACACTTGTATTTGCCAACAATATCCTAAAAATATGTACTTCAATTCTCAAAGAGCCTGAAAACACAACATCGTTGTACAATGTGTACGTTATATAAATAGGCCCTTACATTGTGTGTTCTGTAAGACAAGACCCTAACATAAATATGAAGTAAATGGGAGTATAATTAAACACACAATGTAACTGTGTAACAATAGCCTTTGCCAGGGGCGCTAAACCCATGATCAAAAGAAAACGTGTACTCAGAAGTGGTACAATATTAAAATAAAGTAAGATTATTTCAAAAAAGGTTAGAAATCATGTGAAATTGCGTTAAACACAAACTTAGGGTACAAAGGGAAAATGACACGAAAAGGGAAATCATTTTACTGCCGCACTTGGTATTTGTTCGGCACATTTTAATCCAACATTATCAGATTTGAAAGATGGGAGGGTAATGTCGGTCGAACGTTGAAAAAAATTTTCTTAGAAATTGTGAACTTAATTTTACTTTGGGCAGAGACTAAACCTTGCCATTCTACGTGGCAATGCCGCCAGTCTCTTGTGCACATTACTAGCTCACAGCGCGTTAAGGAAGAATTTTTGATGCTATATTTTAGTTAGTTGAAAGTTTTGTGTATTTTTTAAAAAGCCTCAGAAGGTGTTGTCATACCAAGAAACAAGTTTTCAAAATCATTTTTTTCTGTAATATCAATATATTTAATAAATACTCTTAAGTTCTGAAAAAAAAAACCAGTGGCAGAACAATTCGAGTGAAAGTCAAAATTGCCCCACGTTCCGGTGGGACAATTTTAGAGTTTTTTAATTAAAAGTATTTTACGTCCAAATCCAGTTTAATGCATGCATTAAACTGGATTTGGACTTCCAAACATACATTATTTCACATTTATACTATGATGGGATAGAATTATTTACAAGTAGGTATTTTGATTGATTATATTCCAAGTACCTAGCTACTTCTAACGTAATAAAACATTTTCCAGCACCGTCAACTTTGTCACATCTATTAAAATCACCATTAATGTTTGACAGCCCTATAAGATAAGGCATAATTTTAATAATATTCTAATCTGTATAGAACTCAATTCTCTTGAAGTTTAAGAAGCCATAAATAACTTTTGATGACTTATTGTGATTGAACTTGAAGCGTTTCTAAAAGTATGAAAAGGATCTTAGACTGCAGACTTTGTTTAGGAGATTTGTTTTACTTTAGGTAGCTCAAAAGGTACTTTGATGAAAAAATTTGGTTGAATTTTCTGCTATGTTTTTACCTGCAAATGACCTTATTTTTTTCTATATAAATTTGTATTAAACCCGGCCAGCTCAAGCTCAAAGTTTTTTATCAATAACGTGCCATCGACTGCACATCTTTTTTTGTGAACCCGGATGGGGTTCCTGCAAATGTCATTTGCGTTCCAGGAGCCCTAGACAATGTGCCATTCTTTTAGCAAATGTGACTGTCAAAATGCCAAAATGTAGGAATTTGATCACGTGACATTTCGATAGCATCTGTCAATCCCATATATTTTTGACGTATTGACAATCGCCTTCACCACGCTACCGTTGATAAAATCTCTCTTGACTCGAGCCCCAGGACCGTGCAAATGTCATTTGCGTTCCAGGACCGCGAACTCGCAGCGCAACTCTTTCGAACAATTATCCAATACCCTGGGTCGACTATACATCTAGGAAGCTTATTCTACGTTCATCTATTTTTATCATAACGATTTTTTTATGGATATACGCCCCCCAATGCCACGGTTCAGAAAATGTACACAGTATTTTCACAATTCGCTCATGATTGTGAAAGTGCCTTCGGCTGAATATTCAATACGTAAATTCGCATAATCTCGCGAGCCCTTTTTTCGCAATGTGATTTATTATATCCTATAGATAGACATTCGTTATTTTTATAAGCTCAACCTGTATCGGAATTTGGTTTTAGTTAGATTTTTCGATATCTTACCTGTTTAGATTGGGTTATTCACCTCGTTGTGTAATGAGTATTGTGATAGATTTTCCGTTAACTTTTCAAAATCATCGTATAGTAATACCAAAAGACCAATTTTGGTACTTATAAAGCGTTCAAATTCAAGTCGCGATAACCTCTAGGCGACAATCGACGTCAACAACTTATCAAAGTAGAGAGAAAAAAAAAAAATTAAGGCAGTTTTTAAGGTCCTTAAAAATGTGAGAATACCCCTAACATTGTTAATACTTAATTTACCTATTCTATCTACAATTCTTACCTTATTTAATAAGTGAAGACACTCCATTATAGAACAGTTATTTACTTAAAATAGTTGCGAACAAAAACGCCTAGAAATCTTATTTCCATTCAGAAGTAATTTTAACTTTCAGAAAATGTTATTAAAATGCTGCTGAAGCCACAGCTATTAGTGTTCAATATCTTAAGTAAAGAACTCCTAAATTAAGTTTTGGAACTATTTCTGTCCGAAGGAAATTTCCGATACAGCTATTTACATTATGGGCAAGTTTTAAACACGAAATTCTTCGAAATTCATTAAAATTATAATTTTTGGGTTCTTCAGCCAAAGGGTATTAACGGATCATGTTTTAAACAATGCCCTTTTTTTCTTAAGGATAAGAAATCATCAAATGACTTCTTCCACTCTGGGTGGAGCGGGAGGGAGTGTCAGTCTCTTACTGACTAAAACCCATCCGTGCTCTTCCTAGTGCTCTTTGCGGTGACTCTTTCGAACAAAATCCGCAACCCTGGCCAACTAACGGGACGCGTCTACTATGCTGACATTTCTTTGAGTCGCGCGTGGAACACAACGCCGTATGTACAATGCCTATGCGCATTTCTGTGAAAATGTCCTATAGATATGAAACATGAATATTTTATAAGGTATCACTTGATTGTTTTTTAGATACGTCTATAATAATGGTCAGTAACTGGGTTTTGGAGGTCAAAGTTTGACCTCCAAAACCCAGTTACTGACCATGATGCGACTGCCTATTTAATAGGCAGTCGCATCATGTAAAAATACTTGAATAATCAGCAGCATGTTGTTAGACTAGAAGCTAACCTCGACATAGCCGGAACAACTGGTCGTAGAAAACTGAAATGTAGGTTCCTTGGGGAGTGTAGGGGAGCACTAAGAGAGGATTTCCCGAAATTCCTACGGGAACGGAAAAACGGGATAAGCGCGTACGAAGTCATGGGAAAAAGCTAGATGTCAAAATAAAAGCAAGTTCAGTTTCAAGTTAAGCTTCACTCGCCGAAAATCAATAGGACAGTCTATTAATCCATACTTATATTATAAATACGAAACAAACGCTGTATGTCTGTCCGTTTGATACATTGTATGTCTTAACGGAACAACGGATTTGAATATAAAACATGGTATACGGAAAGACTATGCCCCTGAAGGCCGGGAAAACGTTACCATGGGACCATTTCCGAAGTTTACGAGGACGAAGCCACTGGCATATCCTAGTTTACCATCAGAACGAAATAACTAAATCACACCGGTCAGCATAAATCAATTTCAGCATAATTATAATCACCTTATTGTTACTATAATTGTAGAGGTAAGTATTATCTTACAAACACTAAGTTCTATATCCCAATAATTACAGTCTGTTAATAATTATTGTTCGTATCGACAATAGTATCGTGTCAGTTGACTAATTAATAGTTTGTGGCGCACATTGTTCTCCTAATCACTTATAATTAATTACCATGTGTCAGCATTCAAGGGTATTGTTGAGACAAGAGTGTAGTGGTATGATAGATATCAGAGTAACATTAGTGATTAGTTAAAGTTTGATGCACACATATCCGGGTCGTGCCAGGGACGTGGCCGAGACGTGGTCCGAGCTCAAAACAATATCGGTGCGCACATTTTATATGAACGCGTTCACACACGGCCGTGTGCGGGCCGCATGTACGGGATGTGACAAACCACGGCCCGGACATGTCCCGATCACGGCCCTAATTTGTATGGATCATCCTTTATCATATCTATCAAGCTGTAGGGCTATAATTTTTAATTTAATTAATTTTTATTATTTTCTGTTATAGCGGCATTAGAAATACACACTCTGTGAAAATTTCAAATGTCTACCTATTACGGTTCATGAGATACAGCCATACAGACAGACGGACGTCGGAGGCTTAGTAATTATAGGGTTCTGTTAGTTACTCATCGGGTACGGAACCCTATAAACAAACTACGTTACATGTAAGTCTTCTATACTCTGAAGATGTTTTTTTTTTGTATTTTTGAGGTTAATATCGATAGGAATTGTCCACACCTACTCAAAGCAATGGAAAGAAGAAAGGCTTTCCTTACAAGAGGTCCTTTGCCTTACAGTGGATCAGCATAATCATGCTGAATAAAAAATGCATAAAAAAATCAAAATATTCCTTATACTGAGAAGAACGCAACTGAGTTTAGAAAGTCTTTATTGCTTAGATTTAGTTAGAACTGCGAACCCGTGCCAAGTGAACCGACCAACCGTGGAGCGAAGTACCACAACCAAATTCTGCCGTGTTCAACTTACTAAGATAAATGATGTTTTAAAAAGTTCTGACAAGATACTATTACTGGCCGATTAGTTTTCGTTTTGGTAAAAATCTTTTAGCATTTTTTTTTATTTGAAAAATGAAAGCTTGGGAATATAAACCTTGTTTGATAAAACAATTTCGATCGCCTGAGAGAAAAAGAAAAACACTTTATTTGCGCCAGGTATGACTGACGCATACCATAAAATAATGAACAAAATGAATTCATTAGGTACTTGTGTTTATTTTTTTATGGTAAGTATGTGTTATATTGGGCATTGCTCAGCATAATGCTGGGATTCTTGTTACAGAGCTACAAAGCTGCGGCGTTAGAGCAGCATAAAAAGTTATTAAAAAATAAATGGATACTGGCCTATCCAAGATAAATCTCACTTTGATAAATTAGGTGAAGCGAAATTTTGTGAGCTATTATATAAAAAATTGACAGCTTAATCCACCTATATGGAAAATAAATATATAAAAGACATTTATTACAGAATACCTACCAGTACCAACATCTACAGTATTTTAGAAAGTTCCTACATTTTTGTTACTTTGTACTGGTTGTAAACATAGTTAAACCTACATAATATTCTGTATATTTTAGTATTTATCAGAAGTAAGTTATTTACTTCAAGCAACCGTGAAATGGAAACGTAAACACATAAATCATATTTCTACGTTGGTTCAGCTCTTTTCTGGTACACATCCATTTACATAAGTAAACAAGTATATGTTTTGCTGTTTGTGTTACCTGGATAAGTCTATAAGGTAACTGGTAAAGTGCCATTACATTTTTTTATAAAGCTAATATCGCTCTATTGCATAGCAATTATTACCATAGTAGTGTGGTCTCCGCTGTTGTTATCTGATTAATTTCGGGGCGGGATCCAAGACAGTTGAATCATTTCTCCTGGACTCGTCGAGCTTCATTGACTCGGCGTTTTTCTGGTGGTCGCCACTGTTGATTCTGGCTTTCAGGAGTTGCAGTGGTTTGGTAATGTGTAGCGGGCTTGTCCCAATAAAAAAAGTATTGTGGTCGAGTCTCGCAGATTCTTTGATCAAAATCTAAATAAAACATTAATTAAGAACCACATCAAAAAAAAAAAAATAACCCAATCAACCTTATGTTGATTGTTAAAGATTGCCTACGCCCCTAGGCACTCTTTGCTAATCAAAGTTTGGGTTTTGCTACTCGAATTAAAATTAATAATCTGCTAATCAGTTCACCTCAGCCGCCAAAGAAATAAAAATAATGTTTAGTCCCTTCTCTTCGATTTACTTACATATTCATATTAATTTTCAAAAAGATTTGTCTACAAGCAGCAGCATTAATATTATATATTAATCACAGTTACACACAAAATCTTAGTAGGTAGGTGCATACTGAAAACGTACCATGGTAAAATCCAAACAATCAAAATTCCAAATAATAAAAGACACGCAAATCTCAACGCAGCTCATAAAAATCTCAAACTTCAACACAATCACATTCGACACTTAAAAATAAAACGGCTCCTCAGACTGAAAATGGCACTTACACAATGTAAACATCAGCTTACTTTGTACCTAAAAGGTTCTCCGTAGACACGGATTTAAATCATGATGAGTCGGCCGTTAGCTAGCTTGTGGGAAAAATCGCAAACGCCGACAATCTCTTTGTAGAGCAAAAAGGCTGATCTCACTAGCTACCTCAGAATATGCGGACTTATTGATTTCCCGTTGACTTATGAACTTTAGAGAGGATTACTTGGAACATGGAAAGTCGATTAACGGTTTAGAACTTAGATTTTAAGGAATTATCTCTTGATTAAGTTGAAGTTTTAAGCTTGTTCTCTGTTACGGAATTTACAGAAAAGATTTTTCATTCAGTGGAGTTTTAACTTTCATACATTCATCATCTGCCTAGCCTTTTCACAACTTTATTTGGGTCGGCTCCAGTCCATAACCCATTTACTGGGTATCATATCACGGTACTTCTTGGCAACACTGGAATAAAAACAGATTTTCTAGCTGCTGACAATTATTCGTAACGACTGCCAAAGATCTAAAAATGACAGCCGGACCCAACGGCTTAACATGCTTTTCAAGGCACGGCAGAGTCTCGGTATGTTAAGATGGTCATGCACATACCGAAGAGTTGCTTAACCTTGGAGATCGACCCGTGCGGTTGTTATTATTTAGGCACGAGACCCTTGTGAGGGATGATGTTATACCTACCATTGAGCTAAAGCACTGAACAAGGTGGCATTTTATCAGCGAAAATGTACCTATGGGATAGACAAACGCTTCTGTATCTTCGCTTCGCTTCTGTAATGTCACGTGATCAATCCCTTACATTTTGGCGTCGTCCTAAAACTTTTGCATGAGGATGACACCTAAATACCCGATCGCGTCGTCGTTACCAAGGGTGTTATCAAGTTTTGCCAAACAAATTACTAGCACGATGATTGCTTTCTATTAGGACGACACGACGACTTAAAATTTTCGACAAATCGTTTTCGACGTTAAAATGTCACTGTTTAGAGTCTCTAAATGCACATAATACTGTAGCACCACGGACAATAATCTGACACAAACTTAAAGAAAAAAACGCGAAAACTACGCAGAACAATATGCTTCGACAAGAAAATACACAATAGTGTATTTTCTTGTCTTTCAAACCACATACTAACTCACAAATAGAACCAAAACAAATTATCGGTTGAAACAGTTCAGGATACCGTTGCAGCAAACACTCGGGAAAGACTAGAGATCCGGGAAATGTCGGTAATGAATTCTAAACATGTGCGGAACACGGGTGGCCCAGTTTGTCAACAGCAACAGATACCGTCTGTCGAGTCAGGCATGAAACAGTGACTTAGCCAGTGGCGTGCACTTGTCTGCGGAAAGCATCAATTCAAGTCATTCGGAGTGTAGGTGAAACTGGTCCAAAAGGTACCAGTCAAGTGGCAAGTTGATACAGGGGGTCTACTCTCTAAGCCCGAAGTCCGTAGTTTCCGCGTTAGTGTCGGGCGTTTTCTACTCCGTATCACCTACGGACTTACGATTAGTCCCGAACCCGAACTAAGAACAACTCTGTCAAATCGTGTTGTAATTCATTAATTTCGTTTGTACTGCATTTGTTGCATGTTTAAACAGGTTTTGCATGCGAGTCTAACTCTTTGCAGTATTATATCGTTTAATGAATTGCCTAGAAAAGTAGCAGAACATAAGGCACAGGGAGTTTAGGGCACCCTGACATGGATAGGTTAGGTTCGAATGGCTAGAGAGAGCGAGCGAAAAAAGCGAATTTAGCAACCTTCATGCCATGATTCATATTAGGTTATTTTGAACCCTGCAGACAGAATATAGGACACACACTACAATACAATTCACACTGCTACACAATGAAAGACCTTCCCTAGACGTTGATAATAAATTCTAAACGCATGCCACGCTCGGCCCACTCTGAGAACAGAAACAGACTCTGACTGTCACTATATACATAAACTAGTGACATAACCAGTGCCAACGACTACTGCTAGTGATTTAAATGGTCGTAGTTTTAAGTGACTGGCAGTAATTTCTTTGATATTATTGCACGCCTGCAAATGGAACACCGGATAACTATGATAAAGATTACACTATAGTAAGTCGCGATTAGAGTATGTTTAAAGAATTGCAAATAAAAGCCTGCTATTCCTTTTGTAAACACTGACGTACGACTTATTCTTTTTTTAACCACTGACTTGCGGCTGCGTAGCAAGGGATGTATTGGACCAATAGAATCGCTTCATTTACCTAGCCTCGCTCAGCGCAGCGATTCTATTGGTTCTTAAAAACATTCCTCGCTACACATCCTCGCACATCTCTCGTAGAAACGCAGCTTACTGTACACGGCGTGGTCGTAACACCTGGCTTATAATGTCACATCGAGTTTTAGAAAAGTTCATCAGATTTTGGAGATCGTCGCCAATATACTGCCTGTGTTACATTATTTTTAAAAGCTATCATGTAAATTGCCTTGTTTTATGAAGTGAGACAAATCTCAGTTAGATGACAATGCACGGTTAGCTAAGTGACATTATTCTAAATCCAATATGACGGTTTCCCAAATATGATATACGAAATATATTGTAGCACCACAGGACTCTTTTTTCTTTTTTTAAGGATAGGAAATCATCAAATGACCCCTTCCGCTCTGGGCGAAGCGGGAGGGAGTGTCAGTGTGCTCTTACTGACTAAAACACATCCATGCTCCTCGTAGTGCCTTTTACGTTCCAGGGCCGCGGTAACTCTTTCGAACAAAATCCGCAACCCTAGCAGGAAAAAGACAACTGACTTCCAAATAAAAAAAACACTACAAAGTATAAAATAACTTTAATTTCGGAACTCGGTGTTTTTGTTTATTTCTGCTTATTTTTACACTGACTTCCGAAATTAAAGATATTTTATTTGGTTATTTTGTTTTGCAAAAAAGTTATTTATTTTTCACTTTTTAGTGGTACCAAAGGTGTTGTTAGGTGAGGCCTAACAATACCTTTGGAAAGTCACAGGAAAGTAAAATACGAAATTTCGTTTACTTGGATGACATATTATTTCCAGTTATTTTGATTTAAAAACCAAACTACGGAACCGGTTTAGATAAAATTTCAATGGGACCAATTGGAATCCTTTCGACGGAATAGACGGAATTATGAGGTAGCAAACATAAAAAAAATACAACCAAATTGAGAACCTCCTTCTTTTTTTGAAGTCGGTTAAAAACTAGAACCAAGTGGCTACTGCAAGTGATTAAAATGCTCATACTTTTAACGACTCAACCACAGTCTTGCGATTTAACTAATAGTAGTAATTTCCTTTGCACTGATTGCGCTGAAATAGCAGTCTAACGCCAGCCCAGGGAATCGTGGATAAACTGGAGTTTATATATAAATAACTAGTGGACTACGTAATGTATTACTTGGGTTCTTAATCATAGTTATTGTAGATTATGGCTTAATAATGATAAAGTCTGAACGAAAAAAAAATATGAAGGAAGGTGTAGAATTTAAAATTATGGATTATTGCATAACATTATGATACTGGCAGAAAATTTGACATCGACATCATTGCTTGAGAGACAAATAGAATAGAATAGATTATCAAAGTTTTATAATAGTAAAATAATAAGTTGAGATAGTAGTAAAGTGTTTTAAGTTCCATAGTTAATGGGTTGTGGAGGTCTGGTAGGCAGCCGCTCCACGTAAAATACTGGTATTCAGCTGAATCCGGTTTGACTGGGAGCCAACTTCGATATAGTTGGGAAAAGGCTAGGCAGATGATGAAAGTGTTTAAGTCCCAATTATACATTAAAGTTATAGCAACAATGACTCAACGCCGTTACTGTTTAGACGGAGCAACTTTTATTGTAGATTCAATTTAGTCTATACCACATGAGATTTAAATTAAACTTATCTAACTATATATGTAAGTATGTACACTTAAAATAAAAATAAAAACTCCTAACTAAAATATGGCGTCAAAATTCGTCCGCATCGCTGTCGACTGGAAGTGAACCCAAAAAACTGGCGGCCTTACCACAGACAATTAAATTGCATCGAATAAGCCAGCACCCAATTTGCGTAACTCATAAAATGCGTATCCTTTCACAATAATCGAACGGACCTCCATTCATTCCTTCATACGATTAAAAATTCGTCTGCTCAACAAAGTAAAACACGCAATGAATACGGTTGCAATCTCAAAATGCAACCGTATTCATTGCGTGCTTTACGTTGTTGAGCAGACGATTTTTTTTTTTTTTTTGTTGTAATCTCAAAATGCAACCGATTGCATTCATGTTTGTATTACGCAAATAGGCTGCTGGTTATTATCGCGGTGATTTCCACGGCAGCGGATACGTTGTTAAATTTTACAAGATTAGCTTAACTTCAAAAGTAAAATCATCTATGAACTTTCCACACATACATCCAAACTTATGTTTATGATTATAACTTGCAAGTTTGCTGCACATCAACCGCTGACCTATTTTGCTACACTGGCTTATAATGTAACATCTGCGGATAATGTGCAATGATAAACTGAATTTTGTATTCGCATAATATTTAATAACTCTCCCATGTAAAATAAAGTACATTTCAGAATTTATTTTAACTCTGAACAAAGATTTAAAGCTTAAAATTGAGGCAGTCAGTCTAATGCTGCATAAAGATAAAAAAGTACACAAGGGTACGTCGAATTAACTTGCTCCCAGACTCAGAGGCCGTCAAAGTAACGAGAGTTTTAAAGGATTTAAACAAAAAACTAGAACAAAGCTAGAATTGTATAAAACCTTTTTAAACCAACCGACCTCATTTTACAGACATTTTAACCAAACACTCATACATCCTACATCAAGCAAACATTATGAAACAGACATTACGTTTCATAAAGCTCTTCCTTAACATAATTTATGAATTTAACAACACAGCAGGCGGCTCATTTATTAACAAAAGCTTTAAAAACCTCAACGAGCCTCAAGAACCGATAATAAATTCCATAAATATGTATCGAGTCTGTCACATCAGTTTTATAAATACGCTGTTTTACGAACGACTTATGAATTCTTACAAAGTTGAGGAGAGAAGGAGAAATCAGCAAATCGTAATGAGATAACGCTTCGGTGAAATGCAAATGAATTTGACGGTTGGATGGGCACGGGACCAGCCGAGTCCCGGGCACGGGATTGGGAACAAATTGGGGCAGACGACAGAATTTGCGCGCTCATTTACGAGTATACATCCCCCCCTGATTTACAATTACCGTTTTACTTACAGTTATTACTATGACCTACTAAAGTTACAAGGTCCTTGTAAAGACCCTCGGAAATTAAAGGGCCTTTATTCAGTTCTATTACATCTGTAAAATGTTATGATAACAAGGTTGGAAGGAGGTGGAAATTATTGGCGGAAAAACTGGAAGAACATGGCGTTTGAAAGTTATAACGATGCAGCTGTGCATTAAGATCAGAATTTATTTTCAGTTTGTATAATTTTATGTGGATTTAGTCTTAAATTGTGTTAAAAAAATTCTTACACCCGTTGCAAAAGAGAATTCAAAATTAAGGAAGATAAAAATTAGAACACGAAGACAACCGTTATCTCCATAATACCTAACTATCACCATAATATCGTCACCGAAACTATAAACTTTGATTCTCCAGGAAAAATATCAACATCAACACTACGGACAATCGTAAAAATAGACGCTATATTTTTATATTGACGAATTGTGGCAAATAATAAAAAGAAAATTGTATCCGCGCCTAAGTCCCTTATAGTAAATACATATTACGCGACAGTGTGAAAATGCTCTTATTTACTTAGATATTTTCTCCCTCGCTTATGATTCACACAAAACCAATGATCTGGATGAATGGTTTCGAAACATCGTATGTGACATCGGGGGGATATGACGTCACACGGATAATACGAGATCACTAAGTAAGATTAAAAAAACAGCAGCAACGTCGAGGTAGAAGTCTTCGATATTTCCTTCATGTTCAGTGTAGCGAAAATGTTTCGTTACCTTAAGAAAATAGGTGGAAAATTATGTCTTGGTAGACTAATACAGCTTTTGTGTTATAATGTGGGGTGGTTCGGATATGTTTAATTTTTATTACGGAAAGGAAAGATAAGCTGAAAAATATAACGAGTAACTGAATAAACGGGGTAATTGTACTCATAATTATGAACATTTTTCACTATAGGACCAACACTGAAATTGCCCCTCTACCCTCGCTCTGCACGCCGACGACTTATAGTAGGCGATGGCGCTCCACTCAAATCAATCTCATCTTGATATTTTTAAACTATTCGTCCAAATTACTTGGTGTAAAAGACAAAGTTCATCCACAATTTTCGTAAGAATTAGAGAAATACTCTAAAATGTGCATTGTCAAAATGTATCGAATTTAAATGTATCTATATTCACAATAAAGGTAGATGTTTCGTATGAATCCGTTTTGTGGTTTTTGCGTGAAAGAGAAACAAACACCCATCCTCACAAACTTTCGCAATTAAAATGTTAAGATAGTCAGGATAGTATAGATCACCATAGCTAGATATTACTGAGTTTTAATTCCCAATACCAACGTCTGCAAAACGCCGATTTTAGTTCACAAAATTCCTAAAAGCAATTTGAGTTCATGATAAAAATAAAGTTAAGGCCGCATTCGACGAGTCAGGGGGATCAAACGTACGCTTCTGTTTAAATGACATTGCAATTGATCGATCGCTTCTAAAAGGAAAAGAGCTCGTTTTTCATGAGCGAGGACACTAAATGGATGCTCGATAAACGAGGGTTATTTACGGACCACTACTGCTCCGCAAAAACACATCATGAATGGAGCACAGACAGATAAATGTTTCTAAGTGTTTCGGATTGAAACATCATTAATTTTCTTTTCAACAAACAGAGATTGGCCATTCATATTGCTGAGTTCTGACTTACGTCATAACTTACTACAAAAATATGTTTGAGAAATATTTTTGCCAACATTTGAGCATCGTGGAACTTTCAAGTAGTTGAAGTAACGTCTTGTACCGCAGAAATTAATTTCTTAAGTTACGAAACTACCTTCATCGTTTAATTTTCAAGTGAACATATTTCATTAAAGTTTTAAGAGCGCAACTTTAGTATAAACCTCTTAAGTATAATCAGAGTGACCTTAAAGTTGATTGTGCTAAGGTCTGGTTGCCAAGTGGCTTTTGTGGTAACGCTCTTGAGAAAGATAAACTTTGGTAAGCTTTTCAAAGGTATCTTATTATGTTTATTATATCTTATTATCACAAAGAGTGTTTATAAAAGGCATGAGATCAGATTTTATTGCCCGCTTAGACGCCGGAATTTTGTTGATGCCTATTTTACGATGCCGAAGTGCTTACGTCATAATCTAGACTACAGATTGTTGGCGTGAGGAATAAAGATGTTTACTTTATGTACGACTTAGGTCTAATTATTATGATATCATAATAAGCCTTTTTTTAATGATGGGCAATGATCAAATGACTCCTTCTGCTCTGGGTGGAGCGGGAGGAGTGTCAGAATCTTACTGACTAAAACCCATCCGTGTTCCTTCTCATGCCCTTTGCGTTCCAGGGCCGCGGTGTCGGAATTCACAAATAAATAAAGTGTGGTCTCATACATAACAATTGATAAAGAATTGTTTTTTTGAAAGTTCAGACTAATTTAACAGCAAAAAGATGGTGGTAAAAAGAAACCTTAATATTTTACTTCACTTCAAAAATATAGACTCTATGTTGTACTTAAAAAGTGTTCCAATTCAAAACGCAATATCATCTCAGTGATAAATAATCAATGTTAAAAACTTGTCAAAATTATAAATAACAGTTTTTTTGCCAGATTGTGACTGCGATGCGAATGGACGCTCGAAATATAAGAACTGTCCCTCTTCAAAACGTTTTATAACTAAGCGCATTTATTTCTGTTTAAGCTTATTAATTGACTCCTAAAATAGGAGGAGGTTCTCAATTCGGTTGTATTTTGTTTTTTGATAAAACTTTTGTCATTTGAAAAATTTCAGCTTATTCTTTTTAATATTCACTTGCTGTTATAACAAATTATACAGATCCTTATGTTGATAAATGCTGTAATGCGACTTTGGTACGGAGCAAAAGCATTAGCGTGATCTTATAATAGCATTGATACACTGATTACAAACGACAGGCTTTTAGTGTCCATTGAGTCAGACGGTAAATTGGCTTAATGTCTACTCTGGTTTACATTGCTTTATGTATTTTATTAGTTAGTAGATTCAAGTACCGTAAATTAGTTAATAGTAAGTACTTATTTTTAAGAATAGTTAGCGAATGTTCCAGGTTTTGCCCGGGGCTTCACTCGCGTTAATGGCTATAACCGTCTCTAGGAACTTATCCATCTTGTGCCAAAATTCACCAACATTCACAAAAAACATTAAGTGAGGATAATTTATTTTCATCGGATTGCCAAACTGAAGTGGCAGTGGGGCAAGTGACACTGCCCGTAGAACAGATGGTCGATGGGGCCGAAAAGTTCTGGAGTGGCGACCGCGTACCGGAAGACGCTGCGTTGGAAGGCCTCCCACAAGGTGGACCGATGACCCGGTGAGTGTCTTGTGCGTGAGTGTCAACCGGTTCTGCGCATCTGCGAGATGCGCAGGACCGGTTGTTGTGGTGACACTTGGGGGAGGCCTATGTCCAGCAGTGGATGTCTTTCGGCTGATATGACGATGACGAATTTATTTTATTTGGAATAAAAAACAAATACGGAAAAGGGTGAAAATTCCCGCAACCTCTATTGACAAGGAACGGAAAGGGTGGGCAACTGCCCACGCACAAATGCCAATTCTCTGATATTGATAGAAGTCCTGTCTCACCAAAAAACATTATGACATAATGACTAACCTTATAATCTCCTAGGTCTGAAACAGAACAGGTGAGCACAGCCTCCCTGCCGAGTGGCACGGTGACATTCTCGATGGGCCCTATGAAGTCCGGCTCAGCGTCTCTTAGCGACGCAGTGGGACCCACTTTGGTGATCGGCGACGTTGTCTGATGCCGCATATTGCTTTTAATAACTGTTGACAAAAATTAATAGTTAGATATGCAAGAAAAACAACATTATTTAACAAAATAATGACGTCCATTACACTCATAGTATAGTTAGTTAGTTTTCAAAGTCAAAATCAAAGTCAAAATGTTTATTGCAATTAGGCCATTAAACGTCATCATTTGCATTTAAAATAATATAAAGTGACTCTACTGTCCGTTCGCAAGGGTAGATTCTTATGGAGAAGAACGGACAAGAAACTCCATAGTTACTCTTTTCAAATCAATGTTTTACAATATTTGGAGTAAAAAAATTAATTTTAATATATGTGAGGTCGATGCACCTAGAGTATACTACAGACTTATAGGATCAAAGTATTACCAGCAGAGGTAAACATTTCTAAGTACATGGTACTCACATACAAATATTGAAACCATTAATAAAACAGTGTGTGGGTTAACAGAAAAATAAAAACACTTTTACATCTATAAAGTTAATACATTAATTGACCAGTTTCATTTTGCCTACACTACACCCTTGATTGTCCTATGGAGCAGGACCAGTATATTTCCAAGCATTCTTATCTTGAATGTTTGTTTATAAATAAATAATCTGAAATCTGAATGTAATCCTCCAACTTGTAATATGCCTGTTTACAAAGTGTGCTTTTTACATACGTTTTAAATTTTCTTTAATTTAATTCTAATATTTTTCCTCTAATAAATAAAATGAAATATACGTGGTTCCATAGCAGTTTTGCAATTAATATTGGTGGAAAAAGTAATTTCGTAATTTTATTTTAGTTTAGTTTTTTAATCTGATTTAATTATCAAGATTTGACTGCAACTGAAGCAGAAAAAAACTAGGTTAAGCATGAACCAGACGTACTAACATTACAAGTTGATTCGGTAAAACTTACATAAAATACGAACAAATAACGCCACCTCATAGAAATCACAATATCACTCTCAATTGCCCACGTCTATCAAAACAGACGCGAGCTAAGTACACTAATACCGATAACTGCGTAGGTCCTAAATCAATTGGAAAACGATGTAGCACGGGGCGATTATACAAGGATTGTTTCTCGTCTAAATTCGCAACGATAGCCATGGATGAAATTCTGAGCGAGGATCGAGAGAAAGGCCGATTTACGTAGGGATTATTAGATTTGTACAGAATGATATTCAAAATTGAATTGGAGAGTATAATAAGCAGCTTGATATGAGAGGTATCATGCACGAACAGTTGATGAATTAGGAAATTAACGGACGGTTTCGTAGAAAAGTTAAAATATTAAATGTTTGGCCTGACCCCCAAATAAATTTCCACCCGTTGATAAAGACCCTAATTGCCAACCTTTTACCATTGGTCATCACTTTCACTAGTCACAAACTCAGCTTCATCAAAATAATTGAGCCACCCCTTTTCCCAGAATTTCACTTACCTACATATTTTCAAAGCTTTCTGGCATGGCTGAGCGTAGATACAGAGTGGCCGGACGTATAAAGTAGTAATTTATGTGTCATTGTCGACCCTCAGTCAAGTGAGAGAGGTCTGACCCTCCCCGCCTATTCAAATTAGACTAGCGATATATGCTTCCACTCCGATTCCCTTCCTTACTTTATTTCATAACTTCAATGTGATTTCGGACACACGATTAAGCAAGAACGTGTAGGGAAAAGGAAACGTACCAATATTTTTGCGAAGGTATTGTCATTGTGGTATAAAGATGGGAGTAAAATGTCGAATTGGTGGGACCGTAACTTGTGTAGTCGAGTGAGAAAAAGGATGTACTGCAGAGAGGGATTCAAGAGCTTAAAATCCCTACTTCGTATTAGAAATGCGAAAGTAACTCTGTCTGTTTGTCTGTTACGCTTTCACGCTAAATCGGCTGAACGGATCGTCATGATTAGGACAAGGACATAGACGATTTTGTGACATCCACCCGGGCGGAGCCGCAGGCAAAAGCTAGTATAATATAATTAGATGTTTAAGAAAAGTATCTGTTTGTTGAAAGGTATCGTTTGTATAAAGATTTAAAAATAAGCGACACCTCTTGAAAGTCAAAAGTAGCTTGAATAAAAAAGAAAGCGTAACTAAAAAAAGACAACTGTCAGTTTGTCAATCTGCTACATTTGATAGTCCAGAAGCCGGATCCAGTTACAAGTACCTACTGTAGAATTCTTTCAACTTATTTCATTTCTTTTCGCTCAAATTTTCTGGCTAAGTGCCATAGCAACCGGTTTACAGAGGATTAAGTATTGTTTTATTAAAATAATACTAAACCTAAATGTGTGTTTTAATGATTTCAGCGGTTTCAGCATTTGTTTAAATGCCTCGTTTTGGAAACTTCAAAGGATTATGAAAATAGGTATGGTGTGTAAGATTTTCCGGAACCGAATATTTCAAGACATTAGCAGTACGAATTAACTATATTTAATGTCGTTGTTGTAGTAAAAAAGTGCAGTTAAAGTTGGCCTTTGAAATTATAGGAAATAAAAATACATTCTTAATTATTATAACAAGGAATTCCAACCTTAAATACTTATACATACAAGTTTAAAAACTCTAAAGGGCCGGAAACATATCAAACTGACAAAGCTTAGGGCTTTTTAATCGTGAAACGAATTATAGTGGTCGTGTGATAAATGACGTCAGACCCGGATCGTCCAACTTACTAATGCCGGAAATCGGGTGGAAGCAGCGAAGGATGGATTCACCCGCAAACTAACGCAGACTGACTAGCGATGTAACGTGTCCCAGTGACAAATGCCTATCTTTTGGTCCAAACACCATTATCATTAGCTAGAATAATTTTTGGGACCGGATAAAAGATACACTTGGTTTTCATTGGGCTTTGAGATTTAATGAAAATGGTGGCATTGGTGATTTTGTAATAGTGGATACACACAGCCCGGCCGGCGGCAGCACTGCCGGTATGTCTTCATCACAAGCAAATCCGGCAAGTGCGGCTGTGCATCAATATATTCAGCTATCTTGGTGACTTTCGGTGAAGTGAGTTGTACGCAGATACAGGGGACAAAAATGGACGATAACATCTGTCATCAACATTTTGGATGATACTAAGTCTTAGAAAAAGGCGTGATGTTAAAAATTATGAAAATTATTGAAATAGACATTTACAACGAACAATTAAACGACACAACTCTCATCGAAAGCCGTGAACGAACTGTTCCCCGCCGCGCGCCGCTGCCAAGCAGTGCGGCGGCCTCGCCGGCAAAATGGCCGCCGGGGTATGTGGGTCCACCATTATTAATATTTGTTAATGTCACCGGAATATTTTTACAGCTGTTAGATTTTAAACTCTTTATATTTTATAAATAAATAATTTCGAAAACAATGAAACTCATCCAGATACGATAGTTTATAGAGGTATAAGTGTCTTATCTAGAACAACGAGTTATCAATCTTACGCGATTTATTATAAACTGACGGAGTTTGTAATAATCCGGTGACATAATCATAAAACACAATCACACAAACATATAAGTACAAATATTCCATTTTAAACACCTAACATATAAATTCCAACATTTTAATGATTGTATATTTTATCAGGACAAGAGGAAGCTAAAATCCTATGTTATTTTAGCAACTAAAATATGAAAATGAGTTGCCTCAGCAAAACGTAGTGCTGATCGTAAAAATGCAGATATGAAAATGAAACCATTAAGCTGACGGTACCAATTATGCACATTCTAGAATGCTCACATAATTTTAATTGTAATAGTACACCGTTTGTTTTTAGAATTGAATTATAACTTCTTTATAAAATTTCTTATGGAAAAACACTCACAGGTCTGTCATAATGTTCACGTAGGTAAGACACATTTTTTTATATGATATCTAGACTTTTATAGTGGATTATTCACCAAGGGGATAAAGAAGTGTTTTATGTCACGGGCGCCATATTTAATCCCGATCTAATGAAGGATTCAAGCTAGCCAAAGGCAAGACACCTTTATAACCGAGGAGGATTCTCTACTTTTCACACCTACTGTGAGAAAATAAGAGGCCATAGTACTAATATCAATGTTTTTATTAATTTGCACATAACTTTAGTTGATTCAAGATTACACAGTTTAGGACGGTGGTCTACAATCAGAAAATAAACTATAGTTATTCTTTATAATTATAGTTTCAATGCATTTTCATCATTTGAAACATACAGATATTATTTCGTATTAAATTCGTTTCTAATAACTGCCCATTCGCAACGCTTGGAACATTGGTTACACGTTATTATAATAACTGTTACTGAATTAAATTCTATTCTGAATTTAATTTATATGAAAAAGCAGACATAATATTGGGTTTTATGATTCAAACACACACATTTGTAAGAAGTGGGTAGTAGTATTATCACAGCGCTAATGTTTTCCAATTATCTTTTGTACTAATAATTGTATATATATATTCGTATTTTGATGTTATTAAGTCGAGTATTTATTATAAATTTATATTGTATGTATAGTTTATATTTATTTTATTTAATTTTTTTCATAGTACATAAGTAGGGTAAAATTGGGGCTTCTGCATCACTTGTTCTCGCGCCGCTCGAACTGCGTGATGCAGAAACCCCAATTTTACAATCGAGAACGATTAATACAATGTGTAGGTATAGTAATCTGATTGCATCAATTCAGATTGGGGCTTCTGCATCACTTGTTCTCGCGCCGTTCGAACTGTGTGATGCAGAAACCCCAATTTTACAATCGAGAACGATTAATACAATGTGTTTAGTAATCTGATTGCATCAATTCAGACTTCGATGATTATTTTATGTTGTTAGCAGTAGATAAGATTACTAAACAGTTAATAGGTGTGAGGCCATAGTCAGCCACACTGACTAAGTGCGGTTTGGCGGACTTTACAATACCTGCGACAACATTTTGGAGGCATGCTGGTTTCCTTACGATGTTTTTTTTTTCTTTACCATTTCAAAGCACGAGATAATTCATTTTTAATACTCCTGTAAACTCGAAAAGCCAGCAGGGCCTTCGCTTGAACTCGAGACCATTGACTCAACAGTTCGATAAAAAGAGGAGCTTTATTGCCCACCTGCTATTTTTTTTTTATTCATGCATGTTCTAATGTGATTTGATTGTAAGTATGAATATTTTTGGTAATTATCTATTAAAGCAGTCATGGTCGATAATAATGCATTAATTATTATTGACGAAACAATATGATGATTCAACTACACAAGTACGAATATTATTTTCTTTTTGGTAAGTAAACTCTAATATAAACAATAATTTTCATTCATATAACATGGCATACAATTTTACTTAGCTTTTATTCTTATTGCTGGTAAAGTAGAATATCAATATATTTTTCCCTTAAAATAAAATAATCTATAATGCAGATTAAGTACTTATTTAAGGAACAATGCTTATTTAGGAATAAATAGAAAAATAATTGCATTATCTAGATTTCTTATTTTGACTGCTCATTTTTACTTTTCAAATTTTCAAAATATTATATGGATGTTTCTAAATCTTATTAATACAGTGGTCATAATATGAAAGCCAATTTATAATGGACACTTTAGTAAGTTAGTACTACAAACCATTTTAATTTAAGCTGCTACAAGCATTTCGCGTTACTTGCGAGTACATATCATTACCTTATAAAAATTTCGTCTCGAATTGCAGCGACACGGCGGCGCCGAGATAGTTTTGCCTCCTAATTTGTCAGGTAAGAGTATGTTTACATTGAAGTGTCTAATTTTAACATACGATAACGAAAACTAAACCCTACACTAGATGGTTATAGAGTCTAATTTAAAATACATAAATTTAATTGTTTTAGCTTGGAAAATAAAATCAATATAGAAAGTATTACTCTGATCGCTGCTTTATAATCTTAGGCTATAAATGAAGACGCTTGAGGTGTTTTGCAACACATTATAGATTCCATTTGACACAATAGATACTGCTCAGGCGCTAAGTATGTATGTAAAAGTATTTGGTTCTCCCTAAATAATATTACTGTTTAACTTTACTCACAATTTTGTTTTTTTTTTCGTTGCAGGTCTTCAATCAATCCGTTTGAATCGGATGAAGAAGGGCCGAGGCCTTCTACATCAAAAGACAAAAAAGTCAAGCCCCGTACACAGAAAAAACAGCCTCAACAAGCTCTGAAGCCGAAGAAAAAAGCGGTGTTATTAGAAAGTGGTTCAGAATCGGAGACTGATGCAGAGCCAACTACCCGTAAGAAAAAGAAACTCAATGTCTTCCCCGATTCTGAGGTGAGTCGAATTAAATAATATTTAAGCAGTGTTAATTACTACGTTTTTTTTTTTATTGTTTTGCTAGTTCAGCGGTATAAGTTTGTGCTGATGATGCTGCCGTAAGGGTTTGGATTCGATACCGAGCAAGTAAAGTGTTATCAGAAACTTCTTACTACTTAATAATTAGAATCCGGAATTGGTGTATATATCTCATCAGAAATCAGCAAGCTCGTCCCTTATTGCGAGTCGCTGGTCTGTTACATCCTGCCAAACTCTTTGAGACATAGGCAGCATGATGTTACTTATGTATTTCATGTATGGTGTATATAGATAGAAAAACGAGTAAGTTAAACATAATACTAATAAAACATTACAATTTTTTTCACTTTCTATAGGTATGCTAGTACGATTTTATGATAGGTACATTTTTAAGTGACTCCTTAAATCGTCCTCATTTATGTAAACTACTTGGCTAGCGATAAAGTTAGTTCATAATGCAATATTTCCTATAGTGAATGAAGTAACTTATAATTTATTTTTAATGATTACAGGATGAAGAGACTGCACCCGTTCGAGCTGCAACATTGAAAAACTTCCTGTCACGTCGGGTAGCTTCCGGTAATACTTATCAAAGTGACCCTATCAGGCAAGGCGAGTACTACATCGAAGTACGCATCTCAAACTGCCGCGAACTGGAGGCGGTTACAACCAACAGGTGGCAGCATTCTCTTATTAGTTTGAAAACTGCTGTGGATGTTAAAACACCCACATGGAAAGCAGTTACCCAGTTAGTCTCAGCCGTAAAACAAGATTTTCACAATATTACCCCGGTTCTGTACCCCTCTAAACATTAATATATTTTTTGTATCCATAATGTGACAACTCTTGTTTCTATTTTGAATATTATTCATATTATTTTAATATTTTGTTAGAATAGGTCTAATTTAATTTAATTTAACACAATGTTTCTTACAGCAATCAAGCAATAAACCAAAAATCAAGCAAAATAAACCAAAAATAAAGCAATAAACCAAAAATACACAAAAACCATAAAATCAAATCTGAAATATAAAAATATAAAGCAAAACTAAGAAATAAAAACATAGTTAAGCTAACTAAGTAAATAAAAAGTAAAAATATATTTGATATACAAAATAATAATCTATATAGCAAAAACCAATAAAGTAATAAAATCAAATCCGAAATATAAAAATATAAAGCAAAACTAAGAAATAAAAACATAGTTAAGCTTACTAAGTAAATAAAAAGTAAAAGTATATTTTATATACAAAATAATAATCTATATAGCAACAAACCAATAAAGTAATAAAAGCATAAAAATCGAATTCAGCAGAAAACGAATAAAACGAACGAAACGAACGAACGAACGAATTAAATTAAATATATTAAATAAATATATAAAAATAACAAAAACCAATAAATGAAAGTATAAAAATTTCGTCAAGAAGTTATTTAAGTAGTATATATTTGATAAGCAAAAATTAAAAAGAAAAAAAAAAAAAAAAAAAAAAACAAAAAAAAAAAAAAACAGCAAAGCAAAAAATGTTTCTTTCAGTATCTAATCTTAAATAATAAAATAAAAATAAAGTAATAAACTAAAAATCAATAACACAAAACAATAAAGCAAAAGTAAGAAATACATTTTATATTCAAAATAAGTAATAAATATATTTCATATGCATAATACAAAATCAATAACGCAAAATCTATAAAAAAAAAAACATATTTTAAAAACAATGTATTTTTGCCAGTCCTGTAATGTTCATGTTAAACAATATTCAAGTCACAAAAGGTCTAATATTCATAAGTCTAATAGCTTGTTGCAAACTAAACTTGATAACGTTCGTACAATTGCATGTGCTTTTAAGAATAAAATTGTCAGTTACAAAGTAGATCCTAAAAATAAAACAATAATTTCCCCTGAACTTTTTTTTAATGATATTTTATACACATGTTATTATCTTATCAAACAAAAGTTAAAAGTACATACTTCATTAAAAGTAAATTTTGAATTGTTTGTTTCATATATTTTACCAAAAAATAATGAAATATCACTTAAATCTTTTAATACTAAATATGAAATAATTTTTCAAAATACCGATTTGACATCCATTTGTAATACATTTTTCCAAAAAATTATAAACAAATGTTCAGAGTTTGAACTTTGCGAGTCAGGCTGGACAATCGAATCAATAAGTCACTTAGAAATAAACATTTTAAAATACAACCCTTTGCGAGCTGGCTCTTACGTTTCGTTACCTAAAAATATACGTGCAACAAAATCTTGTCTAAATATAATTAATTATGACGAACACTGTTTTCTCTGGAGTATTGTAGCTCATTTGTATCCAGCTATGGCTAATCCAAATAGAGTAAAATCATATCCTCATTATTCGAAAGTTCTAAATACAACTAATATGTCCTTTCCTCCGAGTTTTGAGGATATAAAATTATTTGAAGATTTGAATCCTAACGTGAGTGTAAATATTTATGGTTTGGACTCAAAAAATCAAGTTACTGGGCCATTGTATAAAACTGTTAAACGGAAAATAATGCATGTTAACTTACTTTATATTCATAAAAAAGGGAAAAATCATTTTTGTTTAATAAAAAAATTCGATAAACTTGTACACAAACAGTTAACTAAACATAAGTCAAAAATACATTTATGTGATGAATGTTTCACTTATTTTGATACATCGGAAAAATTATTAAATCATAATTGTGCGAGAGTGCAAACTGTACTACCTGAAGACAACACAAAACTTTATTTTTCTAATTTTGAAAGGACTCAAAGGATTCCTATTGTTATTTACGGTGATTTTGAGAGTTTATTACGCGAATATTCAGACAAAAACAAAACTTTATACGTTGAAAATGTTCAAATTCATGAGGCAAGTTGCTTTTCATACTATATTTCTTGTTTTTCTAAGCCTGAACTCAACAAATTTGTGTCATATAGAGGACCAGATTGTTCAAAGAAGTTTACTAAATCAATTATCAGGAACGTAAAAAAACTGTATAAAATACTTTCACATTCAAAGGCAATGGTAATAAGTGAAAATGAACGTAATTCCTTTAACAATGCAAAGAAGTGTTATTTATGTAAAAAATCATTTTCTGATACGGATATAGTTGTTGCAGATCATGATCATTTCACAGGAAAATATCGCGGGCCAGCACATAAAAAATGTAATTTGAATGCTAAAACATGTTCTTTTATTCCTATAATATTTCACAATCTTTCTGGTTATGATTGTCATTTGTTTATTAAAGAGCTTTCCAGTATTTGCGGACGAATAAATCTAATTCCTAAAAATAAAGAAAAATATATCTCCTTCACAAAATTTGTTCCAATCGATAGTAAAAACGTAGCACAGTTAAAGTTTATTGATTCTTTTAATTTTTTAAGTTCAAGTCTAGATAATTTAGTCAAATCAATGAAACCAGAAGATTTTCAAAATATGCGTAAGTTTTTCGAAGATGAACGTTTATTTAATTTAGTTCGAAAAAAGGGTATTTACTGTTATGATTATATTGATTCATGGGATCGTTACGACGAAAGCAAATTACCTGATCAAAAACATTTTTATAATAATCTTACATCTGAAAATGTTTCAGACGAAGATTATATGCACGCATTAACAGTTTGGAATGAATTTAATATTTCAAATTTAGGAGAATATACTGATCTGTATCTAAAATGTGATGTTCTACTTTTATGTGATGTTTTTGAGAAATTTAGATCTATGAGTTTAACATTTTATAACCTTGATCCATGTTATTATGTATCTTCGCCTTCATTAAGTTGGGATGCTATGTTGCTATATACCGGAATTAATTTAGATTTAATTTCAGATATCGAAATATATCAAATGTTAGAAAAAGGTATTCGAGGTGGTCTTGCACAATGCTCGTTAAGATATGCAAAGGCAAATAATAAATACCTTCCTAATTATAATGATGAGGAGCCTAATAGTTATTTAGTTTATCTCGATTGTGTTAATTTATATGGTTATGCTATGATGCAAAGGTTACCAACCGGGAACTTTAAATTTCTCACTAAAGAAGAAATAAATAAATTTGATATAATGGCTGTTTCTAATGATAGTGATAAAGGATTTATACTCGAAGTAGATTTGCATTACCCTTCTAAATTACATGATGAGCATGCTGATTTGCCGTTTGCAGCTGAAAAGTTTGTACCACCTGGTAGTAAAAATCCAAAATTAATTGCTAACTTGTACGATAAACATAAATATGTTATTCATTATATTCACTTGAAAGAATGTTTAAAGAATGGTATCATTTTACTCAAGATTCATAGGATATTATCGTTTAATCATAATGCATTTTTAGCGCCTTACACATTATTAAATACAACATTGCGTCAACAAGCACGTTCAGATTTTGAAAGAGACTTTTTTAAAAAACAAAATAACTCTATTTTCGGCAAAACAATAGAAAATAAAAGGAAACAAGTCGATGTGAAATTAGTTAATGTATGGAAAGATGAATTAAATAAAACTAATAAAATTTGTGGCGCAGAAAAATACATAAGCGCGCCAAATTTTAAAAATTTATCGGTGATTACTGAGTCGCTGATCGCAATTCAATTACAGCAAACAAAAATTATCCTTGATCGTCCAATTTACATTGGCTTTTCAATTTTAGAACTAGCTAAGTCTCATTTGTATAAATTTCACTATTCTGTAATGAAACGAATTTATGAAAATTGTATTAAACTATGTTACACTGATACTGACAGTCTTTTGTATTTAATACACACTGAAGACTTTTATAAGGACATGAAAAAACATATTAAATATTTCGATACAAGCAACTTTGAAAACAAGGAATGTGATATGCCAAAACGCAACTGTAAAATACCAGGATTTTTTAAAGACGAAATGGGTGGTGATGTCATAACTGAATTTGTAGGCTTAAGAGCAAAATTATACTGTATAGATTCTATAAATACCTCAATAAGAAAAGCAAAAGGTGTAAAAAAATCCGTTACTAAAAAACTTAATATTAAAAAATATAAAAGAACTTTACAATATAATGAATGTTTGAGAAAAAATATGTGTATCATTAGGTCAAAAAATCATAACATTTTTACACAAAAAATTAATAAACTTGTACTTAGTAGAGATGATGACAAACGACAAATATTGCAAGATGGTTATAAAACTTTACCTTGGGGACATTATAAAACTGTATTTTAGAGAAAAGTTTTTTTTTTTTTATTAGATATATTATTATGTAAACTATTTTTTACTGTATGCATGTAATAAAAGCTATTTATAAATAAAAAAAATATGTTGCTTTATGATAGGTATTGCAAGAAAAGATTGTATTAAGTTAAAGCTAAGTATATAAGAAAATGTATCAATTGTATTGTGCTAAATAAATGAAATTAAAAAAATTATTACGGAATAAAATGAGTACTTTTTTTTTAACTTTACCCTTATCCTTTGCAAATAGATAATGACCGGCATTGCAAGTAGACAATTACGCAGGACCTACCTCATAAAATCTTATTACAATGTCGTACTTTAGGGACAAAGGGTCACTTCTGCATTTTTCCAAAATTATCGAAGAGCATAATTAAAGTTTTTTATTTTAAAGAACTCTACTGTTCGAAGTAAAACGATTCTCAAAGTCTTACAGGGATTCGAATAGTCACTATTAAAAAAAAAATACAATTGTTAAGTTGAAGAACATGCAGAAGTGACCATTTGTTCCCAAACTTGTGATATAAATATTTTGCAACTATTAATACGTAAACAAAAATAGGTGACATGTTTTATTTCTATTTTGGTCCTGCTTAACTGCTATGCAATACCCATCGTTGTTAATAGGCTGCCTATCCAAAAAAGGGAAAGTTAATAAAACAGCTTTATTGATATTAAGTATTAACATTTATTAAAAAAAAAATTAAAATATATCCGCATCATTTAAATTATTACTAATTTTTTTGATAAGAGTTTCAGTAATGTCCATAACTTCATCATAATTTTCGCGCACCACATATTGAACACTCACACAAGCATTATTATTATCATTAATAACATCACGCACATTTTCACAATCTTTATCTTTAACGTCAAACACATTCAATTTAATAAGATATCGCCCTCTAGATCCATTTCGACGAATGATGTAGGATGATGATGAGTCCGATGAAAGTTTCCTCTTTTTTGTCTTTTTCAATGTGGCGGCGGCTTGGTTATTGGGAAGGTCTTCATTTAGCCGCCGCTGATTTACTAAGTCATCAAAATACGTGCTGTCATTTCCCTCAGAGTAAAACAGCGGATGATTACTATTGATGCCCTCAGAGTAGTCCTGTAAAAAAAAAACAAAATGGTTAAGTGAATGCAAAAAAAAAAATAGCCTGCGAAATTATAAAAATCGGTCGAGCTGTTTCGAAGTACTTCGTTAACAAACACCGTGAGACCAGGTTTTTATATATTAGATTAGAAGAAGATATTTCGCAATCAGTAGGTTTGTAACTAAATACTAACCTTGGATGTTCTCGGCTGTTCTAGTTCAATATTATTTACGACTTCATTAAGCGAAACAGGGCTGTAGGACGGAGAGGTAGACATTCTGAGAAAAAAAAAAAAGAAATTTTCATGAATATAGGGAAACCAAAGTATGTATAAAGTAAAATAATAAACGTATATTTAGTGTGTTTAATTAAAAAAGAAACTTACCTGAGCGAGGAAAAATATAGATGCTATTAACACAAATAATATTAAATTGGTATAGGAGAGTCCTATATCGTTGGATTACGATAAGCAAGTGAACACTGAATTATTTGGAGCATGTACCTAATATGTAAATTTGAATGACGTATGATGTACATATAGGTCGAGAATAATATGATCCAAGTTATTCATTACCTTTTATATCTGAAGCAAACAGCAGCTCCAATAACTTAGAAACTATGAACAGGTTTGGACTTGTTCTTGCGCTCAATATATGTTAATACCCTTTTTTTATAACCTACATATTTTGGTGTAGATATAAATATTTAGACTGTCCATTCATTGTAGTAATCGGCATGATGAAGTTGATCAAGCAACCCATATCTCTGAAGGTTAATAATATCGATTTTAATGAATCTTCCCGCCAGATCAGACACAGCGTTTTATTACCTAATACGATTCGAGGTATAATATGCGGTCCATCAAATTGTGGTAAAACCAATGCCATGATTAGTTTACTGTTGCATGAAAATGGTTTAAAATTTAAACATATTTATCTTTACTCCAAAACTTCTTTTCAACCAAAATATCGTTTCTTAAGCGAAGTATTAAGAAGAGTACCGCAGATTAATTTCTATGAGTTCAACGATGATAAAGAGGTGATATCTTCAAGTGAAGCTTTACCTAATTCTGTATTTATTTTTGATGATGTTGCATGTGAAAAGCAAATAAATATACGCAATTATTTTTGTATGGGAAGACATAAACAAATTGATTGTTTCTATTTATCTCAAACCTATTCTAAAATTCCGAAGCAATTGTTACGCGACAATGTTAATTTTCTTATGATATTCAAACAAGATGATGTGAATTTAAAACATATTTATGAAGAACATGTGAGTGGTGATCTACAATGGAATCAGTTTAAAGATATTTGCAAAAATGTTTGGAAAAAACCTTATAGTTTCTTACTTATTAACAAAGAATCTTTGTTAAATAGAGGAAGGTACAGACAGAATTTTGATAGATTTTTTAAATTTTGAATGAAGTTTTGTAAATATAAATAAATAACATGCAAAGCAAATTTAGTATTAATTCTTCTTCAGACGAGTACGGTTGTCATAATTATGTAACTGAACATGGAGAAACATATTAAAGTAGAATTAATGAAGTCTATAGAAGCCATAAAGAATAAAATAAAAAAAATGAAGGACGAGGAACAATCAATGAACTTATCACTCGATAAAATACTAAAACCTGTCACAGATCCCCTTAATACCCTGGTTGATTCAAATATATCTTTCGAAAAAATAAAAAATAGAAAAAATAACACAGTTGCTAATTCTGAAGAACTTGAAGCGGATACTGTTAATACTTGCTCATCTACAAAGTTTGAAGACAACTCAAAATTAAATTCTGTTCTATTCGCTGAAAGTCCTAAAAGGGAATTGGCAGATGATTTGGAAATATCGATGGAAGGTGAGGATATCTGCGGTATTTATGATGGTGTCAGTATACCGTTTGGGATAAGAAGTAATAACAAGATTTTATTCATGGGTAATTCAGTGGTATCATTTTCTAAAATTGATAGTTTAAATAATGATACCATTACTTTGGTTAAAATCGGTGACAAAGCTTATAATTTAACTCCAGGTCTGAAAGAACTATTGCTGAAAAGAAAACCTGATGTAAAGTTAATATCAAATGAAGATAAAATTGTTTACAAAGATATGCTACATTTTACAAATGCACATAAAAAAAATTTTAGTCGTAACGGTCAAATAAGAGGTGATAAAAGTATAAAATACCGTGAAATAATTAAACCCCTATTTGCTGGAACGCCCGACAGTAAAACTGAAACTAAACTTGGAGGAAACTTACCGAAACTAAAAAAATATAAAAACTACACTGATTTAGTATACTGGGATGATCCAAATGAATTGGTTGAAAGATTAAAATTATTAGTGGCTTCCAAAGATGCTGGTAATACTAATCACGATAACGAAATATTATCTATTATTGAAGAATTAAAAGAAGCTAACATAATTAAAGAATAAATACTAACAACTTCAGATTTCCAATTTAGTATAAAGTAATTATTCATCATAAAAACATTGAGAAATTAAGTCGCTGAATGTTAAGATAGCTGATACCAGAAATAAAATAATAAGTTGTTTAAATTTATATTATATTATCATGAGCAAAGCAGATGTAGTAAATGAAATTCATAGAAATGCTAGGGTAAATTTTCCACGAAGAAATGTTATTATAAAAGATATAGATGATCTATGGCAAGCAGATTTAATTGATATGCAATCTATTTCAAAACCAAATAAAAGCTTTAAATTTATTCTAGCTGTTATCGATACATTTTCAAAATATGCTTGGGTCTTTCCTCTAAAAAGTAAAAACAAAGAGATTGTATGTAACTCATTCAAAATTTTATTGGAGAGAGGACGTGTCCCTAGAAATCTGCAAACTGATAACGGAACTGAGTTTTATAATAATACATTTAAAAAACTTATTCGCTCTTATAATATTAATCATTATTCAACATTCTCATCCAAAAAAGCTTCAATAGTTGAGAGATTTATCAGAACATTGAAATCTAACTTGTATAAAGAATTCAGTTTAAGAGGTAACTATAACTGGATAAATGACACTCTCGATAGTGTTATTTATAAATACAATCACACTTATCATCGAACGATTGATGAAATTCCTGCAAATGTCAATAAAGTAAACAAAAAACGCATATTAGAAAGATATAAAATGGCGATAAAAAAAGTAAGTGTGAAAAATAAGTTTAAAATAGGTGATTATGTGCGTATCAGTAAGTACAAAGCCACATTTGAAAAAGGATATACTCCTAACTGGTCGACAGAAATATTTAAAATTCGAAAAGTGCAAAATACAACTCCTGTCACCTATTTGATTGAAGATACATTTAAAGGTCAGCCTATTTTAGGAACATTTTATGCACAAGAGCTTCAAAAGACTAAACATCCGAATGTATATCTAGTCGAGAAGGTTCTTAAAAGGAGAGGCAATAGGGTTTTAGTAAAATGGTTAGGCTTATCTTCTGCTGAAAATAGTTGGATCGATAAATCGAATGTGTTGTAAAAAATAATGTTATGATCTATTTTTGATATATTTAATGAATTTAGCTGGTCTTTTAAACGCAATAATTAGTTGCATAATTATTATAACATGTGATCTTTTATAATATTTGTAATATTTATTGATTGGGGATATAATTGTTATATTATATGTATTAAGGATTATTCCATTATTAGTCAGTCTTATGATGTGTATTGGAGAGAATAGTCTTCTCAATTGGTTAATAAACCACCTACCATTTGAACTACATTTACCAGGATACAATTATTGTGGTCCTGGTACAAGATTAATTAAGAGACTTGCGCAAGGAGACAAAGGTGTTAATAAATTAGACGAATATTGTAAAGAACACGATATTGCATATCACAAGTCGTCAAACTTAAAGGATCGGCACAACGCTGATTTAATTTTATTAAAAATGTCTAAAGAACGATTAGTTGCTCCTGATGCGAGTGCAGGAGAAAAATTTGCAGCACATCTAGTAAGTAATGCTATGTTAGCAAAAATTAAAACCGGTGCAGGCTTAAAAACTCGTAGCCAAAAGTCTTCGAGAAAAATAAAATCTGGAAAAGGACTTAAAAAGAAATTAAAAAATGTTATATCTGTGACGAAAAAACGTATGAAAAAATTAAAACCGAAATGCAAAAAAATGGCGATAGAATTAGCTATGGCCGCTGCCAGAGAATTAACTGATAATTCGTCTATTAAACTTCCTCGAGTTATTCCAATACCAAAAACTGGTGGAGTATTACCTTTAATTCCTATTTTTGCGGGATTATCAGCCGCCGGAGCCTTAGCAGGCGGCGCAGCTGGTATTGCTAAAACTATAAATGAATTTAAGATGGCTAAAAAGCTGTATGAAGAATCGAAGAGACACAATGAAAAAATGGAGGCACTTTGCATCGGAAAAGGACTACATCTTAAACCACATAAAAATGGTCTTGGTATTTTCGTAACAAAAGAAAAAAACTAGGATATCGGCTACCCAAACGAGCCTTAACTAACCTTGATATTTTAAGGTATGGAAATAGTATTCCGTATTTTAGAGGTGTCTTTATGAGAGATCAGCTCCCTAAATTTCCGCTGAAAAAAGAATGTGGAGTTCTTAATTTAGATAGTTCTAAAAATCCTGGTTCTCATTGGGTAGCCTATGCGAAATACAATGATTATATTGAATATTTTGACAGTTACGGAAACCTTAAGCCTCCTAAGGAATTTATAAAATACTTAGGCTCTGAGGTTCGCTATAATTATGAAAATATTCAAGGGGATCACCCTTTTAACTGCGGCCATCTTTGTCTAAAGTTTTTAAGAAAGTTTTGGTGTAGGCAAGGAATAAAATAAATAGGTTTATCAAAAAGTGATCAGTATGCAAGTATGTCTATAACAGTGACTATCTCCGGTAAAAAATCAGAATTAGAATCGTTTTTTCAACCTCCTCTGACTTTATCTGGGAAATATGAGTGCGGATTGCTAAACTTTTCAATTTTAAATTCAATACCAAAAGTACATTTTAATGAAAATAATAATAAAAGTTCACCTGTAATTAGAATTGAATGTGATTTAATCTACGGATCCTACACTAACGGATTACAAACTCATATTATTCATGAATTTATATCTAATTCTGCTGCAGACCGTCAGTACATAGAAACTCCTGCAAATGTTATTTACTTCCCAGTGAACAAAAATATAATTTCATCTATATCTATTAAAGTTGTTGATCAATTTGGTTACTGCATTGATTGGATAGAACACATTCAACTGCGTCTTCACTTAAGGAAGATAAAATGATATTATATAATATATACCCTCCGGTCAAAATGAAACGTCTTATTTCTTCTACAACCTCAAAGGTGCCCAGACGTAAGAAAAAAGTGAAAAATTTAACTAAAACAAATAAAAATTTTCTTAAAGCCCTAGGTTTTAAACTATGAATATACTACAGATTAATGATTTTCCGCACTTCGATACTTCGATCGAAAGTTATGAAATCCATTCTTACAACCCCTACAATAACTGCTTTAGAGAAAATGATGAAATCAGAATTCCCATCCACCAGCAAGACATATACGTGCTTCCATCAGCCAGCTCAATTTACATCGAAGGTCGAGCAAAGCTCTTTGGAAAAGATGGAAAACCGATTGAAAAAAATATTTCGTTTAGCAATAACTCTGCTATGTTCTTGTTTCAAGACATCAGGTACGAAATAAACGGTATTGAAATAGATCGTATAAAAAACTCAGGCATAACTTCAACAATAAAATCGTACGTTTCATTTAATGATGCTGAAAATAAAGTGGCTGCCCTATGGGGCTGGAATTTAACTGGATTTAAAAGTGCTGGTTATTTTGATGCTTTAATACCATTAAATAAGGTTTTAGGATTTGCGGAAGATTATGATAAGATTATAATAAATTGTAAACATGAGCTTATATTAAATCGAAGTAACTCTAACTTAAATAGCGTTATACTTAATGATGCAGATGTTACACATTTCCAAATAGAAATAGAAAGAATACAATGGAGGGTACCACACATAAAAGTCTCAGATCGTGTGCGTTTGACTCTATTGAAACATTTAGAAAAAGATAAGCCTATTCAAATGGCATTTAGGAATTGGGATTTGTACGAATATCCTTTACTACCTAAAACCACAAAACACTCATGGTCCGTTAAAACTGCATCACAATTGGAAAAACCTAGATATGTCATTCTTTGCCTACAAACTAATAGAAAAAGCAATAAACTAAAAGACAGTTCACTATTCGATCATTGCGAAGTGACAAACGTCACTCTCTTCTTAAATTCACAATATTATCCATATGAACCTTTAAGTCTAAAGTTTTCTGAGAACAAATACAGTATATTATATGAAATGTATGCTAAATTTCGTCAGTCTTATTACAACTGTCCAGTAGAACCGCTGCTTAATCTAAAGGACTTTAAAGAGAAGGCTCCCCTATTCATTTTAGATTGTTCAAGGCAAAACGATAGTTTAAAAACCGGTCCAGTAGACGTTCGGCTAGAAATTGAATGTTCATCGCCAATACCAGAAAACACTGCTGCATATTGTTTGATTATAAACGATCGACTTGTGGAATACAAACCTCTGAGCAACATAGTTCGTCGATTATCATGACTGCCATTGTAGATGTACAAGGCTTTAAAACAGAAGCAAATGAATTTGTGCTAAAAGAAATTGCTATATTGTGTAGTGACAAAATTCAAGTGTTTTTAATTAAGCCGCCATTTCCTTTTTGCGATTTGACAAAACAAGAAAGACGGCAAGTAGCGTGGATTGAACGTAACAGGAAGATATACTGGAGTGAAGGGTTTATACCTTATTCAAATTGTCAGTATTTAGTTTTAGATTTTTTAAGAGATAAATGTATTTATATAAAAGGTCTTGAAAAAGTGTTATGGTTAAAAAATATTTTAAATAATAATAATAATAATAATAATGTGATTAATTTAGAAGATAAAGGTTGCCCTAGTTTGCTAAATCTGTATGATCGATATAAGTGTTCTGAAGATTTGTATTGTTGTATGTATCATAACTCAATTTGTGCTTTGAAAAATGTATTGTGTTTAAAAAAATGGTGCTCTGATAATAAACTTTTTATATAATTTTTGTTTCTTTTTTTTCATTATTCAACAAAATAATTTTAAATTAGTTGTAACAGGTATGAAATGAAACTTTTCCTATCTCCCACTCCCATCAATCCTGCCTAATGTTAAACGTTATAAGTTGCTTGCAACAGCTGTGCCTTGTCATTATAGTATTATACTTATTACTATTACTTATTACAAGTACTAGAAAGCGAGTAAGCAGACCATGAGTCAAAATAAATGCAATCCTCGATATGACATGTTTAATACATATAAAATGCGCGAGTTTTCATTTGGGTATTATTGGGCAATGGCTGATTCCAGGAGAAGATTGAAAATGGAAATGGCTGACGCTGGATTTTTTTATTGTGGAAATGGTGTAAATGATAAAGCAGCATGTTTCTCATGTGGAGGTGTTATAGAAGATTGGGAGATTTACGATGATCCTTGGATGCAACATGCTATACATTTTCCTCAATGTTTTTATTTGAACGCTGTGAAGGGAAAATACTATATTGATAACTGTCTTAAACAGTTAGTCTATTAGAATATACACCAACGTATCGTGCTCCCGCATGAGTCGGTTAATATCTACCATATTTGAATGTTTATGTAAGTACCTACATGATGGTGCATTGCACTTAAATGATCAAATCTTGCATATATAATGTAGAAGCATCATGCATCACAGCAATTCAACTCTGAACATTACAGCGCAACGGTTCAGTTTTGAATATATCTCCTTAAAAAATAACTAAAATTTATATTTTCTATAATGTTTCACTCAGTGAAATCTGATATAAATGGAATTCGCAAAATGATTATGAAGAATGATAGGGGTGAGGTAATTCACATTCAACATATGCAACCTGGAAAAAGAGTATCGAACGCAGGTGAATTAAAACATCAGGATAATGATATAACCCGAACAGAAGATTTATTTTATCAGAATTTGGAAGATACTCACTACATTATACTCAAAAGCGAACCTGATGAGAAACTTCGCACATTCGTTAAAGTAAGCAACAAACAGGCTGATCCTGAAAAATCGATTGCGAGTTCGTCAAAGACTAGTGGGAGTAGTATATCGACAGCTACAACAGATTTACTCCATCAGGAGAGTGATACAGCTCATGAGTTAGTTTTACCTGCATTAGAAGATATTGATTGCTTCCAGATACTGCCAGGAAGTGAAATTTATTTCATATAAATTGTGTCACTGAAGCGAGAGCCAGGATCCGAAACCCTCAGATAAACTCAAACAACAATTTAATAAAGAAACAAACATATATAATGGTTCTAAGGTGGAGGAGGAAACATATGATACCAGATTTTGTCTGAAGATTAAATTTTTATCCCATCCATTGTTTGAAAACACAAATATATTTATATTTTTTTAATTAACATTATCTTTGGTTTTATTTAATAAAAGACTTGCGATACCTCTAAGACCAATCACACAGTTTTATACTTTGTGTTCATTATACATTCAGAATGTAGATCAGAATTTATTCGCATAGATATTTTCCGATACAATAAACAGTATCAATGCCGCTGCATGTATTGTTTGCTAACAAGATTTCGTTTAGTTGAATATACATTTTTTTAAATTATGATGTAAATCGATCCAGAAATCCGTTCTCGATTGTAAAATTGGGGTTTCTGCATCACGCAGTTCGAGCGGCGCGAGAACAAGTGATGCAGAAGCCCCAATTTTACCCTACTTACATATTAATCGCGTTTTTATTCTCCATATTGCACCTAACACCATTTGTCTCTGCATCAACCAAAGGTTAACTCGCATTAAGTTCGTATCTGTGTCGTTTGTTGTTGTTTGTGTGCGTAAAGTGTCAAATAAATAAATAAACATTTCATCTTTATATCAATGTATTAAGGTCTTAAGTTAGTTTTATTTTACATTTGCAAATTTATTTTGTGCTGCGTATATTCGAGGTGTACTTGGAAACACTCTTGATTTTCCTTTTGACCGAATATCAAAACATATTTTTTTATTAAAAGGTATACCAATTATAAATACAGTGACACTTATTTTTATAGATGGGAAATCATCAAATGACACCTACCACTGTGGGTGGAGCGGAAGGGAGTGTCAGACTCTTACTGACTAAAACCCATCCGTGCTCCTCGTAGTGCCTTTTGCTTTCCAGGGCCGCGGTAACTCTTTCAAACAAAATTCGCAACCCTGGCAGGAAATACAGTGACACTGCAAGTACGATATTAAATAAGTTTAATGGACTTTCAAATGGCCCATTCAATTATCTTTCTGCATATATTATAAACTCCACTAAAGGTGTAATTAATGTGGCCTACTTACGGGGTCTAAAACGTTGACATTTATTTTAAAATTTGGGGTCTTAATTATCTTGATTAAGAGTTTAGTGTGGATTTAAACATATAAACACAACTGCAATAATTTCCGCAATCGCCACCGACTTTATTTCGTCAGCTGATCTCCATACAACTCTGCTGACATAACGTGACATTACATATCCACTAAGTGACGCTACGTCACAGTAATGATTGATAGCCTCTTTTTACGATGTCGAGCAAAAAAACGGAGTCACTGAGTGTATCTAAAAAAGGAAGCTCGTGACACCGAGGCTGATATTTTTAAAGACATTAAAGAGTCGATTTTGTTACACTATTAGCGGTATTTAGTGAAGTATTTTTAGATACCATTTAGTATGCTATGCAGTTGGTTTTTTGTCTGGTCTTTATGAGGATTCAGGCCTACAATAAGCTATAAAACTGATTTAATGATGATAAACGGGTCCATTTTGTTCAGAGCTTTATATGTTAGTATTGTAATAAACCTGAGTTAACTTATCTTAGTTGATGTTTCTATTGATAATGGCTTTTTAACAGCTTATTGGAAGATCCAGATGATTTTATCAGGTATTTAAAACAAGTGCGCCACACTATATTCCCAATCACTGCAGAATCAACTAATCATCAGGCCAGAATCAACAACAGTGGCGCCAGAAAACCAACGGCTATGATGCTTGACGAATCCGAAGAAAACTATCGTGCAACTAAATTAATTAGTCGAAAACAGTGGAGGATTATGAAAACAAAATTTCCACTACAGTAGATTTTTTTATTTATTGACGAATGGGTTAGCTCTTGACCTCGATCACGACTGATGGAAAGCGATGGATGAGGTCTATGATGGAGCGAGCGTACCCAGAAGATACCTTAAGGCACTGGTATTCCCACGAGTCGACGAAACACAGCAGGCTTCTTGACGTCGGACTTCGCTGGCAGGGTGGTCGCAAACCAGGAGGGTGTTAGCCCGCATGGGACGGATTGGCCAGTCTCAAAAGGTATTAGGTGAGGCTATTCAGGATGAGCCGAGCGCTTGGTTCAGTTGAGTGCCTGATGGAACAAATTTCGCCATACGAGGAGGCTCTTTCATGTCCCCCCCCCAGATGCATGCGTAAAATCAAAATCATGATATTTTTAACGTACAGGTGACTCCTTAATCCCCACCGAATTAAGTTCTTAATCTGAAAAAAACATTCCCAAAAGCCGAAAGATAAAGTAATCTAACGAAACTCCAAAGAAACTCACTGAAGGAAGTAATTTCCAAGTTATTGCGTATATGAGCACTTATCAATTGAGAATTTGTCTTTAATAGCTTATGTCGGGCCTCTTAAACTTGCTTATATACGATCAACTTTCTGAATTTGTTTCTAACTTTGTTGGTTGGTTTATTAAATGGCCTTGTCGGAATGAGCGACATATTTTTGAAGTAATTATTCTAAGATACACCATTATGATTTAATTAAGTTAATTGTGTTGTTGTCGTAATTAGGAATGTTTTTGTTATGTCATTAAAGATTTGATGTGGTAGTAAAGTTAGACTTTTGGATAGAATATGTCATGGAAAATCTTGGGGAAGATGTTTCAGACTTCTTCTGAATTAAGCCACACGGATACTGTTCTCAATAGTACATCAAATGGTACCTCTAGAAGAACGACCTGCCATCACTCACTGTGGGATTTGGTGCAAAGTTTATTTATTTATTTATTCACAGCTTTTTAACAATTTTACATAAAATGGATAAACTAAGCCAATAATGGATTTACAATTATAAACTAAACATATTATATGCATCAGAAACAGAAAGAATGATATGCTAGTACCATCTAAGCATATGCAAGTGTGTGTGATGAATTGAAGTTGTGTATGAAATACTTTTAAACAATAATATACATAATTATTACTTTATTCGTCGCATACAGAAATTGCGCTGTCTTTGGAGATATAGGTACATTTTTTTACCCAACACTTTCTCAACGCATATTATTATTAGTACGATAAAAAATACGTACTATCTCTTCGTGGTAGATCTGAAAAAAATCTACACTATTCTTGAAACTCAGACACTCAGGTGGCTTTAGGCTATCTAATTTGTAATGCAAAGGTACCATATTGAACGTCGACACAGCCAGAAACAAAACACAAATGAAATAAAATATTTTTCAAATTGAAATAAACCCAGATGGCAACCAAAACATGATTGAGCAACTGTGAACTGCGGGAGTAATTCGTTTAGACAGTCAAAACAATAAGCCCAAACTTCTGGTAAACGGTTCCCAAAAATAAACCTAACAAACTTATAGCCAAAATATTTCACAGCTGAAAATATTCTATCGGTACATTTTGAGTCTTAAATTAATATTGTACGAAATGAGAGGCTCGTCGCTAAATACATAACATATAATAGTAACTAACTGGTCTATGGATGCCGAGACTCATTCATGACTCGGAATGCACGTATTAAGCTTTCGGACTCACTTCTCATTTGAAACAAAGAAATAAAGAAATTGTATGCATAGTTACAGAGCTCGTCGTTACAGGGAGTCACAAGTCTCATGTTACCCAGTTACTGGGTTGTAGAGAATAAAAAGGAACAGTAAAATTAGTGGCTTGTACTGAATGCTTCAATGACTTGTCAATGTTTATTTTAACCAATCAGATCAGAAGGGATGTGCACTTGAAAAATTAAATGGAACAAAAACACTGTTATGAAATTAACAGGATTCTGACCCTCGGAGTATATGAGTTTTCGATTGAGTATTTTGAAAAGTAAGTAGTAAGTAAGTAATTCGAATCAGCGCAAATATGAATCTTAACTATGAATTTGAATTGTACATTTTTCTAAATTTCTAAATTGTAGATTATCGATATTTCCAATGTTTCGGTCGTATCTTCTTCGTTATTAAATCGTATTTTTCATAAATTTGCCTATACAAAGGCAGTTTTGTCAATCTTAGACTAGGATAAATAATGAAATAATTTAGGAAATAAAACATAAGATTCACAGCTTGTCTTTTGTTTTATTGATTTTTTCATATAGTTTTAAAGCTTTGCTGCGAGCTAAAAAATTGTTCTGAGGGCCAATCTACTAATTTTTAAACAACATTCGCATCTCATTCGCAATCTGTCAAAAAAGCCTTAATTTCCATAAATTTTTGACAGATTGCGACTGATGCGCATGAGAACGCTGTTTAAAAATGGCTTATGTTTAACTTACCACCAGATATAGTAACATTTAGGAGACAACAATAGTAAATGATCACCAAAATTAAACACGCATTTTAATTTAAAATTATAACCAAAATTTTAACGTCTCGCTATCCTATTTAAGCAAAATGACACCAAATAAATAATTGTTAATCCAAAAGTCGTAAATGATCACCAAAATCATACCAGCATTTTAATGTAAAATTAAAATCAAAGTTTTTTCATCTTGCTATCCTGTTTAAGCAAACTAATGTCAAACAAATCATTGTTAATCCAAAACTTTTAAGTAAATATAAAGCTTTATTTTAATTTATAAGCTTTCTTTCATTTTTATTGGCAGCTATTGTTTGGTGTTTGGAGTTAAAAAAGTGTGAAATAAATAACTTTTTCCAAAAAAATATTCGAGAAGTAGCGCTCGCCGGCCGCTGCGCGGCACCGCTCGCTTCGCTCGCTCGGCTCGCGCGCGGTTGGTCACAATTCTAACCTAACCTAACCTATTTTATCCAGTTTGTAACCCCAAGCCTACATTTTATGGCAATCACAGTACTTTATTTAGGCAAAAATAGCGCATTAATTTGCTCGCTAATATTTGGTGATCATTTACTACATTTGGTGTTCGAATACAATTTGAGGTGCAGTCGTGACTAAAATAGCTAGTACTATTGTAATTTTAGACTTCATTTTTCTGGTGTCAAATATATATTTTTGGTAAAAGAACTAAGGGTATCAAAGCATTTCATGGTGGTCATTATATTTAATCCCTTTAAAAATTATTAAACTTGTCCCACAGATTGTAGGCAATTATAAATTCTCGGTATTTCAACTCTCGCAAGGGTTGGTTATGTCTAATTTTAGATCCTAATTTCACGGTGAGTGGAAGTCTAAATGAGTGCCGTGTTCAATTTTGATATCTTTACGAAGAAATTGTTTCAGTATCATTAATACTCCTAAATAAATTCAGTACCTATACGAAAGAAAACCAGCCTAGTTCTGTAGAAGAATTTGGCGCTACAAGTATTTCTTCACCCAAACGTAAATTTGCTTCGAAAATAAAATTAGAAATCCACACGCCACGAGTTTTCCAATATCCCTTTGCATCGTTAGCAGCGCTTTGAATCGCTGAAGCCGCTGGAGCTGTCGAAAATATCTGGGCCGATGTTTCTGAAGCACCATCTAATCTCACCTCACTTCTGATTGCTAACCGTTTCCCACTATTTTTACGACTCAATTCCCCCATTGGAGCGTGTTAAATTGTGGAGTCGCACTAAACCCTCGCTATTATTCGCTAACGTACTTGAATTAAAGGGTTTTATTAAATTTATAAGGGTACAGCTACCTGCGATTTTGAACGTATCGCTTTTGAACGGGGACTGGTTAATTTTGTTTATCGGCGCATTGTTTTGGTCTTTGTACTTGGGATTTTTGTTAGAGACGTTAATGACTTTAGGGTTTGTGAGGATTAAACCTAATCCATTTAGGCTTTATCACAAAGCCTTGAACATAACCTCTCACTTGAGATAAGAAAGACAAATTACAATAATTTTTCTGGCAACTTCGCTGCAAATTGCGCAGAAACCATAACAGATTTAATATTGCATAAATTGCCCGATGTTTTCGGGCAAAAGTGGGGCCAAATGCTTTTCAAATTGATATGTCTGTGAAAATGTTGTGGCAGTTTGTGTGTAAAATCTGTTAGCACATCATTTGTTACGAAGCCGAGACACTTCCGAAAACATTGGTGAAATATTTTACAGCGAGGAATGAATGGCTATCCTCAATGGCGCTCGCGACGCGGTACATGCCATCAATCAGCCACCACACTTTTCACTTCCATTCAGGTCGCTGTTGTTAGTAATGAAAGTATAGATTAATCATATTATGAGTGTGAGGAAAAATGTTGCGACAATTAAGTTTTTGAGGTTTTGGGTGTTGCAATTAATTATGTTAGATATTTTTTAGCATAAAATAAAAACTCCTCATTAAAATATCGCGTCAAGAAATTCGTCCGCATCGTTGTCGACTGGAAGTGAGGCCTAAAGACTGGCGGCATAAAATATAAAAAAACCCTATAAATTGTTAGTGTCATGTTGAAGTTTTATTTTGAGAAAACATGATTTGAAGGAATCCTGGAAATACTTACTGGTTTTGCACACCTATTAAGTTTATGTTTCAATTAATATGAAACGTCTACACTTTAAGGAAACATAACTATGCATATGCAATGCAAAACAAGCAGCGGTTTTACTCAAAATAAGACAAAGCACACTAAAATTTTTTCGATCAGTTGGGGTCTCCAAAATCCGGGTGTTCATTTTTCAACCAACGCCAATATTTGATGTGGGTTAATCCACAGGTGACCAGACTTCAAAATTTGATGAGTATGTTGAAGTTTAGGTACAGCGTTCTTTTTGTCATCTTTGTATTTTTTTACTTCTTTTTTTCTTATGTTTGAATACTATGATCACAAGGCAATGCAAGGTGCGTTTTACTTGTGTATTTTACGTGTGCACAAAGTTGCAATCACTGAATGGTCAATAAATGAGATGAGATGACAAAACTGTCTCATTTTACACAAGCTAGTACTACGTACCACATGAATTTATCTTGAAAAATGGTGAATGTATTAAGTAAACGACACTAAAAAAAATTTTATGCCTTTTTCAAGAAGAAAAGTCGAAACTCAGTAGCAAGACAAATTGCTAGATTCTAATATTACAGTGCTACAAAATCTTCAGATAAAAACGAATTAACGAAAATAAGATTAGACAAGACGATCTAATTGCGTGCGACACCTACGCAACTCGAAGGTGTAATGTAATGAACTAATGAATATGAATGTACCTGCTACCTAAGTATAATTTGTGTGGAGCTTGGCGTAGGAACTTTTAGCTAAAAATCGTGGTATTAATTCTCAGAAGAGTCTGCCGCGTGTCAGATGAGCTGTGGGCTAAGAAAACACTTGTTGGGTCCCATAATTTAACTATTATAAAAAAATATTTTTAACTGATTACAGCCGTTTTTTTTGTATTTTTAGCACCTGGAATTAAAACTGGCATAACATGTCAAACTACAATGCCATAATAGGCATTACTTTGCAAGGTTATAGTTTATTTATGGTAGGAGAAAAATCTCTATAGCAAAATGACCCCTTGGATTCTTCACAAAAATAAGTTTATATCTTTATATATATTGAAATACAAGCATATTTTAAGTATTTTATCTGTGTTGGTGGGTGAGCCCAGGCTGCATACATTTTTGTCCATGGTTCTTTGTAAAGTTAGCTCTGGACTAGATCATTAGCCCAGTGCTAAGCGGAGCAGCGCAAGTGGGCCTTAAGCGACTATATTGAAACTACTGAACCATACGTATTTTTTTTGTAAATTCATTATTTCAATAAATTTTCTTTATTTTTTAGATTTTATTATTATATGCTAGGCTCTTACTGGAAAGACTGGCCTGAAATGGCTGAAGACAGACGCGTATGGAAAAAGGAGAGGGAGGCCTTCATCCAGCAGAGGAACATGACAGGCTAATTAAATAGATAGTTTCTGCTCGAGGCTTTATCCTAATTGTTTTATTGGATCGTTGTAGCCTGTTCATTTCTTCGGTATCAATTTTCCAACATCTCGAAAATCACCTATCAGTACATCTATCGTTTCTTAGGTCCCTCTACACCATTTTAAACCGTATTACAAAGTAATAGTCTCCTTTTAGTAATTATTCTTCAAAGAGTATCCAACACAAAGATCTTTATGACTGCTCGTTCAACCATCAAGAATCTAATTGTTCCACAAATAGAATTCTCGCAATCAAAATTTTGCAAATTCAGATCCTGAATCGGCAGTAATTTTCCACAATATAGGCGCTCCTTCATCCCAATCCTCTTTGATGTTCCGAATCGTATCAACACCTTCAATCATGTCCATCCGTGCCGTAATTAGGTATAGTGGACTATCAAAGGTAAATGGTTTCCAAAGTAGCTTGAATGGTCCATTATTCGCGTTGAACAGGTCATCTATCACAGCGGGGGCTTTCAACGGGCTATAATGAACGTGGTCCTCCAACCAAACGTGGCGAAAATACTTTTCGAAAAACAAGTTGAAGTTTTTAAGGGGCTAGGAAGTTTGAAATAGATAGGTAGGTGGTTGAAATTTCATTAGCTTGTTTTTGACCTTAAACTTGTAAGGAAGAAGTGTTTTTGGTTGAGAATAACTGGCTGTTCTTTTTTGTGAAAAATAAGTCTGAATTTTCAACAGTCTTAAGGTAGAATTCCGTGCATCGCGATCGATCGCGGCAGCGCGCAGCCTACGACTGTCGTCGATCGCTCGCGACAATAGTCGAATTATGAAAATGTATGGCACCGCTGCCGAGGCCCGCGACAGACGCGCGCGGCCGACGAATGTCGTGAGCCACGCGCGACAGTGTCTTGAAATTAGTAGATGTTGTTCGTCAGTTCCCTCTAGACATGTGTCCACCGAAGTCAAAATCATGATCGAAGTGCTAATTCACATCCTTGAAGAAGAAGAGGAGGATGACGAGCTGCTGTTGCTATATTATGAAAATAGAGTACCAATCTAGTATGAATTTTTGTAATCTGCATGCCTCATGTCATATATGATTGGAGTTTGAGACACAAAATTTATAATTATTTCGTCTTCCTCGACCGAAGAGTTTTCTCCTGCATTCCTAGACATGTTTGCGCCAGGAAATCCACGATGTTACTAAGCGTTAGAACATGTTAAGACGCGTACGGCCGCGCGCAGCTCACGACATTCGTCGGCCGCGCGCGTCTGTCGCGGGCCTCGGCAGCGGTGCCATACATTTTCATAATTCGACTATTGTCGCGAGCGATCGACGACAGTCGTAGGTCGCGCGCGGCCGCGATCAATCGCGATGCACGGAATTCTACCTTTAATGATTATTCAATTCCTAAGTATTCCTTCTAAAAACAATTTTGATGTTCTGGTAGAAGTAGCAAAAACAATTATCTTTATTTCAACTTTGAGTACAGTACAATAACATGAATAAAACGTGATATTATCGTCTACGAAGTCAGGATGAGTAATTAGTAATTGATTGTGTTGTGTTTTGATGGTATTCTACGCGCGTTTCATCTCGAGAATGAAAGTTAGGGAACGCGAATTGTTCTCGACGTAACTGCCACTAAAACTGTTGATATTCACAACAATGTATTAGTATACCGTCGATATTTCCATCAAAGGATTATCTCAAGGGATATTTGTATCAGAAATACATTATGTAAAGGAATTACCAACTATAATTGTAATTCGAGATACTTGATCCATTTAAGCTCCTAATGATTAAATTCGAAATCGAACTTTGTCTATAAATATTGGTTTGCCCCAACCGTAATTGTGATTGCCAATTTAAAACGGAGTTTAGAAAATTCGATAAGGTTTGCCGCACGGTAGTAAAACTTATTTTCCATGTGATATCAATCGATAATGGCACCCTAACGTTTATCCTTTGTGTTTTCAATGAGATTCTCTATTTCGATACCGTTTACTTGGTATAAATTTATTCAAATTGCCAGGCCTAACCCAGATTTTAATCAAAAGATAAATTCAGATAGTGTAAACAAAATAAAATATAAACAAGTAAATGGCGCAGTAAGCCGCGACGAAAATGTTTCTCAAGCAAAGAATAATAAACATCTAGAACATAAATATTGTATCCATTAGAAAATAGAGACTCGGACAAAAATAATAGCCTAATATTAGTTCATTGAAAGTTTGTTTTTCATTATTATCTGGAAAGTGAAGGACACGTTTTTATTCCGTGCAATGTTACCGCAAAACGGAATAGAATTCCCGAAAGACCTCTGGTACAGTACAAAATCAATACAACACATCAAGCCGCGAGGCAAAAGAAAATCGCATTCGATCCCCCGTTGAAATAGCTTGATGGTAAACCCTAGGACTGAGGGGAGCTTCAAACAAATTGATTCATTCTTTTGATGTTATTATGTGCGAACAAAAACATGTTTGTCATACAGAATATAAATCATTCTAAAATAATGGAACCGTCATCTCAAAAAGGTTCCGGAGTGACGCTTATGTTTTCTGTAGTTACAAAGAGATGAAGGTACTCGGAGACTATTGCTTAATAATTTGGCACAAGATAAAGCCCCTTATTCGCACCATACGACACTCTTGGGGTTTCATGGGGTAGCTTATTCTCATCTGAATTTGTGTCTTCAATTTCATTTGCTCGTGACTTTGAATGATGTTAGTATTATTGAGATACTTTCGAAGTAAGTACTGATATTTTATTTAAGTATATGTGTCGTATGTGTATATGTGTGTGTATGTGTGTGTGTGTATGTGTTGTGTCTTCATTTATAACGAAAGTTTGCAGGCTACCAAACAGATTGATTGAATACTGCAGGAACTCCTGTTTGAGGACCAGTTTTTTAACATTCATTCTATTTTGATCAATATTGAACTTTTATTGTTTAATCAAGGTTATATCAATGATTCATATGATCTTATCACTAGCTTATGGGTCACCAAAACATTTTCCCCATCCCAAAAAGTGCACAATACCGCTAAAGGAGTTTTCACTTCAAAAATTCGAAAGAACAATTTAAGAACAGTTGAAAAACAATTGAAATAGCCAAAAAAAAATCAATTGATTTGCCGCCTCTCCATACGCTTACGTACGTAAATAGGTGCTATCATAATTTCATTGAAGATTAATTAAGGATTATTTAAGGAGGAGCTCGTGGCTAAATTATAACAGCTGCGCAGGCCGCTTTAAGGTTAAGCAACGCTTGCCGAGGTTAGTCTGTGGATGGGTGACATACCGAGACTCCTCCGTGCCTCGGAAAGCACGTTAAGTCCCGGCTATCATTTGGAGATCTTTGGCAGTCGTTACGGATTGTTAGAAGCCCAAAAATCTGACACCAGTCTTGTCAAGAAGTACCGTGTTACCCAGTTAATGGGTTGTGGAGGTCTGGTAGGCAGCCGCTCCACGTAAAATACTGGTATTCAGCTGAATCCGGTTTGACTGGTAGCCGACCCCAATATAGTTGGGAAAAAGGCTAGGCAGACGATTATTTAAGGATTTATAAATGAAACATTTTATTTATCATAAGTTTATTACATGTTTATTTTTGTCTTTTAAAGCAGAAGACTAAAATTCCTTGCAACTACTACCGATTTCACATATCATTTCACCATTTCAGTTAAGGTGCTTTTTAAAATTGGGGTAATATCACTCAAAACTAAACAAATCTCTTTTGGACGGCACTCCAGTGACCTACTCATTAGGCTGGCTTGCCATTGTCCCTGTTTTGTCATTCTTTGTTGTTGCACTACAACCGCGCTTTCGACTAATGCCTCCAAATCTACCCGCTTCTGTGGGACTTTCTGATTTATTGTTTGTGGGTCGCGCTGACCCAAAATTAAGGACAACGTCCTTTAGATATACCAACGAATGGTGATACGTAGTCGCAGTGGTGTGTTATTTTTAAAATCCTTCAAGTTTGGAATGTACCTATCTCCCTATATTTATGTCTGCTGCTAATTAACGAGACATCAGAAAAAAATAGGCCCATTTAATGCCAGACGTCATCGCGGCAGACCAGGGCAAAGGTGGCAGGTTGATCTTAACACATATCAAAAAGAGTGGCCCGTAACGTACTAGCAAAGCTGCAAAGGAAAGAGTTGTGGCAGGCATTTGCTAGGCAGTGGGATAAAATGCGCTAACTAAATAGATTGTGTAGTTAGAAGGATTTGGTTTTGGAATTCCACATGAATGTCAATGTATAGTACAACTAATGACTCTAAAATAAAAACTGACTTTTACAGAAAACTGATTTCATATTCCAACGCAAAACTTAAAGCAAGTAGTTATGCAATCAATAAAATTATTACTACAAGTATTTGTGTGCTTACTTTTCATATTAATTCGCATATTAGCGAACGAACAATTTGCAATTCAAAAACAGTGCACTTTGTTGAGCACTTCAAACCAATTATACCGACAGAATGTTCGGATCTCGCGGATATTTGAGCCGCATAAAGTAAAGCAATTAGCTTTATTAATGGTAAAAGGGTTTGAAGCCAATTATATGAAACTAACTTTTGCCCGCGACTTCGTACGCTCGTCTCCCGTTTTTCCCGTTTCCGTACGAATTTCGAAAAATCCTCACTTAGTGCTCCCCTGCACTCCCCAAGGAATCTACATGGTAAATTTCAGTCACTCAGGATCGGAAGAGTTTTATATAATGATATTGATTAAATGTTTTTGACCTTGGCTTCTGTACTAGGTCATATTTCTATTTTATTTTTTTATCACATACCTACGTGCTGCAATGTACTACTAAGCTCGAAAGATCACGGACCCAAAGTTTTACCGCAACGCGATCGTGCAAAGATCTCTAGATTACTTAAACCCCAGACTGACGTCTAGAAGGAACTTTCATCCGAATGGCAATGTAGGTGGGAAAATTCCATCAAAGGCCGTCACGTCTACCAGTTTTTTCCATCCGTCCGTGAGCGGCTGGATAGGACATGGCTGGAGGTGGATCACTGTGTTGCCCAATTTCTCAGAAGTCATGGCAACTTTAAGAGTAAATTATTTTTCTTTAAGCTTGTTCCTTTCTGTCAATGTTCTACATCTGACTTTGAATACGAACAGACCGCACATCATATCTTATGGGTGTGTATTCTTTGGCAAACTGAACGCAATATTATGTTAGATAGTATTCAGGTTACAACTGGAGTTGTTTACTTAAGGACCTTGTAGAAATCAGAAAAAAAATCCGTGCGTTCAAGCGATTTTGCCATACTTACTACTGGAATCAAAAGTAGCTCACAATTTAGGACTATAATCCGTGGTGCTTGGCAACTGGGCTTAACCCAGTTGTACAGGTCCCTTGGTGCCTATTTGGCTTAGTTCTGTTATGTCTCCTGCTTGATAAGGCAGTGGAAATTATATTTTTTCCAACTCCTCCACTGTTATTTTTTGATTTATTTCGTAGCAGGATCCAAGACAGTTGAATCGTTTCTCCGAGACTCGTCGAGCTTCATTGCCTCGGCGTTTTTCTGGTGGTCGCCACTGTTGATTCTGGCTTTCAGGAGTTGCAGTGGTTTGGGAATGAGTGGCGGGCTTGTCCCAAAAAACAATACCTAAATAAACTTTAGGCCAAACAAATATTTGTTCCGTTCGGGAATCGATCCCGCGACACACAGCGCAGCAGTCAATCGCTCAACCACTGCACCAACCATGTCGAGCACTTTGAAGATGCCAGAAACCAACTCCATCTTGATAATGTTATTTTATATATTACTAGTTTTTACCTCCGGCTTGGCTCGCGTTAAAGTAGCCTATCATCGTCTCCAAGGTTCCATCTATTTCTGTCCCAAAAATCCATTAAAAGGCAAATGAAACAAGCATTATTTTATATTAATAGTTAGGATTTATTTGTTATTTTGTACATCTACCACAGTGTAGTTTTTTTATTTCAAAGGTTCACTGGTAGAGAAAAGGGTATTTTACTGAAAAAATCTAATTAGTCCGTCAGGTAGATTTCCAAAAAATATTGGATACGTTACAAGTGAAATATTCACATTATTAATAGTAAACATTGGTGAATATAACCCAGGTAATAGATTTTCGTTCTTAGACAACAGACACTCACACAATTATACAACCCACAAAACGTAATTCCAACAAACCAAATCTCGAACTCGACCTCATAACCTCAGCAATCACATTATTGGCTCCAAAATCGACTGTCAATAACCGAAAGAAGCCATATTATCTGAATCCCGTTTTCAATATGAATGCTGGGCACACTAGCCCGGACGTACGGGGTCAGTTAAACGGGCCGTTATCCAGAATGGACTGTTGTTAGTTCGCGACAATGAGAGCTATATATCAGCTTGCGGGCTCCATATTCGTGTAATGAACACGATCTCTGTGAGACAGATGAAACGTCTACCATCAGACGTTAATTCCCTCATCAACGGAGTTAATGAGCGGCGTAAGTGATACAACATCGTCTGTATCAGGTATTGGTGTTGTAAGGAAAGGGAAATTCTGTGACGAGTTGACATTGTAACATTTGGTGTATTTTGGTTTTTTACGCTCTTCGCTGGGTTGCTGCTGGGTTATCGTTGCCAAAAACAGAGATCAATGGCATGCGATTGAAGTGATCTATGTCCGGCATTAGCAGTGCAACAGTGCGGGCTTCATATTTGAGTAATGAACACGATCACTGCAGGACAAAAAGACATAAAATATACCATCAGACGTTAATATCCTCATCAACGGAGTAAATGAGTGGTGTAAGTGATACAACATCATCTGTGTATCAGGTATTGAGGTAAAGAGAAAAATGAAGGGAAATTTTGTGACGAATTGTAAAGTTTTGATATTGTGATATTTGATGTATTTTCATTTTTACGAACTTCGCTGGGTGGCTGTTAGCAGCGGGGTGAGACTTGCGATATTTATGTTGAATGGCATACGATCGGAGAGACCTAACTAAATCCAGCATGAGACGCGGACTGCTGAAGGCTAATGATAATAATTCTAAAACTTATCTCCAAAAATGTATTTAAGTGAGTTTGATAAGCAAAAGTCAACAAGTATAACAACTGACATTAGTCTAGGGAATAAATTGAATCGGCAGTCACAATTTTCCGATACCGAACACCGTGTTTGAGTTTGTTAAGTCAAGTCACGATCCGGTGTTTAGAGCTTTTTGAGAGCTAGCTAAGTAGCTAGCTATGTGCCATAGACATCAAATATTCGTTATCGACCTGCATTCTAAAAAGAAACTCTAGCAATACTTTCAAGCCCAAACTGACAAAACTTTACAATGGTAGGCGCCAGATAAGTGTTGAATAACGATCGTTGACCCACCTACATTTACTGGAAACACTTAATTTTCAAAAACAGAAATAATGACATAAAAAGTCCTGAATCGACATCCATCGTAATCCTTCCTTTCTCCAGTAAAGAAAAATGATTCATAATTTACTGTCCGGGTACCCTACGAAAAGATACTAAGGAAAGGTCATATCATTCGAGAACTACACGAGAACGCTTGAGAATCTTAGGCCCTGGACAATGTGCCATTCAATTAGCGAATGCGACTGTCGAAATGCCAAAATGTAGGAATTGGATCACGTGACATTTCGATAGTATCTGTCAATCTCATATTATACATTTTTGACGTAGTGACAATCGCCTTCGCTACGCTACCGTTGACAGAATGTCACTTGTCTAGAGCCCCTTATCCTTGGTTTAAAGTCGGTTAAGAATAACAACCAACATCTCAGCCTACATTTTTAAAGGTAAACAGCTACATAGTAATAGTTTCTGACCTAACACCCGTGAAGCTTTATGAAGATGTTGTGTTAAATGTGGCCGAACGGAAGCTTAAGAGGCCAGCTCTGTTGCTGAGTAATAGATGTAGCCTTTCTATTCCAAAGTGGTAAAGGCAATGGACAGTGTCTGAATCTAGCTATGCTTGTAAAGGATAAATGTAAACATTGCCACAGCAACAAAAAATTGGTTCGGGAATCATCGTTTGTCTTCGGAAATAGCTTGGAACGCGTGGTGATGAAATCTGAAATGAGGCTGTTACAAGAGAGTAATCAAATAATAATTTATATAAGTAAATACTTTTTTGTAATTTCGTGGATAGGCTATTTCTATCGGGTATGATTTAAGCTATCGCCAATTTTATTCGTTTTGAATTTCTTTAATAATAGGGTTTGTCCTCAAAATAGTGGATCTGTCACCAAAATGTAGTTGCCAAATAATTGTAAAAAGCAATTCCATAATAAATCACATGTAATCCTCGGGATATATTATCAAGTATCAAATAAATAGGTTGGGATTTATTATAAAACGGGAAGTAAACCATATTACTGGGTGGATTAAAAAAAAGTGTATGTGTGCCCTATGTTCGAATATTTGGTGACAGATATACCTTTCTGAGTACGAAGTTAAAGGAATAAACCTATTATTTTGAGAACAAAGTTTTATCCAAGGAATGAACTACGATTTTATTGATAATCCATCTCTTATTTTACATACATATTGGCATTAATTTGGTAATTCATACCTGGCGACACTTTTTATATATCTGAGAACGAAAATACTTCGTGGCGATAGATCTATTTATTAGGTGATGCAACTTGATGACAAATATAAATTTTGGTGACAAGAAATATAGTCCCCATTTCTATCTATTACAGGTTGCCTGAAAGAAATCGCAGAAAGCGATACGGTTGCCAGTAAGTGTTTTTTAGTTTCAGGTGTTCATTATACCGATACCTATTCTATATCGATGTACAGTAAAATATATAAATAATGTAGTAACCCAACAAAAATATTCTGTTAAAAATATTATTCACAATATAAAATAGATCGTTTTTTAGTAAAAGATATGTGTAATGAACCGTATTTCCTCAGATAGTATTACGACAAAGTGGTCCTGCCCACGCTTTACCGATAAAATATATATTTACTGTTAAAAAGGTTTCCTATTCGAGAAAACTACGTCTTACTACGTCTTTTATTGTCATCACTTATTGTTCGGACATTTATTTAAATCAGGGATGGTCAACATGAAGACACTTGTTCTTTCTCAGACACCGACACGCCGCCGGCTTATGCTGAAAACCAGCGCCGTAGATTCGTGCCTTCTTGCTCGGGCCTCGGCATTATGCTGAGCGTTAGCCGTTTGGCGCGGTAGTAACGTATGATATAGTTGTATGTCTAGGATAATATTATTTGTAGAATAAGTATATTAACACTTGTTTTTGTTTTTCAGGCTTATACTAAACAAAAATTTTATGTATGTGCGTTACTTTCACGTGAATAAACAGGTTTTCTTTCATTTTTCTTTAATTGAACAAAAAAGGTGAATGGCCTGTACTTAATGGGTGAATTACTGTTGCTAGGGACCATTTTGACCACAATCTCACCTGATGGGAAGCGAATATGTGGCCGGGGATGGAGTTTATTTGCTTAGAATTAAACTGTTTCAATTATTTAGCACAATAAATTCATCTATGACTTTATGTTTATAGTATCTGACACAGCAAGCCACACAATACAACTTTAGTCATTCAGACCTCTTATTTCTACCCTGAGAATAAACGATGTTGAAAGATAATGAGAATTCGTTCATCATTGTTTGGGCTCGCTTTTTCTATCGTAGATCTCATTCATGTTGCGTAAATTGTTCGAAAGAATCACCGCGGCCCTGGAACGCAAAGGGCCTTAGACCTCCTAATGCCACGGATGGGTTTTAGTCAGTAAGAGACTGACACTCCCTTCCGTTCCGCCCAGAGTGGAAGGAGTCATTTGGTAATTTCCCATTCTTAATAAAAAGACCTCAGCCATCGCTTTCCATCAGGCGAGATTGAAGTCAAGAACTGACTTACTACGTAAAAAAAACAGTTGAAGCAACTTTTTATTAAAAGCATCAAAAAAATAAATAGCCACGTTAGAAAGTATTTCAACTAAATGATTGAAATAACCAAGTTCACGCAGAAAATAGGAAACCTTTAAATATTACTTCTCGAAGGACCACTTAGCTAATGAGCCTATCAGTTTAACTGCACTATCAGATCGTGGCGCAAAGCAAACACGATAAGAAATGTTGGAAAAATGTACTAAGAAGTTATGTTCCACGTTAAATTATTTTATAAGGATCCTTCTGCCGGGCACCCCGACTCGGATAGGTTAGGTTAGAAGGGGATGGCGGGGCCTAGTACGAACACAAACCCCGCCATCCCCTTCGTGGTTATTTTTTTTTAAACCAGAAATAGGAACTTTAAAGTGTTTTGAGGTTAGGTTAGAACTAGTTGTAGCCGGTTAAAACTAGGTGTAGCCGGCTAAAACTAGGTGTAGCCGCATTTCGGCTATTAGCCGTAACAGATATACCGAAATAATGTAACAAGGAAACTGGTTCCTCAGACATACAAACTTTCAGAAAACACATATGAAGTTTAATGCAATATGGATTGCCGTGGACCCCTCTCACTAAAAAGTGGTGGCAAAGAATACACCTCATCATTATGTCAGCCGAAAAACGTCCACTACTGGACATAGGTCTTCCCCAAGTGTCCCTACAACAACCGGTCCGGTACGTCTCGCATCCATCGGCAACCAGCAAAATCTCCCTCACCAGGTCATCGGTCAGAATACACCTGATTGGAGGCAATTGATAAAACAATATGTATGTGGTAGACATAGTATAAAGTGGAACTTTATTAAAATCTAGTTTTTGTTGCGACTGTTGGAATTCGTAAAATGATTTTGATGATTTGAAAGTTTACGATTTTCACTCACTTTCACACCTTCCATATCGTGCTCGTTTTTGTTAAATGTCGAAGACCAACACATGTATCAATTATAGTGTCTAATAATATAATTATGTAACAAATAAACATGCGTGTGATGTAAAAGCCGTCTTGTCAAGCTTCTAAAGTCTGCAAGACACGTTTTAAATGGACAGAAATAGGGGCCTCTGTAGCCTGGATCATGTCACTTGTCAATTCTATTACAAAATTGATTGCGACACTGACAAAACCAAAGTCAAGTCGCCTTTGCCGACCCTCCGTAACTTGGCCTTCCTAATATATATAAATGGTGCCTAATATTACAGCAGACGACTATTTTTATTACTTCATTAATTCGAAGCCATGAAAGGGAAGGTTGTAATAAGGATTTCCTTTTGAAGGTCAATTTATTTTCATACTGTCTGGTAAACAGTTCAAATATATAATAATATTAACTGTTTTGAAATATCTCAATATTTTTTTTTTTCTTGATTAGCCCACTCTTGACCTCTACTTCACCTGATGCTTGCGATATAGAGCGAATGAGCCCAAAAGATGCCTAAATTAGTTTTTATTTATCATTTCTTTTGCTTTTAGTTTCATTCTAGAGTGGCCTCGACGGAGCCTTTCATTTTCAGAGACCTGCCGCGCCACAGAAAGAGGTGGCAAGATTATTTCGACGCATACCATGAGGACTGGTTTTAGACTACGCTGAAGAAGGGTGTCTGGAAGGACTTGGGGGAGGCCTTTGCCCAGCGAGAGACTTAAAAAAATAAAAATATTATTATTATTACTGAAGCTAAAAGCTTTCTTCAAAATAAAATAAAAAATTCAAGAGAAAAGTTTTGTTATTGTATGAGCTTTCTCAACAAGATATACAATCCATGAATACAATTTTTGATAACATTTGATTGTACTTATTTAGTTTTAAACTACGAATAATAAATTATTCGTAGGTTTTGACTTAGAAATTCGATTACGATTTTAAACAACAGCTAATCTAAAGTCAGTTGAAAAGAGTATTTTGGAAAATTATAGAATTAATCTTTTATTTTTTTATTTTTTTTATTATTGATGCATATCAATAATAAAAAAAATGAAAATAAACGCTTGACCACTATCTGAAGATGGAGCACGCTTGCCTAGAAGTAACCTATTCACTCTTGACTTAAAGACTCCCAGGTTGTAGCTATCAGGAAACACAGACACCGGCAGGGAATTCCACTCCTTAGCTGTACGCACAATGAATGTATTCCCAAAACGCTTTGTGCGTGTGGGTGGGATGTCCACCATGTACCGGTGGCGCATCGCCGTACGTCTTGTGGTCCGATGCTGGAACGGGCTAGACGGAATCAAACTATGTAATTCCGTTGCACACTCTCCAAAATGTAACCGATAGAAACCCGACAGGCTAGCAACTCGGCGTCGATGCTCGAGACTTTGGAGCTTCGACTCGACGAGCCTATCATTGCCGATGATCCTCGATGATTTTGAGTTACACGGGGTTTTAAATTCGAATAGATTTATTGTTGTTAACAAATGGTTAGTTACTCCTTATAACTAAACGCTATCAGTACATCTAAACTGCGTTCAAGAGCTGTCATTGTAAAATATTCCATAGAAAAATAATGACACTGACAGTTCATAAACTTGGTGTCTTCGCTGATCACGTTCAGTTTCATTGGTGAGATTGGCACTCAGTGGATATAACATACACTTAAAGTAATGATTAAGTTATTATTGATGAAGATATAGTTCATATTGTATAAGATTTCTTTGATCTAATGATAATTTTATATAATTTTATCGGATGTCAAATTCGGTGTACGCTAGTCGGACGTCAGTTAGGTGTCAGTTATGTGGTTAGGTGCTACACGTGGCGGCGTTTTTGAATCGTTTTGATTTTCCCATCACCTAATAGTGCTTGTGTTGACGTCATAGTATGTAGTCAAAAAAACGCTTGGTTTTCATATAGATCGTGATACTTGCGTTATCTATGTCTATCTATATTTGTGGTTGTAACTAAGGAAACACGACGAAGTCCCGCTGCGCGGGGCTCCTATTTATTTTTGCAGGGTTTGAAGGGACCTAGCGTGAATGGGATCACGGGAGCTGAGTTCGCTCGCTTTGCTCGCTAACTCTAGCTCCAGTCACCCCATTCGAACCTAACCTATCTATGTCTGGGTGTCCTAAGTTCCCGAGCCAGCCCCTCTCGCTCTTTCTTCAACGGTTAGATAAAATGTTAATTATACAAAATAATAATTAGATCAAATAACGTTATACTAAATAAAACATACTAAACGAACGTTAGAGAAAGTGTTGTTGTACAAAGAAGAACGTTATATTAATTGAAAATTATGAAAAATGTTGTTAGATGTAGTAAACGTTATGTCATTTGAGCGCTTTAGAAAATAAAGCAAATATTCTTATACTTATACTAAACTAGCACTTCGCCCGCGACTTCGTCCGCGTGGGGATAGTAGGTACTCCACAAACTGCAACGCCCCTATACATATCCCCTTATAAAGGTTAGTTTTGGAAAATTAAGCACAACGATTCTCATTATTGGTTCAGCGCAACTGTTCACCCCGTTCAGCCCGTCAGGGGTTGATTATGCACAAATTGTTAGGTACTTACATGATCTGTTTCAATTATCCCACTTTTAGTTTGTTCATAGAATTCCGACGTAAATTGAAGCAAGCTATAATTTCCTCCCCTAAAAACTTATTCACCCCTGCTTCACCCCTTATTATGTATGTACCTAGTTGATTTTCGAAAAATCCAAACATTGTTTTATCGACATGTTTCAACCTCATCGGACCAAGCATTGATACGATTTTCCCCAGTTCGCTCAAGCCGCGACGTTTTTCTTACTCCGAGCATGTTTATTACCGTTGTAACTTTTGAACGAAAGGTCCGATTTGAATGATTTAAAGTGTAATTTACACGGACATAATCAGCCTTAATTATCAAACCATTTAAATGGATAAGGATTAATATCATGGTACTATAATCACCATTTTTTATTTCACCATGGGATTTGCTTGACTAATATTAACAAAAAGCGGTCATGGTGACTTATCCATAATAGTTAGACATATGGTATCGCGGACTTTTTTGTAGATATTGATGACCTCTATAAAACTGTAGTACATTACTTTGCTCTATTGTCAATAGATTCCGCAGCGTACGCGATTTAAGGATTTTTTCTCACACCTTGGGTCACATTATCGAACTTTTCATACGGATCCCTAACTTTTTTGAAAATATTCTATAGCCTATGACCATCACCGATAATGTAGGATTCTACTGGTGAAAGAATTTTTCAAATCGGTCCAGTAGTTTCGGAGCCTATTCATTTCAAACAAACAAACAAACAAACAAACAAACAAACAAACAAACAAACAAACAAATCTTTCCTCTTTATAATATTAGTGTAGATTAGTGTAGATGAGCGACACCCAAAATATAGGTACATGTAAGGTGTAAGAGTAACGACACATAAATCTGTGTTGACTGTATGTCTGTTTGTCCGTAATCTAATCTTAGACGGAATCTAAAAATGACACCAGCAATATTTGAAAGATTTTTACAAAATTGTTCTTGGAGATACAAAATTCAGGAGTGATAGTAATTTTTAGGTAAGTCCCTGGGTGAAAATATAGAACACTATTACTCTAAGGTAATTTCGTTCCCAAAAAAACGTCAAAATATCAAAAAAGTAACTGACAAAGGTCTACAGCAAAACACGTTTTTTATGTTTCATCAGAATGGATGAAACATAAAAAATGTTTTAGAAATGCGTCAAGAGTTAATGAACTGCCAAAAAAACATTTTAAGTAACTGAAATACAAAAAAAAAGATTAAAGAAAGACCTTTTTACGCTTTAATAACTCGTCTTAAGATGTCATGAACACAGACTGAAAACGTTAAATATAAAACTTAGGTACAGCAGGTTTAAAAATATTACGTGATTTTAATAAAAAGATCACTTAGCATATTTTGTGGGAATCTCTGCACGAAACTGCTGTGTGGCAATTGATATGCAAATGTTAAGTGTCCAACCACCATGCTGGTGCTAGTGTCATAATATATTTAATGTTTTTGACATAATTATTGCGGTACGTGAACATCTTTTAGTTGAATCATTTGAGCGTAAAATTTTTGTGACATACATATTGGTTATGGTATTACTTATTCTCTTTTTTCTGAGATATACCGTTCCATTGTTTTTTAAATAGTACGTATTTGACCAAAATCGCTGTCAATCTTTCTGTTATTTAACTTACACTTTTCTATTATCCCAGATTGTCATACCTGCCATCAGATAGTGTATTTTCCATTTAATATATTTAATATTCCCATATAATACGCCCACACTTAAACTCCTTGAACCAATATCTCACGGTTATCATGGACAGTGAAGGGTCCCCGTAGACAGCATCCAACTTCACTTTTATTTCATCGCATGTTTTCGATCGGTATTGCTCTTTTTACATTTATTGAGAAAAACACGACACGAGAGATACAAACAGTTCTAAAAAATACTAGCCTATGAAAATAACCTCAAATTAAGCACAATGAACAAAATAACATACGATGGTAATGTCAATTTCACTCACCAATGCCTCCTGTCGTTATTTATCGACCCTTGTAAATAGCGCTGTTAGGCTAATAGTATAATGTGCTTATAGTGTATTTTTTTGAAAAAATGTGTAAACGACTTTACCAAAGTAACAAAATTTTGTAAAATCTTCTGTTCTTAGTCTAAAGGATAGGCAAACTGCGGCCTGCGAAAGGTTTCAATGCGACACACCAATTTAATTATCATCCCGGGTTTGATTTGATTCTCGTCGCCATAAATAGGCGACGTTTTCATTTTATTTATTTATTTATTTATTTACTTAAACTTTATACAGTACAATAGTGGTACATGGGCGGACTTAATGCAACAAGGCATTCTCTACCAGTCAACCTTTGGGTTAAAAGACTACACTGTGGTAGGTGTACAACAAATAAATAAGATTTTAAAAAGACAGTCAAATGAGAATTGCTTCAAAAAATCGTACTGATGTGTGAAGTCTTCAAACTTTTTTATTGAACGTTTTTTTAACTTACTTTAACGTTCTGTAACTTTTTTATCGAATTTTATTTTTTTTCTATTAAGGTTTGCCCACCTCTAATCTAAAGCCTTCTAAAATGTTATTAAATACATAAATGCGGTTACAGTACCAAGTCGCACGGAGCGCACATACAATACCGTGAAGTCACGAGTTTTAAAGCGAGTTTCGTTAATGTTATGCCACGTCTCAGGAAAATTGCATAGCTTGATAAATGCACACAATCACATACATTCCATGACCTTACCACGTTCATGTTTGAGCAAAACAATTACTGTTCAAGTCTGGAATTAAGTTTATTATCAAGCTATTCCTTCCATTATGATTTCAAAGAGAATATTATGACATGATGAACATACCTTTGTAGAGTGGTTATACTAGTGAGTAAGTTTTTTTAGATATAAATAAATAAAAGCCTCTGGAGAAACTGGCATTTTAAGCGTATCAGCCTGCCACTCCTCAAAGAGAGGCATTATCGCCGCAATTGTGGCGTGCCCAGCACTGGGTTGCGCTAGTCGCTGTCTCCATACCGCCATGGTATCTTGCCGGAGCTCCGTCCACCACGGTGCTATTTGCCGCGGCAGCGGAGCGGAGCGGCCGTAGCGCCTCCACGCGCCACGCGTAGACGCGAGTGCTCTCGCTTCCAGATCCCATGACGGCTATCTGGCAAGAAGTCTCGCCGTCTTGCCAGAGACCGTGCGGTATCCGGGCCAACCGGATAAAACATGACCCCTTCTGGGTATCAAAATGACTTAAATCCATGCATAATATTTCGCGAAATTATAAACAACTAATTTGTTTTTTTTATTGATAAAAGACAACAAAAAATTCTCACAACAAATTCTAATTAAAAATCATAATTAAGAAAAATCATTTAAACCAAAAGGGACTAATAACAATAAATAATATTGTGACGAGTTTATTAACGATATCGTTGATACGACATTGGATCCCCAGTATGGGGTAATGACGTAATCAAATTGTACCCTGCACATCTGACGTACCCAAGAGGGGTAAACGCACGGTTACCCCTGATAATGGGTTCGATACATGGAGTATGAATGTAGAGAAGACCAACTGCGAACGCATTATACTACGCCTACAGTGTTGGGGTGTAACGTACTACAGAGTAAGAATTGTATCATCCACCCGCACTTAAAGATATACGAAATCGGGAATCCTTGTTAGGCAAGACGGGAAGGGAAATTTCTGTAATATTATAATAGTAGGTACGTTCGCATCCACTTTTTAGTTTCAATGTATAATATCGATTGCAAATGCGAACATTCTTTAAAACTACGAGTACTGGCCCTCTGATCGTATTGCAAGTGTCAGTGACACAACCCATTAACTGGGTAACACGATACTTCTTGGCAAGACTGGAGTCAGATTTACTGGCTTTTGACCATCCGTAACAGCTGCCAAAATCTACAAATGACAGCCGGGACCAACGACTTAACATGTTTTCCGAGGCACGGAAGAGTCTCGGCATGTTACGACGTTCTCTAATCCACAGACCGCCCTTTTTTTTTTTTTTAAGGTTGTGAAATCATCAAATGACCCCTTCCGCTCTGGGTGGAGCGGCAGGGAGTGTCAGACTCTTACTGACTAAAACCCACCCATGCTCCTCCTAGTGCCTTTTGCGTTCCAGGGCTGCAGTAACTCTTTCGAACAAAATCCGCGACCTTGGCAGGCACTGGCCCTAACGGACCCCTACTCCTATGCTGACATTTCTTTAAGGCGCGCGTGGAACACAACGCGCCGTCGCGTCGGCCTGGGCCTGGTTTTGATCGGACGGCGAGCCACCCAACGCTCGTCGTCGTCGCACCTGCGGTGGCCGGGAATCGCCCAGCGATTCCCGACGCTCGGTGCGTCTCCCTATGCCGCGGCTGGGGCGTGAGGGTTGTCTCTCCCTCGCGCGGCCCGCCACCTCCTTCACTAGTATTACTGCTTCGCAGAAAGAGGTGACGGCTTCCCATGCCTCCTCGCTCCGGACCATGGATTGAACCAGGGCCGGACGCGAGAGGTCGCCGCCGCCGATCGCCTCGATGAGGACACGGCGGTGCTCCGCCCAAGCGGGGCAGACCTCAACTGTATGCTCAACCGTGTCCTCCGGGCGACCCTCGCACTGAAAACACCCGGGCGTTTTCTCCCGCCGAATCCGAAACAGGTACCTCCCGAAACAACCGTGTCTGGTGAGTACCTGCGTCAGGCGGAAGGTGAGGACGCCGTGGCGCCTCTCCAGCCACTCCTCAAAGAGGGGCTCTATCGCCGCTATTGTGGCGTGCCCAGCACTGGGTTGCGACAGTCGCTGACTCCATACCGCCATGGTATCTTGCCGGAGCTCCGTCCGCCACGCTGCAATTTGCCGCGGCAGCAGAATTTCGCCCTGGCTTAGCGCCTCCACGCGCCACGCGTAGACGTGCGCGAGGGCTCTCGCCTCCAGATCCCATGGCGGCAATCCGGCAAGGAGGCTGGCCGCCTCGCCACAGACCGACCTTGGCGAGCGTTGCTTAACCGTGAACATCGACCCGTGCGGCTGTTATTATTAAGCCACGAGCTCCGCTCTTATGAAGTTAACATTTTGGTGTTTAACTTTGCAATTACCATTTTATTTAACAGGCCACTTTGAACTATGATAACTTCAGTTTGATTTGGAATTTTAAATTAAAATTAACATTGTAATGAAAGCATAATAATATGAATGTGAAGTTATTAGTTTGGTCTTTTCTGTTTTGTTTTTTCTGCCATTAAACCCAAAGCGAACTGAATAAGTTTCGCTTCTGCACTTATTTATTACTCCGTGTTTCGAAATAGTGAACACCCCGATTCCAGGGTGATTTATTACGAGCTAAACGGATTGGCTGTTGAGCCGAAGATTTGCTGTATCGATGGACTAGGGCGCCCTCAATGAGGGCTGCCGTTGCTTCGTGTTTTTTAATTGCATCTATACTCTATTAGGTTTCTTGAATGATGTATGAGGATGTGTTTGCATGGAGATAGCTAGGAGATTGTTAAATATTTTTAGTTTAATGCGTAACTGACAGATTCTGATGAATGATTAAAGAATCGATACTAATGAGATAAATGCGAAGGGAATCATGACGGTGTAACTGTTTATTACTTCTTTACGGCATTATGACTGAACGAATTTGAATGAAACTGGCATACAAATATATTTGTCCTGGATAAGGACATAGAATACGTCTTTCAACCCTATGCTTATGTTCCCTTGGGATTATTTACGACTTTCACCCGGGCAAAGCCGCTGGCAGAAGTTAGTTTCTAGTAAAATTGTTACCTATTTCATATAAATAATTTTACCTTAAACGTACCTATATAGAATGTATGCAGACCAGGGTGTAAAGTCCCGCATAGCTACATGATAAAGGGATGATCATCCGACCGGACGGTTGTTGTGTCCGGTGGGCAACAGCCCGATGGTTGATATTTCGGCTGTTGTACATGTTCAAATCGCACGGAAAACTCTGATGCCACGATGCAGGATTTCGTTCAGTTAGTTCGCAGCTAGCGGGATAGATGGCGTTGCGTTTCTTTTTATTGCAATGTAGATTTTGCTACGTTGGATTGTTGTGGCGGCATTGATGCCAGATAAAATAGTCTCAAGTGACGTTATTTTTTTAATCTAAACACCCGTACTTCCCTGTCCCCTAGTGTATGAACCCCTTACATGAAACTGTAATAGTTAAGCATCACTAAAATGACATTAATCATTTGGTTAAATAGGCAATGTTATTAGAGTTTGCAATCAGTACTCTCACGGTGAAAATATAACTTCATACGATCACTCGTGTGTCTGTCTGCGTGACTACCCAGTCAGTCAGACAGACACACAGTCAGAGAGTCACGGTCAGACTCACGGTCAGCAATTTGGTTCGAATAAGCTAGACCCATTCAGTTGATATTTGGCACACATGAACTTAAATCAAACAGACTTTTGCTCGAAATTTAAGTAAACATATTTACACAAAAGGTCCTTTGTAACAATAACTGTGCCAATAAATATAATCGTACATTGAGAACAATAATTTCACAAACTAACAGTACTTGTAATACTAAAAGTAAATGTTATTACTAACGTCTAACGAGCGGTTCAACATGTTACAGAAGGGTAAATGTTATGTTCTACAATTAGGACCTCTTTAAATTAAATATAATGACCACAGTGTACATGGCACCTAAAATATTTTAGTTTTCTGTAAAATATTAAAAATTTGATTTGTTTTTACTAATTGGCTTGCAATGTACTGCGAGTACATTTTATTATGAAATACTAAATATCTAATCACTATCACAAGAAATATGATAAACGTGTTCGTGGTTACCCTAAAGGTAACACACTGACCAGTGTTAACGAGCGTTTTTTTTTAGTTATGGCCACTGGTAGATTTATCACGCTAGGGTTAACAACTGCTAAACCGGACTAACATCGAGCGTAATATTACATGTTACAAAGTGAGCATTCGTGCAGTCAATACGTGAAAACGAGCACAAACACGCCAGCAACGAGCCGTTCGTTACTCGTTTGGAGTGCTTCACCCGCTGTCGGTTTTTTGGCGAATCCCTTTGAGTGTTACGCGGTTCAATCAGCACTCGCGACAAGTCTTCACGTCGATTCTTGGCTACATTGTGTTTAATTCATGTAAAACATGGAGTGGGACAATGAAAAAGCTCTGCACCTATTCGGATTCATATCAAATTAGTCTTAAACAATAATTTAGCAGAATCAAAGATCCTAACACAACCTCACCGTCAGACATCTTGACTGACAGTGTCTTGTGAATCTGGAGCACGGGCAAGCAAAGAGTTCGAAACGAATAGGTATTCGTATCGAACTCTAACAATATAGGAACATAGGAAAATAGGTGTGTTGCATGGGTTTTAGGAAACGGCGTAACGTAACATGCTCACTGCGAATGGTACATTAGGGCCCGTAACACCAGTCAGTACCCACCTTTAGGTGTCTTTGACAGATTTATACAAGGCCTTTAAAACACACTATTTAATTACCTCTGACGGTAAGCCATTGGTAAAGTTAGGGCCTAGTAAGTCATGGAAATCGCCAACGAAAGCTCACGCTCACTTGCACTGCAAATGCATTTAACGTATCATTTAAACAAAATTTTGTCTTTATCATTTTTCAGCAGTGGCAAGGAATGGAGCGATGATTTCAATCCGCTTATTTTTAAATGCATTTCGTAATTTGTAGTGCGTATGCATATTACTTAAAACCACAAAAAAAGAAACAAAGTACGTAAACATTTCTTTTTATCCATCATTCACCTGCCGAAATTGCCGAATTAAAACTGGTTCATTGAGAAAGCTTGTCGATACTGCGGCTTTAATAAATTTGCTACGAATTCTGTATTTTACGAAAATTCTTAACATATTGGGTTACGCCTAGTTCCTTTATAATGTTTCAAATCGGAAATTCCCCGAAGCAGCAATATGAATCTTGAAATTGAGGGGGAAAGAAGAGAATTGCTGATTAATTTCTCAACCAATCTTGCATCAAATTATGGAGTTAAGGGAATCAGTCAATTTTACTTTAAATAGGTATCTGTTCGTTATTCCTGATAAATACGAAATCCAAGATAAATTGACTAAACAGAAAAAAAGATAATATCGTTCGTAAATCTTCGAAAATATGGCAACAAAATGCTTTGTGCATCCATAAGAAAATTATCCCAATATACCTCAAACAAGCCGACAAACGTCACAAAACAAAAACATAAGTCGTTATTATTTTAAACAATCTTAATAACCCACGAATTTACTTTAACTTGACACATCTTTCTTCCATAATGACCTCCATTTATTAGGACGCCTTCAGGAATCTTTACACGGGCATTTGATAAAGTAATCTGAGGCAATTTTCTTGCGGAACCCAAGTCTTTTCTACAGGCAAAATGATCTAGAAATAGCCACTTGGAACAACAATGGTGATTTAAAAACACAATAGAGATGTGGGGGAACTGATGGATTGACAGTGTGTGCAGTTGGAATAGGGATGCGACGTGTGATGTCACTGATTTGCTCTTTTTTTTCTACTGTGCAAATATTGGTTTGAGATAAGTGTTTGAGTTCGGAACGCAGGACTAATATGAAATGGTTTTATTTTTCTTTTGTAGAAAAATTGGGTAGATACAATGTATTATAATTATTTTATAAAAACACAGAAAGTGCTGTGTTTTTACGGTACATATTTTTGAAATCGTTAATTACTTTAGTAGATTTTCTGTTTATTTTTTTTTCACTTCATCGATAGCCCAAACACAAAAAAACTAATAACCCATTTTAATTGTTTCACTCTCAGCTCAAAGGGCACATAAATATTAATTGCCAGTCTCCGATGCAATATCGACACCCCTCACAAACTCGCGTGCGGGCCGTAGGGAGCGAAATGTGCAAACAATTAGAAAGGAGTTCTTTTTTGCGCCCTACTAGAGGGGTGACTCACAATGGCACTCTATGTCAACGACAGTTCGCCTCTATTTAAATGCGGCCAGCTCTATCTTGCACTAGACATCTGTTACTTTCACACCGACCGTAAATTATATCGTAATGGTGCTGGAATAAAAATATAATCGGATTTGCCTTTTTTTTGGTTTGATGATGAATGAATCGGATTTATTTTTGTTTTTAATATTCGTCTGTGAAAGATGTTTTTTTTTGTTATTTTGATGCCTGCTGTGTCATTTACACGTAATTATTTATATCATATTATTATTATTATTATAAGCCCGTAGTGTCCCACTGCAGGGCAAAGGCCTCCCTTCTTTCTTTCCACCTCAATCTGTCTTGAGCAATCTGAGTCCAATCCTTTAGGTAGAAAGATGTTTTTTTTGTTATTTTGATGCCTGCTGTGTCATTTGCACGTAATTATTTATATCATATTATTATTATTATTATAAGCCCGTAGTGTCCCACTGCAGGCCAAAGGCCTCCCTTCTCTCTTTCCACCTCAATCTGTCTTGAGCAATCTGAGTCCAATCCTTTAGGTAGGAGTCCAGTTCGTCTCGCCATCTCCTTTCATATATCAGGGTGAAATTTAATTCATGGGCATCCTTTTAAGGGGTCATTGAACTCATCATTATGAACAACTTTTACTATGGGATCAACTCCGAAATCGCGAAAAAAAAATCAGCTGTTCACTACATATTTTCGAGTTACGCGTGCAGAAACGTATGGAGCAGTCGATTTTTTTTCGCGATTTCGGGGTTGGTCCCGTAGTAAAAGTTGTTCTGTATAATATATGTTTACCACATTTTATCAGTTACTGTACTACAGTTATAGAGAATTCGTTCGAAAGAGTCCCCGCGACCGTGGAACGCAAATGGAGGAACACGGATGGGTTTTAGTCAGTAAGAGTCTGACTCTTCCTTCCGCTCTGCCCAGAGTGGAGTCATTTGATGATATTCCATCCTTTAAAAAAAATGTTGCAATTGGGGGTGAGTCTAATGGTTGGTACTCACACACCAGGAGTATCAACCAGGTATAAATCCAGACTCAGGTCTGGTATTGTAAAATCCCAATAACATTACCAGACTCGGGAATCCAACCCTCATGCTCAGTATAAGCTCTGGCTACCACTAGATCAACGGAACGGTCAATAATTGTATACCTACTCAATTGATTAATACGAATCTATGTAGCAGGCTTGTACGGTATCTATTTGTATATAACGTCGATACACGGTGTTTAACCTAAGACAACAATCTATATATAGTTGTGTGCGTAAATTGAGGCTGTCCACATAGCTAATCGCGTAAACTAAACAGGTATATAAACCAATGCAATTAAGTTATTAGTTGCTTAAGAGAATTGTAAGACAAAATCATTCATGCAATATCTAAAAGCTTCAGAAAAAATCATGTTTATGGCAGATAGGCGCGACGAGAAAGTGTGACAGGATTTTGCGTAGAACAATTTCTATTAAAAAACGCGTGACACTTCTTGTCACATTGTCTCGCCGCGCTTGTCTCTCTCATAATACAAAAACACGACATGAAAGTTACACTAGAGATTATTAATCACATCTATCGATTCAAACAATATTGTTCAAGTCGACACAAAGAAGGGTGACAAGCTCACCCCGCGTACGTAAATCTATTCAAAAGATTCTTTTGATAACGGCCTTTTGTAAAACGCTGAAGTACGACCTAAAGTCCCATTTTTCTCCTAAATACATAAGCACTGGCAATCGGAAAACTCAACGCGGGATCCACTCTGTGTGAACCTATTCGATCTCATGCATTTAAATTCAGAATTAGTGGAAAGCCATGCCGCAGACCGACTTTTTGCCGAAGGTGAGCAAGCTATTCCTCGGATTTCTCTTTAATACCGCTTTCATTGAAAACGTGATTGATTTAATAGCCTTTTGTATACTAAAAAAAACTTTATAATTCGAGTTCGCTTTCAAAAGTGTAGAAATGGAAATAAAAACAGTCATTTTGTTTAAAAACTTTTTCTTTCCGAGTAACCGCGTTTTCATTTTTCGAAGACGTGGTGTGACAACATAAATAATCTATCTGAAGACCCCGTGTGTGGCAGGCAGAAAAATGTATCTGGGACATAAAAGGATGGTGTAGGTCGGTTCGTTACGTTTTGTCGGTCCCAGGGGCGTGCCTTGCGCGGTGGGCTAGTAGCACTGTACGTACATGAATGTTTTATGCTAGCGTCACAATTCAGATTTGTATCCACTAGTGGAGTCAGTTTATAGCCCGCTCTTGTCCCACGTCGAGCAATAAAGGGGCGTGTTTACTGTTTTTCGTATTGTGAGTTCAAGGTTTGGCCGCTTCGGCGCGATTTTATTGCCCTAAATTGTGCTGTAAAGTAATGCTATGATTAAGTATAGCGCTCTTGGTGGAGAATGTTTAATGATTGCATTTATTTATGCTAATTAATGGAACCAAAAACAACACGCGCAAAAGAAAGTCTTATTTTTCATCTGTGGTTAATGTAATTTTCTTGTCTAGTTTGATTGAGAAAGGTTAAAAGTATGTCATTCCTTGAGAAAACAATTTCAAACGAGACAATGTAAACAGAAAACAACTTAATATATTTTTTCGCAGTTTTTCCGGGTCAACACTTGTAAGAGGAAAATGATCATTTCCTTACTTTGACATGACTAATTTCATATTTATTTATACACCATCCTGTAACGGAAAGGTAGAATTGCCTATGGCACTGTTTTGTAAACAAGAAAAAAATATGACTTAATAAATATCCTTAGTATTTATATCAATAATATGTCGACATCATACCTACCTACCTACATTAAGCAAATATAACTGTTAGCTACTCGACTACACTTTACCTTAGTTATGTATATATTCGCTGAGTGAACAATGTATGTTCTTTTAGAATTAATAAAGAATCTTTAAACCCATTTGCATTCTCTTTGAATTAATTATGAGGTTTCATGAATAAAAACCATACACACAACACAAAACAAAATTGTCTCGGTTTAATAATTAATTTAAAAAAATAGTATAACAAAAATAATTGTGGTTTCCATTTGTCTTTTACCTGTACCCAAATTAATTACCTCCTCAAACATTTTCAAGAAGTGTCTGTAACAACAAGTACGTTGTTTAAATTAATTAACCTTAAGACAATTTAGTCTGTTGAAGCATTTAACAATTCATATTTTAATTAATATAGGTGGGGTAAGATTTCAGAGGGTCGATTTGAAAGGTAGATTGAGGCAAATACTGTACGTAGGTAACAATATTGAGTTAATTTAATTAGGCGTTTCGTTCTATATAGTTCTATTTATAGAACTAGTAGGAACTGGTATTGGATTTTAGAGAAACGGCAAGTACCGTGTATAAAATTTTGTCTTTTCTAGGACTCAAATCTAAAACATATTGATCCATAAAAGAAACAATGTCGATGGACATTAAATAAATTTTAGTGTAAATACTAACCATTTTTTTTTTGCTGACTTTACATTTTTTTTTATCATCTGTCACCCCATTTAGTAATCACACAAAAGTTGAGAACGGTCTCGTAAGAAGTTAAAAAACCCGCCTGTATGTTGGAGGCTTGACAGTATTAATTTGAGGTATATCAAGATACAGCAATCAACTAACGTAACCTACCTTGGAAGGGGTTGAAAGCCTAGGTATTATATATACACAGTTCAACCAGGGCTTTTCATCCCTGAAGGAGTGTTGCGGTCTCGTAGGTTGTCCAGGTTATCAAGCAATCAAAACCCTCGTTCAACGTTCGGATTATCCAATAAAAGCTGTCGTATGGGTGATCTAGAAAAACTAATGGGCAAGACGAAATCGTAGGAAAAAATCACAAGTCACAATATATATTTTTGAAACATGTTGAAACGACAGATGGGTTCCATAAGCCGGACACTTGAATGTTGTTAATGCCTATACGGCCTTGTTTTTATATTTTAATACTCAGCGTAAAATACTTTCAATTAAAATTAACAAAGTAAAACAAACGAGATGCAATGTCGCATTTTGTTTTATTATATTGTTTCTGTATTTTTTGAACCGTGAAAAAGTTCAAATTGAAATGAAGTGTAAAAGCTATCACCTGAGTTTATTTTCTCCTGTACCGTGATCGTTGTTAACAATTTAATTTTTATTTGATTTACACGAGAAAACTGCACGTTGCTACTCTTTTTAATTGCATAAAGCTCCTTTGTTCCCTTTACCTATTTGGTGTGCAATAAAGAAAATTCTATCCGGCAATCTAAGACTAAACCCAGAACATATCCATTTTATGACCAAAAACCTTTGCGATCCCTTGTAACCCCGCAAAGGCTACATCTGGCTAACAGTGGTAGTAAACTAATAAAATAAATATCACTGACACGTGAGCCTGAAATTACTCCAAATCTGGCACTAGGCTCTGTCCCCGGCCATACATACAAAATATGACATTCCCCTTTATTCTGACCGTGGTGTACATATAGCATATTCGTATAAATAACGAATAGGGATTTTTTGCGGTCGCCGGGTTAAAACATTTGTGATATGAAAGACACCTCCACTGGTTTATGTCTGTACATACATATGTATGTATTCATATGTGAGTGGCATGTTATGTACGTCTTGTTATGTTTGAGAGGTCTTGTAGGAACATGTTTTTGCTAGAGATTGCAGTCATGAAAAAAAAGATTACGGGATTCCGGAAAATATTATGTTTCAGGACGTGAAGTCTCGGGAGTGTAATGACGAGTATGAAGGAAATATGCTAGTGATTGAAGTTATGATTATTATTATCTTGACGAGGTTAGATTACTGATAAAAAAAACACATGAATTTATTAAGAGACGCTGGAATTTCGAGCAACGTCATCACATATATGAGGTCCCATTAAAATACGTGGACAAACTTTTAGGAATCATTCAGACCACCAAAATAAGGACAATGGTAAAAAAAAAATATAAGAAAATCGCATTAGATACCTACAATTCAAATAATCAGCGAACAAAAATACACTTATAAATGCCAACATTTATAAGTGTATTTTTGTTCGCTGGTTATTTATTATAAAAAAAACACTGATTTAAATGATTCTATGCATTGGGTAACCAATTACCCAATGCATAAAATCATTTTAATCAGTGTTTTTTTTTTGCTTGGGTATCTTTGGTTAGACCTACTGAGCGCTGTGGTAAAATTTGTCCACCTATTTTAATTGGACCCTATATAGATAGACATAGATAACGCAAGGATCACAATCTGTATGAAAACCAAGCGTGCCGTTTTTGACTACCTACTATGACGTCACACAAGCACTATTAAGTGATGGGAAAATCAAATCAAATCTAACCTAACTGACCTAACCACCTAACTGACGTCCTGCTAGCGTACACCGATGCAGACTGAGCGCGAAAGTGGCGGCTTACGATTTTTGTACGTAAGCTGCGCACCGAAACGGGCACGCGAAGTAGTTGTTCTTGCGTTATCTATGTCTATCTATATCTGTGCACGTCATAGATAATTTTATTTAATAACGCTCTTTGTGATTTCCAGCGCAAAGTCGACTTCTACCTAAAATTATTCTACCTAAAATTTGACTGATAAAAATACCTTTGGCATACTTTTGTGTGTGAGAAGTACCGATGAAATAAAATATAACAATAAACTATAGCGGAATTAGGTAGCAGCACAACTAAATTAAAAAATAATATGGAACGAGTGAAACGTACCAAATAAATTGACAGAGTTCTAATAAAGCCAGTATTGATTGAGCGTTCAGAACTAATCAATAGGTCCATTAGTCGACCAAAGTCAATTCAAAGCATTTTCGTCGCGGAAAAACAAAGCCGTCACGGAACGAAAACCAATTATCTTCGCTTCAGCCTTAACCTATCAAATCGAAATAAAATGTAGAAAACACCACCCGGATGATTGGTTATTACTTTTCCTCACCGCAAAACCTATCGACTTCCAAATTGGAGCCGCCGTAATAACTTCTCGTAGATTCGATATAAACCGTGTGACATGTTCAGTACATTGAATATACGGGATATTACCTTTGGTGCTCTCCACAACGCAGTCTATCCTCCAGAGAAGCAGGGCCGCGTATACCGTAAGTAGCATCTTGCCACCGCGGGAGCAAAATAATTCACTTTTATGGCCCATCTTCATACACAGCCAAATTTTCGGCAATGCCGCCCTTTATAGGCGAAAGTCGAAACATCACAACACCACTTTGTTGCTCGAAACAAAAGTCGTCGTGACACTGAACGTTATGCGACACTTACGACGAACACTTTTACTGCAGCGAATTTATACCGAGCGACAAAAGTAATTTGTGTAGTATACGATGCATTGACACTGCCTTCCGTTTTATATTTCTTTGTTGTTTTATCTGTAACAAAAGAAAATAGAGTTAGGGACAGTTTGCGTTGAATTTTACGTTTAAAACGATTCATTGGTTTCGACACCACAGAGTTAACGCAGCATAGCGTTTGACATAGCACCAGGCTGCGCTCAAATGGCGTATCCAGCGTTCTGGAAACTCGGATATAAAAAATAACGTCTAAATATTTTGGTGTGATACAAAAACTTTCGCATGTGCTCATAATGCTGGAAGATCAAGAGCAAAATATTCATATTTAGTGCTGAAGCAGAAGAAAAGCTGAACTCAGGTTGTGGATTAGTAACGCTAAAGTAGGTTGTAGTAGCGTGTAATAACAAAATATTTACGATAAACCGCTTTCTTCTACGCTTATCTTGGTAAAAAGAAAAAGGAAATATACGAAAAATGTCGACGAAGGAAAACTAGCATTGGAATTTTGTGTAAATATTATTTTTTTTGCGAAAAACTATATTATGTCTTCTTCTTTTAGGGTTCCAAACTTCTATATGGTAAAACAGAACCCTTATAGGCTCATTCGGTTGTCTGTCTGTCACAGCCTATTTTCTCCAAATCTACTTGACTTATTCAGTTAATATTTAGTTCACAAAATAAACGAACGTGTAAAGAAAAAAAAAATTGAAAATCGGGTCACTTTTTGCGGGGTAAATTAGAAAACTGAAAAAAAAAAGGTTTTCCACCTGTATCTTGTGTTAGGTTCATTTATCTAAGTTTTTAAAATCGACTAAACTGAGTTATCGATTATTGAGGACGATTATTTTTGTGGCAACACCAAGCGGTGACGGTGGACAAGGAGTCAAGGTAGGCACGATCCGGCAATCGATTCGTTCACTTGGTTTTGAGACGAGCTACGGGTCGGACAAGCAAGCAACTCTGTCGATAGACCTACATACTTATTGTACCTGGTTAATTACAGTTTATAATTATATAGATATACCTAATAATTGTAGTAGATTGTTAGATAGGAGTAATTAAATAATATTTACAACTACCACAGGAGTATTCTTACACTTGTGACATTTCAAATTAAATTTTGAAGTTATTCAATAAATCAGTTGAAAAATTATCATTTCACCCCCTTATCTCCGAAATTTAAACATTATAGTTTTTGCCTATAGATTACAGAAAAACCTTTTAGAAATCTATGGTTTGAAAGTAAAATGTTACAAAAATGAGATTCGTTCGATACCCCTTGCATGCGGGTCCGACCCGCACTAGGCTGGTTATTTTTAATTTTAAAAACGTTATCCAAAAAAATAATTGGTCTATGAATTCTCTTGACATTATTTTGTAAAAACGGACCGAAGAGGTTTAAATTGTATTTCAACCCAATATGACAGGTTCAATTGGGTCTGACATTTCGGGCAACGTTCCAATAATTCTGAATTTTGCCAGAACATTCCCTATGAGAATCCGTTTTTCATGATTCATTTATTTCTGTAGTTAAAAATGTTCATATAAAAAAAAACAGGAAAAAATAATAACTATGGTTAGTTTTTCTCACTATGTAAGCGCGAAAAGATTACATAAAATATTTATTTATAGTTTTGTACAAAGTAAAGTTTAAGTTAAGTTCAAGCAAAGCTTGAAGCGTGGAAATGTTGATGAAAGCTTGTTTAATTTAACTGTTTCGCTCTTAAGAAATATTTACAAAGATATATTAAATGGCTGTGGTAAAGTGGCTGTTATAATCACCTAAATTTTGGGATGCATGAAGGAGCCTCCTCGTGTAGCGCTATTTGTTCCATCTGACACTCAACTGAACCGAGCGCTCGGCGCATCCTGGACAGTCTCACCTAACACCTTATAAGACTGGCCAATCCTTCCCTTGCGGTGGTAGGGCTAACACCCGCCTGGTTCGCGACCGCCCTCCCACCGGAGTTCGGCGTCAAGCAGCCTGCTGTGTTTCGTCGACGCGTGGGAGTACCAGTGCCTCAAGGCATCTTCTGGGCACGCTCGCTTCATCATGGACCTCATCTATCGCTTTCCATCAGGCGTGATCGAGGTCAAGAGCTAGCTCATTCATAAATAAAAAAAACAATTATAAAATCAATATGCATGCAATTAAGTAATAGGTCCTGTATCCTTAAAACTTAATTCTGGTAATCTGAGGTTGAAGTTGAAACCAAGATAAAACCGTCATCTACCTTAGTAATCCCATTAGGGAAATGGGGCAACTTGCGCGAACAATTTTATTTTACTGTAGTACGGACTAACTTCATGTTTATGCCCACGTATTTACCTACCGATGTTATGTTCGCAAATTAGCCTTGGTCTTTGTTTCTTAATGGAACATTTTGAGAGTTTCTAAGTACTGTTTAATGTTTGATTATTCTTATTTGAATGCTGTTTGAACTAAGACACACTACACCTTCAATTGCATTAATTATAGACAAACACACTTTATTTTAATAAAATGATACCTACAAACGGGGTAAATAGGAATGCAGGGGTGAATCGGCACAAAACTTTGAAGGGGATTTTTACGTCATTTAAATCTTGTTTGCATCATTTGCGATCTCCAATTTTATTGAATTGATATGACTGCGCGCAGCTAAATTAAAAGTTAAGCCAAGATTTGAGATGAGAGACTGATCGTGTGATTTTGTTGAACAGTAATTATTGTTAAATTCAATATTAAAATGGTGATTTATTTCAATTGGTCGAAAATATAATAATGGTGATTTATAAAATATGAACGGGTAACCCCGAATAGGGTAGCAAGTTTGTGTCTACGCCGTGACAGCTGGCATTCTTTTGACAGACAGCGTACGAAGTAGACATGGGTTGGATTAGGTGAAAACGATACCTAATCCACCTAATCCTAGTATTTAAAAATATCTAATCTATTTACCTAATCCTAATATTTATTCAATATAGCCGCTGGCCTGTTCCCGATATTATGTATCGTATGTGGACTGGGTAAGAAATACTCGGCATGGATCGAATATTTAATTTTATTCAATCCACTGGCCTGTTACCGATATTAAGTATCGTATGTGGATTGGGTAAGAAATATTCGGCATGGATTATGGACGTTCCGTTTCTGATAAATTGTGGAACGGTGGAATAAATTTCGTATTTTTATGGGCAAACGTTACTCAACGTGAATACTAACTTTGTTTATAACGTCTATTAGAGCGATCAAAATTACCCTTCATACTTTAAGATGCACCTGCACATTGTGTTAATGATGGTGCGGCGGAGAATCTTAAAATGTCGTCTATTAGTCATTTTCACAGGCTTAGGACTGTCATCTTGTGTAGATTCACACAAAAGGTGTATTTCGACGTATATTCGTTACGACATAATTACATCGCTAGAACACTAACAAGTCCAGTGGTATTCTACATAGATTGCGCTGGCGGCAGTGCTAATTAAACTTGAAACTTAACCCCCACATTTTAAGGTACGGAATATCTTCTGTGTGTGTAGTAGACTGTATAAATATTTTATGCCATACCTAATCCTCGACGCTTTGGATTAGGTACGGACTCGCATCGAAAAATACCTAATCAACATACCTAATCCAATAATTATGCCTCACGTCTAGTACGAAGTGCACGCGTGCTAACCTATTGGCTCATAATCTAGTTTCATCTGCTGCCCATCCTGATACTCCGTTAGATATAAATAAAATATAGTTGATGTCTTATACAACCACTAGTTATGATATTAAAGTGAAAAACCTTATCAAAGTTTTCTTTATATTCACCCGAACGTTCTATGCACCCCGTTTGACGGTAACTTTTTTCGCTTCGTTGCGTTGGATAAAAAGTAACTGTGCCAGTTATCGATAGTGTTTCTTTCTAACGGTGAAAGAATATTCTAACAAACAATTTTTGTTTAAACGAATAATGTAGGTAGATAGGTATTTTTTTTTATAGAAAATGAACTTTATTATGTCATATATATGACATGTTTTTCAATTAAATGAATGTGGCCGATACAGAAACGCATTACTTTAAGACAAGGTTTAGAGTCATAAACACTATCTTACTTCAAAAACCAAATACACCAAGCTTAAAAACTAAAAAGATTTTCTTCAGTTTCTTTACTTATAAATAGCGTTTGAAAGACGGCTCTTTAAAATATTAACGTGGAAGGGAAGTGAACGAGGAGGGCTGCAAACTCGACATGTTACAGAAGGACTCTGTAGAGCCTCCTTGAGTATTGAGGTCCTCGACGTGAGGAAGCTAATGTCCTTTCTTAAATTACGTAAAGAGTACAAAATAAGGCTGGCTTGCAAGACTGTTTTATAAACACGACGCGATTAACATTTATTATTTTGAAAATGGAAGTTATATTTTTGTCTTTTGTTTTGTTATAAGAACTAAATAATTTTATTGTGGTGTCGTTTTAGCATGGCAATAAGAAGAGTCATACTATCTCTGCCTTTTTTATAGCTACCCTAACTGTACGTCTCTTTTCATGAGTAACATGGTTGAGGATTCGGTAGAGCTCTATTGTCTATCAATTAAGGCTTTAAGCTTTATTTTCGTTTTAGAAATTAAAAATATAAAACATCTAGGTGGGAAAATAAAGCTAATCAAAACCAATATTGCCACACTCAAATGAAAGTAGTTATACCTATTAATGGTAAACAATTTAGAAATAATGACAGTAGTTTAATTTTTTCTAAAAGAGACATTATTATTACATAAAATAGGAAATGTTTTCGAGGTCCAATTTAATCGTAATATACAGTTACAAAACCACTGCAAGCTTTAGTTGGCATCTATCAAAATAAAGTTAGTTTTGATTGTTTGAATTTCAAACTAAATTAAATCACGAATTTTCGGTACGTTTCTATTACATATAAAGTAGTTATAAAACTACTTTAGTGTTCCCAAAACTCTTGAAACCTAACATTCTAAGAACTTCACTCTCATTAATGAATGAGAGTGAAGTTACTCCCTCCTCTCTACTCTCTTGGTGCTTTATAGTTACTGATAACTTTAATAAATTAAGTAGTTTATTAAGTACTTCAATAACTAAATTAAATTGATAATTTAATTAGCTGCTGAAAGATCTATAACTTTTATTAACAATAGCGAAAACAAACTTGATCTAATTAAAATTAGGGATTTTGATGAAGACATCAGCAAGTTTAATATTTGTCAAGAAACTCGATTAGGTACTTTGATTATTTCCAAGATAGATTTAATTTAAGTTTAATTTGTAAGGTTTACGGTGTTATTTTTTAATTCTTGGTAGGTATCTAATTGAAAAGTCGTGTGCTTTCCTTGTGACCAAATGAAATAGTACCAAACGCCCATTTTTAATGTTAAAAACATTATATATGTAGTTTTCTGGGCGTTTTCTACAGCGCATCACCTACGGATTAACGATTAGTCCCAAATCCGAACTAAGAACAACTGTCAAATCGTGTTGCTATTCATTCTTAGTCCGGGTTCGGGACTAATCGTAAGTCCGTAGGTGATACGGAGTAGAAAACGCCCGACACTAGGGCCAAAACTACGGACTTTGGGCTTAGAGAGTAGACAGCGCCGCGGTGACTCCTCGAAGAAATTCTGCAACATGATAAGTATACCTACGATGATATCTTAACTTCCAGTTAAATTCGCCTGTGTAAATGAATTTTGTTATTACTGTCTATTGTTAGGCTGTTCTTGGTGTGCAGTAAAGAATCATGGCAACATTAATTTCTGAGAAATCGAGTTAAGATTCGAGCTGACTGAATCAGACTATGCATTCTCGGAAATCACTCTGCTGGCATTTCATGAATTGAATACCTGTTGAAGTAAGAACCTAGGTAAACAGGAACTGAGATTAAATTTTTAAATGATACCTATCGAATGAATTTTAAATTATTTATTTTCTTAATATCTATACATATAATAAAACTGTAGAAGAGGTCAATTCTGTACATTGAATATAAACTAAAAAAAATACTCCAGGGGTGCTTTATACAAACAGTAGAAGCCAAAAATATTTTTTTTTCTTTTTTTGTCTGTCTGTCTGTCTGTCTGTTGTTCGTCTTTCACGCAAAAACCACTGGACGGATTTTAATGAAACTTTTTTTGTTGTATAGCTATTAGTCCTCGCCAACATATAGGCTATAATTTATTTTGAAGATGTATACAAGACGTGGAACCTAAGCAGCCCGGCTAATCTATAAGAGATATTAATATACCGCTTTAGGAATAGTTGATCAACATGATGAGTACTGTCTGTCGACATAAAAAAATGAAGGTCTAGAGCACCTGATGTGGAACCCTTTCAGGGAGCTAACCTATCGGCTAATTTAATCAATTGTCAACTGATCTCATAGTCCGTTGGTTTAAAGCCTGCTTCTCGAAAGACTTGGTGTGGGTTCGAATCCCACAAAAGTTGTAATTATTTTTGGATTATTTTTATCTTATTTATTTCCTTATTTTTTTATTCCTACCAAACCTAATATTTTCAAATATTAATAATATGTTATTGCTGTATTTTGCATATCTTTTTAGCAAGACAAGCAGAACCTATTTTCTGTTTATATGTGTTCTGTTTTGTTTGCATCACGTTAAGAAATACAAAACTAATGTAGATAACATTCACATAAACCTGATAGGATTGTGGCAATCTAGAAGAAATCAACTTATTATCTACATGGATAGTAAGTAGGGGTAAGTATCTTTAATAATACTTGCAATGCCATCTGTTGAGCGAAACTGTACTTACCATCAACACCACGAGAATTACACCAAAAAGTATTTTTTAGTTAAAGATTCATTTGATACTTACCAGGCGTTAAGCATTTGATGCAAAAAAAAAATTGCTCCACTGACTGTTTTTATTTTTTTTACTTTTGATAGGAACGCGTTTGACCACTATCTCACCTGATGGCAAACGATGATGTTATCGAAGATGGAGCACGTTTGCCTATAAGTAACCTACTCACTCTTGATAAGACTCCCAGGCTGTAACTATCAGGAAACACGGACTCAGTCAGGGAATTCCACGCCATGTGTTTCCAAAACGTTTTGTTCATGTGGGTGTGAGATCAACCGTGTACCGGTGGCGTACCGCCGTACGTCTTGTGGTCCGATGATAGAACGAGCTTGGCGGAATTAAACCATGCAATTCCGTCGCACACTCCTCAAAATGCAACCGATACAAAACCGACAGGCTAAAAACTCGGCTTCGATGCTCAAGACTTTGGAGCTTCGACTCGATGAGCCTTTCACCTCTTGGATTTCTTTCCCAGGATCTCCCTCATTCCTAATTATTTTCTGTTTATTTTGAAACAAAACTGTTCAATTCCCAGTCAGCTGGTGATTCGTCGTGACCAGCCTAGGGCCAGAAATTACCAGTAGCGGGTTTCACACTCCAGAGCTTCAAGGGGAACTGTGGATCCCTGGGCAATGACGCCACAGAAGAACTCGCGAAGATAGGTTTCGAGATGGTAGTGCTGGACCCGTACCCGCTCCTCCTTCTTTCTTTCTTTCACACAGTTTCGTGCATGAATTTGCCAGAGACCAACTGAACTTCATGACAACAAATGGTCACGGGTTACAGATTGCAGTGAAAAATGGCAATGACAAGTCTATAAACCTGACTAACTAAATGACATCTCAGCTTAAGTAAAAATTTCCTCCGTAATAATAGGGACTATTATTACGGATCATTGCCCTTAATTTTTTTTTAATTATGCACCACAGACAGGCTAATTTGCGGAGGTTGTTTCGACTCCGAGGAATCAGTCGGCTACGTCATCCTGGCCATGACTTTCCGACGTGAAAAAATCCTCGGAACGGTGAGGTGCAGGTTTCAAATCAAATCGTTTATTGCAATCCATAATGTACATATACAGGTGGTAAATATAGGTTTGTGAGTGCTAAGTGATTGAGCTGACTTTAATCTCAGATTATCACTCCCTTGCGGCTTGAGTATTATCGGTCGTCTCTCCGCTCAATCTGTGAAGCACACCGGTGGCTTTTGTATATTTGGGCGGAGCTAGGCTTGCAAACTTAGCCAGGACAACGGAGTCTCTACTCTACTCTATCCGTTGTGGGTTTTTTTATGGATGGGAAATCATCACATGACTTCTTCTGCTCTGGGTGGAGCGGAAGAGAGTGTCAAACTCTTACTGACTAAAACACATCTGTATTCCGCCTTATGCCTTTTACGTTCCAGGGCCGTGGTGACTTTTTAAACAAATTCCGCAACACTGGCTACGACGCTTCGTCGACCCGGGCCTGGTAGTGTTCGTACAGTGAGCCAACCTACGCTCGCCATCTGCGGGCCCGCGCTTAGGGTGGCTGGGAATTGCCCTGCGACTCCCGACGCAACGCCCGGGTTGTCTTTTTCTGTTGCGGCGGCTGAGGGGGTCTACTCTCTTAAGCCCGAAGTCTATAGTTTCGGCCTTAGTGTTGGGCGTTTTCTACTCCGTATCACCTACGGACTTACGATTAATCCCGAACTAGGAATAACGGTCAAATCGTGCTGTCATTCATTCTTATATTCTTTTCCGGACCATGGAGTGAACCAGGACGCCGCAGCCGATCGCCTCGACGAGGACACGGTGATGCTCCGCCCAAGCAGGGCAGACCTCCACCGTATACTCCACCATGTCCTCTGCGGAGACTTCTCTTCTGATAGTTTCGGCATGACCATTAATAAAGCTCAGGGACAAACTATTAGTCGTGTTGGTGTGGATCTGCGGAAGTCCTATATCTCGCACGGTCAAGCTGTATGTCGCTTTGTCGCAAGTAAGCAGCGCGCAAAGCCTGTTTATACGTACTGATGAATATCACATAACAAGTAATATTGTTTACGGAGAAATTTTTTAAGTGTTAATATTCGTTCGTTTTTCGTAATTTTGTAAGTCATGTCATAATCATGATGAGTACCTATATACATTTAGTGAGTTTGTGTACTTAATATCTTACTAAATACGAAATGCACGCGCGAACGAAGTCGCGGGCACAGCTAGTCAAGAATAAATTAAATATTTATTACAAGCAAGATAAATCAATCAGCCTATCACTTGCCTCTTCTTTTACGAAAATGAAATGTCGGTAATTTTTTTTAAACAATTCACTTCTCGGAGTTGCAATAGCAGAGGACAGACGGTTTTTGGAAAGGGAGAGGGAGACCTTTGCCCAGCTGTGGGACATTACGGGCTAATTTAGATTAGATTAGAAACTTTTGACTAAAGCTTCTTGCGATGTCAAATATGGCCATAAACCATGTTTGATATATATTTTGTCCCATATTTATTGGAAGATGATTTAGCTGAAATGAAAGTGACGACTACAAGAGAAGGGTGGCAACAGGGGATTTGTGCCGATCCCAAAAAAAAAGTTAAGAGCAAGAGAATGCTGGTAATTTTGAACATCGAATAACTAATTTCAAACACCAAGTATTTTTCAGTTGTAGTGACAACTGCATCATGTACACCCACCAAACCTTAAGGGAAAGGTTTATTTCCCTAGACAGATAACCTAAGTGTTTATATTAACACCATAATTATCATAACTTTAAAATGCAATCGCGGTATTTCACTGGGTAACACAATGGGCTTTCTATCCGCATGTCCTCACCGCCAGTGTCCGTTTGATAAATGTACTAAAGACTGGGCAGCTGAGAATAATCAAGGAAGCCACAAGAGATATCTTGTGGCTTTGTCTTTTCGTACAAAGCCTAAAATATTCCGTGGGTAACGTTTACAAACGCTATTCAGGCAACGGTCTTGTTTCCTCGGCCGAGTTCCAGGATATGGAGTTTCAGTGTGCTTGCAATGTAGGTTTTAGATGGGTCCAGTTATTAGTTACGTCAGACAGATACAGGAGGGTCCCGTTTTGAACCAACAAAAGTGATTAAGCCACCATTAATAACTTTATAGGAGTCCGTTTCCCGTGCGTGTTGCCAGTGATGACCTATGGACTTGAAACGTGGTCGCTCACAATGGGCCTCATCAGCAGGCTTAAAGTCACCCAAAAGGCAATGGAGAGGGCAATGCTCGGAGTTTTCTTGCGTGATCTAATCAGGAATGACGATATCCGCAAGAGAACCAAGGTTACCGACATAGCCCGAAGGATCGCCAAATTGAAATGGCAGTGGGCAGGGCACATTGCTCGCTGAACAGATGGTCGATGGGGCCGAAAAGTTTTGGAGTGGCGACCGCGTACCGGAAGACGCAGCGTTGGAAGGCCTCCCACAAGGTGGACCGATGACCTGGTGAGGGTCGCAGGTAGCCGATGGATGCGAGACGCACAGGACCGGTTGTTGTGGCGACACTTGGGGGAGGCCTATGTCCAGCAGTGGACGTCTTTTGGTTGATATGATGATGATGATGATGATGATGAGTCCGCTTCCCTGCCAGGGTTGCGGGATTTGTTCGAAAGAGCCACGGCGGCCCTGAAACGCAAAGGGTATAAAGAAGAACACGGATGGGTTTAGTCAGTAAGAGTATATCACTCCCTACCGCTCCACCCATAGCGTAAGAAGTCATTTGACTATTTTCCATCCATAAAAAGAAGAAAAAAAGGAGTCCGCTTCCCTAATCTGAGGGTCGCGCTCTATACTAGACCATATCATCGTTTACATCTGGTATTCAGGTCAAATAGTGATACAAAACGAGCAATCAATATATTTAGAAGAAGAAATTATTTCTAGGAATCACTTTTATTTTCAGCCAGTAACCCTAAAATGACGTCTGATTTAAACGTCTCCAATCTCCTACACAACCGTGAGAGATGACTATATTTATAATAATGTGACATTATTACTACGACGAATGATAAATGGATGATAATGACGACTGCTTTATGATATTTCGTGTGACATTTGTCATTCATTCGTCGTCGGCGGAAATGAAGCTTGGATGTATGCTATGAAGCGTTATTTTATTACTGCTTCCACAGTGCATAGCAGCACGACTGCTGATAATTTTCAGCAGATGTATGTAACGTATTAGGGGTCATTGGACTCATCATTATGAATAGTTTTTACCATGGGAACAAACCAGAAATCGCGAAAAAAAATCAGATGCTCAGTACAATTTGTGAAGTTATGCGCACGTAAACGGGGCAGTCGTTTTTTTTTCACCATTTCAATGTTGGTCCCATTGGTGAAAGTTGTTCATAATGATGAATGAGTACAACGACCCCATAAGAGGTACTGATTGCGTTTATTCTGTTACAGGTTGTATAAAGAATGTGAAGAAAAGGTATAAGTAGTCATATTTTAAAAACTGCTTCTGCCCATGTAGATGAAAAACTTTCTTAAAGAAATTCTGAAAAAACGATTCGTACGTCCCATACTAATTTTGATCAGCTGATGATAACCTTGTATGGAAACACCAATTTTGTTTTTAGAATTTAACTATGATTTACTCGAAGACAGTTGTAAATTAACATGGCCAGGAACAGCTTGGTAGCTTGACTGTTATTTTGCAGCAGTTTTTTATAGAGAAGTTGAAATAAATATTATTGTAATTATATCCTTGTAGTTTACAAGCAGCAATAGCCCCACAATTGCAACAATTAGGGCGGTGGAGGTCATTAGTTCAAGTGCTAGCTTGGTCCATTGAATTGAACTCGCTTTACTTTAAGGATTAGTTTGCTGAACTAGTTGGAAGGTTTACCGCTGCGGCCCCGACATGTGAAAATTCCCAAAAAAAAAAAATCTTATGTAATAGGTAAATAAACATTAAATTCGCGATTAATTCGCGACACACCGGTGTGTCGCCGGGGCCGGAGCGGTTAATAACACCATTCAGGTGCAGATAAATTGTATATAAGTCACCATCCCCTCATTTCCGAGGGCGTCGCTATCAGATTTGTCAAGAGAATAAGCTCTTTCTTTTGGCACTTGTTTCTTCAGTGGCTTTGCCCGCATACATTCGAAAATTATCCGAAAGAAACGTACTGCCGGAATAAAAAGTATGGTCTTCGTGTGACTAGTTTCATCCAAAGTTCAGAAGTTAAGACGATGAAAAGATGTAACAAACGGACAGACAAACAGAGACTTTCTCATTTGTAATATTATAGACGATAGTACTGACTGTTTCTTTTTGTACAAATTGTGCTGCAGTTATAACATGTATAACTACAAACCAACCTTCAAGAATTATGACGAGATAAAAAAATATGTATTTTTAGTAAGATAGATAGAAATGTATCACCTATTATAATGCACAAAGGCAAACAAAGAGAAAAGCACATCTTACTTAACGTGACTTTAACTTTACCTAAGTTGTTATTTTAAATTATAACAATCAGTAATTTCAACCAATTACCAGTACTAGTATTTGGGTTTACCCAGACACCAATCATCGTTCCCATTAAACTTACAAAACTCATCATAATTCAACTCTCATACAATATTCCTTGCTACTAGCAGTTTCTAACATATCAAGTTTCAATGTAACTGTAACAAAATAAAAAGTAGAAGAAGCCAAAGTTCCCAAGGGATCTATTCTCGTGTCGTCGGCAAGGGACGGTATTCTTAGTAGATAATTAACTCTTTATGGATAGGGACATCTGTTTACGAAGCTGCCGTACTATATTTATAGTCAGGAGCCGACGAGACTTGGAATGTAAAATGGTGCAGTGCGATATTTTCGTATCAGATTCGGATTTTTATTGGGGTAATGATATTTTTGTGTGACTTTATGGAAATTGTCTTGTTAATTTCAGTGTTGATGTTAGAAAATATTAGAACATTAAAAAAGGTACTATTTGATCTCATTAAAATACGTACCGGTCAAAATCATAACCCTCCTTTTGCTTCGCCTTAGTCGGGTAAAAATTACCGACAGATAGTAAAACATTAAAATCAAGAAAACTGTCGTAAGTTCTGTTTTCTTAATTCGTTTTAAACTACGATTTGCTACGTGAGTCATTTATTAGAACACACTAGACAGACAATGTGAAAAAGCAAAGCCAAACTTCTTTTTAACAAAATTCTAACGCTTCAATACATTTCTCCGATAAAAAAATAGTATCAAAAACAAAATACCAATCCACTGGAATTTTCCCAACGACATATCTCCCCGAAGAAGCCAAACACAGCAACGTCTAGAATCACACAATTTCAACCAATAGGGATTCGTTATCTCCACAAACTCACAAGGGACTCTCAAGATAAGTTAGCCATTTTGAAACGGTAAAAAACACACGTTTGTAATAAATTCTAAGCGTGGACCATGTCCTGGGAGCTGGGTCGTAGTAGTGCCATCTGGTGTCGTATAAACTATCCGAGTACACTGAGTACACAACGACACACCCAGTATTAAATGTACAAGAATTTGTGGGATAGAAGCTAGTCACATGTGGGAGAATTGAAATCTTTATTTAGGTCTTTGACTTTGTTATGTTTTCATTTGAAGGGATTTGAACTTTAATGAGTTACATTATATCCTGTTGGTTATTATAATTTATTTTTGCAAGCTGGCTGTTATTAAGATTATTGATAGTCATAGTGGTAGTAATTATTGTTAATGTTCTAGTCTTTCCTGTTTCTCCTTCTTTTGTTTTGCGTCAAATGTTATTCTTATTTGTATGTACTAACATATTTAATGTAAGAACTAAGAACTAATACTATCTATTACAATTGAATTTATAATTCTGTGACTAAGTATAAATATGTACTTATTCTCCGTTTATAGTCGTGTTTAATTAATCTTCATTATTTGATCTAAGTTATCAGGATTTAGACAAAGTGACATTATGTCAGGCATAACGATTGTGAAAAGTTTAAAATATTTAGGATTGGCTTCGTATCCTTTATAAAGCGCATTTCAAATTCTTATTGAATGAACATTATTTTGATACAAATGACGCCTCAGCATTGTATATTAATGACATGTACCATATGTAATTTTACTTGTCTATATTTTATCCTTTTCCAAAAATTATTTTAAAACTAAAAGCTTCGTATTATAAATGCAGCTCCTCTTGTATCGTTAGCGCAAAATGGCTTATGTTTGAAGAGGGATTACCCACCGTGCAGCTTTGTAGCATACATAATAAATCTGCTTCATTAGTCTCGCCGTAAGTTTGTCCTCCAAACTAACTACACTTAACTAATTCACTTATGTAATGGCAACCATCCATTATCCCTGCCTTTGTTACTTTGTGATCGGTGAATAAATAAAAAAGCTGGCGAGTTAGTGACAGCGCATTAAATCTTACTTAGGTTCCGTATTGAGTAACGCTAATTGATTTTGTGCATCCACAAAAGGCTATAATAATATCCTAACAAACGGCTCTCCTTCTTACTTTTGTTAAAATTAACTAACCTTAACCTGGTGAGGGTCGCGGGTAACCGATAGATGCGAGACGCACAGAACCGGTTGTTGTGGCGACTTGGGGGAGGCCTATGTCCAGCAGTGGACGTCTTTCGGCTGATATGATGAACTAACCTTATGTAATGTTTTCAAAATCAATATTTTCAGGATTCTATATGATGTCCATAATAAAGAACCATCATCGTCATCATATCAGCCGAAAGACGTCCACTGTTGGACACAGGCCTCTCCCAAATGGGGGAAGGTTTGCCATAATCGCTACGCTTGGCAGGTGGGTTGGCGATTGCAGTATAGGTGTAGCAATGTACCTACAGAGAATGCTGCAGCCCATTCTCTGGTGAGTTCCTTAGTCGCTTCTTACGACACCCAGAGGAAGTGAAGGGATGGTGCTATTCTTTTACGTCCGACACCTTAGGCCTGAATTACACAGAAAAGGCGTGGTGAAGACGCGGCCTTTTCTGTATAATTCAGGCCTTATGGAACAAAATAATACTCTGTTGAATTTCATATTCATGCGTGGACGCAGGTGAGGAAAACAGTAGATTTTTGCAACAATGGTATAGTATTAATATAGGTCTAGCTATTTTCTAGGAATCAAATACGTTATTCAAAGAGGTCTGAATTGGTCCATTAGCAAGCATTCGGTACATTAAATACTTCTTTCACTGTAGATGTAAGATGGCCCAGTAAATCTGGTCCTAGGCAGACAGCCAACCTAGCTGACAAGTTAATAATTTTCGCGACAGCATAAACTACGTTTTATGCACTTTTATTTTAATTTTTTTTATTTATGAATTGGCTAGCTCTTGAACTCGATCACGCCTGATGGAAAGCTATAGATGAGGTCCATGATGAAGCGAGCGTGCCTAGAAGATGCCTTGAGGCACTGGTACTCCCACGCGTCGACGTAACACTTAGCCAACAAGAATAAACAATACCGAAAATCGATTAGGGCTTCTTTGATCTACAACGGAACCCTAACCAACTCGAACTTGTCCGAGAAACTAGTATTGAATTTATCGTGAACCCAAAAAGTGTTGCTACAATTTGGAAAGTAATTAGTATCGGATACGAAGGGTCCCCTAACTGATAAATATTGCAAAGGTTAATTCGGTAACAAAAGTTCCTTTGCGTAGGCACTTTAAGATTCATAGGTATGCGTAGGTGGGTAGTTTATTTGGGACAATATGTCAAGGAAATAGATTGTCCTAACTTGGGATTGGTTGATTTAGAATGTAGGTGAAACAAAAAAGGTTTAAGGTGAATTGACTTTGTCGTAACTTTGCACTGTTGATATCGTAGCCACAATCATGAATGCTGGCTGTGAGCATCTGGGTTCGATTCTTAAGTCGGGAAAAAGTGTATCTCGATTTTCCGTTAGGAATTGTTTTTGTAGCAGCCCGGAGTTTGGAGTAATGTGACACCCCCGTGCCTCGAGAAGCACGTAAAGCCATTGGCCCTGCGCCTAATATTTCTCTCCCTAGTCGTATCGGATTACCATTGGACTACAAGAATAAAGGAACAAAAAGCGCACCTGTGTTTGCGCACACAAATGTGCGCAAACACGCATGTGTGTGTTTCTGTTAAAACTGGCCACCGTGATCAACGCCCAAAATCCAGAACAAACTAACAGGTTACACTTTTTGACTGACCTAGAAATCAATCCAAGGAGCCCACGTTCAGCAGTCGCTCTTGTGGCTATGAGACTAACGGGGCAGTTAAAAACTACAATCAAAGTCACAAATACATTAACGATGGCATCTCTAGATGCTTTTGTCGAAAAGTTCCATGCTCTGCGATACTTACTCCACAAAATTGCAAGCCTGAAACGATACGGTGAACTAATTTGTGCAACACAGCCTGATGTGAACGAGAGGTTATAAGTTCAATCTTCACTCTCTACAATGTCGAGGTGAACCGATTATGAGTAAATACCAGCTTGTTTATTTTGGTTAAGGGGTTAAACACTAAGTTAAACCAAGTTAATAATCGCAAAATGTATGAGACAAATTGTCAAACAACGCGTTAGCTGCTGTGATTGGTTCATTGAATTTTAGTATACACTTGCGTTTAATTTGTGACGCGTCAATAATTTCAGTATACCACAGCTGAAAATAATTTGTTAATCATAAAAGTTAAAGTTAAAAACCAGTTTTTCTAATAGGAATCTTGCAAAAAGACAATTTCAAGTGCTTTCGTAAATCAGTTACCACTATTACATAAAACTTTTAGAAACTGAAAACAAACTAGTAGAAAATATAAAAGCGGAGAAAAAAAGGGAGGGGAAGAACTCATAGGGCATCGAAAAATTCGTCCATATCGCTGTCAACGGGAAAAGTGCCCAGAACACTGGCCGCATTGCCACGTTGAATGGCAATGCTGATTCGTTGGCCAAAGAAAAGCCCGGCCCTCTGGTCACGTGAAGAGTCGACTAACTGCTTGCTGATTTCACGAAAAACTCGATGAGCACTCGGACCCCATGGCCCTAGTGTTTCAAACCCAAACGGCTCAAATACATAATTCCCAATAAGGTTGCTGTATTTCGTAAATAATGTTTTACTATCTTGAACTTGCGAAACGCAGTACCTACCAGAATGCTCCTGTTCTATTCTGTTAGGTACTGAGTTCTGCAACATCTAAGATCGTTGCGTAAGCAAGGCGTTCAACGGAGCTTGAATTCGACATGGACACCTGTGTACAACTCGCTTTTGCTACTGGTACTCGAAAGCACTACGTTTTGTACCTACGTAATTTGTAATACGATGAAGAAAGAAAAAAAAAACACGATATTTAACCAATTTTAAAAGGAGGAAGTTCTGTATGTATTTTGTATGTATGTACAGCCATAACTTCGTAGTTTATGAACCGATTTGGATGATTATTTTGAATAGTACTGGAAATGTCACTAAGTTGGTCCCATTTGAATATCATGACGGTCTGATGATTGGCTCTGAAGATGAAGAGCAAAACTCCTCAACCGATGTAAATAATAAGACCGTGTTTAAAGATATTTGTTGGTAGAATACTACACGGTGCTAAATAACTTTAATTTTGGTAGTCGGTAACAAAAATAAACAATGAAAAACAGACCTTTCCTAAATCACTGGGCTGGGCTTCGCTAGGTTTGACGCCCAGCAAATACTGAGATGCCTTTCGGTATGAGCATGCTCAGCGCGATTCTGTACCTCCCAATTTCTGTTACTTTGTCTTTGTTACTGTACGTTTGTATCTGTGCTGAATAAATGTTTTCAATTCTAAACATAAAAGTTATTTGCATTTTATAGTGTTTCTTTTCAGTCACTTAAAATAACATGAGAAACTTAATACTACGTCAGATTGTTTTTGATTGTTAACGTGGTGGGGTTTCCAGGTGGTAGTCATACCGCAAGTAATAAACAGTGCCTCGCCACATTTCCGCCTACTTTGTAATAGTTTTGTTTCTTTTAACTTGACTATGGTAAAAATAACGAGCTTGTTTGTTACCTCATAGAATACTGCTAGAATTTCTGAACTGAAAGATTTGGTGTTAGTGTGGTGTCCTCGTTTGCTGCTGGGTTCGTAAATCAAAGCCACACACTCGTTTCACCAAGGAGCGCACACACATCCGCACCGGCCGGTAGTTGGGCAAGCAATGCCCCTCCCGTCCCGAGGACGTGCATGCGCCGCTTGCACTTTATATTAATACGTCACAGTTGGCATCCAAGAAAAGTCTGACTCTTAACTTTTTAGCCGACTACTGCAAGTGTTGATTTTGGCAGACTTTGTATATGTGTAATAAAAATGTGTAAGGATGTTCATCTGTTCCGCCTACTTTTCATCAAGATTTGAACAAATGAGTCAGATTTGTGTGAGTACCTACTCCGGTATACCTTCTCAAACTTTCATAATTTCCTATAAACATTATAAATCGCAAAAAATAGAAAGAAAAATATTAATTCGATTTTAGTTTATGAAATCCTGTTTTATTGCGGTTTCAGCTTATTTCTATGGTGTTCTTAACTACTTAATGTTTTCACGATAAATGGCATAAAGCCATAGCTTAAATGTGGTATGTTGTTCTATTGTAGCAACAACCGAACCACTTGCCGGCCATCAACAAAACAAACAAACATTTATGAACAAAACGTAAACAGTTCCTATATAATCAAAAACCGGCCAGTAACAGTAACGGACCGGGAATTTCCATTCGAATTTCGAACATAAATTGAAGATCAAAATTGAACACAAAGGTATAATGTCCCTATTATTTACCGATATCACAGAAACAATTCGAAGGGTTGAAATGACAAAAAAAGGTATGGCGACCTACGCTTAATATTCAACGTGGTTATGAATACATATCATATATTTATATTTGTGTTTTACGAACGAGTAGTGGAATACATCACTCAGGTTTATATTTGTTTCAGGAAAAACAATTTCAAAGTGGAATGAAACAAAAGAGAAACAGCGACGGTATTTATAAGTGAGTTTTTTATTTATTTTACTCGTGTCGTTTTTAACTGTGGGAAAAAAAATAATTACGGAAACAAACAATAACCATAGGCAATACATTATTAGGCATTTGAAAATAGTTATTAAATTGTTCAGTTGGTAAATCTTTATTAATCTATGAATTTTTCAAACCCAGGGTCTGTTCTCTTGGATTGCCATATCAAATATATAGTTAGTAACTAATGCTGTTGCACTGTACCTATTTCAATAAATAAATGGAAAACAACATTTACAAAAAAGAGGAAGGAAAAGCGGTTGCAAGAGGTATACCGCAAAAAAAAAACAGCCCCAAATATTCATTATAACCACTTCAAACAAATTTTTACTCCGCCGTACTTACCATAGTTAAAAGGTTGTTGAACTTAAGAAACTTATTAAAATATTTCGTTGACAACTTTCCCTTTTTTCACTCTTCTCTGAAGCATAAAATTACAAAACTTTATACTTATTCCTCGAAAGGGTTTTAATTAAAAGACCGATATCCGATTTCGGTATCGTTTGACTTAGAAACTGGAGAAATATTTTTAGCTTCCCGTTCTTTATTACATTTTGTCTGTCGTTTTGATGCCCCTATTTCGGACCATAGATTATTCTATTTCAACGTCAAAGCAAGGGTCGCAAGAACAATTACATGGGACGCCACATAACTATGATTATGTGGAAAAGTTCATCTTTGTTCGGAAGAACGGCGAAGTTTGATGTGGCCCAGTCTTTTATTTGTTTCCCGGATGGACTTATGGTTAGAATAAATGTATGAGAGCATAATACTTGTGGTATTCGTTTATTTTTCTTGATAATTTTCCTAGTGCTTATAAGCCGGGCGACGGATTAGGAATGTTTTGGTTTCGCTCTTAAGCCACATATAAGTGTAACAGTTGGACTCTACTAAAGATCATTTGACAAAATTATTATGATTTACATTAGTAATTTTCACAATATTATTGTGTTTTAAATTACACACTTGTACAGAAGATATATTATTGAACAATGTTTCGAAATGTTTTACCCTTTACAGTGTAGAAAATTATACCTAAAAGATTACACACAGCTATAAAAGCAAAGTTCTAATATTTTATTTGGCTCCGGTTAAAGATATTAGAGCCATCTTGGTCCATTGTTTCCACAAAACGGGCTGCTAAATCGTTTGCACACGAAAACGGTAGATTAACCTCAATTTCATAATACTCCTGTGATCCAGTTTTGAAACAAAATGGACTCTTAACGAAACAGGTTTATGAACATTCTAATAAATTGTTGAAACGCTTTTTTTCATTATACTTACTGTGGAATTTTTAGAAAAAGAATTTTACATGATTCAACCAAATTGATTCGCTTTGGTTTTTACACATCTAAAAACGGTAGACCAAACTGACAAGCGTAATAGACAATTTACGAAGAAAAAATAACCTTCTAATTTATTATTTCTATAGGGGCTATTTTTTCAAAAGCCACATAACATATACCTGACGAATAAAATGTCATTTGACATATTTTCTATTCAAAAGCTGTCAAACTGCCATTTTTATTCTTGAGATAATTATAAGTTATCTGACTATTGATAAAATCGGTATTTAGTGTCAAAGTGTTTAGTGTCAATCGGTGTTTAGTGTCAAAATGTCAAAAAATCTTAAACTTTCAACTCTGTCATTAAATCAAAAACAATACATTTCTCCTCACAGGTAGAGGTGAAAATTCCAGCGCGGAAAGTGTAAAGGTTTATTTGTTGCTAAAGGCATGTCATATTTATTTTGATTAATGTTCGAAATTAATTTCGTTGTTTTCCCTCCAGGGTATTGAGCGCCGCAGTGACAAAGAACCATAAAATTCGAAACGCCAGATATGCCCCAGACCTTCTGTGTTGAACACGTAATTAAATTGTGGAATCATTCTGTTAATTACAGAAATTTGATTGCGTTTGATTGTTTAAATTTACATTCTGATTTGCCATTTTGTTTATTGCTTAATTGTAGGTTTTTGTTTGGTAACTGTCTGGAAAATTTCGGGTTAGTTTAGAAACTGTACAGGTAAAGAGTAACTGAAACAACTACATTTATTTTTTGTTCTGTGGGCACTATCTGAAAATTACTAACATCGTGATAAAAAAATTAAACACAGTTTTTTAAACAAAAATTATCACAAAATTAAGTAAGTAATAAATCGTCACACGCGCTTAATTAGCAAAAGCCAATCGCATCACTACACTTGTTTAGTGATGCGATTAATATATATTAATAAAATATTTTTTCAACACATTTGCTCAAAAAATGCATTTACGAAGCCTGTATGCATTGTTCGGAAGTTAAAAATTATGCACCACACAATGGAGCGTGCGGCAAAGTAGGTACTCTCACCTAAGTACATATTTTACCGCAAACTCCGTTGTATAGCGCCGTGCGTATTCTTTACGGTTTTTTTTTAATTTCCATAAAAATTAATAAGAATTCCACCAAGGAGTTTCACATCACGAGTATAAATAAGCTGAATGATCGAACCTCCTTGGAAGCGCTTTTGCTGTATACGTTTGTCTCATTTTAATATTATAGAGAAAATGAGAGAAGATAAATAAAAAAAATAAAGTATGTGGTTCTAATTTTCACCACGCGCATGTGGCGCCCTTTGCAAATTCGCGCCATTTTCATATTAGAAACGTCAAAGATTCTTGCTACTTTCCGACTGATTTCTAGAGACAAAAAGTTTGTTTCATTACTTATTGTAATATTTTCTCGCAAATGTGTCGAAAAACGTTGTATGACACACGTGCGTATTTGGTTTTTACAAACTCGTAACTATGGTAAGCCCTCGACTTCGTCTCGTGCTTACATTCGTCTACTCGTTTGTAAAAACCAACTTACCGCACTAATATCATAAATAACTATTCTTATGTTTGTCACATTTCTGATAAAACTTACCTACATAAGTCATCATGATCAAAGTTCCTTTTTTTTGTTAGTAGTTTATTTAGTTAGTTTTTGATTTGTTGTATTTGTGGATGAGAAAAATAAAATAATTTGTGTCGGATCAATATTTTTCCAGTAGGTATCTAGCACAGCCAGTCAGCAAAATGGTAGTGATTAAATAGATAAAAAACAAAAACCTGTTCAGGATGGTTTATCAAACAATAATGGCCCAGGTGCACTACAAGCAATTTACTAAACAGACCGCACTTAGAATAATAGACACACTTTGTTCTAATCTAATCACCCAATGCAGAGTTTGGTTCATTTACATAATGCTTTTAACGGTCGTTACGTTTCATGCAGGCTTGCTCACAAGTGCGGAAAACCCACAAATGTAAATTCCTACTCGTTTTTTCCGAAGCCACTCTAAAGTATTTCAAGCCTAAGTGTTACTTGCAATACACTGTGTTACTGGCTCTTTGACTTCAATTAGTGTAAATGAAGAAATTGGTAGTGATTCGACAAAATAAACTATGTGCTAATAAGGATCGAAGTTCGCAGTATGATTGATCTTTAAAAGGCAATGTTTGCCTACACAAATCAGATGAAAGAAACACGATAGTGAAAATACATTCTTGAGACGGTGCAGCGGCATTTTTCTATAATCCTAATCCCATAATCGATAAGTGCCGAGTTGAAATTCAAATCGACGAAATCGACTCAAATGGATCGAAAGTAAAAGGTAGATTTTCCATTGCTTACACAAGCAATGTAAATGAGTTCCTATTTCTTAATATTGGTTTCTACCTAACCTCATTTCACAGTTCAATACAGTCGGACCCTAAAAATCAAATAAACAACATCAAATAAATTCATAGGAAACATTACTGATTTCTATCTGCCCGCGAGGTAAATTGGATTCCTCTTTTTATGTACAACTTAACGAAATTCCTACACTTTCGGCATAGTAACGTGATAAAAGCAATTTTATTTTTATTTATACCAACTACAAAGTTGCTTTTTGCTTTGATTGCTTATGAAGTGAGCAATTTAGCGGAATAGTTTGGTATGTTTTCCTGCTGAAATATAGAAAATTATTTAGTGGATTTTGCTTTCTACGTCGATATCATTAGGTATAGAATTAGGCTGGCATAACTTGCAAATCTTAACTCGTTATTTCGATCAGATTAAATTAATTAGTGCGTTAATACCACGTGGAAGGAGCTCGTGGCTAAATATGAACAGCTGCACGTGTCGATCTTTAAGGTTAAGCAACGCTAACCAAGGTCGGTCTGTGGATGGGTGATCATCTTAACATATCCAGACTTATCCTTGTCTCGGAAAGCACGTTTAGCCGTTGGTCCCGGCTGTCATTTGTAGATCTTTGGCAGTTGAATTGTCAGAACCCAGAAAATCTGACTCCTTACCAAGAATGGGTGGTGTAGGCAGCCGGTACTAGTACTGGTATTCAGCTGAATCCGGTTTGACTAGAAACCGACCCTAATATAGTTGGGAAAAGGCTAGGCAGATGAGTGCGTTAATACCACAGACGGCTATTTTATGACATCATCATCATTTATTATTATGTATCTATACTTTATGTTCTTAGTTATTACGATCTTTGGGGATCTACCTAATCGATTATAAAGATATCGTAGTTTATTATCAGATAAAATATGCTATCAAATCTCTTGAGGCAATCAATATGAAGTCGCACTAAAATAAATCGGGTCGTCTTTTCTCTACCTAAAAATTCAGCTGACGCTAGTGACATAAAAATTTTACTCCGTCTAAAATCAAAATGCACTTCAAAGAAAAATAAATTCCTCACCATTAAAAATTCATGTCACCCATTGGCTGGCGGATCATATAACCAGAACCTATTAGTGAAGCTAAAAGCTAAAATTAGCGATTGAAAAGCTGGCAGACTTATACAAAGTAGCTGTTTGAATTCCCCTTGAAAAGTATCAAATACTTAAGCTCACAGTTTATGGGGAGAATGAAACATGACTCTTGACACTTTTAAATCGGTTGAACCGTGTACCATTCCAGTTGGAATTCTTGAAGATATTAGGTATAATAAAGAAGAGCTTAGTGGACATTTTCGCGTTCCAATGCGTTTCCGTATGGCTCTGTAGAATGGTGGTAGAATAGTATTCATGCCGATTGCATCTATCTGCATGCTTGTGGGAATTGGAACCTGGGCCTAAACCACCAACTCTTAAAGCAGTATTACTTTAATATTGCTTCCAGTGGGAAAGAGACGAAGCTATACAGGACGTATAGCTCCGTCTCTTAGGCCCCTGATTTGTGACATTTTCGTTTGGATTTTCTTGCTAAAGATTTCTTGTAACTGTGATATAGTGATCAGAGGGTTTTTTTTGTATTTTTAAGAAGCGCTCACATCGCAATTGCAAACTGTCAAAGGCTGTTGTGTATGTTAATATCCCTACATTTTGAGAATGATCGTCACAGAGATTATTTTGTGACTTGAATTTGATCGCGTTTTAAGTACGAGTTAAGTGCGTGTTAACACAAAAACCACCTATATGTAAACGTACTATCGATTAAAAACTTTGGAGTGTGTTGATAAGCCCTTAATTAGTGCACTTAATTTAGTACATAAATCCTTGATAAAACTGCCGTGTTAAAAATGCCTGTTAAAACCATAATATATATGGTTACCACATTATACAACGTGTAACAGAATAAACGCAATACCTCTTAAGGGGTCATTGTACTCGACATTATGAACAACTTTTACTATGGGACCAATCTCACAATCACAAAAAAAAACAGCTGTTACTGAACTGCCCCATACATTTCTGTCCGCATAACAGAAATGTATGGGGTAGTCGATTCTTTTTTCGCGTTTTGAGTGTTTATCCCATAGTGAAAGTTGTTTATAATGATGAGTACAATGACCCCTTAAGAGGTATTACGTTTATTTTGTTACACGTTGTAGATTATTATAAATATTAACAGCAGATTTCAAGTTCCATCAATTCAAATTCTGTCATATGCAAATAATAAAGAAAGTTTAATACAAATAACATGAATACTTGAATGTTTAATTCTGAATAACTTTGTTTGAATAATGAAAACCAATTTTCAATTAAACTAAAAACTTTACCCACTAAATAGTCGTAGCTAGGGTCAAAACCAAATGATCTTGTTTTAGGTTAATGCAAGTAAATTTATGGTAAAAGCATTGAAACAGAAACCCTTTGAATTACATAAACAAAATGTTGCTTTCAAATTACTCCACTGAATTCACAAGAACAATGTCGGTCTATTTGTGCATGCGCTATAAACAAGTTCAAAATACAGGAGTATTTAGCAAAAAGAAAATCATTTACAAAAGCTGAAAGTATGGGTAAAATTAATTAATTAATATATCAACAGAATTCATGTATTTATTTCATTTTATCTAGGTATATTATTCACAAAGTTATTTAAATATGTAATGTATAACAATACATGGCGCATCATTTTCATCGCATGCGTTGCAATGCATTTCATTTCACGGCGCATTCACATTTGTAGTAAGAAAGAAGAACTGTTTATTTACGTGAAAGTGACGCAGATACACAACATTGTAAAGCATAGGCCTAAATAAAACAAATAAAAAAAAACAAAATCAGGTGTAAACTTATACAGCAAACAATAATATAATGCGTCACCACCGCGCAAAACGGCTAACGCTCAGCATAATGCAGAGGCCCGTGCACGAAGACACGAATCTATGGCGCTGGTTTTCAGCGTGAGCCGGAGTGTCGCTGCCTCAGAACACAAAATAATACCTATGCAATGTGCACTAAACAAAATAAAGACAATTACTCACTGCTCCGAGGCAGAGAACAATACACAAAACTGGTACTGAGATCACCGTGGACACAAAAAGACACTAGTCGATGGCTAATTGGCAAATAATAGGCCAATTTAGTTGAATTATAGAAAATAAGGAAATAATATAATAAATTGCCAAAATCTTTTCAAACGTTTTTTTTAATAGTAATTAATTAATTTGATAATAAATTACAAATTATTTAAAAAATATTTAATAGGTATCGACACTTTGATCCAAGACCGAATAGTCAAAAACGACGACCATCCGACCAATAAAAAACCATTCGACCATTTGTGCATCCACTAGTCAGCTAGTGGGCCAAGTTCAAGTTCATAGTAAGCACAACTTTAATACGAAAACCGAAAGCATATGGCTCGTAGTACGTTATGTTATAAAACTCCGCCTACATTCTTTCATACGCAATTTCATGTCTTTCCCATAGGATTCGTGGGCAAATAACGTGAAATTATGTAAATGTTAAACAAGATTCTCGTTTACTCGAATTTCTGTAATGTGAGGCGTATTAAAACGTTTTATCATTTGAGGGTAGGATGAGATAATCATTCTTTTTCACGGCTTGTTTTAACTCCATATGGGTCCCATAAGGCCCGTTTAAATGTACCATATGGGCCCTATGGGTAGCTTTTTCTTCTGATTTTCATAAAAAAGTAGCGTTTCTAGGGTTCCATATACCTCGGTACCAAAATTCATCAATATCGGTTCAGCGGCTTATGCGTGAAACCGTAACAAATGAACTATAACACAATTTCGCATTTATAATAATAGTTAGGATTAGGTAAAGACGCCAGCACATAAAGCTACAAAAATTTGTCAAATTTCTTTAATAGATTTTCAACTTTATCGCTAAAGTGGGTTCATGTTTGATTGGGGAAATTTGACAGTTTCGGGTAGGTTGATGTGCTGGCGTCTATACGAATTAGTCGAACAAGGTTAAGAATATCATGTTTATTTACTGTCAGCTGTGAAGCTACGTGTTATAAAATAAATAAATAAGTAGAGTGTAGTCAACGTGCTTTCGGAATTATGGTATGTTAAGGGGATCACCCATCTGCGGATCGGCTGCGGCAAACGTAGTTAAACCTTGAAGATCGACCCGTATGATGTAAATTTATGTAACTAACTTCTGCACGCGACTTCGTACGCGTATATTCCATTTTTCCCGTTCTCGTAAGAATTCCTTCCTTAATGCTCCCCTACACTCCCCAAGGAAGCTACAAACCAAAATTCTCTCTACGAACAGTGGTTTCCCCGCTATGCGTTGTCTGTCAGTCATTCAGTCAATCAGTAACGGAAGAATTTATATTAGGATAATTAAGACAAAATGTCCCACCAAGATTAAATCAGAGACTCGGTAAACATTATATTTAATGCCAACACGACACCCAGAAAGTTGCATCGATAAAAACTTCCTGCCGTGTTTATAAGACAAAGTAAGTTTCAACATCCCAGGAAGCCACATCAACTTTGTTGTAATAAATATGTTTGTCTGCTAAGTATGTGTTATCTCGAGGCATAATTGAAAAACTTCTGACAGGGGTTAAACAGGCACTGCCACATGTAGCCCCTGCCTTTTTTTTTTTTTTTTTTTTTTATAGGATGGGAAATCATCAAATGACCCCTCCCGCTCTGGGTGGAGCGGCAGGGAGTGTCAGACTTTTACTGACTAAAACCCACCCTTAGTCCTCCTAGTGCCTTTCTTCCCAGGGCCGCGGTAACTCTTTCGAACAATCCCGCAACCCTGGCAGGCTCTGGCCCTGGCGGGCCCCGTCTCCGTTGCTGACTGCTCGTTGCTGACGGCGCGTTTGGAGTGAACGCGCCGTCGACTCTGGCCTGACCTGATCGGACAGCGAGCTACCCATTGCTCGCTGTCCGCAGGCGTCAGTCACTGCGCCTTGCCCAGGAGCGTCAGTTCCTGAGAGGCGCAGCGACTGACGTTCGTCTGGAGGAGGCGAAATGGGGCCATTACTGGCACTCCATTTCGGCCCCCTCCCGAGCAGTGGCAGCGGCGGCGACGGTGGCGGCGGCTGCGGCGGAAGCGACGGCGGCGGCGGCGGCGGTGGAGGAGGGTTTTCTCCTCGACCCGGCCCTGGCGGGTGGACCGCAGGCTTTGCCCCCAGCCCAGTGATCGGCCGGCTTGCCAGCTGCCGCACATGCGAAGCAGTGCGGCGCGGCGTCGCACGAGCCGGCCCTGTGACCGGGCTGACCACAGCGGAAGCAGTGGTCACTGCGGTCCACCTCCGAGGTGCAGCGTACTCCCACGTGGTTGCCAACTTGGCAACGGAAGCACCTCAGAGGTCTGGGCTCCAGCAGTTTTACCTGCGCGGAGACCCAGCCCACCAAAAGCCTTCGGCCCTCCGAGACTTTCTTGGCCGCCGACACGGGGCAGCTCACCACTACGGTTCGCATGCCCGTGTTGTCAGGACGGATGGTGCCCGCCTTCACCTCCTCTGCAGAGCACCCCCCCGTCCTGACGACGGCGGCCAACACCTCCTCCTCCGTGACGGAGTCGTCCAGGCCCAAGATGCGCATATCTATGCACTTCGTGGGCCTGGACACTCGGACGTCATCCGCGCCCAAGGACGCCCTAAGCCTTTCGGCTAGAGCGTCCGCGGCCGGACCGCTGCCTGCTCCAGGGATCTCGAGCATCCTGGCCCCGGTCATGGTGACCCTGAGCCGGAGACCCCCGACGATGCCAAGCTCACCGAGGTTGATGGCCTCCTTGGCCTTGGTGAGCGTATTGGCATACGTCACGCCCCTCTTCACCGCGTCCGGCTGCAGCGTTAAGACTACAGCCGCGGTCTTCGGGGCGCGGAGCGCAGCCGCGACGCCTCGCGCTCGCTGCCGCCGCCTTCTTTCCCGCCTCTTTGCCGCCCTGGCTGCCTTTCCCGCCTTCTTCTTCTCCCCGGCAACTTGCCATTCGGCTTGAGCCGGGGGAGGAGCTAAAGGCGAGGAAGCCGGGGGGAACTGCTGCTCAGACGGCGCAGGAGCCTTCGCCGTCCGCGCAGCAACCCCACCCTTCCTCTTCCTTCCCGGGGCCGGGTCCGGTTTTCCCGACACCGGCTTCGCGGGTGCCGGCCCGGACCCTTTGTCCTGGCCGGACGACCCCGGTGATGTAGCCCCTGCCTTATGGTGAAGAATGGTTGACTGTACCGAAATTGAGGTAGAAATTATTGCTATTTCATTAAACAAATTCCGAGGCTGGACGGTAAAGTTGGTATTGCAACTGGCCAGTAGCTAGGGGTCCAATTATTTCTTATGGGATACAAATGAATGACGTGAGCGATTCCCGGGCTAAAGTTGTTAAGGCGAGCCTGACTTGAGCGCGTAGGCATCTAACGCTTACCCCAGGCCCCGCAAGGAGTAGCAATACGTAATAAGTTACGATGCGCGGGAGACGCGCGCACCAAGCGCACCGCTCGCTCATGAGTTCACGGACTCGGGTAGGTACTAAGTTCCGTCACAGGATAAAGTAATGCAGTAGATCAACTTGAATTGATTAGTATAAGTTTATTTTGTTTTATTTTTTAAGGTCATAGATGGATTAAGTACGTATTGTACAAACTTGAATTCAATTACTAATCATTAAAAATCAGTAATAATACTTATTTATTTTAGAGTATATGGTGGATTTAAAATCTGACTGACACGAAAATTATGAATACGAGTACGATACAAAAATACGCGTCGCGCGCTATTTGGCTTTGGTGCGATACCTTCGTAAAAATCAAGTAGTAGGTAGGCACACTTACTTTAGGAAAATTATGTTACAATTCTTGAATATTATAATTCAAGAAAGCTTAGAAGTATAAATGGTTTGGAATTTGCCTAGATGCTATTTAAAAAAAACAAAAACGTTTTTATATTTTTTAATCAAATAGTTAACATAATAAAAGTTACCAATGCAACTGGCTAAAATTCGTTGAACTGTAGCTGTCTCGGTTTGCATGGACCTAGCTGAGTAGATTGACACGGAATATGGTCCTTGGATTTGCTTGGACCTGGCTGCACAGGCTTATCATTAACATTTTCTTTGTTTTCTTTCAATATTATGTCTCGTATTGGCATACCGCGATTTTGGCGCGGATCCACAATCTCTGGCAATATACATTTCAAATAAAAATCTATAATTTTTTTCTCCATATGCACCCGCCAAAATTCGTCATCTCTTGAAATATTTTCTACTACTAGTTTTCACCGAACCATATTCCAAAAATGCATTGGTTCCTTTCTGTTACATGAAGTTGACCCTGCACTTGGTAATACCAATTACTTTTTTTGTTTATAACCCTGGTATGTTTTATTCTATCGAATTTAAATATATGTATTTTACTTTCTTCAATAGCAGCATTTCCCTTTTCTAAATGCCGTTATTGGACATTTAATTTCAACAATGGTGTCGTTCCCAACTATACCGTCGGGGGTAACCCCAATAAATGAGTATTATTTTGGAGACAAGTCACGCCCTTCCGCATGCTCTATTGCCCTGTAACGCAAATTTTGATTTTGATTTGTTGGTAATTAACAAGTAAAATTTTAAAAACTTACAAAATATCCCTGTTCAATAAAGATAACGGAGCTACAGTGCCAAAGACAGATACACAGGCACACAGACGCACGTACACAGAAACATAGATACCAAACCGTTATAAATAAATAGGATAGAATTGTAATATGGTGTGTGTTTAATTTCTTTATGTATTTTATGGTGTTACAATAATGATTATGAGATATTACTTTATTCAAATCTATACTAAATAATATTATAAAGTGGAAGTGCGCTAAGTGCGCTGTGGTAATAGCTAATTATACGTAAGTACCATGTACAACAAAGATATTGTTTTTCATTCGATCTAAAAAAAAGTCCGCGACGTTACACCTATATCTATCTCTTATAAATATGCCACACTAAGGCATTTTATGTCAAATAATTTATTTAAAAATTAAAGGTGGTTTTTCAGCATTAATATTAGGCAGGCATATTAATCCTTACTAGCGAAAGTTACTTCATCATCAAGATAATTTTATGAAGATAAACTTTGTCTTTTACAGCATGTTATTTGAACTCACCGTTTAGGAGATAATGTAAAATTAAAATAATTCAACAATATTATTAAATCGAACGGGCGGTGCGCGAGACGCGGCCACCAAACGAGAACGCGTCGAGCCTGCGTAACTGCGTGCGACGCGGTGCAAGAAATTCTTTTTTGTATTATGATTATGAATTTATGATAGTTACATTCATGGGGAAGGCTGTACGGCTATACGGGAACGGGAATTCCTACGGGAATGAAGAGTTCCGTTACCTGTCTCCGAAGTTCTTCATCAGATCTTCACCAAATTGAAATGGGATCAGTCCGGGAAGATACACTTCCAAAAAAAATAGAATCATCAAAATCGATTGACAATTGGCGAAAATATCGCTGAGCAAACATACAACAAAAAAAAAACAGTCGATTTGAGAACCTCTTCTTTTTTGGAAGTCGGTTAATAATATACAATACAATAGTCAATTAAAAACAGTTTAGTGTATGTAATTTATAATTTCTATACATTTTTCCTCTTGCCAATAAACACCGATAAAGTAACGCATTGGATTGGAAAAACTATCCAAACTGACCACATAGTTTTTTGTATGTCTTGTCATAACTTGATACATTGTTAGTAATTAGTAAGAGGATGGACTCTAGTGTACAGCGCATAAATGAGCTGGTCCGGTAGCCTAAACGTTACCAAAAGTATGTTATTATAATATTTTCATAGGAAATGGTCATACTGTAACACTTTTACACTATGGCACGCGACTCACGAGTGCGCTGCGCGTATTGTTTGGCATAGACGAGACCTACACAAACGTTGCGGACACCATAAATATTATTATTTGTTGTGTTGTGGTGGCTGTGAGTAGGTACCCACCTAGCGTATAACTACACTTATATTTCTTCTCTACATGAACACCACAACATTATTGCACCGATATTCAACTCTCATGTAGGAAATACGAGCTATTATTTTTGCATTTGTTTAGGAGTAAGATAAGTGAAAACGGACATTTCTAATAAATAACAAATATTATAAGACTTATACAAACTCTCCGAAACCATCAAGACTAACGTAGCGGGGTGAACTACCTATTTGACATTTGAAAACAGTAAATCATTGTATCATGTGCGCGCGAGGTGGCTTTATGCACTCTGAAATAGGGTTCAAATTCAAATTGTTTTACATACTCGATGCGGTTGGTAAATCTATTCCGCGCGAAAACTAAACCACTAAAGCGCACGTCTTTATGCGTACTGAAATAAGGTTTAAATTAAACTGTTTACACACATGTTTGCGGTGTGGAAATTCATCTGTTTCGTGTCGGTACTTACCTAGTTAGTAAAGTAAATTATGTATATACCTATATACCTTTTTGTTTATTCAGCCAAAGTTTATAAAAAAAGTAGTCACCGCTGCAACGAAGAGCCATGACAACTTTTTTTTCCCCCATTTTTTTTTTACAAAATTATAGCTACATCTAATAAAAACTAACTATATTACAACTGTTTGAACACTAAATTGTATACAAGTATTATTATTTAACCACTCGACACGTGAAAATTCCAAAATAAAAAATAAATCTTACGTAAATAAACATAAACATTAAATTTGCGGCACACTGGTGTGCCGGCAGTGCTAGAGCGGTAATCAATTTAGGCTTAGCCAGTAACAGAACTTAGCGGGGGTGGCGGGATCGCAAAAATTTGGCACACGTCCGACCTCCAACACGTTCCGCTCGGGACTAAATGACACGGGGCGCGCTCATGAAACGACAAAATCACTTGATTTTGGAATTAGTGGGATACGTATTTTCATATTTCACATTATGACGGCCGATTTATATCACATTTTTTACGACCTTTATTGTGGTATAAGTTTTATTACTCAAAACCTTATATAACTCAAATGAAATGATAATTACATCTTGATTTTGACTTGTCTTTGCGATTTAATTGGATGCAGTAAAGTGCAAGAAATCGTGTATCGCACGGCCGAAATCGCAAGATCGAAGTGTGAAATATGTAATATATTTTTTTCAAAATTTAAATCCGTGTTGTTTACGAATAAAACACAATTTTACACAATGCAAAACAACGTTTTTCCGGAAAACCTGGCCTTAATGGAACGTGGTTTTAGTCAGAAAGTCTGCCAGATACGTCTCCATCCCTCCGTTTACCCCAAGATGGAGGATATTCAACAAAGTCAATATGTTTAGCGGTTTATTACAAACTTACGGGTTTTGCAGTAATCCAGCGGGATTACTGCAAAAACCGTAAATTTCTAATAAATCTTGCGAGACCAAAAAATCAAATGCAATAAATCCTATCCAAATTCGATAGTTTACAATAAATCCGTGTTTTTTTTGAGAAGATAAAGTTTGCTTACTACAACCCGGTGACACAATATAATTCCTATAGGTCTTTGAAAAACAGCATAATTTGTAAATGACAGTTTTTCACTTAAACTTAACAAAATAAGAATTATAAATTTTACCTACTCCTCAATTAACGCTGGCTGTTCTTCACAACACATTTTCTAATTTCCTAACAGGAAATTCGATAAAACATAACAGACATATTTAATCGACAGTATTTTTGTTACTAGAGCCAAGAACTTCTCCATATTTATGAATTTTGACCGAGGATGTAAGTTACAGGTACTATTAAGTATATATTTTTGGTGGATAATATCAGCTACTATCCCCAAGTCCTGTTAATAACTTACAAATTCTGATTGTAGATATGGTCATCATATCAGCCGAAAGACGTCCATTGTTGGACATAGGCCTCCCTCAAGTGGGGGCTGTCGATTTGATTAAAGGAATTAATTTTCTATAAAAGGACACACTGATAAGAAATTACAAAAAGTTGTGATTAAGGTTTTCCCTGAAATTTCTTTATAAGAGACGAATTATTTATCTATTTCTGAGAATTCAGTCTCATCACTGGTTATTTTTAAATCTGTCGTCAGGAAAATTAACTTGTTTACCACTTCTGAGAAACCCTTCTCAGAACTTCACTAATACCAATTGGGATTATTGAAACACATCTTAGTGTCTTACATAGAACAGTAAATCTTACCGTGTATAAATATAACATGCAAGTGACATAAAAAATTAAGGTGATAAAAAACAGTTAAGTACCGTACTTAATTGTTTTTTAATCACCTTAAGTACTACGTACATAGTAACTTAGTTACAGTCAGGACTGTACATAAAGTTACTATGTACGTAGACACACATTTTAAAATTGCATATTAAGCTCCACAAAAATAATCTGAACATTTTTGAATTTTACCAAAATGAAGGTGGAGTAATGAATATAAATTTTGGCAGAATTTTACCAATAATTATCTTGCGATAAATTCCTTTTATGGTTCCATAAAATGCATTATGCCTGAAATACTGTTATCATGTTGCTTATATGGTTAAATACCAATATAATATGGCTACGATGTGGATCATGACACGATGTTATAGTATAATAATGTTACATTGTTTCATGACGGGAAATTTTATACGACTCGCATTTTTGAGCTCTTCTGAAACTATCATTCCATGTTATAATATAGCATTTACTTATAAGTAGCTAAAAATGAAAAAAAAAAGAATTCATCTTTGTTAAAAACTTTCTTCATGTGATAAATCAAAGTTGTATTCATTGAACTCTTTAATTAGTACAAATCCAAACATTATCTGTACTTATACTAAAGCTGAAGAGTTTGTTTTTGTTGAGCACGCTCATCTCTGGAACTACTTCATTTGCAAAATTCTTTTTGTATATGACTCATGAGGAAGGAAAACATAGGGATATGCGCGTAAAGTCACGGGCAAAAGCTAGTATATATTAACGTGAGTCTGCTTGTCTGTTACCTCGTCTGTTGGCAGAAGCTAGTAAAATGTAATTATTTATTTATTGATAAACAGAGTTGCTCGTAGAACAGATGGTCGATGGGCTGAAAAATTCAGGAGTGGCGACCGAGTACCGGAAGACGCAGTGTTAGAAAGAAAGAAAGAATAACATTTATTTAGCACATACATGAAACACGCACAGTACACAGAAATAAAAAAAATAAATATAGAGGTATGCCAAAAACCTGGCGTGTCTCGCGGCTGCACTAAAAAGGTCCATTTCAGCGTTGTGTCAGACAGACTGATGCTGTCTGACGCTGGTTTTCTAATGAACCTTTTATAGGACGAGTGACGGCTCATTTGCTTCAACATAATTCATAGGTAAACAAAATAAATAAAAATAAAATATTCATCTTAAATAAAGTAAATAAAATAGTATGTGTATTCGACTAACCACAACAACAAACCCTCCTCATCTCCACCTATTGTTAACATTTCGCTGAGTACCTATAGTACCTATAGTGCGGTAGAAGGCCTCCCACATGATGGACCGATGACCTGGTGAGGGTCGCTGGTAGCCGATGGATGCGAGACGTACATGATCGGTTGTTGTGGCGACACTAGGCCTATGTCCAACAGTGGACGTCTTTCGGCTGATATGATGATGATGATGATGAAGTTGAGACGTACCAAATAACCGGTCGATTCTGTGAAGTGGAAGATTTCAGAGGAAAAATACCCGTGGTTTTCATAACGGTTGCATTTTTATCAGTTTCAATCTACGTTTGTGTCTAGTTTTCTATAATGGCAGTCGCTGAAATGATTTTGGAACTAAAATCTGAAACGTTTAAAATTAGTGAAATTTTGAAAACTTCGTGTACGAATCCGCCTCGCAATTGGCTGTTTTTTTCCCACTGTGATCCATTGCTTATTCATAACGTGAAGTAGGCTCCTTAATTAATACTCCAGATAATTAAAACACAGGCAGTACGTAATTCAGGCTTAATTAAGATTACAGGAAGCGGTAACATGGCGGAACATCCTGGAACAATTAATCTCAGAAACACCTGATGAACAGCATCCGGTTATTAAGAAATGTATTAAAATAGATGAATTTGTTATTGTGAAATTTTACTTTGCTTATGGTTCCTACTACATGTTAACTTTTATTTATTTATTTAGGAGAGTACTACCACATCACATACATATAACATCATAAATATATCAGAAATTACAAAAAGTTGTCTGATGCACGTGACAATAACGGTGTACATAACTTTCCGTTTAGCTATCAGCTGTTTTATCATACGATATGTGATCTAATTAACGATAGTTGAAATACAAAATCCAATAATTCGCTACAAATAATCAAGGCGTCGCTTTATGTACCAAAAATACTTGTACTCAATCCGGTTAGACTGGAAGCCAACCCGATATAAAAAAGGATAAAAAGAATAATTGAATTAGAGAAGAAAATAAAAACAAGAACAATTTCCTAAAGATTTTGCAATGATTTTGGTAACATTGTAAAATTTACTCAATAATCTTGACAGCCTGCAGTCCATCATCATCATCATCATCATTATCATCATATCAGCCGATAGACATCCAGTGCTGGACATAGGCCTACCCCAAGTGTCGCCACAATAACCGGTCCTGTGCGTCTCGCATCCATCGGCTACCCGCGACCCTCTTCAGGTCATCGGTCCATCTTGTGGGAGGCCTTCCAACGCTGCGTCTTCCGGTACATGGTCGCCACTCCAGAACTTTTCGGCCCCATCGACCATCTGTTCTGCAAGCAATGTGCCCTGCCCACTGCCACTTCAGTTTGGCGATCCTTCGGGATATGTCGGTAACCTTCGTTCTCTTGCCCTCCACTTTTTTATGGGTGGGAAATCATCAAATATTTTATTCCGGTCGGAGCGGAAGGGACTACTCTTGCCCTCCATAGGTAGTTACATTCTTGCAAGACATAAGATTCAGCATTGTCTTAGTTTTAAAAGGTTTGAGCAGACAGATACGTCACAACAATGCCACAGTCTGCGGTAGCCTTTAACCGAGCCAAAATTCTTCTCAGTCGCCCTCAGTCCAACCCAGTACGGACAAATATCATTTGTCATATGAAGCGAGCTATGTAACTTGAAATAGCCGAAGCTAAACCCGGCCGTCAGATTTCAACGCTTTTGAACTGTCATATGTATGATCTTGAACCAACGTGCTCACAGGAGCAAGAAAGCTTATCAAGGATTTAAAGTGTAAGAATGGGCGCCAATCTCAATCAATCAATCATCTCCCGATAAGGGTCTCTCCACACCACCCAATAGTGTTATTTTCTAAATAGTATTTAGAAATTCGAACGGTATCTCAAGGCCAAGTACTCGTAATTAAACGTTCAAATTCAAGACCCAATCTAATCTCGCAGTGACTAGAACTTGTAGAAAAACTAAACAAATTGTAGAGAAATTAGAGACTTTTTGACAAATTGAGGAAGCAGACAATATATTAAAAAAAAGTAATTTTGTTTTCGATATTTGTGATTCTATCTATACATCATTTATTTCAACATTCGAATGGCATGCTACGTTACGTCGTGTCCTAAAATCCGTGTAAAACAAAACACATGCGCATGTTCGCTCTCGTTTTCACGTTGCGCGAATGCTCGTTTTGTAACATGGTACATTAAACTCCGTGACACCGGTCCGTAAAACGAAAAATTTGAAATGGTCACTTGAGTAAGCTTTTACGGGAACATTCTGACTGCCTAGCTTTATTACTTACGTAGGTACAAAAGTAATACTATTCAGAAAAATCTCACCGTGGTGAAGTGACCGTGAAGTCAGCTGTCAATCCATTAAATCAAGATCGAAACTCATTCAAGCTCACTTCACCTAAACTTTTACGGTGTGATATTTAGAGAGAATAGACCACCCGGTTCTAAGAAAGATCGATGCTTCGCAAATTAAACGCAAGTCAATTGATGCTATTGGCTTGTATTAACTTGATTCAAGCATTCGCCGTATGGTGTCAGACGTAAAAGAATATCACCATCCCATCACTGCCCATGGGTGTCGTTAGAGGCGACTAAGGGAAAAATCAAGACTCAATTCTCGTAATAGACGAACTTGTAGGTACGAAACCCTCGGAGCACTTTTCTGGTTTTTTTATGATAAAGTAGTGTTTTCATAAACATCCGTTATGACCACTTTACAATAAATTTAAGGGCAGTTGGGGGCATCTTAAAATTTTACGTGATTTGAATTTGGAATGTTACGATGAGGTCACGTTTTGCACTGATATTCCTTTCCCGTAAAATAGGCATTTTTTCAACTGATTTATTTCTAAGGTAAATCTATCCTTGACAAAATTCAATCTAATTATAAAGATATTAAATCTTATTAAATTCTATTATACCTACCATAAATATAGTTTGATAATTAAACAAACCAGAGACTATTATGTCGTCTTCAAACATGATTCCAATAGGGAGGGAGACAAAGCTTTATAAGACGCATAGCACTATCCCATTTTCCACAACGGAATCATGGTGGCATTTTGGCACGTCATAGAGGAGTTATAACTTTACACTGGTATGTAGACCTAGTCAGATACAAAAAAGTAGGTGTAATAAAAAAATGTTTTGGTATTAATTGAGGCCCATATTCCAAAACGTAAACTGCAACTCAATTCGAACTCCAACTCCATCGGAGCTTGTCATAAATTGAAGTTTTTGCACTTGTTTGCTCATCTCTCGAGTACGAAAACGTCAATTAGACAAGCTGACATTTTCGTGCTCATGTTTGAGTCGGAGTTCGAGTTGAGTTGGAGTTTACGTTTTGGAATATGGGCCTTAGTCGTCCGAACCATCGATTAGGACAACTCTCTTTGAATTACATAATTAATCCATAAACACTCTATCTGTAACACATTTTTCGGAAGAGAGTTTTGTAATTATTCCCCAAAAGTCCAGTTGGGTTTATCTTTGAAGATAGATCGACCAACGTTGCGTAATTCCTAATGATTGATGAGCAGTGAGATCGAACGCAAATCTAAATATTTAGATTCGGGGCTTAGAAGTATTATTTGTTTCTCATTCCATTATCCTTCTGCTTCCTACTTTTCTTTAATGAATTACGAAATTTTTTTGATCGAATAATTCAATTTTGTTTTCTGGTACTCTTATGTAATTCAAACTTCATTACTGCCAGTATTATCTTTTCAGTATTTATTCTTTTTTTTAGTGATTCTATCTCTTCTTCTCTATTTAAATTCGTGCAAAAGTATTCTTTTAAAGATGGCTTATGGCGATAAGGCCGTATATTGTGTTACCGTATGTAATGTTTTCTATATAACTATATTTTCAGGCACTTATAATCGTGTACATAATAAAGAGTATCCCATTGTATTCCATTTTAAACCAAACAGTTTTCAAAAAGTTCAAATGTCTCGTGAAAAAAATGTCTCGTGGTTAATCTATCCTTCATAATAATACCCTATTATGAAGGATAGATTAACCACGAGACATTTTTGTAGCACTTCTCAATCTCATTAATTTACCGAAAAAGTAGCATGTTACCGAAAAAATCTAATTAGTCCGTCAGATAAATTTCCAAGAAATAATAAACATGCTTTTTTTTCTTTTTTCACGTAAACAAAAACTTAAGACGATATAGTGCGTTGAAAACACGCGGAACGTCACGTCTCGTCCATCGTAGTGACGTCATGCGTGTTTTTAACGCACTGTATGGTCTTCATTTTTTGGTATTTTTTTTTGGAAATCTACCTGATAGACTTATTAGATTTTTTTCAGTGAAATACCGAGTGGATTTTGACAATCGATACCCATGCTTCCATACTCCATACTATTATTACAAATACGAACGTCTCTGCATGTCTGTATATCTTAATGCTACCTCTTGACGTCTTGACAGCTAAACTGACTGTCAATTCATTCGCATCTCAGTTGCAATCTGTCAAAAAAGTCATAAGAGGCCCTAGACAACGTGCCATTCAATTAGCGAATGCGACTGTCGAAATGCCAAAATGTAGGAATTTGATCACGTGACATTTCGATAGCATCTGTCAATCCCATACATTTTTGACGTATTGACAATCGCCTTCGCCACGCTACCGCTGACAGAATGTCACTTGTGTAGAGCCCAAGTTCCACATATTTTTGACAGTTGCTAAAAATTAGTAAAATAGGCACTCTTGTCAAAAAATAATTTCCATACAATTTTGACACTTTGCGACTGACATGTGAATGCGAACGTTCCTAATTAGTAGAATTAGCCTTCTAATTTGGATGATACACACGGGCAGACTAGGTATGTCCTGGAATTGGACATAGTATACTTTTATCCTGGGAGTAAGTTCCTTAGGGAACATTTTCTAATTTCATAAAAGCGAATCCGCTAGTGGAATCTAGTCTATGGTATAATGTAACTGTATCTAGAGCTCATGGTTGTCGATTTTGTTCGAAAGAGATACCGCGGCCCAGGAACGCAAAGGGCACTAGGAGGAGCACGAATGGGTCATAGTCAGTTAGAGTTTGACACTTCTTCCCGTTCCACCCAGAGCGGAAAGAGTCATTTGAAGATTTCCCATCCATAAAAAAAATCTTGAGCCCATTGTCCACGCTAGAACGTGTTTTCGAATTATAATATTTCACTTGAAAACACTATCATAATGCATATTATTATCTACTCGTCTATCTCCATCAAAGTTTTGCTTCACCAGTTGTTAGTAGTTGAATTGAGCACCTGATTCTGAAATGCAAGTTTCAAATGGTGTATACTCTGACTATTAATTGCAACTAATTCTGACTACGCCTACATATTTGAGCTGCAATTTATGAAAATCATTACCATGATCTGTACCTACATAATACGTGCGTATTCATATTTTAATGGTGTTTTTTTTGTAGCTGATAATGCTGATACCAACAGAGGCCCTTCCATGACATGACACGAGCGAGAAGGAGGGATGGAGCTATATAGGGTGTATAGCTCCATCCCTCCTTCTCGCTCGAACTACTCACGCTTTAATACGTCATGGTAGGGCCGCAGTAAAGAACAAAAACCTAAATGCAAAAAACGATTACAAAGTTCCAAACAAATCGCATTCAAGCAGTCTGAGGGTCAATTCTACTATTTTAAGGACATTCACATTCGCATCTCAGTCGCAATCTGTCAAAAAAGTCTCAATTTCCATACAATTTTGACAGTTTGCGACTGACAAACGAATGAGAACGTTGCTTAAAATTTTGTAGAATTGGCCCTCTGATGTAGCTGGTGGCATTATTACAGTTCAATCATAAATGTGACGTCACTAGATACCCCATAGACTTGAAAGAAGATGCTACAGTAAATAAAACTGTTTCAAAAAGATAAACTACCTAACCCCAATGTTAATCCCTACTATCCTAATAAGATTATAAATGCGAAAGTAAGTTTGTTTGTTCCGCTTTCACGCAAAATCGGCTTAACGGATCGTCATGAAACTTGGCACATATACAGCCTGGGATATGGAGAAGGACATAGGCTACTTTTTTACGCAATAACCGACATCCACGCGGGTGGAGCCGCTGGCAAAAGCTAGTTGAATTTATTCAAGACTAAACTTACCGTCAATCAACAGCGTTCTAAAAACATTTTTGTTTTATGAAAAATCTCAAAATAACCCTATGACTTAATGTTCGCACGTGACTGCTCTGTTAATGTCTATGATTTCTATTACAAACGAATAGAAATTATAATAGTCTGTGAAATACATCCATATTGTACACTTACCTATTAGTAGTGTTCCAGCTCATCAATTATGAAAACATTATAATTATGTACAGGTAATTTGAAATAACGTAGATAGGCAAACGAAGTAACTAAACGCGTAGGTGTAAAACAAAAAAATAAAAATCATGTCAATTTATTGATCGCAGTCATAAAAATTAATTATCAGAAATGATATTGTCTGTGTCTGTTCTAACTTCTACAACATAGTCGTAGAAAATCCCTATCTAATGTAAGATAACAGTCCTCAATAAGACCAATACGAACTGAAACTCCACTGATCCCCCAAGCCTTAAATGGCCTTCAGTTTTTGGCCCTCAGTTTTTCCTCCCGGAAGATTATTCAAATAACAAGGAAGCTACGAGAAATCATTTACTTATATCTATACAATGTTAACAGAACATTACCCGATCATGGCATAATTTAAAATATCAACGAAAAGATTCTGGTAAAAGTGTATTTTTTTTTTACTTTATTTTATTAGCCATAATATGGTTTAACCGTAGCGGGATTTTAACACACCCCAAATCTCCAAGCTTATCCCAAAAATAAGCGATCTGGCTGTTCTTTGAAAAAACGGTACCAGAGAAAATATTTCCTTGATAAAAAATATTCTATCTACTATTTTCAGTTAACATACCCCATTATTGATTAGAAATAGAACAAGAGAAAAACGGTAATAACTTACCTACCTCCAATGTCATAAAAAAATTAAATTAATGGCCGGTCTTCATAAATTATCTTCATCGCGTGTTTGATCTTTCATCGTTAAGTATTTTATTTAATAGATATGACAAATAATAATAAAAGAACGTGTCAAAAGATTTTTTAGTCCTCGTAAATGCATGTAGGTATTTGAAAACAACATTTCCGCATAATCAGGCATATAATAAACTCCCTATTTACAGCATGTTTTCTCATATTGACGTACAATGATGAAATGTAATAAATAATGGGCTTTATTTTCCACATTTAGTACGGCATCCGTTAACATATTAATTACATACAGAAGCAATCGAATTAAACGTGTGATATAAACCAACAACAAATTTTAATCTGGTCACGTCCGAAACGCCAATAAAATATCCATTAACTTCAGAAGTAACAATCCGCAATAAAATAGCCTTTATATACGAGAAAGTAAATAAAGTTAATAGACTTACAGTCACTCCTTTAAAAGAGACACTCCAATACTTTGTTCCACAAATTTAACCATCCATCACAAAACAAAACACAAGGTAATTGAGATATTTTTGTCACCACTGACTTGTTCTGTTCGCTAACGACAGTTTCTTATCGGGCCGCGTAACAATTTCCAAAGAGTCCGCGCGTGAGCGATACGTCCCAGCCTCCACGCGATCCGGAGACATCTAAAAAATCCCGAGTCCTGGAAGCTTATTGCCGTACAGTCGCGCGTTGGGAACTTCACTCTGTAACAGCAACGCCCACTGAAAATTGAGCTCTGCCACTCGATTCTACAGTCGAAATTCGTGTGTAGTTTTGGCTCATTTCGGCCGCAGAGCAAACGGAGATAGGGGCAGAAGCACAGATGCTGCGCGCATGCGATTTGGGCGACACACACATGTGTGCCGGGTGTTTGTTTGTGTATGAGTGTAAGAGCAACGTTACATTGTTTGAACCACTGCTATAGTGTCCATTGTTGTGGATATTCGGGCGGCCGTGATAACCGCCGGCTTACAATCAACCGTGATTAATATTTGGCTATCATATAGCAATTTGTTGCGTCACGCTAAAAGAAAGGGACGGTCAGGCTTGTAAAATAATTTTCCATGAGTTTACATATTCATAAGCAGAGAAAACCGAGGAGTAATATTTCATGTTTCTTCAGAATGGATAAATTATTCAATGATACATGAATTTAGTGTTTCAACCGATACCTTAAAAAAATCATTTGACGAATGTCTTGTATTTTTTTTATGGATGGGAAATCATCAAAGCGGAAGGGAATGTCAGACTCTTACTGACTAAAATCCATCCGTGCTCCTCGTAGTTCCCATTATGTTCCAGGGCCACGGTGACTCTTTCGAACAAAATCCGCAACCCTGGCGGAAGGAATGTCTTGTACTTGGTTAAGGAGTGGAATTCCCTGCCAGAGTCTGTTTCCTGATAGCTACAACCCGGAAGTCAAGAGTGTATAGATTACTTCTTGGCAAGCGTGCTCTATCTTCGGCCACATCATCGCTTACCATCAGGTGAGATATAGTGGTCAAGCGCGTGCCTATCAATAATAATAAAAATATATTATTTGATGTAAATTGGGTGTTGTTTAATTTACGAATACTAGTTCCCAAAAATCTGTTTATTTAAATAGGTTCTATTACCAGCTAATGTAGCTTACAGATTCCGTCGATATAGTGCTAGTTGATCCTGTGAACTTCTACTAGAAGCATATTTTTCAAACTAATTGTTCAAGAGCTACCATCTTTGCGACGGTTAAAAAAAAGAACTAAAATTAATCCCACGGACAATTATGATTTATTTGTATGAGGACAACCAATACATCCTGCGTGATATATCTGGACCTGTAAAATTTTTAACTTTTTCCCATGAGTTGTACTTTTATAACTACGGAAGGATTTTTGAAAGTTCATGGGATATAAAAGTTGGTATGGAAGTCAACAAACTTTCATACATCTTTCTTCAGCTTTTTTGATGAGCCTAGTGAAAGATTCATCCAGGTAGCTACTTACGGTTAGTCGTACAAAATACCTACTCGTATCATTTAAATCTGCTGTCATAGATTTTGAAATCCTTCTTTCAATTTGGAAATCCCAACATGGAGACGGCTTAAGCACATAATAATGTCAAAAATAAACACTAGACAATAAAAAAAATCAATTGCAAAACAAAAAATAAGACGAGTATTCAGTTAGGTACAGTAACAAGAATCGTAGTTTATGCAACGGTCATAATTTTATTATAATAGGGGTTATTAAAACACGAGCGTGGGTTTATCACAAGAGTGATAAACCCGTTGCAAACACTATTTTATCTTCGCTCATATAGTTGACATAAAACAAAAGTGGTAAAAATAGTTTACTCCAAACTCACAGCCCCGGAAAAAATATGTGGTATGGCGGGAAATTCAGATTCTCACTGTGCATGATTGCGCAGCGCGTGCATCCATAGACAATGAAATATTAAAAAGTGTACTTATAAAAAATAAAATGTTATTTTATAATGCAGTTGTTTAATACTCGAAGGAAAATGTTGCACTGTAATGTTTTTTTTTTAATTTAACCTATCCACAAAGAAAAAGTTACCTTTCCATGAAAAAAAAGTACATACGAGTACGTGTTTACACAATATTTTTTGAATTCATATTTGGAACATTACGTTGTGATTGTAGATAAAATTGTTTAAATTAACCAGCATAAACGATAATCGACAATAATCAGAGACCTGTCATCGTCAGCTTCAAGAATAATTGAGAGAATTCGGTTACGATAACAGTTGTATGTGACAAGCAAATAATTTAGCCATGTTGGTATTCGTGTCACGTAAGATAGTGATTCAGCCACCACACTACATCCCAAAATTGCCTGCATATCTATGTATATTTTGGTAAAGACCTTTTGACTGAACTGGGTCTGTGGATACACCCAAATATGATGTAATGAAGTCTTCTGACTACACGTTTACAAATCTTTCATGAAAACTAGAAGTATGAAAAAGTAACACGCCAAGAATCGTTATGAATTTATGCTAACAACCAAAGCTTCAACCTCAGGTGAAGTATACACGATTATATTATTAATTGTGATGAGAATGTGAAAGGAACTATACATAATGTGGTCCTAAAAATATTCTTAACATTCAAAGAAACCATAAACTGTCAATGAGCAGAAAGCGAACGATACAATAATAGTTATTTATGATATTAGTGCGGTAAGTTGGTTTTTACAAACGAGTAGACGAATGTAAGCACGAGACGAAGTCGAGGGCTTACCATAGTCACGAGTTTGTAAAAACCAAATCCGCACGTGTGTCATACAACGTTTTTCGACACATTTGCGAGAAAACATTACAATAAGTAATGAAACAAACTTTTTGTCTCTAGAAATCAGTCGGAAAGTCGCAACAATCTTTGACGTTTCTAATATGAAAATGGCGCGAATTTGCAAAGGGTGCCACATGCGCGTGGTGAAAATTAGAACCACATACTTTATTTTTTTTATTTATCTTCTCTCATTTTCTCTATAATATTAAAATGAGACAAACGTATACAGCAAAAGCACTTCCAAGGAGGTTCGATTATTCAGCTTATTTATTCTCGTGATGTGAAACTCCTTGGTGGAATTCTTATTAATTTTTATGGAAATTAAAAAAAAACCGTAAAGAATACGCACGGCGCTATACAACGGAGTTTGCGGTAAAATATGTACTTAGGTGAGAGTACCTACTTTGCCGCACGCTCCATTGTGTGGTGCATAATTTTTAACTTTCGAACAATGCATACAGGCTTCGTAAATGCATTTTTTGAGCAAATGTGTTGAAAATGATATTTATTTTGCAAGTACAAATTAATAACTCTGTTTCACGTCGAAATATTAGTTCATGTACTATGTAGGTAGCTATAGTAACCCGATTTGATATCGATAAACTCTCAACCAAATGTCAAAGCAATAAAGTTGCATTTGTCACGAAATCTGATACCTAATGTCCTGAACCCAAGTCTAAACCCCGAAGCTTGAAACCCTAAATGTCAGAAAGCGTACACCCGTTCACGTCCACGCCATATTGTTAGAGCTCATTTAACATGAGAACTATAATGTTTTGAGTGCCATGTATGAGAAGTTTCACTTGTCGCAACACTTTCATAAACACTTCTTTCATATTTAAGTGCACTTGCTACTTCACTCGGTTTCTGCTTTAAAATGCTTTTTAGCTGGCCATTCAATGTTTTGTTAAACTTCTTTTAGTTAACGATAAACGTTCGAACGTACGCGTATGTAGCGTACGCAGTTCGTGTTGTTTCTTTAATTTTGTTTGCAATCAATACTTCGTTTGATTTTGTCTCATTTAGTATGTAAGTGTATAAATGTTTCAGCCCAATCATACCCTTTAACGCTTCAGGCCTAAACCGTCATTAATTATGTTGATTCAGTTGCAACAATTACCAGTAAAATCCAGTGACATCTGATACTTTACTACGTAGTATTTTGCCACCAAAACGGTCTCGACACAGCACCCACGAAATAAAACACCCCGTTCTACATTTCAAAAGTTCTGACGTAACTTCAAAATGGAAAGCATCCCACGATCTCTAAAATTTCATAAAAATTCTGTCAAAGATTTGTAGTTACTGGAAGAAACCGATTCTCGGTGTCAAGATCACACCTTCCTCTGCGCAGTAGTAATGTCGGTATGTCAACCCCCTTTTGAAGTCCGAATATACTCTCAGGTGTATTCAACGACTTCGATTATCCGTTTACAAAAGTCCCGAGCTCAATTCTCACCAAACTTGTTTAATTAAAGTTTTCGCACTCTTTTTCCCTTTAGGCGGGAAAATAATCCCTTGTTTGGAACAGAGAATGGAGTGGAGTACTGCTGTTGTATTTTTTTTTTCACGAGGTTTTCTTTGTTTCGCATATATTATAATTATAGTAAAATACCATACAATGTACTGAATACTGTTTTATCTCTTAAAAGTTTACTGAAAACATAAAAGGAACTGTAGCTTGGTTTTATTTTTAAACGTGCCAAATGTTGTGTGGGGTTACATAAAAAATACAGCTTTTCAAGCGCTTACAAGAATTTTTAAATTCACTTATCACTTGCATTTATGATTTCTTCACTGTCAATTATAATATACGGGGTTTGTATTGAAACATAGTACATTCATACTTTACACGTAGCTTCTCATAAAAAGGTGAAGAACGTCCATAAACTTCACCTACTTATAGCAAATGTACGAAGAGATTGCCCTAAAACTTTGTGCAATTTAATGTAACAGATTCTCCACGCCACTTGATATCCAGAGAACGTTAGTCCAAGTTTTTGTAGGCACTCGGTATTTGCTTTCGGGATTCGAGTTGAACTTCCAATATGCCGGAAAGTATTCGTGCATTCGCATGTTCGGAGTGTTAAACATCCAGGAATAAGTTTTACTGCGATCAGATAGTAAACTTTACCGTTGGGACCGTTGGATTCAGATGTTCAATGTCTGTAAGTACTTTATTACTTGCCACCATCGACGTCGTTGAAACCGATTCATAAGTACATCCTGTTAATTCTTTTTATTTCAAATCTCTGTTTTCTTTTTCTAACTCTTTGTCACAAATCTCTGAGTGCCAATTATTTTACTAATATTTTTGCATGCCAGTCGCAGTCTGTCAAAAATGTATGAGTATTGAGGCTTTTTTGACAGCTTGCGACTGACTTGCGAATGCGAGCGTTGCTTAAAAACTAGTAGAATGAAATGATCACTGCTAATTTTAGTACTTGTATGTGCAAGCAAACCTTATTTATGACAAAGACGTTAACGCGATCGAGCTTGAACATACAAAAACTCTCACCAAGGCCGCAACCCTGGCAGTGCTCTTAAGGGTTTAGTAACCCTTAAGAGCACTGCCAGGGTTGCGGATTTTGTTCGAAAGAGTTACCGTGGCCTTGGAAAGCAAAGGGCACTACGAGGAGCACGGATGGGTTTTAGTCAGTAAGAGTCTGACACTCTCTCCCGCTCCGCTCAGAGCGGCAGAAGTCACTTGATGATTTCCCATCCATAAAAAAAACCAAAAAAAAACCCTTCAGAGCATCGTTCTCTTGTTTACATTTTTTAGTAATTACTTCTGTCAATATGGTTTCCTTTTCACTAACTGCTGCGATTGATCCTGTCTTTTTTCAATCTAGCGGTAGTTTAAACATTGCTTTATGAATTTCATATGCTTGGTTTCCCAACTAAACTTGACTGAACAATTAAATACTCCAAAGCTCACCTGTTGCTTTTATCATAGATGTTGTACCAGTAGGTATGTGCATTCATGTATATACAGCAGTATAACCGGGTCTACTGGCCCAGTAACGAGAAATTAATTGAAACCGGTTTGGGCAGCGTTCTCTATGGACTAGAAAAACGAACGGCATTTGTTTTAAAACAAGTTGGTAACGTTTTGTTTGTATCCTCATCCCAGAATAATGTGTCCAAGTCTGGTTGAATAGGCTGAATAGTCGTGTGGCCCCTCAGAAATAGCTCTAGGAATATGAAAAAAGACTGGTTAGGTGGCTAAATGCAGAAAACAGAACTGCAGAGCAAACTAAATACATTTTCTGAGATCCTTCTCAGAAAACTCGTGATGAGTTTACGAAGTAATTTTATAAAACATTTTTTTTAAACTTTGAAGAAAGACACAATTATAATTAAATATAAAATCTTCTCTCAAATTCACACAGAACCACTTCAACTCCAAGAACACCAACTATCAACTCCAAGGTAAAATGATTGACAGTACTATTTCTATGATAAACAGTTTGCAAACTGAGTCCAACATTATTAAAGTTTCTCCGAGAATTTTAGAGAATGTTCTTCTTGGCTCAGTGACACAGCGCGTTAAGAATACTTCAAGGCTTTATTATGAACCCTTTCTAAAAACTGCTACCTACTTGTCAGAAGCAGAACTTAACAGGGGGGTAGAATATTAAATAGACTTCCATTAAAACTGTCGGCGAGGGGGTACGGGAAATAACAAGGCTTAGGTTAGACCTAAAAACTCTTATTAAAGCTGTATTGTTTTCATCAGTTTGAACACAAGATATAAGGCACATCTGACATCTTAGACAGCTAGTAATTTTCATTAAAAAAATTCAAATGTCGAGAATTGATGATGCGGGTGGTCAATAGGTTAGAAATTTAAACTACGTATCTTAAAACGGTCGGTAGACCGTACACGCGCTGGGATGACGACATTAAAAAAGTCGCCGGACCGCACTGGATTAAAGTCGCCAAATGGAAATCTTGCGAATTCTTCACCTGAGAGGGGTACATGCACATAAAAATTTAAATAATAACTTTAATAACCTACAAATAATAATTATAATAATTACCTATACGTTATATTTAAATATACATTTTTTTCTATTAGATTCCTAAATTATATGACCTATACTTTTATAAAAGCTTCTGACCGCGACTTCGTACGCGCATATCCCGTTTTTTCCCGTTCCCGTAGGAATTTCGGGAAAAATTTCAGCTTTCTATGACCAGTACTTTCGGGTGTGCGTGATCTGTCAGACACTCAGTCACTCATTCACTCAGTAACGAATTTTAAACATTGATTAAATAAATAAAAACTGTCAGTTGCTGACTTCAAAAAAGAGGAGGTTATCAATTCGGATGTTTATATATTTCAATGCCTTTCATTCAATTCGACACAAGAGCGGTATATAAAGTCTCTCCACCACTCTATATCCACATATTGACCGATTCAGTAAATACTGCAAACATGAAATTATTAATTTTCTTTTACGAGTAGTGATCGACTTAAAGTAATATCCTGTTGCAACAGATCGTCATGTCGCCGCAAGTCGTATTCACTTTATTTATGCATTTCGAGGCCATTCCTGAAATATTTGTTCGGTTGAAATAACATTTAAAATTAAGGGAAGACACGATATTACATTTGGTCAATTCTAAAGTATGTATCTTCGACCACATCATCGCTTACCATCAGGTGAGATAGTGGCCAAGCACGTGCCCATCAATAATAATTTTTAAAAAATGTATCTTTATTTTATTTCATATTTTATTAAATGTGCCCCTGGCAATTCATGCACAGAATTGATGAGTTCAGCAAAATTGCTGAACTCATCAATTCTGTGCATGAATTGCCAGGGGAGTTTAGTAGGAAATCCTACTAAACTAATATAAATTTTAGATGAAACAAGAACAAAGTTAGAAATACAAATACGGAAGAATAATTATTTTTTTGTAAAATTTTATAATATTCAGTTTATAATTTGATTCGATACAATAAAAAAATATCATTTTGGTGTTCGGTATTTTGTGTACCTTATTAGATTTAATGTGATTTCATATCAGTTCATGAAACGTGAATACGTTCTCCAGCGTCTTTTCTAACAAATCCAACATGCATACCTCGAATAAAGTTAAATTTATATTTCTTCGGCCAGGACTTTTTTTTTTAGGTATGACCACTGGCAGGTTAACACGCAAGGGCTATTAACCGATAGCTCGCCGTCCGATCAGAACAGGCTCGGGTTGACGGCGCGCTGTGTTCTACGCGCGCCAATCCAGCAGACGTCAGCATGGGTCGGGGCCCATTAGGGCCAGAGCCTACCAGGGTTGCGGATTTGTTCGAAAGAGATACCGCGGCCCTGGAACGTAAAAGGCACTAAGAGGAGCATGGGTGGGTTTTAGTCAGTAGAAGTCTGACACTCCCTGCCGCTCCACCCAGAGCGGGAGGGGTCATTTGATGATTTCACATCGTTTAAAAAAAAAAAATAATAAAAAAAAAAAGGGCTATTAACCGACCCTGATATTTTTCATTTAATGTTGACATTTTCCCAATACTCAAGCCTCTACTGGTAAACACATGTTAAAAGTAGTCACGTACCAACTCAAAATCCCTACTAATATTATAAATGCGAAAATATTTATGTCTGTCTGTCTGTGTGTTACGCTAAAACGGCTGAACGGATCGTCATGAAATTAGCAGATATGGAGAAGGACATAGGCTACTTTTCACGCAATAACCGACATCAACACGGGCGGAGCCGCGGCCAAAAGCTAGTTATAAATACAAAAAAGGTCACTGCCATCTTTTATTCAAGTGACCATTAAGTAAGTCGATTTGCAATCTGCGGTACAAACGTAAGCGACTGCTCCCCCTCACAGTCCCAAGCAAGCTATTACATAAGCCATGCTATTAAACAAACTGTCGCCTTTCAAGCTATTTTTGTTCCAACTTAAGATAAAATGGCTCTTTTGGGATGATTTCGATTGCGTTTTGTTGTCAACAAGATGTGTTATAGAGTACTTCAACAATTTGTTTCGATTAGAGTCTACCTATCCATCATTTTGACACTCATTTGTATAGGATTAATATTATTTTGACAGTAATTAATTTGAATGTAATTCCATTCATTCAGGATGATTTCATTAGGATTAATCCAGATTAATATTGGTGCAGTATTTTTGGAAATAAATTTGGGCGTCTCATTTGTAAAGGTCTCTGAAACGTTTAATTTAAAGATAGGCATAACAAACGTAATGAAAATCTTTGGCAATGAGCTGCTTTTAAAAAAATTAACTCTGTGTAAACAGTGTGTCCATTCATTTTAATTCCACGTAGTTAAGCATCCGTGTTGTTTCGTGTCCAAGCTTCCAGTGTTTCATCTTTATTGTCCTTTTAGACTAAAAACACGTGGTGAATCCGAATAAAAAAAATCACTCCGCGCCGCAAATCCAGTAATTGGATCCCCGCCAAGCGTCTACTCTCATGAAAATGAGTCGTAAACTTAAGAAAATTTTCGCTTGATGGGTAATATATTTTTACGCTCAATCCTTATTAGGGAAAGATCGTCGAGTCATGTCTTCATATCTGTCTGTCAGGAATGTTTGGTGGCTCCCTTCGTTGGAGTCAGTGAACCAAAAAATAAGGAATAATTCAATATTTGCTAGCTTTAGGTGACAATGCGATAAGGCGACTTATTCAATTTGTTATGAGATAAACATTGCGGATGAAGCTTTATTTTGTTAGGTAAAAATAGTTACCTCCCTTAGATTTATATAGATAGATTGATGGAACCCAGTTGTCTTTCGCTCTTGGGGTGGGCGCTAATAACTGCGACACAGTTACTAAACTAACACAGTATTAACGTACACAAAAATTGTTACTACTTTTTGTTCCAATAAAATATTTGTATTTGTATATTTGTATTTGATTATTTTAGGGTGAAAGTCAAAAAGGAAGGGGAAGGATGAATTTGCCCAGCAGTGGCACCAATACAAAAAACTGTTGTCGCTTCGTTTCTGCTAACATAGTTTTTAAGTTGTTACAAAGTAAATCTCAAATAAATGTCCCAAAACATGCTCAGTGCCAATTCTACTAATTTTTAAGCAACGTTCGCATTCGTATGTCAGTTGCAATCTGTCAAAAATGTATGGAAATTAAGACTTTTTTGACAGATTGCAACTGACATACGAATGCGAACTTAAAAAGGCCCTCTCGTGTTTCTACTTCAATAGATTGAAACAAAATTATATGACGAACTTTTGATTATGATATCACATAAAAAAAACCGTACTTCGGTAAACCTATGACAGTAAGTCCGTTGCCATAGCAACCACAACTTCTAAATAAACCGATCGCCTTTGAATAATTTCCTCAAACATTGTGAAGAAAATAACAAAGATTTCTTTTGTTGTCACTGGTCTTTGATGTACCTGTAAAGTTAATGGCTCGAGTAGGTTTATTTGTTTGTTTTACAATATTCTGAGAAATAATTCCGGTTATTTATATTTTGATTGTTTTTATGAAGCAATAACAGTTTTTGGATATTCAGGGGCAATGATTATTTCAAATATTTTTTTATAATTCAGGTATTTCAGACACGTTTCACGTCACTTGATATTCAAATTAGCTATAGCTCGCGGCTTAGTTCGCGTCCGTTTATAATTTCACGCGACTTACTATCTATCTATTATGGCCTATTCAAACCTAAGCGGTATTCGCTACCGTCTGCGGTAGAGAAACCGAGTGGGTATGCGGTAATATAACTGTTCACACCAAAGCGGATTTCGCTATCCTTGTGGGTAGAATACCGAGTTCGAGTTTCGCCCAGTAAGCCAAACGATACCTATGCGGTACTATGGCACCAGCTTTTCCGCCAAAAAACCACCAACCAAAAGCGTCAGCGAATACCGCTTAGGTTTGAATAGGCCTTTAGGGTTTGATTTCCGTACTTAGTTCTGATGTTGGACCATTGTGCGTTAGCCAGTCGCAGAAGATATAAATTAGTATCACGTGATCCAGGCGTCACGTGACCCTAATTTATTTTTCATAAACAAAATAAGACAAAGTAACTTCTTATAACATTAACTATTTGCTAGTGAAAGTGCTAGATTAGCCAAACATCCAAACAGACAGACAAACGGACTTGTAAATATTCAACTTTTTTAGCACTTCGTATTCATTATAATTACATGTTTACAGCTCAATCAATTTCTTATGTATTCGGCGGATAGAAAATTCTGTATCGTAAATGATAAATTCTTCGGCACACTTGTCGCAAAACAATGTCGGTATCGCTAACAAGATTCTTAGTAAATCAATATCAAATTGGTAGCACTGAGTGGGATGGTACGAACAGAATTCCACTTTATGTCGTCTATAACTTGTGGGTATCGAAACAACACCTGGGCCCTGGCATACATCATAATAACGTTATAGTTATGTTTGAAGGTAGGAAGGTATCGTGTGCGTTGTGTTATGTTTGGAGCCAGGCATTATTTAATGGGTAGGTACTAGGTAAGTCCAGGGTTGCGAAATTTGTTCAAAAGAGTCACCGCGGCCGCGGATTCAATAGATGACTTCTCGTCCTTAATAAAACAGGTAGGTACTAAAGTTGTCAAAAAATTAAAAGGCCCGTTTTGACAGCAGGATACAACATTACTTTACTAGTGGGAATGAAAGAGACATGAAATAAATCTCTTTGTTGTATCCTGCTGTCAAAACGGGCTTTTTTGACAACTGTTTGTAAGTAGGTATCTCTGGTCAAGTGACATTCTGTCAACGGCAGCGTAGCGAAGGTGATTGTCAAAACGTCAAAAATGTATGGGATTTCTCGAGTAGTAGCAGGAAACTAAAAATCTTAATTTGAGATACTTTGACAAATAGCAATCAAATGCCTGGTTCACCAATACCGTGTATATGAACAAAGTTTGGTTTCTATTTGAGATTTTTGACCGAATGAAAAAAATGTGAAACGAGAATATCAATATAAATTAATGAAATCTAGCCTTATGTAAAAATACTACCAAAAGGCAACAATATCTACAAACACGACGCGACGGCAAAAATACTTCAGAAACGCCTGCCATAATCCGTACAATTTGCAAAGCTATTGAAATACACATGCAACACCCCCAGTCGCTAATTAGGCGAAGAACTTACACTTCACACTTCTGGCTTTATGTGTTACTACGGAATTCCGGATGCGGAATTCTCCGCGAGCTCCAAGAAGTTTACCATACGGAATACCTAGTCGAGGAGCTGGTATTAAAATAAAAGCTTTTAAAAAATAGTTAGCATGTCTTTTTTTCGATAAGTAATGTGTGTGTGTTATTTTAAGTTTTAAATCGAAAATATATTTATTTATTTATTATTTATTAAAACTTTATGTACTAGTAAAAACACTGTACAAGGCATATTTGATGAGATTTTTTCCAGTAATGGCTTGTTATTTAATGACATTATCGCCTCTATCATCCGGAGGAACCAATTTTATAAAATAACAACAAATGACAATAAATTGTAAAAACGTGGAATTTAAATTTAAATCAATTTGCAATGTATGCAATGGCTTACTAGGACCAATAGGGACATGCATAAAAAATATCTACACAGTTTATCTCAAAATATACAAAAATATATGAACAGTGAAAATAGAATCAAAATTGATCGAAAACCCAAAGAGATATAACTATTTTAAACAAATATATCTCTGTTCTTCTCGCAAAAACGCTTTTTTTATGGCAATTTTATAGGCGTCATGGACTTTGACGTAAAAATCCATATCGGACTTCTCTTTCTATTTATCAGCATTGAAGCTTTATAACTTCATCGCCGATTTAAAAAAAATATTTCATAAGTGTTTTCTAAAGCTAATAATTTCATTTTTAAATAAAAAAATTGCATGCTTATTCCCTATTGCTTCCACCCGGACTTAAGTCGTTAAGAGTTTTTCCGATGAGTGGATGAAGTTTCCTAAAGACTTTGAATGTGAGTGGATGTTATAGTTGGAAGAAAAACGCCTGAACAATATCGTATAACATGGGGGTACCTATGTATCTAATCAGTTGTAGCACGGCTTAAACGGGTTAATTAAATAAAACATAGGTATATCAAAACTTTAAGTCTGCACCTCAAATAAATTATTTAAATCTTACCTGAGCTCTCCGAAATTCGTAACTGCCGGCTTAATTACACTATTTAAAGTTTTATACCTCTGAAAATGTTTACCAGCTCTGTACAAACTGCAACTGATTAAAGTAGCTGCAAAGAACTATTGTCCAAAGTAGTTTAAATTGGTTTAGATCCGACGCCACTGTTCTTAGGAGATAAGGACTTGCTATGGGTAGGTATCTAATTCGCTAAAGTGCGTCACGATGGTGTCCGTTTTCCCGAAGACGAACGAGCGATTGCCCGAAGAACTGTTAGTCGAACGAACGAACGCCCGAAAAAGTTTCGGATGAATGTTCGTTTGCCTGAAGAAATGCTGGTCGAACGAACGGTTGCTCTAAGAATGTTTGCCCAAATGTTCGTTTGCCCAACGAACTGTTGATCGAACGAACGATTGCGCGAAGAAGAGATAATAGCTCAAGTTTCTTATTCACTAGAAATGCTTAGAAAAGCTATCTAAAATTTTCCTCTAGAGCACCACTCAGCAATTTTACTACGCCATTTAATAAACTTTTGATCTTCGTTTTTCATCATGAACTCTTTAAAAATCTATTAAGCGACGATTATGTGGTTGTTAAATTTTGAAACTTTATAGGTACTTTAATTTTATATTGTGGCTCTTCGTTTAGGACTTAATTTATGTCATCAGATTTTTTCAATTCCAAGGCAATTACTTAAAAAATAAATTTGAAGCTTTTTAATAATAATCCAATCTTTGCTTGATTTGACAGATTCTAGAAATTATACTCCTATATTCTGTCATAACCACCACTTAACTCAATCATATTGACAGTATTAGATTGTTAGTGATTGACATCAAAAGAGGGTATTTTTTCGTTGTCACAGCAACTCAGTCTCCTCCAAAGGAACTTGGAATATTAGCCATAATGTTCTCCAGACGGCTTGTTATTGTGCAAAACGTACCGCAACGACCCGGATTCATGGAACCCTATGAGGCTTCACCATTTTTTGATCTGGCAACCCTTATTGTGACAGTAATAAAAAACCCCAACAACCCACAACGTAAGTTAACTGAGCAATAATCACCCTCCTGCCCTTATCCCGATTTATTTGGGGTCAGCGCTGTACGGTTTTACCTTCCATACGTCTATATCAGGCATTGCTACTGTGTTCACACTCCTCGTTAGCACTTTTCACACAGTCTGTCCATCTTTACGTAAGTCTGACTGTTGAACTTATTTTAATGACGTAATGCTTTTAAAAATAAAATAGGTATATTAAATTAAGTGGTAGGTACTTAAGTAATATTGTTTTAATGTACCGTCAACAAAGATATTTGATATGCAGGCAGCTATCTTGAAACTATTTTTAAACAATGTTGTGAGTGTGCTGAGAATTATTGTACAGCACGCTCGTAAGTATGTCATAAGCTTAAAAAGTTATAACGCACACATTAGAAATAAATATCGGCAGTGCAGTGGTATGTATGTTACGGCTAATAGCCGAAGTGCGGCTACACCTAGTTTTAGCCGGCTACAACTAGGTGCAACCCGGCTACAACTAGTTATAACCTAACCTCACAACACTTTAAAATTCCTATTTCTGTGTGGTTTAAAAAAAAAATCCGAGTCGGGGTGCCCAATGACCCGGCTAAAACTAGGTGTAGCCGCACTTCGGCTATTAGCCGTAACATGTATACCAAATAGCTTTGATTACTGTAGTGCTTGTTGGTAAGAGGCAATAGAATTTTTGATAGACATAAATGTGAAATAACGGTCAATGCCCCACATACATTGATTGATTAGAAAGCTAACCTGAATCGACTTCTATCGTGATCCTTTATGTTCTCTAGTAATGAAAAACGGTTCATAATTCATTGTTTGTGTGTCTACGAAGAGATAATAGGGAAAGGTCCATGTACTTTGTTGCAAGTTTATTTGGCGCCTACCATTATCAATTTTATTAGTTCCTGCGTTTTACCATCTTTAATAAATTCACAAGTTAACTAGTTTCAACGACCTACTGCATTCGAAAAGCCAACTTCCTGCTTCAATTATGTCGTTATCATAACACGACAATCGAATTTATTTGTTGTCTCTCACGACCCCCGTGGGGTGACGTAGGTGTAAAATTAAATGAAATTAAAATTAAGGGTGTTAATTCTGGTATCCCGATACTGCTGGGATCCATTATCTCAGGAAATATATTAATTTAATTACCATACATTAACGCGTTATGCCAAATGAGTCATACCAAAGACTAGTGATTTTATTTTTACTGAGAAGGCAGTAGACGGCTTTTTTTAACATTGCATAATTATTATTGCAAGCAAATGAGCTACGTATGGTATTCCGAAATACCGCTCATCGAAAGGACGGTTTTCCGATAACACTCTACTCCGACGGTTAGTTGAACGAAAAAATAATTGGCCGATGAAACGTTTCGCCGATAATATTATTCATCGACGGTTGGTAGTCCGAATGAATCCTTCGCCGATGTAACGGTTCACCGAAAACACTCTTCAACGACGATTGGTTAAACGAACGAATCTTTCGCCGATAGCATTCAGTTTACGCTAGCTATTATATTTTATAATAATGTGCAATGCAGCTAAACAATACTCGAGTCCCATATTTAATTTTATCAGCATAGATGAATAAATAAATACCGGGAGCTTCCGTATTAAAGATAAGTCCCTAAATGACGCATAATGCACTCATTACCCATTTGTCACCAGCTAATATATTAACTGATTTTGAAGTAGCAGTGATCAATGAAGTCAAACGACAGTTTCCAGACTGCGCCCACAGGCTATGCTTATTCCATTTGACCCAAAGTATTTGGCGTCATGTCCAGTCAGAGGGTCTCGCAAGGCGATATGCTGAAGATTTCACATTTGCGCACAAAATCAGACACTTAGTTGCCCTCGCTTTTCTTGAGCCCGCTGAGATATCCGAAGCCTTCGAAATCATCCAAAATAAAATATTGCCGACAGAAGCAGCTGAAATTGGCCACTGGTTTAAGAAATATTATGTTGGATCACATCACACGGAGCAAAGAACTAACACGGGTTTGATAATAAAAAGAAATCAGGCATTATTTCCACCAGCTATGTGGTCAGTTTACGATCGCACACTTTCTGTTCCAAGGACACAAAATGCATTAGAATCGTGGCATGAGCGATGGAACACGCTTCTCCATAGAAAAAAATGGAACATTTATAAAACAATTATTGAATTTGCTAAAGAGCAGAAGCATACAGAATGTGTCATTGAACGAATCAACTCCTCGGAACCCATGCCAAAGCGTAGACGTAATGCACAGGTTGAATATGATGCTAGAATACAAACACACTTATCACAAAAGAGTGAAATGAATATTGAATCTTTCTTAGGTGGATTGGCCCATATTCTATACCTGAAAAACAAGAAATAAATATTTTTTTTATATCATTAAAGAATTATAATAATTATAAGTACAAATAATAATAATAACTCACAATTTACTATAACTTCAAAAATTGATCACGTTGTGTTACTTTTATTTGTTTTTTGCTTTGTTCGCACAGTTTATTTAATTTTTTTCTATTGTCGCAGTTCTAATAGAGAAATCATAATAATCATAATCATATTGTTTATTGTAAAAAACAATATAAATTTGCCTTTTTGATTAATTTTCTTATTGTTAAATAAAACTTTGTTTTTCCATGTATTATTTTATTATTACCTGTATTTTTAACATGACTTCTACAAGACCTAAGGGTGTTGTCAAGCTGAAAGAAAAACTATCCATTTGGCAAAAGAATTCCCCTACAACGAGTGCTATCGGCGAAAGATTCGTTCGTTTAACCAATCGTCGTTGAAGAGTGTTTTCGGTGAACCGTTACATCGGCGAAGGATTCATTCGGACTACCAACCGTCGATGAATAATATTATCGGCGAAACGTTTCATCGGCCAATTATTTTTTCGTTCAACTAACCGTCGGAGTAGAGTGTTATCGGAAAACCGTCCTTTCGATGAGCGGTATTTCGGAATACCATACGTAGCTCCAAGCAAATAGTATAGAAATAGTCTTGCTAAAAATCTTAATTTAAAACGTTATGATTCTGGTTTAGATTACATTTTTATATTTGTTCAATACAAGTAAATTAGATACCGGGACTCCTCCGTGCCTGTGACTTTTTTTATAAAATCCGACCGCACAAAGCAACTAAAAAGTCTAGAAAATATCACTTTTCAAGCTGTCTGATGCAGTTGGTGGTGTTTATTTTGGTTTAATCACAAATTCCATTCCATCGACTGCATCAGACAGCTTGAAAAGTGATTTTTTCTTAACTTTCTAGTCGTTTTTCAAGGTTTGATATTGTTTGTTTACTCTATTCTATCTATTATTTTTTTATGGATGGGAAGTCATCAAATGACTCCTCCCGCTCTGGGCGGAGCAGAAGGGAGTGTCAGACTCTTACTGACTAAAACCCATCCGGGCTCCTCGTAGTGCCCTTTGCTTTCCAGGACCGCGGTAACTCTTTCGAAAAAAATGTGCAACCACCACCCTTAAATATGACCACGCATTTCTGGAACAGCCTGTATGACCTTTCGCTGCTAGATAGTTAACGCTGTATAAGTAAGTAGTTAAATATTTCCATCTGTATAATAAGCACCTAAAGCAGATCTGATGTAGGTACAAGTAGGTATAACTGTTATTGAAAGCATAGAAAATTAAACTTCTACAAGCCTTATATTACTATCAAGACCGCCTCAGACTTCAGTCGATTGAAAACTGAAATTTCTCACATTTAAAGTCTAGACGAGTGACTGACAAATAAACTAGTTTTCTTTCTTACTTTATTTCTTTGACAAATACTGTCTCGAATCTCTGTTAGACTACCTACACATGTAATTGTATGCTTGTCATGCATGCAAACAATCCTTTTTGTGGGAACACGAATTAGCTATTCTGGGTTAATTCTTGATGCTGAATCAGCTGCGTGAAACGTTGGCTTGAAAAACGTACTTAAGTACAAATGTAGACACAATGGAGTTCGCATAATACTATTTAAACTTTTTACCCGACTGCGTCAGAAGCAAACCAACATACATACGCTCGAAAAACATTACTCTCATGTTTTTCGAGCGTATGTATGTTTGTTTGTATGTATGTCAATTTCTATGGCACGCCCTACAGCCCAAACGGCTGGACGAATTTTGACATATGAGGTGTCGTTGAATTCGTTAGAATTGTGGCAGTGACATATACAACGTGTAACAGAATAAATGCAATACCTCTTAAGGAGTCATTGTACTCATCATTATGAACAACTTTCACTACGGGACCAACAAATGAAATCGCGCAAATGACTGCCCCATACATTTTTGTGCACGCAACTCGACAAAATGTACTGAACAGTTGATATTTTTTTGCGATTGCGGGATTGATCCCATTGTAAGAGTTGTTTATAATTATGAGTTCAATGACCCCTTAAGAGGTATTGCGTTTATTCTGTAACACATTGTATAGCAATATAAATTTTCAAATCTCACTAAAATATAGGAAATAAAAAATGACTTGATTGGAACTTTTTAGTCGTTTTTAGCGGTCGGGTTTTTTGACAGTATTTTTTTACAATATTATGAATGCGGAAAATTGAAAATAAATCGCTTAACCGATTCTGAGTATTTTTGGAACAGACATGGATGGGACCCTGGAGAAAGTTACTGGCTATTTTTTGTGAAAATCTTTATTAACATGTGTTAATAAAGATTTTATTGATTTTGATTTTCAAACTGCAGGCAAAAACTAGTTTGTTAATATGTTTTAAGTAACTTCTGAACTCATAATAGTTACAAGCTGGACGAGGTGATTACAGAAAGGTGATCAGGATCACAGAAGCGTGGAGATTGCCGTGAGAAAGGGGTGTTTGGGATGCATGAAGGAGACTCCTTGTGTAGCGCAATTTCTTCTCTTCTATTCTTTTTCTTCTTTTTCTTCTTTCAGGCACTCAACTGAACCGAGCGCTCAGCGCATGCTTCCCTTGCGGTGGTAGGGCTATCGCCCGCCTGGTTCGCGACCACTCTCCGGAGTCCGGCGTCAAGCAGATTGCTGTGTTTCGTCGACGCGTGGGAGTACAATTGCCTCAAGGCATCTTCTGGGCACGCTCGCTCTATCATAGACCTCATTCATCGCTTTCCATCACGCGTGATCGAGGTCAAGAGCTAGCTCATTCCTCAATCAAATAAGGGTACGCAATAAAATAGTATTTAAACGAGTGACTGTAAATTAAAGTTTTAAGTGACAAAAATAATTAATTTACGTTATAATATTACTAAGTGAGCGACTGACTGCGAGTGACGAAGCAAAAATCAACAGAACAGCAACTTACAAACATTAATTTGAGTTACTTAAAATACAAAATGAGAAGCTTCATAATATTTGAGCGACCTAATATTTGTTTTAGAGTGAACGTTACGTCCTGCATTTTTTTCAATATTTGGTAAATTATATTTCTGGATGGTTTAAAAAAATATCGCCTACGTTTTCATTTTTTTTAACTAACCTAACCTAACCTGTCCGAGTCGGGGTGCCCCAAATCCCGAGCTCGCATCATTGGCTCTTGCGCACCAAATAAAACACAAAAATCGTCTCTATCTTAATATTGAAGTTGCCCTCTCTGTATTTCTAGTCGCTCACTTAGTAATTTAGTCGCACGGGTAGAATTTTAATATCTGAAATGGATTAATCACAACCCACTTTTTGTAAGCTCGTTCTGGATTTTATTTTTGATCAATAATTGTTTTCGTCGTTAGTTTAGTTAATTTTTTGCTTACTCAAATTCATACCGCTCAAGTTATTAAAACAGTATCTCATCATCAGTCGCCAAGTTTTTTTTATTCGATCGTTTTATAATTTCCCAAGAAATAATTTGAAAAAAAAATAGGCCCAGCAGTGGAAGAAGTTGGGCTATAGGTGTTAATGATAATGATGAAACTGTGAACTCTTTATTACTCAATAATGTAACTGAATGAGAAACTAGATAAAAGTTTATTACAATTTATTGATCTAAGTTAGTATACTACTGAAAAGAAACTTCAGATAGTTTAGATAATATAATGATTTGCTTAATGGTTGAAGTTTGATTATAAATTAGGCAATTTGTCAAATAATAAATATTATGAAAACAAACTTTAGGTGTCCATATTTTAGAACAGATTGCTCAAATTGCTATTTGCGATAAGCCAACACCAATTTCTTCATTAATAAAAAGCTTTTGATTAATTTGTAGACTTAAAAATAAGTTTGGTAAAATTGATAGATTCTTCTAAATTAACATAAGCCCCTGGATTCACCGAAGGGATAAGCAGGAGTAAGCCTAACCTAGTACAAATAAAAAAACAACAATACCAACAGTTACAGTTTGTCAGTTTGTTATTCTGCATATTATAATTTTTACCATATTATCATTTTTACCCTGACGAAATGGAACACCTATATTAACTTTTCATTAAAATTATTACATTAAAGGTTCATAGAAATTATTATATTATATATTAGTCGCTAACAAGACAGTGGGAGCCTTAATAGCAAAAAACCTTACAGACCTCTCCATCCACTCTCTTCTGTATAGGTCAATCAAGATACATTTCCAACAGAAGCTAAATCAACTTTCGAACCCAACCATTTACAACCACACAGCTTAAAACCTAACTCAATCAAACTATTAACATTGCCCCAAATATTGAAAGCATATCGATTAACCCCAAACTAACTCGTTGAAATACAAACGCAAAATTGATACAAGTTGGTACGCCCCAACATCAGTTTTCGACCAAGTTAGATTAGATACGGGGAGCTCAACACGTCGAAACTTGCCTCTAAACACTAATGGGTTACATCATGTAACACACCTAGTACGAGACGAAAACTCGGAATCGGGTGGGAATTTATTGTACTTATGCCTGTATTTGCTTAATGATTATGTATAACTTACTGTTAACAAGGGCTGTGAGTACATGTCCCAGACTGGTTAAACATACGTGTATGTTTTTGGAACATACCAAAATAACTGCTTGAAGACCTCTACCAGAATTTCGTATGTATCTTGTTAATTACATTTTTATATACCCATAAGAAAACAATTAATCTGCGTAAAATTGATGCATACATTTACGAATTATTGCTATAGCTTTCAAAATTTTTCAAATCACACGTAGTTCGTTTGGGTCATCCTAGTGGTAACCTGGAGCTCTTTTAAGGTGTTTTTCATTCTTGTAAATCTAACCAAATTTGAGATGTTACCATCATTGCATCAGGATGATGCATGATTATCTTTAGAATGCCTTTTTTGTATATTACTGTGTTTGTTTGATTCCAGTTATACTTAAACTGTTCAATTAAAATAACATTCAAGCATTGAGAGAAAATATGAAAAACTCGTTTAGACAGTCATGAAGTATTTTTTCCTGAAAACTATGAAAGAGACCATGAATATGAGGATGACGGAAAATGCTGTTCAAAGTAGATTTTGTCGTAGAGAAATTTGTAACCAAAAACCGTACTTACTGTGCAAATTGCCCCTTCAAAATAAGAACAAGGGGTACAAATGTATCATGCAATATGAAAAATAGAAAGTAATAGAGTCCTATGCCTTAGCGGTTTTAGATTGATTTAGGATAACATTGCTGTTTACATTGTAATAAATAGTATCTCATTTATTTATTACTTTTAAAACGAATGATTTCAGTTATGAAGTACTTAAAGTGTGGCAAACAAAAAAACTTATGGAACAATCGTTGATTTTTAAGAAGCAGAGAGTTGCAGTTTGTGTTTTTGATTAATATTAGGACTGTACCTCGGAGAGTTTGCGCAGGAACTCCATGAACTGATCCCATCATCGCCCTTTTACTACCGGAATACCAGACGTGCTGCTGTCGCTGGTCGATATCCCGACTAGTTGTACTCAGAGCTTCTCCTCTACATTTATTATGTGCACAGCCAAAGTGTGAAACTCTCTGGCAGTGTCGTGTTCCCTTCCACATATAACCCGTCTGCCTTCAAAGCAATAGTGAACAGGCATCTTAAAGACCTCATCTATCGCTTTCCATCAGCCGTGATCGAGGTCAAGAGCAAGCCTATTCCTCAAAAAAAATGCATTATTATTGATCTATAAATTAGATCTCACATTTCACTGAAAAAAAATACGAATTCAATCTTAATTTTCCTTAATTTTATAGGCAAGGAGGAGTTCGTGCCTAGAAAAGTACGTTAAGCCGTTGGTCTCGGCTGTCATTAGATCTTTGGCAGTCGTTACGGATGTCAGAAGCCAGAAAATCTCGACTCCAGTCTTGCCAAGAAGAACCATATTACCCAGTTAATGAGTTGTGGTGGTCTGGTAGGCAGCCGCTCCAGGTAAAATACTGGTATTCAGCAGAATCCAGTTTGACTGGAAGACGACCCCAATATAGTTGGGAAAAGGCTAGGCAGATGATGGTCTCTTTGCCTATTGCACAGAAAACCGAATTCATATTGGGTCATCTATTGGAGAGCTAGACTTATAATTAAAGCTTAATAAAAAAATCCCCATTTTTGCATAGAAAAATTAAAAAGAATTCACCGGATTCTTAATCCTATCTCAATTGACGTTTTTAATTTTGAAATTGTTAACTGCAAGCATTGAAATTCACTTAACTTTATCTCAACTGGATAAAACAATTTCCATAATTATGATGGTAGTCAAATTTGCATATCGGAACAGTAACCTGTTATGTAATTAAAGCCTCCCGTGTTCTCAATTTCAAATCTATTGTCTGCGGCTTCAATTTGAGAACTGACGTACTCGAGTACAAGGACTTCGATATTTCTTTGATGTGATCGTGACCCAGAAGTCAGTGGATTGTTCAAGACTTCTGTTCAGATTTTAATGGCTCTCCAATTATTTATTTATTTACTCTCTTAATTTAAGTGTGAACTTTTTCAAAGTAATTGTCTGTCATCTTGTGAAAATTATAAAAGTTGAGTGTTTTTCTTTGTAAGATTTGTTCATTGTTACTTTTTTTGAGTGTTGATTGTGACAGTTTGTTATGATTTCACGCCTTATCAAACAACACAACGGCTGAACAATTTTTGTTTTAGTTTCTAGTTTTAATGGAAAATATTTTTATTTCCAGAAAACCACTTTTTAATAGAAAAGCTCTAACATCATAGTTTTTTAAATTGCTACAAACAATAGGCGTAAATCAATACCATATTTAACGTCACGCCAAGATACCTTACGCCTTGGGGTCTCTAGTCAAGAGTGATCAAGACAAGTGAGATTCTGTCAACGGTAGCGTGGCGAATGCGATTGTCAATACGTCAAAAATATATGGGATTGATAGATGCCATCGAAATGTCACGCGATCAATGCCTACATTTTGGCATTTCGACAGTCGCATTCGATACTTGAATGGCACGCGTGCTCCATTGTTGATCACATCTTCGCTTTCCATCTGGTGAGATAGTTGAAAAACGCGAGCATATCAGTAATGCGGGCCTTACACGTTCAAGTAATTTGATCAAACATGCTGATTCAAACAGTTTAATCAAATTGGCAGGAATATATGTGGGAAAATTTGATAAAAATGAGTCCTCAAATGGCATGAAGAAATACGAAATTTCGTATTCCAATTTATTAATCAAACAGTTTGAACCAGCCTGTGTGATCATATTACTTGAACGTGTATAGTCCGCATAATAAAAAAATAGTTACACTATAAGTAGCGCGAAGTCCGTGTGGACCTTAAGGTTAGTCAAAGTCAAAGTCAAAGCATTTTAAACCATTCACAGGTACTTCTGAATAAAATTTTCAACCTGTGAAATACAACTATTTAAAAATTAACTCACGATTTATATCAGAATCTTAGTTTTTCTTAACAACCACATGCACAATAGGGATGATTCCTGGTAAAAAAAGTGACTTCTAACGACTTTTCAACGCACTGTATCGTTTTAATTTTTGTTTACGTGAATAAAGAAAAAAATACGTGTCTTAAAATTTTTTAGAAATCTATCTAACGGAGTAATCAGATTTTTTAGTCATCTTCCCTATTGCACATCATAACCCAAACCCACTCTAGTGCTTCGCAAAATCTCAAAATCCGGGTCCTCTACGCGGCTTTCCAACAAAAGCAATACTGGCCACAGTACGGTCGACCAACACACAAACGGGCCCTGAACTGACCCATTCACAACAGCCGGTGCACATACCTCTATATACGTACACAGATACTCAGATTCGTAACCTCTTTAATGTGGCCTTAAGTTGCATCCTATTTTACTGGTCGTTTCAAATATTTTGAAGCGAAGGTTTTATTTTAGATTTGTGTTTTTGAAGAATTAGGGAACATTAAGTTTATAGTCAACATAAATATTTTACCGAACGTTGTGGAAAGGACAGCTTATTTACTAAGATATATATAACTAGGTAGTAGGGGTTAGGTAGGAATTCGCTTCATATAAATACTGCTGTATAGCTGCATTCACTAAGGCTAGATAGTAGGAAACAAGTGCGAGTCGGACTCGCGCGAAGGGTTCCGTACCGAATGATGCCATTTTTATCTATAAAAAACGGCAAAAAAATCACGTTTCTTGTATGGGAGCCCCACCTTAATCTTTATTTAATTCTGTTTTTAGTATTTGTTGTTAAAGCGGCAACAGATCTATGAAAATTTCAACTGTCTAGCTATCATGGTTCATGAGATACAGCCTGGTGAAAGACAGATGGACAGCGGAGTCTTAGTAATAGGGTTCCGTTTTTACCTTTTGGGCAAGGAACCCTAAAATTGAAGCAAAATGATGATTATGGAAAGGCGGCTAGTATCAAAAAGGCACTGATCTAATGTTTGTCTCAGATATCACTTCAAATATTCAAAACTTTAGTAGAAGAAATAATAAAACCCTAGCTGCAAAACATTTCAAAACAGTTTTACTCCATAGTTACCCGAGCCAAAGTGAAATCCATCCACCTTTCACAGGTACAACGGTAAGAGCCGACATGCAGGAGCTATATTTCACAATAGCCATACCTTTTAGAACCCAATATCGTACTTGTAAGTGCTCCGTATTGAATTATCAGAACTATACTGCACTCACATACGTTCAATGACCGTCTTTGTCTGATATTAAATATCTGATTTCCTTGCAGATACTACATTCGCTGTTGCATTGTGATTTGAACCTTAATTCAATGGTGATAAGTCATACGTCACGTGCTCTTGACATGGACGGTAGTGCAGGTATTTATAAACATGCTATGCCATTGTGATCAGCTCCTAATGGGATGTACCAATGTCATCATGTGTGATCATCCTTCTGAGACAGAGACTGAGCTATACAATAGTTATATTTTGTGCAACAAGAGAGTAAAGTCGTTTTCTGCTGCGAGTGCTGATTTTGAATCCTGAGCAAGCGAAGGATTCAACGATTGAATCCTGAGTGTGGCGAGGGATTCAAAGCACGAGATGCAAAAAACTTTGCTTTTGTGTAACACACATAACTTTTCATTTCAGCAGCGAGAACACTTTAGGAGATAAAATAAAAAAAGGAATAGATTGAAATAACTATTTATTGTGAATCAAAATAATTAACATTGTAGAGGTACCAAATCAATAAAATGGAACATTTTAAAAGTTAAAAGTAAAATTACTACAATTCTGCAAATTAAAATTAACAGATTTATTTGGCAACGTTGTAGTTGCATTGAGTACGATATTAGCAGTTTTCTGAAAAAAAAAATTAAAAATTTACTTGGTCTCACTCAGTGAGCAAAATCGCATTTTGCTCTCTGATTTCAGGCAGCAAAACCGAAAGTGAAAATACTGAAGTGAAAATACAATTTTTTTTACAAAAAAATACAACCGATTTCCAAAAAACACCACAAAAAAGTATAACTTTGATTTCGGAAGTCGGTGTTTTTGGCTTTTTCTTCGTTTTTTTTATTAGAAAGGTTGTATTTTATTTTTAAAATTATTTTATTTTGCACTTATTAATGGAACGAAGTCGCGATGTCAGAGTTTACCGTGCGATTTGAACATGTACAACAGCCCGATAGCAACTATCGGGCAGTTGCCTACCGGATACAACAACCGTCCGATCGGAGGAACCTCGGTAGGTATGCGGGACTTTACCCTCTGTTCCGCTTACCGCTATATACTTGGATGACATATTTTTTCCAGCTATTTTGATTTAAAAAACAAACTCCTGAAACGATTTTGATGTTTCTATGGGAACAATCGGAAAGTATAGGTATATTTCATTTTTAAAATAATCAAATCGGTTCATAAATGACGGAGATATACAACCGAATTGAGAACCTCCTCCCTTTTTGAAGTCGGTTAAAATAGCACTAATCATTTTCCACAAAGGACGATGACCCGGAGGAGGCCAGTGGTTATCATTATCAGTTTCAATAAAATACATTGTTAATTTTTTTAAATATTTGTAGTATTTGATCGTAATCTGTGATTCAAAGATTTTTTTTATGTGTTGCAGCATTTAATTTATAAAAAACGAAAGAAAGAGTATTTATTGCGTTTCTACATTTAATTTTAAATCATATCCTTTCATGTGGTTCAATCACCCTTAAAACACTTAATAACATGTTATTTTCCTACAAAACCAAAAGAAAAGAATAAACCCAGCTTCCTGACATTACCAGCAACCATAACCATATCCTAACAATAATTTCCTCAGCATCTGCATCGTTTCCACAACACGTGCATACATAGATGTCAAGCCAGGTAAACGCATCACGGTGTTATATATTTTAATTTTATACATAGCCAGGACTAGCAACAGCTCCCTTATCGGAGAAAATTTACATAATACCGAACACGGCTGCAAACGCTTTTGATATTGCGCCGCAGATTATCAAGGTATAAGCCGCCGTCTTTGCAACACTCAATGAGATTCCGCCGAGGCCGGTGCGGCGAAATAATCTCTTCTAGTGGATATTATTATGGGACAGTACGTTTTCGCTTGAAATTAAATTGGTTTTGTTATGCTGTATTGTAGTTTGGGTTAGTCGGATGGGTTTTAGAAGTTCTATGCCAAAGCTGCGTTAGTGCTATGCTGCTTTACTCTGTCGTTACCTTTTATGAGATTCTGTGTACTAATCTGCGCGGTTTTGATAGCAAAGCCGACACACATTTGTTCCAGAAAGGTGTGGTCATATTTAAGGTGATGTTGGGTAGCTGATATACATTAAGAAACAAATGTCAAAACATAAAAAAATTGAATTAAAAAAAAAGTTACCAGATGTCGACTAAAAAGTTACGAAGAAACGATTTTCCAAGCAGTTTGTTACAGTTGGTAGCATTTACTTTAGTTCAATCACAGACTTGATGTTACCAACTGCATCAGACTGCTTGAAAAGTCATTTCTTCGTAACTTTTTAGTCGTCTTAAATATGATCACACCTTTCTGGAATACCCTGTATGACGTACTTACCTTTTAATACGTAAGCTGCATTTTAGTACACTGTTGAAAGAAGTCAGACTTTTTAAATATAAATCATCTTTTGATAAGGTAACCAATTAAATGAATTAATCATTCAAACATTCATTCAGTCTTATGGTGGAAACTGATCGGTGCTACGGGACGTAATGTTTCATGTTACAAAACGAAAATGTTAGATGGCCAATAACGTTTCTTTTTGTTTTTAAATATTTGGATTAACAATAATTAGGAGAATCTAAAATCCCAACACAACCTAGGCGTCACACGACTGACAGATGGTGTCTTGCGCATTTGGAGCGCGGGCGAGCAAAAAGTTCGAAAAGAGCATGTTACACGGATTTTAGGACAACGCGTAACGTAACATGTTCTCTGCAAATGGTATATTACGGCCCGTAACACTCGTCAGTACCCACCTTTACTGGTTTTTTTATGGATTAAAAATCACCAAATGACTCCTTCCGCTCTGGGCGGAGCGGAAGGGAGTGTCAGGACACTTACTGACCGCGAGCCGCGGTGACTTTTTCAGACTAATTCCGCAATACCGGCAGGCAATGGCTCTTTTTTTTATTTTCGTGGGGAAACCTTCAAAAAGCACCTGGACTTTTGGGGTAAAACACCAGGGAGTGTGGGATTTATACCTCACTAAAACCACCCCGGTGATCACCATCAGCACATAGAAGGAGCCCCGTTACCTGTTAAAAGACCACTCCGGAACCCCCTCTGTGCAACGCCTGTTACGGCACATCCCTGGAGAGACTGTAAAGAGGTCTCCCATTAGCCTCGCTCTGCATGGCAGCACGTGATCACTGTGCCACCGCCTTTCCTAGGATCACTGGGTTGGCGGACAGAGTCCCCACTCTGAGCGCCCGCGACCCTGGAGACCCACCTACCTTAAATGGTGCAGACGGGATTTCGGCGTTTAGGCGTCGAGGCGGTTGACTGTCCAACGCCTCCTTCTCCGAGCGGGATCAGCCCTCTCACGATCTCGCTCGGCGGCCTCCTTCTCGACCAAGAGAGTAGAGTCAAGTCTCGTCCAATTCTGGCAACCAGGACCCGCTGCTCAGAGGCCCACGCAGGGCACTCCTCAAGCGTGTGTTGTGCAGAATCCAGGTCACCTCCGAGGCACTGGCCCTAACGGGCCCGTCTTCTATGCTGATATCTCTTTGAGGCGCGTGGAACACAACGCGCCTGGGTTTGAACGAACGGCGAGCCACCCAACGCTTGCCGTCCGCAGGCCCGATCTTTACTGGATGCAGCTGATTACCAGTCGCAATGGCCACCCAGTTACTGCATAACACAAACACATGTACGTTTCTGAAATAATAGGAAGATTAAGGGTTCATTCTTTTTAAAGTGATTTAGCGCAAAGAGTATCTAGTAGCAGGAGGTAATATCTATTTATTAGTATCTATTTCTTAAAAACACGAATAAAAATCAGAATGATTACTACCAGCACAGCTAATGCTAATGATGTCAATTTCCACAATTTTAAAATAAGAAAAACGTTTTAAAAAAACGCGTGAGTTCATGTTTACCAAATTTTTCAAGTCAAATAATAAATAGAATTGAATACACAGAATAGATGTTGATTGTTTGTTTTACGAAGTGATTGAAATCCATTTCAGCGAAAAATATTCAGCCTTTGTTTATAGTTATTTTAAGCGATCAAATAATGCACTAGCTAAAGTAAATATCGTTTGATGTTTGTTGGAAAAGTATGAGTTTGTACAATCACAAAAAATCTTTTAATAATGCCCATGAGTCATACTGAAGCCTGTTTTATGATAGTGAGTTTAAAGATTTCTTTGTCATATCATTATAATTTTTATATAATATAGCAACGTGGACGTTGTAGGCAAAAATCAGGTTCGCCGTAGAAGAAACATTCTGAGCAAATAAGTTCTGAGAAATAATTAGTATCATAGACCCAACCCAAACCATTTCAGTGAGGAGCCTTTTTTTTTTTAATTATTGATAGGCAAGCGCTTGACCACTATCTCACCTGATGGTAAGCGACGATGTGATCGAAGATGGAGCACGTTTGCCTAGAAGTAACCTATTCACTCTTGACTTAAAGACTCCCAGGTTGTAGCTATCAGGAAACAGACCCCGGCAGGGAATTCCACTCCTTAGCTGTACGCACAATGAATGTATTCCCAAAACGCTTTGTGCGTGTGGGTGGGATGTCCACCATGTACCGCGCGGGTGGCGCACCGCCGTACGTCTTGTGGACCGATGATGGAACGGGCTAGGCGGAATCAAACTATGCAATTCCGTTGCACACTCTCCAAAATGCAACCGATAGAAAACCGACAGGCTAGCAACTCGGCGTCGAAGCTCGAGGCTTTGGAGCTTCGACTCGACGAGCCTATCATTGCCGATGATCCTCTTGGCTCGTTTCTCTATTGACTCAAGGGCATCAAGCTGGTATCTGGCAGATCCGTCCCAAAGATGCGAGCAGTACTCCATACACGATCGAACTTGCGCTTGATAAAGTTTGAGCAGCTGTTCCGGCGTGAAGTACCGTCGCACCTTTGCTAGGATTCCTTTGCCTTTGCTGGATATGTCCCACCTCCTTTCCTGGTCTTCACGCCCGACCAGCTGAACCTTCCAGCATCTGAATATGCCAAATGATAAAGCGATTCAAGTAGCCACATTCTTGTCAGAGTTACTCAACTAGGAGGAATACAGCAGACATTAGCAAGACCCAAAAGATTGCATTGGCACTAGTCTAAATGCTTGGAAAATATAATCATGTAAGCAACTGTATACAACGTGTAACAGAATAAATGCAATACCTCTTATAGAGTCATTGTACTCATCATTATGAACAACTTGTACTATGAGACCATCACTGAAATCGCGAAATAAAAACGACATCGCCATACATTTATGTGCAAAGAAATTACATGTTAAATTAAAACATGTAATATCTTCTACATTCTCTATGAGAAAATAAATTCTATCAACTTATTCTGTTGAATCTATTTTTGTTTTAATTAAACATTCTTTAGACAATAAGCTATTAAACTGCTGCTAAATTAATTTCAGCTTCTGTGCCTTGACTCGATTTACGAAACCTTTGGCTGATATTCGTAGGAGTTAAAAGGCCGTGATGGAATTCAATTTATTGACGATCCGTTAACCCAGACTTAAATAAAATTCAAGAGTACTAGGGTTTAAAAATAGCCCAAAATTTTCAACTCTGTTTTATATAATGCGCATAACTCAACAAAATGTACTGAACAGCTTAAAGATTTCGGGGTTGGTCCCATAGTAAAAGTTGTTCATAATGATGAGTACAATGACCCCTTACGAGATATTGCGTTTATTTTGGCTCCAACCCCGACATGTGAAAATTCCCAAATAAAAAATAAATCTTATGGAATTGGTAAATAAACATTAAATTCGTGATTAATTCGGCGCACACCGGTCTGTTGCCGGTGCTTGAGCGGTTAATAAATGTCTATAAAATTAGTACAAAGAAAAAAAACTAAACTAAAATAGATATGAACTCAAATTGCTTGCGGTCACACCTTTTTTTTAAGGATGGGAAATCATCAAATGACTCCTTCCCCTCTGGCTGGAGTGGGAGGGACTGTCCGACTCTTACTGTCCTGAACCTATCTGTGTCCCTCCTCATGCCCTTTGCGTTCCAGTTCCGCGATCACTCTTTCGAACAAATTCCGCAACCCTGGCAACGGTCACACCTATACCTACTCTTAAATTTTATAGATTCAATGCCAATAAACACAGCAAATTTCAATACAAAACTTACATAAACAATATTCTAATAAAGTCTCAAAGAAACACTTAGGTAGTGCAAATAAACAGCTAAACCTGTCGAAATATTTTAGAAAAACCAATAAAAATCTTCGCAATAAATGCCATAAGTTGAACGTATACACGTTATTCTAATAAAACGCTGGATGCAAACTTTAAACGGAATAATGGCGCGAATTTAATCGACCGAACAAACATATGAATGGGAGATCCCGCCTTTTGTTACCAGCGTTACAATATATGAGATGTAATTCTTCAACGGCTATGCCGCGATGCCAAAGTTACGTCGAGTGGAAATTTGAAAAGTTTCTTTATACACTCGTTATTTTCAACGTAGCGAAGAAAATTGTACAGCGTAATATTTTACGTCTATTAAAGAATATGTATACGTTTAAGTGAAATGCCATCACAGTATTTATACTGCTTCTGTTCCCGTTTTAGAATTAAAATCTGTGACACTAGCATGGTGAAAAGAAATACAGTACCTCTGAAAGGGGTTCGAGTTTTGCCATCATGTCAATAACGAAATCTTTAATGAAGCGTAAAGATAAATATCTTTTCTTAAGTTGGAAAATGTAAAACTAATATTCCACCCATTATACTAGACAAAAGTGGTTCTAAAAAACTATCAATTTCTCAAAACAGACTTGAGCATTTTTTGGCGTATATAATTATGTTATAGGTATTCAGAATTTTAACAACTATCTATATTTTTATCTATTGTATATTTTGTCTTAATGGCACAGCGCGCGTTTTCGTTTACAGATACACCTTTGAGAAGGACGTTAGCCAATCAAATTCATGGACATCAAAAGCTGTGGCGACCGTTGACGTTAGGCTCACACTTGAAAGGAAAACCCGCTTGTCACAACGCCCCACGCTTGACCGCTCGTTGTAAAAGCGTTAGTAAAACACCTCGATAGAATTTCCTTGCGGTCAATCCATCAATTTGCAGGTCTATTTGGCCCAGTTTCTGCAACGAGAATCATCGCATAATAAATGTGACGAATTTCAATCAAGTGTTAGCTGCTGTGATTGGTTGAATGAATTTTCTTCAGCTGAATTCATCATGAATGAATTTCCTTGTATCAATATGTCATAATCATGTCTAATGATGAACTATTCCCACACAGTACCACCGCATTGAATGCGGCGCACCTATTATTAAACTTGACAATAAACAACGTTATCTCTTTGAGCGTGGCAATTTCATCTATACCGCAACTAAAATAATACGTTACTTCAGCCCGTAAGCAATAATTAACAGAATACAGGTTGTTTCATCGATCGACTGCGTTAGGAGGAATAAAATTTCTGTGGGGCCACGTACGCTGTAACAAAATTATAAGTTAAAAAATTATAACCTAAAAAATCAATCTGCCTGGCCTTTCTCAACCATGTTGGGTCGACTTCCAGTTTAACTGACTGCAGCTGAATACCAAAGTTTTAACACGAAGCGACTCTCTATATAACAGACTTTAGGCTCTAAACAAAGTACCATATTTTGAACGAATGTGAGCAAAATGCCAAAATATAAGAGGCTAGTTTTTGCCCGTGACTTCGTACGCGTATATTATCCTGTATTTCCGTAGGAATTTCCCGTTCCCGTACAGCTATTAGAATCTATAGCCTTTAGCCTCATGAATGTGGTTATCATAATTATACAACGAATTTTCTAAATCCATTTTTTTTATTTTTTTTATTGGTTGCTCACGTGGCATTTGGATAGCATTCGTCAATCCCATAAAATTTAGACGTTAACAATATGTGACATGTCTAGAAACTCTTGACAATTCAGTAACGCGGTACCCCTGAGCAAAACTAAGTTTGGGCTTCCCCTGCCAGGGTTGCGGAATTTGTTCGAAAGAGTCAGCAGCGCGGCTCTGGAACGCAAAGGGCATAAGGAGAAACACGGATGGGTTCTAGTCAGTAAGAATCTGACACTCCCTTCCGCTCCGCCCAGACTGGAAGAAGTCATTTGATGTTTTCCCATACTTAAAAAAAAGGTTAGGACTTCTATCTACCATAACGTCTGTCAGCGATATACAAATGTGAGCTGAGATAAATCACTTATTGCATAATATTAACAACCATAATATTAACAACCATAATATTAACAACTGTGAGCAATAATTATTATAGAACCTAGTTGCACTTCTAACTACCAAAAGTCAAAACGTTTATTTCAATTAGGCCATTAAATGGCACTTTTGAACGTCATCATTTTCATTTAAAATAATATAAAGTGACTCTACTGTCTGTAAAGTAGGATACTCACCCTATTTTTTCCAGATACGTTAGTCACCAGTATGGCTTCTGGCTAGCCAAGTATTAGTACTGATCCAACGATCAGAATCAAATATCAATGACTCGCGCGTCTATATTAAAAATATCCCCTAGCAAGAGTGAGACCACCGACCTAATACTGGACAACACTTGAAAGAAAAATAAACTGACCCAAAAAATTTTCGTTAGCAAACAAACTAAGAATGTGTTGAGAGTAATCCGATTCATGACAGCCTCGCTATTGTAAATCAAAATAATTCAAAAGTTTACGTCATTTCATACGAAAGGCAAAATACTATTGTAATTTTATTACAATCACTTTATTGTGTAGGAATTTAGAAAATGTCACCTTGCAGTCACCGACTCTGATATTTTCATTCACCTCCTTGGTGTTTATTGGGACTGTTGTCTCTCCTATTTACAGTAATATATTCCTATTAATCCATTTTTTATTAGTGTTTTTGTTATCTTGTCATTTAACGACATGTGCAGTTAAAATATTAACTAGTTGGAGGTTAAATTATGTGCATTCGTTGTTTACTACGAGTTCAAGTGATTTGTGAAAATGATCGGTGAGTAATTATTATGTTTATTTTTGTATAAACAGTTTTCTTTAAAACTATTTCTATAATTTTAAAGTGGACGTGTTAACAAAATATTTACGTATTTTTGTACAGTCAAACACAGAGATTTTATTATTTGGTTAATGTTTAGTAAACATAATATTAAAAAAATGAGGATTAAATATTATCTGAAATAAGTTTTATTTATTTATTATTCTCAGTAAATGGAAAAGTATGTTAAAATTTTGTAAACTCAGCGTGGTATGCTTTTTTGAGTTTAAATCTTACATCAATCCAGGTCAACCTGTCGGTCGGTATCGGTCCTGCAAAAATCCTTTTTTGAGTTTAAATCTTACGTCAACTATTTCTGCACGCTATCCTGTCGGTAGAAAAGAAAAACTATATTTTTAACCCGCATACTCTTTGATTGGCTGTATAAATATATTTTAAGGCATTACAAGCATGGCATAATATAGTAAAATACGTGTCAATATTTTCGATATTTTTAAATTTGACAGATACAAGAAATTGAGTTTCAATATACTGTCGGAGTTCTAGAAATTCAAGTATAACGGAGTAGTAAAATCATTTTATATTGGTTATATCAATGCTTCTTTTTAATTAAGTAACATATATTTTTCTATTATTGTCCAACAATGCCATATTTTAATGTTTCAATGGATCGGTCATGTCCGTGTGACCTAAAGTAAGTAAAGTAACATTATTATAATAAGACATTTTCTGAAGAACTTTTGACATGACATCCTAATCATTTTTTGATAATGGTAAATTGTTGAGTTTTATTATGGCTGTAGCAGTCATTGCCTTGTCTCAGAAATTGTAGGTTCTAGAAAATATTTCGTTTTTCATTACAGATGGTGAATCAATTCAGAACATTTGTGTACACTGTTTCTTTTATTTAATTTGAGCCATAATACGTCAATAAATTTAGCTGGGTCAATGATCGATACTGTCATTATAAAACGCAACAACTATAGGGGACATGCAGTCTACATTTTTTATAGTTGTGTACCAGCAATGGTTGATATTTGTACTCGCATTCATATCAACATTCCTAAAAGTCAATAAAAATAATATTTAAACCGTGAAAATCTTTTTGTCCATTTTGGATCTGAGCGTTGCTCGTTGCTAAGTGATATGGCAATAAAAAAACACCTTAATTTACGAAAACATTGGAATTAACACGAGGCACGACATTCATGTGAAAATAAGTGTGTTGTATAACTGTTATAAATAATGATTAATTTCGGATATTAATCCATGGAGGGGTTAGTAACATTGAACTTAAAACTATGTTATACAGTGGTTTCAGTCCAACAACATTATAAAAGCAGTATCTACCTCTCATAATGTACCCGTTTGCAGGACGTTAGGATTTCCAAACGTATACCAAATTGTAAGATTGATCAAGTATAATTATTTTACAATGGTATTTTCGAACCGGACTATAGATCGAACCAATACATCTACAGGCTGTGTATTGCTTCAAATCTTTTACACCCTACGCTCATTTGCCTAAGTATTTCTTAAGATTGTCAGTGAGTACATGTGGCTAGATGCTTAAATCAATTCACAGTATTGAGAATAGTCACATTAATTTTAAGCAGTGGCACTAGGTTTAAATTTTTCTATCTTAAAAATAAGTACTTAATTTTTTTACCGAAAACTTGAGCCCGTGTTCACTCGCATATTCATATGTAGTAATTCACATATTGGAAGGAGTGGTTTAAGCCTGCTGACTGAGCTAACCATAGCCGAGCTTTCATGAAATTATTTTATTTACCGATATGCGATTAATGCAACAGCACCATTCGTGTTCGTAAATCTCTCGATGAACTTGAACATAAACAGATTAAAAAGGTCTGGAGAAGTCAGTCGACCTTGAATAAAATGGTTAAAATTACTTATTTCTTTCAGGCACAGCGCTGTTGCTTCTCTGTGCAACAGCTATAGCTCACGCAGACTTTGACGACACAGAATTAGATGGTTTCTACGATAATGGATGTCCAAAAGATACCAGTATTGACAAACTAATGCCTCATCAGGACTGTGACCAGTACTATCAATGTTTTCACGGAGCATTGATTTCTAGATTCTGTCCAAACGGGCTTCATTTTAACGCTGACCTGGAAAAATGCGATTGGGTTGGTAAATCCGATTGTCACAAAAAGCGAGAAGACGACAATCGTGTACAACTAGACAAAAATAATCCCAGCCATGCAAACCTAATTTGCTCATCTACTGAATCAAACGGTGTTTTAGTCGCACACAAAAATTGCCATCAATTCTATAAGTGTTCAGATGGTAGGTCGTTGGTTCTCAATTGTGCAAAAGATCTCCTGTACAATACAATAATTCAACAATGCGATTGGCCTCAAAATGTGAATTGTGGCAAGAGAGCTAGAATAATTAATGATACTGTTATTACGACGACCACCAAGGATTTGGGATACTCCTACTCTATTGAAGAAATTGACCAAAGCAACGCTGATCCTAGTCTAGCTGCCGCTCAATGTTCAGCTAGACGCTCTGATGGTTTGCTAGTTCCTCACGAATATTGTAATAAATTCTATAAGTGCTCCGGAGGCGTACCTATGACAATAACATGTCCGAGTACTCTCTTGTATAATCCTAATAAGGAAATATGCGACTGGCCTGGGAAGGTAGACTGTGACGGGAGAGTCACTACATACGTCGAAGGTAATATCAACAGAGCAAACGGGGAAAAGATTATTGATAACGAAGAAAATGAAATACCTGGTGATGAAGAGGATATTGCTATGGCGATTTGTGCAGCTGAGAACACTGATGGGATTTTGGTTGCCCATGAAAAGTGTAACCATTTCTACAAATGCTCAGGGAATAAGCCAGTTGCTTTCAATTGCCCAGGAGATCTGTTATTCAATGCTCAAAGTAATTACTGTGACTGGACTAACAATGTTGACTGTGGTGAAAGAATCAAACCTAATGATGGTGAAAGAGATGAAAAATATGAAGATCCTAGGCAATCCGATACTATTTGCTCCGCTGAAGGTTCCGACGGCGTGTTGGTCGCTCATGATCATTGTAACAAATATTATAAATGCCGTGATGGACTTGCAGTTGTAGTTAAATGTCCAGGTATTCTTTTATACAACCTCAAAAGTGAAAACTGTGATTGGCCCACCCATGTTTACTGCAAAGATAGGACAGTTCCTGAGAATGAGTATTCTCTCAAAGAGGGTGATAATAACAATGTGGATAGTGCAAGTGTAAACGGCAACGAAAAAAAGGTAGATAGCAGAAATAAACATGGTAATAAAAACAAAGCAAAAAGTAGAAGTGTATATATAAATCTCAGTAATGCGGCTTATACTTGCGAAGATGAAAACAATAATGGAAGATTGCTTCCTCATGAAAATTGTAACCAGTTCTATAAATGCGTTGAAACCAAAGCAGTGGCGTTATTCTGTCCGATAAATCTTTTGTATAATATTCAAAAGCAGTACTGCGATTGGTCGTATAACGTTAAGTGTGGCAATAGGTTAACCCCTTTGAATGACAGCAATGGTGAAGGAGACAGCAATAATGCTAACACGTTAATATGCCAGGGCAAGTTTGAAGGTTCTATTGTTCCTCACGAGAATTGCAGTCAGTTCTATAAATGCCTTAACGGTAAATCATACTCAATGGACTGTCCACCAGGACTCTATTTCAGCGCATCATTCAAAGTTTGCGATTGGCCAATTAATGTTGATTGTGGCAAACGTTTGACGGAAACACAACTTAACATAAAAAGACATAAAGTTGCTCTATGAGTTCTAGTGGTTTAATTAAATTTACTGCTCTTCATAGAAATTTTGTAAAAACTGTTGTTCTAAAATTTTAAAACCACACCGTTGTTGGTGTCATCTTCTTTCTATTGAAAGCCACTTCATTGCCTAGTAATAAAAAATCTCTGTCTCTGACACTTAACATAATTATTTAGATTTCGTTAAATTATACTATCCTACTTGTTTAGCTATGTAGATACTATCATATGAACTACATTAAGGCTACTTGTGCACTGCACAATTTTATTGTTACAAAAGAATAATCTTGTGTTGTGTGTCCAAAAATGTAATGTTACCTTTAATCTTAATGTTTTTGTAACTCTGTTAAAATAAAGAAACGAAAAAATTGACTGTTTTTTTATTAACTAAACATTTGAATTTTTTTTTTTTTAAGGATGGGAAATCATCAAATGACCCCTTCCGCTCTGGGTGGAGCGGCAGGGAGTGTCAGACTTTTACTGACTAAAACCCACCCATGCTCCTCCTAGTGCCTTTTACGTTCCAGGGCCGCGGTAACTCTTTCGAACAAAATCCGCGACCCTGGCAGGCACTGGCCCTAACGGGCCAACATTCTAATTGAGGAGAAAAAGCTAAATTAAAACTGGTATCAAAGTAATACTACGGTAGAAGTAAATAGGTATATTTTCTTGATACTTAATTTTAACACTACTATTATAGTATTATAAAAAGATGCAATACTTGAGAACCCTCATCTTTAGACTAACAAAAAATGGTATTGAGACAATGCAATAAAAGCAAACGCAAAACTGTACAATGTAATTGCAAAAAAGTAATATTTGACTTTTGTGGTACAGAGATATTTTGTAAAATATTAGAAAGAATAGAGTAGAACTAAGCCAATGCTCCTATTTAGAAAATGGTAATTTTATTTCATCATTTGAACATCTTAATATGTGACGTTTTGTGAGCTATAATTTTGCAATTATAGCTCACAAAACGTCACATATTAAGATGTATTATAAAAAGATGCAATACTTGGGAACCGTAATCTTTAAATTAACAAAAAATGTTATTGAGATAATGCAATAAAAGCAAACGCATTAAACTGTACTATGTAATTTCAAAAAAGTAATATTTGGCTTTTGTGGTACAGAGATATGTTGTAAAATATTAAAAAGAATAGAATAAGAATAAGAATAAGAATATTTTATTTGCATAAAACACAGTACATTTAGGTCTTATTTTAGAATTGTGTTCTTACATGTTTCGCCATTTTCTGGCATACAAATATTTGAACAATGTTTAAGGATACAAATTTTAAAGCTAGATAAGTCTACCTAATAGAAAAGTATTAAAACATCTATTAATATTTGGTAAGACTCTCAGGTATACTAAAGTGCTTACATTAAAAGTATGTATAGCATAGTACTTACTTAGTTGAAATTTTAATAGATTATGATAAACTAATTGGTAGGAATAATTAAAGTAATCGGTAACCATATTTGTCCGTTACTTTTTTATCCGTAAATTCTTTAACACTATAAAAACAATTACCAATCAGCCATTTATGTAATTTGGATTTAAAATGTTTCAAAGGGAGTTCCCTAATTTCTTTTGGTATATTGTTGTAAATTTTTATTGACGTTATGAAGCTATTTTTATGGCATAATGTGCTTTTATGTGTGGGCATTCTTAGTAGTGTAGGGTCTCGACGGGTATATTTTGAGTGTAATTCACAGGCTGTGAAAAATTTTGAGTGCTCTTTAACAAAAACACCAGCTTGCATTATTAAAAGTCCTGTTAAAGTTAGAATTTTTAATTTTTTGAAAATAGGTCTGCAGAAAGTTAAAGGGCTGATACCATAGATTGCTCTTAGGCACTTTTTCTGCACGCGAAAGGCATCATTTATATTGGTGGAGTTCCCCCAGAGTAAGAGTCCATACCTTAGTAAAGAGGAAACATATCCGTGGTAAGCTGTTAGAGCAACTGCTTCGCTCGCAGTACTCCTTAAACGTTTAAGGGCAAAGACAAATTGATTAAGTTTTTTGCAAACATGTTCAATATGCAATTTCCAGTTACAATTCTGGTCGAGAATAAGGCCAAGAAATTTGTAATCATTAACTTCGCTGATTTCTTGTCCTTTACAAATAATTTTAAATCTTTTTGGTTTAGAGTTGTAATTTTGAAAGTTAATATATTTGGTTTTATTTATGTTTGCACAAAGATATTTATTTTCGAGCCATTTTAAAACTTGGTGTACTGTTTCATTAATATTTTTTTCGTGATCAATTTCTGATTTATTATCATTCGTAACTATGACCGATATATCGTCAGCAAAAAGTATGCACTGTTGTTTTAAAGCTGTAGGTAAATCATTGATGTAAATAAGGAAAAGTAATGGACCGAGTATACTTCCTTGGGGTACTCCTGATTTGGTTTGGCTGTAATCGGAACTGTATGATGTTGACTCGTTATTTTCGTTAGTTGAGTTTATTTCTACTTTTTGTTGACGGTTAGAAAGATAGCTGGCTATCCAGTCAGTTGTTATTCCTCGGATCCCATAGCTATTGCATTTTTGTAAAAGTAAATCGTGGTTGACAAAGTCAAAAGCTTTGCTCATATCAAAAAAGACGACAGATACTGAAATGCGATTGTCTAAATTTTCAATTACCTTTTTTATCAGTGTAAATGCTGCTAAAGTTGTGGATTTCCCTCTTTGAAAGCCGTTTTGTTCCTCTTTTATAATATTAAATTTTTCTAAAAAGTTAGTGAGTCTACGATGCATGACTTTCTCAAAGATTTTTGATAAATTTGATATTAGTGTTATAGGGCGGTAATTGGATAAGTCGTTGGTGTCACCTTTTTTAAATAAGGGTTTTACTATTGATTGTTTCAGTTTATTAGGAAAAATACCTTGCCAAAATGAGAGATTAATTAAATGTTCAATAATTGGGGATATAATGGTGGAACATGATTTAAGAATATGAGTTGCTATACCGTCAAATCCAACTGATTTGGTGTTATTAAGTGACATGATGATATTTTTTACTTCATCCTCATAACATGGATGCAAAAACATGGTTTGAGACATATTTGGTAAATCAGTTGTTTGTTTTTTGTCTGAGGGAGTTTTACCTTTGCCATCAAAACCATTGGCAATATTAATAAAAAAGTCGTTGAAAGACTTGGCAATCTCTATAGGTTTGTTTACAAGATTAGTGTCTGCTTTAATACTCTCAATATTTATTTTTGTGTTTACGTGATCAGTTTTATTTTTTATGATATGCCATGCAGCTTTGCCTTTATTTTTTGCCGATGACATGATTTTAAAATTAATAAGGTGTTTTGATCGATTAATGCATTTTTTGAAAATTGTATTGTATTTCGTATATTTTAAAGTATCGTCTTTAGATTTGGAAATGTATTGGCGATGTCTCAGTTTCCTTTTTTGTTTACTTGATTTTCTGATTCCTGTTGTAATCCACTTAGGTGATGTACAGTTTGAATTTATTCTTACTTTGTTGATTGGAAAGCAAAGATTGTAAAATAGACAGAATGTTTCATAGAGTAGCGACACACCGGTGTGTCGCGTATTTATCGCGAATTTAATGTTTATTTACTGTTACGTAAGATTATTTTTTTATTTGGGAATTTTCACATGTCAGGGCTGGAGCGGTACTACTATAATATTATTATAAAAAGATGCAATACTTGAGAACCGTAATCTTTAAACTAACAAAAAATGGTATTGAGACAATGCAATAAAAGCAAATGCATTAAACTGTACAATGTAATTGCAAAAAAGTAATATTTGGCTTTTGTGGTACAGAGATATGTTGTAAAATATTAGAAAGAATAGAGTAGAACTGAGCCAATGCTCGTATTTAGAAATTGGTAATTTTATTTCATCATTTGGACATCTTAATATGTGACGTTTTGTGAGCTATAATTTTGCAGTACCTAGTCATTAAGTATCATAATATTACACATTATATTACCCTTCTTCATTTGTTTATTAAAAAATCAATCAAAACTACTACCAAGCAAAGAGATAAGTGTGTTGTATTTAAGAATACAACCGTTGTAATAAAATGGTTAAAATAACTTATTTGTTTCAGGCACAGCGCTGTTTCTTCTCTGTGCAACAGCTGTCGCTCACACAGACTTGGACGATACAGATGGTCTCTATGAAAATGGATGTCCAAAAGACGAAAATATTGAAAAACTTTTACCTCACGAGAATTGCGGGCAGTATTATCAATGTTTTCACGGAGAATTAATTTCAAGATTCTGTTCAAACGGACTACATTTTAATGCTGACCTGGAAAGATGCGATTGGCATGCTAGATGTAACAAACGAGTTGAAGTCAACAAAACAGTTTTCGAAGAACTAGACAGCAATAATCCACGTGACGCGTCCCTAATTTGCTCGTCACCTGATTCAAATGACATTTTAGTCGCTCATGAAAACTGTGATGAATTCTATAAGTGTTCACATGGTAGGCCAGTGGCAATGAAATGTGCAAGACTTCTATTGTACAATACTTTGACTGAGAAATGCGATTTGAAAGAAAACGTTGACTGTGGTGAAAGATTTGGAGGCGTTAGTGAAATTAGCGTCACTATAGCCACGAAAACTACGGACCGTGAGGATGGGAACTTAATTGAAGAGATTAAACATGCCAACTCTGATCCTAGTCAAGCTAGTATTCTTTGTAAATCTACACATTCTGATGGCGTGTTAATCGCTCACGAATATTGTAATAAGTTCTATAAGTGTTCCGGGGGCGTACCAGTCTCAAGGAAATGTCCAAAAAAGCTATGGTACGATCCTATTAAGGGACATTGTGACTGGCCTATGCATGTACGCTGTGACGGTAGAATCATTCCTAAAAACTTAGAAACTAAAAACAATGAAGCTAATGAGGAGAAGACTTATGATTACGAAGAAAATGAAATCTCTGGAGACGACGATGAGTCTAGTCCTACAGGCATATGTGCAGCTGATAACTCTGAAGGGGATGTAGCTGCCCATGAAAAGTGTAACCAATTCTATAAATGTTCGGGGAAAGAACCAGTCGCTTTCACATGTCCAGGAAATCTGTTATTTAGCACAAAAAAGAATTTTTGTGATTGGCCCAATAATGTTGACTGTGGGGAAAGAACCGAATCTGATGACACTGTCAGTACAAAGGAAAAAAAAGCTCGTATCATCTGCTCCGCGAAGGGTTCTGATGGCGTGATGGCCACTCATGAGAGATGTGATAAATTCTATAAATGCCGTGATGGACGTCCAATCGCGATAAAATGTCCTGGTATGCTTATGTACAACCCGAAGTCACAAAAATGTGATTGGCCAACACATGTTATTTGCACAAATAGGACGATTCCTAAAAATGGTCACCCACCCCATATTTATTACTCAAATGATGATATCGATAGTGAAAATAGAAATAACAATGAAAACAGTGTAGATAGTGGAAATGCACATGTTGATAAGAACACTATAAGTAAAGAAAATGAAAATAGTGAAACCAATGCGCATAGTCAACATGTACGAAGTTATAAGTACGGCAAAGAGAACGAAAGTGGATATGTCGAAATTAATGATAATAGTGAAAATACTTATGATGCTAAGAATAACATACAGAATGAAAATACATATGACAAAATCAGTCATTACCTAAATGACGCAGCCAAAATTTGCGCAAGTAAAAACTCTGAAGGAATATTGTTGCCTCATGAAAATTGTAACCAGTACTTTAAATGCTTCGAAAGAATACCAGTGGCTCAATTTTGCCAGTTACATCTTTTTTACAACCCCCAAAAGGAGTACTGCGATTGGCTGCAAAATGTAAACTGTAGCAATAGGGTAGTCCCTGAAATCAATAATTATGTTGAAAAAAAGAGCACTTATGTTGATGCGTCATGCACTGGTTTACCCGACGGTACTATACTTCCACACGAATATTGCAGTCAATTCTATAAATGTGTTAATGGTCAAAAATACGCAATGGAGTGCCTTCAAGGTCTCTATTACAACAATATACACAAAGTTTGTGACTGGCCAATGAACGTGGATTGCGGAGAACGTTTAACAGAAGCAGAAGTACGAAATGAACTGGGACTAGCATAAAGAGTTCTTTGATTTGCAGTGTTTCCTTAAACAGAATGATACATTTTGATGCTTTTCGTAGGTTTCTCTAAGAGCTTTCTGTTCTTAAACTAAAAAGCCACACACTGATTATTTAGACAATAAAAGTCCTTGCCTGATTTTCAATGTTCGTTATAATTTTATAGCGCGCATAATTCTTATTTTATAAATTGTAGTATGATTGCAGATATTACAATACTCGTTATTTAACGTGGGGGAGAACACTTACAGTGTAATGTGAGATCTCTTTACAAATGCTTGAAAAATGTTCTATAACTTCGTTCTTCACTTTGATTTCTACTGTTTAGTGTAGTTTTTGTGAGAAAACTCACTTTAAAACCTGATCAAATGTGATAAGCTTATTTTTCTGTCTTATAGAGTTTCATGTTAGAGTAATTATAACAATATTGTTGTAATAAAGTTACCATAATCTGTTAAATAAAGAAATGCGAAAAAACTGGTTTATTATTTTCAAATTAACATTTGATTTTGAAACAATGTGAAAAAGTAAATTTCATTCTTACGGCCTTAAAACTAAAAAAACATGCACTATCACTTTGATTTTTATTACCGCCTGTTAAAATATACTGAGCAATTGGTTTTTATTAGAGCTAAGTTTGTATTTTTTCTATTTTATTTATAACTGAAAACGCATACTTTGAGGTTTACTTGAATAAAGTTAAGAATATCTGAAAATGCGGAAAGTAACTTTATTCCGTGTGTCTGTTACGCTTTCGCGCCTACTACCGGCTTTATCAATTAAAATCGGAACTTTGCCCGCGTCAAAGTCGGAAACGATCCCAAGTGAACGTATTCTCCGGATAAAAGGCATCCCCCATTCATGGTTAAAATAAATCCTTGACCTAACACACAACATCTTTCATGCTTCATCTAACACTCCCATCTAATCACACGTAGGGGATATGGTTAACATTCAATGACGGAAACTCCACAAGAAAATATTCAGATATAATTCCCTAGTCTTATTTTTTTAATTAGGTGTTATAATCCGCACCTGTTTGAAAATCCATTTAGATTTAATTAGAATTTACAATATATAGAAAGCATTAGAGGCTTTCAAACAAGTTATACTGGAAGATGCCTTTTATCCGGAGAATACGTTCACTTGGGATCATTTTCGACTTTGACGGGTGCCTAGCCGCAGAAGCTAGCACATAGTTTATTGTTTGACCATTTTTAATTTTTAAGAATGCATTGTGAGGTGTTGAGATGCTTCGCAAAATAAATTGAAAAACGACCAAATCAAAAAAGTGTTTTCTTTTATCTAGTTTATAAAACGAAAGTGCTGATATAATAAAAACCAGCGAAGTGCGGGTAGGACTTAAACACTGATGTTAATATTTCTCCCTTTAAAACGTTTAACTTTCCTGTTTTTGGAACTGCGAATGTTCATTCCTTACTCAATTAATAAAATCATCAATCAAAACTACAACCTTGCGAAGAGATAAGTGTGTTGTTTTCTTTAACTTAATTTTTTTAATAAAACATTAAAAATTACTTGTTTGTTTCAGGCACAGCGCTGTTACTTCTCTGTGCAACAGCGATATATTGCGCGGACTCAAACGACACAGATCTAGAAGGTTTCTACGAAAATGGATGTCCAAAAGACTCGAGTATTAAAAAGTTTTTACCACATGAAGATTGTAGGCAGTATTATAAATGTCATCATGGAGGACTGGTTGCTAGATACTGTCCGGGCGGGCTCCATTTTAACGCTGAAAAGGAGAGATGCGAATGGATTGCTAAATGCAATCAACAACTTGTACGAATAAATAGAGATTCCGAATCAGGCAGTGAAGTAGGCTCCGAACAGGGTAATAGCATTGAAGAAGAATTAGACAGCGATAACCCCAGTGATGTGTTCAAAATTTGTGAATCCCCTGATTCAACCGGTGTCTTAGTCGCTCATGAAAACTGCAATGAATTCTATAAGTGTACATATGGTAGGCCAGTAGCTCTCAAATGTGCCCGAAATCTCCTGTACAATACTATGACTGAAAAATGCGATTGGGCACACAATGTTGATTGTGGTGACAGAATAGGTACCGTTAAAGATAGTCATTTATTATTACATGGGACCATCGAAGACGCTGAGATCCCGTACTTAAACGAAGAGATTGAACGTAGTAACTCTGATCCCAGCCAAGCCAACGCTATTTGTTCATTTAGAAACTCTGATGGCATGCTAATTGCTCACGAATATTGTAACAAGTTCTATAAGTGCGTTGCAGGTGTACCCTACACAGTGAAATGTCCAATTAACCTCTTATACAACCCTGTTAAAGGACATTGTGATTGGCCTCGAAAAGTAGACTGTGACGGTAGAGTCATTCCTGAAAACGAAGACAGCACTGAAAAGGAGAAAAATGATGATAAAAAAGTAGAAACCCATAGTAGACCCACTAGTACTAGATTGAGTAAACGAGCTGCTGATACATGTGCAGCTAAAAACTCTGAAGGGGTTGTAGTTGCCCATGAACTGTGCAGTCATTTTTATAAATGTTTGAAGAAAGAACCAGTTGCTTTCAGTTGTCCAGGAAATCTGTTATACAACTCAAAACAGAATTACTGCGATTGGCCCAAAAAGGTAGACTGTAGTGACAGGACCATAGTTGATGATACCGGTGAAAGCGACAGCAGCAATGATAACGACAATGGAGACTTACGCCAAGCACTAACTGTGTGCTCCGCTGAAGGGTCCGATGGCATTATGCTCGCTCACGACCGTTGTAATAAATTCTACGAATGTCATGATGGGCATCCAGTTGTGGTAGACTGTGCACCTCAGCTTTTGTACAACCCGGAGACGGAAAATTGTGACTGGCCATCTTATGTGACCTGCAAAGATAGAAAAGTTTCTTAGAATTACTAAAAATCTTATCTTTATGTCCTGAAAGAGATTGACGAAACCAATTTCCATCATAGAAAACGGTTACCTGGCTATACAAATTATGTTCAAATAGCAATTATGTGGTAATAAAAACAATGTAAATATAGTTAATATATGTGGTAATCTCGGTGATTTTATTAGTGCAATTGAAAACTCTAGTGGACTTTAGAGATCTAATGAAAATTGCCTTAATTATTGCCTTAATTGCCCAACAAAACGTTTTTGCAATCCCAAGATAGAGTGTTACGATATAGAAAAATATTATCATTAGTGCTGATGCATCGTTCGAGGGCACCGCCAACGGAGTAACCTGTTTTAGTTCTAATGTTATTTATATTTTTATGGGTTTTGAATGTAGTGGTTTTTTAATTAAAACAAGAAACAAAACTTTATTAAATACCTTTTATTTTATAACAACATAATACCAGACTAAAAATAATAAAGCGATGCGAAGTGAAGAAGCAAGTAGATAATTTTGGAAGTGTTACGAGTACAACAGTTTAACACATAATTTTAGTAACGAAATTAATATATATAAACACTCGCATCCAACTAGCAGAATATTCTTTTCTATCAATTATACATAATTTTTAAGGTACAGTCTTATATATTTTACAAAATAAACTTAATATGGTGTTATTTGCTGACGACACATCTTTAATTTTTAAAATAAATAGACATGTTAACAATCTTGACGATATAAATAACGCCCTAATGCAGGTACATGATTGGTTCACTGCTAATAATTTAGTATTAAATGGAAAAAAAACGAAGTGCATTCGATTTACTTTACCAAATGTCAAAAGTAGTGATTGTGACATAGTATTGAACAGGGAGAAACTGGAATTCGTCAATGAAACAGTTTTCCTGGGGATTACGCTTGACTCAAGGCTACAATGGGGCCCTCATTTGACATCTCTTGCAGGAAGGCTAAGTTCGGCAGCATATGCTGTTAGGAAAATCCGCCAATTTACAGATGTTGAAACCGCGAGACTAGTCTAGTTTAGTTACTTTCATAGTATAATGTCTTGCGGTATCTTACTATGGGGACGGGCTGCTGACATTGAGTCTATTTTCATTCTGCAGAAAAGAGCCATCAGAGCCATTTACAACGTCCGCCGGCGCGATTCTCTAAGGGAACTGTTTAAAGAAATTAACATCATGACGGTGCCTTGTCAATATATCTATGAAAATATCATGTACTTTAGAAAGAATCTGCATCTTTTTAGTAAACGAGGTGACAGACATAACTATGTCACTAGAAATAGGAACCAATTAGTTCAACCAGGTTTCAGACTTGCTAAAGTAGCAACATCTTTCATGGGGTACTGTTTTAAATGTTATAATAAAATACCTCCCCGTATATTAGAATTAAATGAGACAAAATTTAAATCTTGTATTAAACGCACACTATGCAGGCAAGCATATTATAAGTTAGGGGAGTATATTGAAGATAAAAATGCTTGGCTCAATGCTGGTCCTGCTCCACAACGCCACTAGGTAACCACTTAGGACTCAAAGTAATCTGTTAGCATTTCGTAACATTGTTGGACCGGCTGAAGATTGTAAGAATGCAAATCTTTTTCATTGTATAGACTCAACTTATTTAGTGTTGTATAATTTCATGCACATGTGTGAGTACTGTGTACCTTTGAACTATAATGATCATTTTGGGCAGGTCTTTGACTTAGAATGTACCCTGGCGATTGGGGATGTCATGCTCACTCAAAAGTCTAGCTGATGGTGGCGCGTGCGTTTGATCATTTGGCTCCCTTAAAAATGGTTGAGCCGAATGGTGCTAGCGTATGCGTCATGTTCGTGAACGGGCGCCGTCAGCTGAGACTGGTCATCTCTCGGCTGCCATGGTTTATTTTAATTGTTGCTTTTTTACTCCGGACTCTTTTATCCTACACGTCTTGTACATCGTTCTCACATATATGTATACTATCAATATGAATGATGTAACCATAATTTTGTAACAAAATATTATTTTTAAAAGAGTGTCCATGGAGTTTCTTGTACGTTCTTCTCCATAGAGGTCTACGCTTTGGAACGTGCAAATAGCTTCATCTTTTTGACCGACCGACCTTGACAATTCAAAAGTGCCTGTAAATGGTCTAATTGAAATAAATGCTTTGACTTTGACTTTGACTTTGACTTTGACTTCCACCACTTTCAAAGTCAAATGAGATGGCAAATCGACACGACCAGAGCAGAAAGACCACCCTTGGGGATTTCCACACACAAAAAAATAATGTTATAGGTCATTCATTATTTTAGTAACCTCCAATCTATCTGCAAAATGAAAAAGGTGATAAAAAGGCCAGTGGGAAACCGACAGGTTGGTCGACACTGCATTCTTTGTAGGTGTCATTACTCAGGCTTCAAGGTTTTGCCACCTGAGCCAACTCGAAGCAATCTTTTCTGCAATGCAGTGTTTTCCATAGCGTACGTAGAATCCAAGTTTTATTTGATACCCAACCACTATTTATTGATAAAATGTTGTTTGTTTGTCATAGCAACCTATAAAGATGACAGCTTCTATTCAAACCTAATTATAATATGGAGACCATCGATCAAGAAACACACAAACAAAACATTCAAATATATTATAATCCGACATTATACTTAATGTTCGAGCAAGTTCATAACAAATTAAGGTAGTTAATATTTTTATCCTGTTTTGTACATTAAAATTTCATAGAGTCAAAAATAGATGTACATATTATATGTGCAAACGTGGACATTTGCCCAACGTAATTTAGTTTCTGATCCTTAATATAGTGAATTCTTGATTGAAGATTGAGACCGCTCCCCAATTGAGATTTTACTGAAAGTCGTGTCAAAAAATATAGTTTGAAACTATTGTTAAATTAAGGTTTGGGGCTGAAACTCTTGGACCGTGGAGTCCGAGTGCTCATGCGTTATTTAAAAGAACTTGCTAAACGCTTACTTGACACTTCGCGTGACTCAAGAGCTGGCTTTTTTTTACCTTGGACAGAGGATAAGCATTACCATACAACGTGGCAATGCCGCCAGTCTTTTGGGCTCACTTCCTGTCGACAGCGATGCGGACGAATTTTTTGACGCCATATTTTAGTCCGGAGTTTTTATATTTATTGCTAGCCACACGCTGGAGTGTCCCAAGTGCCCATACGCCTGTACGTTAGGGGATTTAATGAATTCCACCGATGCTGCAGTCAACGTAGCCACTGGTCCCAAATAATATAATACAAGGAGTTAGCCATCGACATGAAAAGAAGAAGATCGACTAACTTATCTTCCAGAGACCTGAAGCCAAGGAGGTAACATCGTGACAGTACCTACCGACCCATATTTTTGCATAAGTGAATGTATGTTCAAAATCAGATGAGAATGTTTGTAACTTATACCTATTTTTAAATTGTTAAAGTTGTGTAAAGCAATAATAAAACTTTATACATAAAAAAAAATAAGAATTTACTTTTAAAGGTTGAAATTACCATCTATATTAAGCTATTGAAACGCAAACATGACGTTTCAGCTACTGATGGTAGCTAATTTGACAGTTGGTCAAAGAGAGGTACGTTATTTAGACCGGCCGTAAGACAATTTTTAAATTTTAATTTATTGTTAAAAATGCTATTTTATAGAAATGGCAATATGCCAAATAAAATTATTCCAAATGAAATTCTGCCATCTTCATAGTATACCAAGTGAGACTGTACCAAATAAATGTCGCACTAAATAAACGTTTGACTAAACGAAATTATACGGAATTTTAACTTTGCCAAAGGTAAAATTCTGCCATCTTAAAAGTATGCCATTGTCAATTCGGCTAAGCATTCGGCCAATTAATTTTTTTAATGCTGTAAAAATATTCGTTTAAAGAAGATTATGCCAAGTGTGTTGCCAAATAAATTTCGGAGCATCCAGATTCTGCCAGATAGAAATTGATGAACGTTATTGTACGAGTTGACATGAGATTTTGACATATTTTTGGCATATTAATTAATGATAATACATTTTGATATGAGTTTAAATTTAATGAATGATAATGAAGTTGACGTAAGTGATTTTATTCGATAATTATAATGTATTTTGGCAAGAATTGGTTTGGTAGGATTTCGGACTTGAATAATGATATTAATGATAAAACAGATTTTGAATATATCAGATACTAGCACTTCGCCCGCGACTTCGTCCGCGGGGATTTAGTAGGTACTCCACAAACTTCAACGCTCCCTATAAAAGGTTAGTTTTGGAAAATTTAGCTCAACGATTTTCATTAATTACTTAGCCATTTCTACTTATTCTATGGTCTCAAGAGGCCCTCGACAATGTACCATTTAATTAGCGAATGCGATTGTCGAAGTGCCAAAATGTAGGAACTAGGTCACGTGACATTTCGATAGCATCTGTCAATCCTATACATTTTTGACGTATTGATAATCGCGTACGCCACGCCACCGTTGACAAAATCTCACTTGTCTCGAGCCCAGGTTCAGCGCAACTGTTCACCCCGTGCAACCGTCAGGGTTTGATTATGCAAAAATTGTTAGGTATGTGTTTCAATTATTCCGCTTTTAGTTTGTTCATAGCATTCCGACGTAAATTGAAGCAAGCAATTATGTTCTCCCCTAAAATCTTAATCACCTGCTTCACTCCATATTATGTATGTAGTTTATTTTCGAAAAAAAAAATTTTTAATACACAATATTAAATTGTTGCCAGACCCAGTAGTCGTGTGTAGTAAAAGTGAAATGTTTGCTTTATTTTTAACTTATATTTTAATCCTTTGTCCATCTTCTTGAGTACCACATTTTACAAAAATAAACAGGTTTTTATTGCGTACGCGTTATACTCGTACCGTTACTCAATAATAGAGATCCCAAAAATAAATCAGAAATTCCAGGATATTATTTATTGTGGGAGGAATGTAAGGTAATTTGCGCTTGTCAGTATGAAAGAAAACCTGATTGGGCTGCCATGTTCACGAGAATCGCGATATCATATGAGTGGGTTGTACAACTGAGCAAAAAAATACGAGCAGTATTTATTTCGTTAACTATATGTCGCGTCCTGGGTGGCCGAGACGCGAAGCAACGGGTCTTCCTCACAATCCGATGTAGTTTTGGCTGTGGACACTTTAAATTACTTACTTTATTCAGACTAACTGTTTACACAGGAAACAGACACGTGCGTTTGTTTTGAGAGTTCAGCCGAGAGTGCTCAAGTGCTAGAGCGACCACTTCTAGCCCCGCCCGTACTCGCTGTTCCCTCTACCGACGATCGTGTCCAAGCGATAGGGCGCGCTTGCGTTTCCGTCTAAGTAACCTAATAATTACGTGATTATTAGGTTTCGAAACAATTTGTTAGATGGCGCTGTCCGTTGCACAGTAGTGACATTAATCTACGACATATACCTATATTACATAATATTCTTATAAACATTTGTAATATTATAACCTCGTTACTGACATACTTTTAGAAAAATATAGGACAGAACCTCACTAAACGTCCTCCTTAAAGTATGAATATACATACTTTTAGTGAGATTATTTCGCTTAGTCGGCACCAACTTTGTTAGCACAAATAAAAAAATCATTATAGCAGGTACATAACTCATAATACCAATTGGTATAATAAGAGTGTAGTGCTGTTGTTGCAATAAAAGAATGGCCTAATATCACGTTCAATAAATTCTTCCCAGATCTTTTTTAACTACTATAGGCTTTAGCTATCCAGTCTAAACAAATGCAGCTGAACACCTACATTTTACATAGTTATAGCTTATAGCTCGTGGCTAAAGTGTGTCCTGTTCTTTTAATGAGGTGTACAATAAAGTATAAAATAAATAAATAATAAATAAATTATAACAACCGCACGGGTCGATCTTCAAGGTTAAGTAACGCTTGCCGAGGTTGGTCTGTGGATGGGTAGCCATCTTAATATACCGAGTCTCCTCCATACCCCGGAAATCACGTTAAGACGTTGGACCTGGCTGTCATTTGGAGATCTTTGGCAGTCATTACGGATAATCAGAAGCCATACAATCTGACACCCTGACTTGTCAAGAAGTACCGTGTTACCCAATTTATGGGTTGTGGGGGTTTGGTAGGCAGCCACTCCACGTAAAAACCTGGTATTCAGCTGAAATTGTTTTGACTGGGAGCCAACCCCTATATAGTTTGGAAAAGACTAGGCAGATAATAGCGACCAAGGATGTGTTGTACCCATAAAACACATAAGTATGCACGTACAAGATCACATTCTAGTCTCCAATATTTTAATATCTGATTGATGTTTGTCCCCGAAGCTGTGTGCCCAAATACAATTTGTGAAAGTTTTGCTCACAGAAACAAAATAAGTCGATGAATCAACTCTCCCTCGCGACTCAATTTGTATTTTTTCAAACTCTTCTACGTTCTTATTTCTTATATGTCATTGAACTACACGTAGTATGCATAAGAAAAAATACCGTAAAATTACCTCTTCTAAATAACAGAAATTGCAATAAATTAAAAAGAATTGAAAATGTAAGTAAGTACCTAATAACTGAACTCGGAGTTCTAAGTGCAATGAGAGAAAGATGGACGAGAAAATTAATTTCGAGAATGCTAAAATCTACCAAGGACAACTGTTAAAAGTTTATTTTACAAATGAAATGCATGGATTTTAAGTAATGGTGCTCGGGTTCGTCGGGTCTTAATAATACTGTTTAAAATCAGTCAGTTTTTGTAGACATCACAAACCCTTTAATTAAAATTATTTTGATATCAATCACTTTTATGGCCATGAAAATACCCATCCTCAATAAAATCTATTTGATTGTATTTAGCTTTAAAACTTCACACATCGTGTTGACGTGATTGGTATCAAGCCAAAGAACAAACGAATTGTTTCAAACGGAATTCTCAATAAGGGAAATTATCGAAATAGGTGTTGATTTTATTTCGACTGTCAGTTTTAAAGGGACACTAAAGTGAATATTATATTTATGTCATTTCACTGAATTTGTAGGGTTGCCTCAAAACTTGGATTGTCATCAGAATTCAAAACTTTTGAAATATCTCAACAAAAAACTTAGGGGAAAGAAAATACATGATCTTAATACTGTTATTTTCACTAATAAACATGAGTAGCTCATGCTAATCAGTGAGTAACAGACTCACTGATTAGCATGAGCTACTCATGTTTGCCGCCGGATTAAGTTTTGTCAAATTCGAAATCGACATTCAAATTTATGGTTAGCTTAAAATGTAAAATTGTAAATTGCTGAACTGGCCACACACAAGCCTTGTATATGAATTATGAACTCACTGTTTTTACGTCCGAAAAAAAAAATAATTACGTAGTAATCTACAATCTTTATTACTCACAAACAAACACGATTTTAGACAATAATATGGATATACCACGCTTCTAAAAGGCAAATAAAATTATTTGAGAAGGGGTCATCCATATTGGGATGAATAGAAAAAGTGCTCGAAGAGCAAACGATGTTGATTTACTTTCCGAAAAATATACTGTTCCATCAAATCACCGTATTAACAGACATTTCATTGTCAGTCCTGAGATGTGAGTCTTCCGAAAAGACCTCTCAGGTGCAGATATTGCTCTATAAGATTAAACTTTTATGAAGAAATTCAAACCACGATCTTCGAAAAAAATTGTAAAAAAAGTCACATTACTTTTAACTTGAACTTTTTACATCGCTTAGCAGCCCTGGCGGTGGCACGTCATCAGAATATTTTAGTGTTGGTACACCTAGTCAGTGTAGAATATAGTCATTCACTCTTTAGTTAGATCGCTCTGAAAACAAGTGCACCCTGAAACACGAATAAAGAATATTTTAACATAAACAAGCCTGCATAGAAAAATGGAAAATATTCCCGAATACGAGGAATTCCTTAAACAGATAAAAATCAATCTATGGCTCTCAGGAATACCTTATGGTGATCGGAAGGTTCACTTCAGATTCTTCGTCATTTATTTCCAACTTCTTCTAATGCTTGTATTCGAAATATCATTCTTTGTTTCAAGAATATCGGCAGAAAATTTTCTCGAGCTAACGCAATTGGCTCCATGCATGGGAATCGGTATGTTAACAGCATTGAAAACCATTGCCTTATTACAGAAGAGAATGAAAATCTACGACTTAGCTGAGTGTCTAAGAAATCTATACCAAATTATTATAAAAGATGAGAGGAAAAGGAATCTCGTCAAAAAAGATCTGGTTCTCCTCAACCTTTTGATTAAGTACTATGTCATTTTGAACGTAGTGCTTATTTCAGTGTACAACTTTTCTACTCCATTCATAATCATGTATCATTATTTTACTACAAATGAGGTGATCTACAAATTACCTTATGCAGTACTAGTACCATTCTCCACAGAGGCCTGGCTGCCTTGGACCGTTGTCTACATCCATTCTATAATGTGTGGTAAGTAAAGTCAATTTGATAGTTAATTGGGTTTCCAAAATCAAAAGATTCCACCACCTAAATTGTCTGATAGTTTGCTTTTACGGGAAGCCCGTTTCTATTTAGCTTAAAATAAAGATCTAGATAAAATTGGAAATTGTCTTGATTTCTCAATCTCCAATATTTTAGATTATGTTATCGGTGGTTTTCTTTTGCAGGTTTTATTTGTGTATTATTTTATACAATAATAGATGGCCTTTACTTTGTTCTGACTTCTCATGTCTGTGCCAATTTCAGTGTCATAAGTGACACAATTGAGTGTTTAGATAAAACTAATGTGGATCGTTTGGCAAACATTGTAAAGGAGCATCAATACATTTTGAAGTAAGTAAGAACGTTCCTATTTTTAATCTTTTATTGATGATATCTGAGGCTCTTAACAAAGTGTTATTTTAGCAGTGAATTTAATTGACGAAATGTCAGAATACATCGCGTAACAGAATACACACAATACCTCTTAAGGTATTGATATTGGGGCAGTCTTTTTTTTAGCGATTTCGATGTTAGTCCCTTAATTAAAGTTGTTCATAATGATGAGTACAGTGACCCCTTATGAGGTTTTGAGTTTATTCTGTTACACGTTGTATGAAGGATTGATTACGCGATACAGCGTTTGTCAATCCCATAGATTTAAGACGTTCAGAGTGATAATGGCCGTCGCCAGGCCAGCGCTGTGACATTCATCAGGAGCCGCTGGTGAAAACAATCATTGCACTCCTCAAAGAGATGTCAGCATAGCACAGTCGTCGGGACGCGCTAGGGCCAGAGCCTGCCAGGGTTGCCGAATTTGTTCGAAAGAGTCACCTGGAACGTAAAATTCATAGGAGAAACACAGATGGGTTTTAGTCTGGAAGATTCTGACATTCCGCTCCACCCAGAGCGGAAGGAGTCATTTGATATTTTTCCATCCTTAAATAAAAGGTGACTTTAAGCCTTCAAGAAGGCTTGAAGTCACCCAAAGGGCAATGGAGAGGGCAATGCTCGGAGTTACCTTGCGTGATCGAATCAGGAATGATGATATCCGCAAGAGAACCAAGGTTACCGACATAGCCCGAAGGATCGCCAAATTGAAGTGGCAGTGGGCAGGGCACATTGCTCGCAGAACAGATGGTCGATGGGGCCGAAAAGTTTTGGAGTGGCGACCGCGTACCGGAAGACGCAGCGTTGGAAGGCCTCCCACAAGGTGGACCGATGACCTGGTGAGGGTCGCGGGTAACCGATGGATGCGAGACGCACAGGACCGGTGGTTGTGGCGACACTTGGGGGAGGCCTATGTCCAGCAGTGGACGTCTTTCGGCTGATATGATGATGATGATGATGATGAAATAAAAGGTGCATCTTGTTTACCTATACATTATTTTACGAATTTATGTTCATGAAGATTCATCATGACTTACACGTATTAACAGTAAACAAGATTAGGTAATCATTGTTTTCTATTATCAGATAAATCTCAGGTGAAATAATCTTATTGCGTGCTGTCGTATTAGTTAGCAATTACATCCTCTGTTGCTTATTACAATTCTACCGCGTAATACGAAAAAAACCTAAATTGGCCTGTCATATAGAACCTGTTTTGTGCTCGTTCTTTCTCGTGAGATTAATGACGTGCACGCGAAATAACTCCACGATATTCGGATTGAATCCTATCTGGTGCAGCTCCTAAATCTGATTCTCCCGATAACAAATGTTTGTGGTTCTGATTCGTGTAGGTACCGTGGTTTTTATTATTAAAAACCACACCTACACCAATCAGAACTAAATACTGTACTGTGTGTGTACTGTAATAAAATAAGTTGAATATTTATATATTTAACGATTTCGATTGTCAACTTGACTTGTTCTTATTAAATTGATGTTAAATAGATTTCTGAACATATTGGGCTATATCTTTAGGAATAAAAATGAATGGCAATCTTTAGACCTGTTCAGGAACCGTAGTCTAGTCTCTTATCAGGGCCTGCATCTTTATTGATTACTTATTGATTCGGCAGTCAAAAGAAAATTTTGAATCTGGAATATCTTTACAGGATTAAATTTGTACTTACAGCGATGTTCTTTTACACATAATCATTGTTAAAACGATGACACCAAGCACAGTTTCAACAGTTCAAAATCAGCTAATTAAATAACTATATTTTTAAACAATTTCATTTTATTAATTGTCAATTTTAAATTATTTCAATTTTTTTATCCTTAATTACCTAATAATTAATATGATAATTTTATTTCGTATAGGAGACTATGTCATATTTATAATCATAACTAACATAGTATTAAGTGCTACTAACACCTACTATGGACCAAAAGTTGTCTTGTTGATGAATAATAATAAAACCAGGGAAATAATCACTCTTAATTATACAATTTCAGGCTGGGGGAAGACTTGGAAGACATTTTTACGGCGCCCAATCTGTTTAATGTGCTGGTCGGCTCTTTAGAGATATGCGCGCTTGGTTTTAATTTAACGGTAAATTTAATCACAATCTTGGTACTTTAATGGAAGCATGTAAAACTGTTTAAATCTGGAGTAATGTATGTCACGTTACGTTTGTTAATTCTTGTAGGCACTTTTAAAGATAAATATTTTATGCGTAGGTACTTCAAATAACTTAGCCCGTAGTTGGACACTATGGGTTGATATATAAATTTTTAAAAATACATATATTTACATGTTTTTTTTTAGTAGTACTAACTAGTGTGACCAATTTAATTAGTCGGCAGAAATTATGAAACTAAAGTTGTCAAAAAATAAAAGGTCCGTTTTGACAGCAGGATACAACATTACTTTACTAGTGAGTATGAAAGAGACATGAAATAAATCTCTTTTTTTTATCCTGCTGTCAAAACGGGCCTTTTATTTTTTGACAACTGTAGAGAGTAATAGTGTGGCGTTTGATTTTTAAGACTGTTGACACCGACACACGAGATAGGGCTTAGTTTAAATCTTTTTCATTATGTCTGTCTGTGGCGTCATAGCTCCTAAACAGATAGACCGATATCAGCGCAGTTCTCTAACGCATAACAAGAAAGAACAAATCACATCCGTGTTGTAATTCAATTAATGGTAACAGTGGTATAAACAGTATCATAATTAATTGTTTATATTTATTATCTATAGACTGGGAGCTGGGAGCAAATTCCAGGCTGCATCCTTTTCCTTCTTTCTGTTCTTCTACAAATCCTCATGATGAGTGTCTTCGGTGAAAACATGATTAGAGAGGTAATATTCACACTTTAGCTAATTAATTAATAAATGCAAATGAAAACGAATAAATTAATTAATCCGAGTATTTGTATTCAGAGCAAAAAGATTGGTGACGCCGCGTTTCTATGTAAATGGTATGAAATGGATGAAAAATCTAAGAAGACAATTTTGACAATACTGATCAGGTGAGAAAATGTTTTGAATATTAATTGCGTGACCTAAAAGATGTACCTATTTATTTTGACTTATGTACGTATGTTTGTATGTGGCATCATCGCTCATTTGCTCTTAAACGTATGGACCGATTTTGATTTGATTTTTTTTCTATTTAATTTTTCTACTTTCTAACTAACTTTACCATTCCTAGTAGTTGATACAGTAAGTAAGGTCTTAACATTTAAATAACATCAAGACCCACGTTTTCTATAAATTGATAAAAACAAGGACGAAATCACACAAAGTAACCATGAGTTTGCTCAGGATCTTCCTTTGTTGCGATAAATATTATGTAATACCTACCTATTAATTAGATTCGAAGGAGTGTCAATGGAGTTACTTGGTCCTTCTTCTCATAGATATCTACGATTTGGAACATGCAAATAGCTTTTACTTTCTAACTAACTGACCGAGTCCTTGTCATTACAAGTGCCTTTGAATTGTTGAAATAAGTGCTTAGAGTTTGAATTCCAATAATATTACTTATGCAAAGTCTGCAGCGACATCGTACGTTTTATTTTGAAAAATCCTACCTTTTGTGATACATCAATAAATAAATACCTGAATAAGATAATTTAAAAATAATGGAGCTAATTCTTGCATTCACCAGTTTTTTTTTTCTAAAAAAAAATCTGATATGACAAAGTAATGAAAGTCAGACGGGTCATTGGTCAGTCACTGAAAAGACCGACTATTAGGTACATAGTTGGGAAGAGGACAATGTTGTGTCTGTTTTGCCAATAACTAATGGTTTTAATGTTTTAGGTCCAAGAAACCACAACAGTTGACAGCTTACAAGTTTTCTACAATCAGCTACGCAAGCTTCACCAAGGTTTGTACAAAACTTAGTGCAACTTTGGTTTAAGAGTATTCTTATTTTAATGTTTTTTTTTTATATTTCAGATTATAAGCACTTCATGGTCATACTTCACTATACTACGAACAGTCTATACGCCACCAGAAGTTTCACATTCTAACTAAGATCAACTTTTAAATAAATAAACTGGGAACATTTGCTATGCTTGACTATTGTAGGCCGTAGAGTTGGTTCATTTCAGTTGCTGACTGAAGAATTAGCGGTTAGACTAAAAGTAGACTAAGGGCCGATATTTCAAAATTCAGCTAGCTTACCTGAGGAGTAGAACTAAATAGCATTATACAGAAATAAAAATAAATACCTACATTTTTTCGAGTTATGCGCATAAAAATGAATGGGGCAGTCGATTTTTATTTCGCAATTTCAGTGTCGGTCCCTTACTGAAATCATAATGATGAGTGCAATAAAATAGTAGTTTATGCAACGACCATATAAAAAGGGTTATTAAAACACGAGTGTGGGTTTATCACACGAGGCGTAGCCGAGTGTGATAATAGCATCACACGAGTGTTTTAATACCTAATTATATGCCGTTGCATACACTATTTTATCTTCACTCATACAGTTGAAACAAAATAAGTGGAAAAATAGTTAATTCCAATATGGCGGATATTCTCATTGCGTATTCGAATGACTGCGCAGCGCGCTCAAACATAGACAAAGATAAAATATGGCTCATTGACTTAAGTCAATGAGCCCGCGCCAAATTTAAAAAGAAAAAGTGTGCTATAAAAATTAAAAAGTTATTTTATGATGCAGTTGTTTAAAAATCGAAGGAAAATGTTGAACTGTAATGGTTTTTTTTTTAAATTTTACCTATCCACGAAAAAAAAGTATGTATTTATGCATTCGTTTTTGAACTCATATTTGGAACATTACGTTGTGAGTGTAGATAAAAAATATTTTTATTTCAGACATACTTGGTCCATAATATTGTTAGTAGTAAGACTTAAAAACTGTGTAAGGTACATTTAAAATAATAATTAATTTAAGTATTTGCCGCCCTCTGGGGCCCCGGGCACACGCGCTTGTGCTTGAACCCAGTGCCCCAGAAAGGGGCTGTCAGGATGGTGTTGGCGCTCCCACGCGTGCGGAACATCAGCGACGCAATACGGTATATTGCGTTTATTCTGTTACACGTGTATATATATACTCTTATATAATTGTGAATATTGAAAAATCGAATCAAAAGAGAATATTTAGTAGGTACAGTGTACGGAAAAAACTCGTATGCCTGCCTTTTAGCTATTTTTTATAGACTCCCGTTTGACCTTCTCAGGTAATAATGTGGTTGACGATGGAGCACGCTTGCCTAGAATGAACTTATTCACTGTTGACTGAAAAACCCCCAGCTATCCAGAAAGACAGATTCCGGCAAGGCATTCCACTCATTAGCTGTAGTGCACAATGAAAGTATTATAAAATATTGTACTTATTGTTTACTGTTTTGAATTCTTGTAATGCACAATCACTTTTAGTAGCAGATAACAATATAGATATTACTAGCTAAATCCCGTTAAGAACGTATAATTACTAATTGTGATAATCACTGATAAAATCTCAAACAAACAAGTATGAATTTTATTTAATAGACACTGATTGCATGGAACATGATAGTTAATATAATATTTAGAAGCTATTTTTTGCTTTAATCAAGGAAAAATTGTTTATGAATGTTATTTGTAGGTAAAACTTTTTTTATCTTATTAGACACGAATAGTAAAATACATTGTTTTATTTCATCATACCTGTATTAACTTCTTGCGTAATTTTTTTATCCCATCTCGGCTACAATTTGTGTCCCACTGCTAGACGAAAGTCTCCGTCTCCCCTTTCTTTTTCTATAATCTCTATTCTCAGCAATTTTTGGCCAATTTTGACCCCCCAAAGTCATTAGATCGCCTCACCATCTTCGCCACGGTAGGCCTCAACGGCAAAGTCTTCCATCTGGCGTCGAGTGAGTGACGATCTTCGCCCATCTTTCCGTTTGCATCCGTGCAACTCATGGCCAGTCCACCTATTACCGAAATCAGCAAACTATATTTATATTCATTGTGACTAACATGCTTTCTTTGATATAAAACTGCTCACCAGTCACCACCCTTTATTATATTTGAGAAGAAAAAATGTTTTTTTACGGCTATTATTAAAAAACTTCCACCGAAGTTTGCAAACATATAGGCCCATATTCCAAACCGCAAACTCCAACTCCATCGGAGTTTGTCATATATTGAAGTTTTTGCTCATCTCTCGAGTACGAAAACGTCAATTAGATAAGCTTTCATTGACTTTTCGTGCTCATGTTGGAGTTGGAGTTCGAGTCGAGTTTAAGTTTACGTTTTGGAATATGGCCCCTTAAAAGTACACAAATCTAAGACCAAAACGTAATCTCCAACTCAACTTGAATTCCAACTCCATCGGAGGTTGTCATAAATTGAAGTTTTGCATTTGTTTGCTCATCTCTCGAGGACAAAAACGTCAATATGACAAGCTTTCATTGACATTTTTGTGCTCATGTTGGAGTTGGAGTTTGATTTGAGTTGGAGGGGATCCCTTCTTTTCGCATAATGTTCTTTGTCCTAATATACTTCGGCATAACGATTTTGGCACAATTTGTTTTGGCATAAATTTAATTCGCATAACGTTAGTAGGCCTAATGACTATTAGCATAACGTTAGTAGGCCTAATGACTATTAGCATAACGTTAGTAGGCCTTATGACTTTAATATCGACTGAATTTAATATGCTGTGCAACAAAAGTTAGTGACAGAACCGAATTGCTGCAAAACCGACTCCACGTAGTCTTGTTTGTCCTACCCCTAGAGTGTAATTTAAAATCGCGTAGGCGCGTAGGGGCGAGGCGACCCGCGAGCTGAGGAGCAGGCGGCTGCGAGCAAGCGGCGGCACCGCAGCTTCGCCTTGTTGGCCGGCTTCGCCGGCCAGCCTCAGCCGCGGCGGTGAGCGAAAGCCGTCTGCGAAGAATAGCACGCGTGGGGCCGCCGGAGGCCCGCAGTGCCGGAGCCGTGACAGAAACCCTGCCTGCTGCATGTTGTATGCTCGCTTGAATGCTGCATGCTGCATGCTTGTGTGCATGCTGCATGCTTGCTTGTTTGCTGCATGCTTGCTTGCATGCTTGCTTGCATGCTGTATGCTTGCTTGCTTCATGCTTCCTACAGCGAAAAAAAAACCACAAAATTGTTCAATACGTTCCTATAAAAATAATGTTTTAATATCATTATGCGTAAATAAATTTATGCTTTAGGATATTATAATTAAGAAAGTTATGCTTTAGAACTTTATGCTTAATAAATTTATGCTTTAGAATATTATGCGTAAGCTGTTATGCGTAATTATACTATGCGAAAATATAATTATGCCAAACAAAATTATGCTAAGTTATATTAGGTCTTAAAATTTTATGCAATTGGATAGGGAACCGAGTTGGAGTTTACGTTTTGGAATATGGGCCTAAGTATCCCAAACCCTCGACACCTTACATAATATTTGAGATATTACCATACACTTACCGACGAGCAAGTCATAAGGCACTGTTATTACAGTTGTTCCAAACTTGGGCTTAAAATCATTATTTTGTTGAAACAAAGGGCAATTAACCGATATTAAGCCCACCTGTTCCTTGCTTGATGTGAAATATTACTTGTGGGATACACAAACTTCCAACCGGCCACACGATTATTTTGAGGTTATTTGAACTTTGTTTAATGGCCGAATTTTTAATAGCCAGATAACTTATACCTGAGGAAAAAGGGGGTTTGACAGCTTTTTGTGTAAAACATAATATTACGTCAAATATTACTCTCTCATTTTTACTACTCTAGAACTATAATAGACTATCATTTTAGGTAAAAGTGACTCCCCTTTAATTGGGAAGGATGGCCCTGCAATGTTCACGTTATTTGAAGTTGTATATGAGTGTGAGTATGTTGATGAAGGTATGCTCTATGTTCTGCTCGATCAAAGCGTTTATAAGACGTGCATCATGTTTGATGCTATCGAATGCCTTTGCATAATCAGCGAATGCTAGATATAATACAAAGGTATATTGAACTCATTGCACTTGTCAATAAATTGATTAAGGGAGTGCAGGTCTGCGCCGCGGTAGATAGGCCTCGTCTTAATACAGCTTTTTCGAGAGGTTAGTCGGCATCTGGTTGCTATGAAATGCGGTTTCAATATCTGCCATCCAATAATTATCTATGAGTTGTGCTCTGTGAAGTAGAAAGCATGCAAAGTTGGAATTAGGAATTTAAGTGAAAAAAAAAAGAAATACTGCAGTGAAGTACTTCCATTTGTGTAAGTCAACAGCTGTTTTTGTCTAGTCATTTTAAAAATTCTTCATGAGACTAATAACAAGTACGAGGAATACATTACGGCATCAGCTTTCTGCCCGCCCTTGCCCCATGTTACTTTGGTTATGCTGTACGTCTTAGGAAAGGCCCCTTTACAGTCTCCTATGGGAGATGACAGGCGCTGCACAGAGAAAGTTTCGGAGTAATCTTTTAAGTGGTAACGGATCACTTTCATGTGATGATCATCGGGGCGGTTTTTGTGAGGTAGAAATCCTTCACTCACTAACCGTTTCCTCAAAAGTCCAGCCTTTGATAGCAAAATCAGGGTACTTTGTGGTATTATTTATTCGATTTTTTTTCTACACAGGCCTTCCTCTTCCTTTCAGTCCATCAACATTTATACTTATCATTATTTTAGTAACACGATTTTCTTTCCTTTTCTCTTCTTATCACATTTCCATAAAAACCAAACAATATCCTTTCAAGTATACTGTCACTGGCGCCACTTTCAAGTTTCCTCTTTATACTCATTTGTTGATCATGTCATTGTGGGTGCAGTGCTAGGTATCATTATTGCCAATCGCCGGATTACAAACCAACCGATAAGGATTTTTTATTAGGTACCTACGTTGTAATATTCCGTACTGCCTTAGATTCAACGCATTTAAGTATTATCATCCCCTGCAATATTGCTATTATCCGATTACATTAAAAATATAACGTACTTGTTATTTCATTATTCATTCACGTCCTTTTTTACGTTTTGTAACGTACCTATTTCTTGCTCTTACTATGTTATTTTTGTTTTCAAACATCACAGCGACTGTACTATTTTTGTAATAAATACATTGCTCCTTAACCACGACCTAAGTTGGTCGCTAAGTAACTGTAACAAGCAATGTAAAAATCACTCAACGATATTGCTATTGCTTTTACTCAACTGCATGTGTATGTGTAGTGGTAGGGGCAAACTGGAGACATAGGTTTCCGATACATTTTCGTCTACCGGGCATATTTCCTTGTTTATTATATCTATGACTCCGTCTCTATCACGACGTAATCATGATGTTATTGGCACGTCATCATTGCTGTATAACGATGACAGCAATAAAATTAAATAACTGTAATAAGTCATACGTTTTCAAACCAACTTTAGCATGGATCCGCCAGGGTTGCGGATTTTGTTCGAAAGTGTTACCGCGGCCCTGGAAAGCAAAGGGCACTAAGAGGAGCATGTATGGGTTTTAGTCAGTAAGAGTCTGACACTCCCTCCCGCTCCACCCAAAGCGTCAGGAGTCATTTGATAATTCTCCATCCTTAAAAAAAGCACGGATCATCTCAACACTGAAGATCTTTTAAAAGTTTCATATGATTTTATTATCTCTGCCGACCACAGGTCTGAACCTCACAGATGAGAACGTTTTCTTGTTTCATACTTTTTAGAACGTGAATTTTCTGTAGTCGGGTTTTAGTTTTTGAACTTCTTTTTTTGACAGTTTGCGACTGACATGAGAATGCGAAAATTGCTTTAAAATTATTAGAATTGGCACTCAGGGATATTGCCATTTGTCTTGTTTAGCTCCATCGCTCATCTACACTGGAACCATGATATATGTCCAGCCAACTAGCTTAATCGGCCGTTTCATTGAAAACCTTTTTCATTGAACAGCGCCGTTTAATCAGCGACATAAGTGACATGGGCGAGTCATGAAAATATATTGAACAAAAGATGTCACATAAGTCTTTGCTAAATCGGCGCAGTTATATGAATAGGCTAGGCCACCAATTAAACGGCTGACTAAGCTAGTTGGCCGCGACATATTGGTGTTTTACAAATAACCCTATATACCGCCGATAAACAAAAGAGAAGAAAACTCCGTTTTATTACATCTGTTAATTGTTATTTCATCACGATAATCTCAACCAGCCAAAAGCATTGACCTACCTCTATTAATTAATTAATTGACTAACAAGCAGGTGCAAAACTGTTTTCGGTATACATGTAATTAGCACCCATGTAAAGATAACGTTAATGATTTATCGTTTATCAATACTAGATTAGGTAGTTACTTGGTAATCAATCAGGTGAGCTTGTATTAGGTATACTTATTCATCAAAGAAATCTTAATTACCATCCTGTGTATTAAAACCTAATCTGTTGCCAGCCTGTTTAAATTCATAATTATCTTTATTCTTAAATATCTTGCCTAAAAAAGACTTAAATTATAATGCTTACTACCATAAATACGAAAGTTGATTTTTAGTTTCCTTTTTGTGTTTATTACAGTGTACAAATACAATTATTACAGGTATTCATAAAGATCAAATTTACAATAAAGAACAAGAATAAAGAGATAAAATTCTGTCTTTAGATTCCTGATTGTTAGTACACCGGTCAAATTATCAGATAATTACTGTAGGTGGTACCTTTCACCCAGGAAAAATTAAAGTGTATCTTTTTAAATTACTTATGCAATGTTAACGCATATTATACGACACTAACTTTGACTATGTTCTAATTCTAGTATTGCAGGAACAGGGAGTACTTGCAACCTATACCAATTTCTCTGCTAAAATTGTTTAACTTTATATTTACCCCAATTGCAGCCTCATTTCGTGTTCAGGATATTTCTTTCCATACCAGCGACCCACCATGACGTGTTAAAGCGTGAGTCGTTCGAGCGAGAAGGAGGGATGGAGCTATATAGGGTGTATAGCTCCATCCCTCCTTCTCGCTAGAACGACTCACGCTTTAACACGTCATGGTAGGGCCGCTGGTTGCCTGGAAGAGATCGCGTAATGCGATAAGGCCGCCAATTGGATATTTTTTAGTTTAAGGTTTTCTTAATGGTTTTTATTTTGGTGTACTTACAATAAAGTATATTTATTATAAATAAATATTAAATAATCCATCTTAGCATACAAAAATAAACCCTTTGAAAATTCGAAGGTATTCTGAAATTCTTCAGCAGCCAATGCAGATGAAGTGACTTCAAAACTTATTCAGCTTCTACTAAATTGAATCCTTCCACGGTTTCTCTCTCAAAGTTGTGTAAACTCACTTAGATTACCTGTCATTTGAATATGCGCATATTTCATTTATTTTTCCGTACTTTCGGCAATTTGATCTACTGTAGAAATAAATATGATCGGAAATCCGGTTCTGAAATTGATTATGCTATGGGAGCTTTTTCTTTGCGATATTTCTGAATTAAATTGATTAGCTCGGTGTTTTTTTTGTTTAAATATACATATCATAAATAAACAATCTTTTCGGGTCTGTATGTATGTCCGCGCTGATTTAACTACAAAACGAATTTAGATTGATATTCATTCCATTGTTACGAATTATTCAGGAAGTTTTGTGTAATACATAACTATATTCTGTAAAGCAGGAGTGAAAAGACTCATTACACTGAACTGAACTTTTAAAAACAAGCTTCTCACTCCCTGATAATTGTATCAGGGGGATTGCCAACATGAACAAAGTGTCACCTCACAATAGTAACGATATATCCCACAGTGAAGAAAAAAAGAATAGCAGGATGCCAATTCCTTTAAAAAAAAAGAGAATTTCCCTCTGGCCAAAGTATCAAATAAAGGACGACATTGTCATTGACAAACAGCACTTCAATCTCTGCCTGACCCTATCCTTTATTTTGTTTCTAGATAGTTCATAAAACAAAAGCAATCAGTTTTTATTGTCTTCGTGATTTGAACATGGTCAAGGCGATTAGATTTGATAATAGCTCATAATTGTTTTTATGAATGATATTTTTTAATCGTATTCACTTTATCAGTTCTAACAAGACGATAGGTACTAAAATAGATATTTTATAGCGACATTGACGCCAGTACAAAACAAAGGCCCTGTGAGAAATATTTGACGTCAGAATATTACTTGGTAGAGTAAACTGCGTAAAAAGGAGTTTACCATTTTAGCTAAAGGCACACACAGTGCAGCTCTACATGTACCTCTTTTCTGCATAGAAAAGAGGTATATGGAAGAGTCAGTATGGGAGAAGTCAGACAGTCCGCTGGTTGTGAGAAGGAGCATGCATATGCTCCTTCTCACAACCAGCGGACTGTCTGACTTCTAACAAGGTCATATCCACACCTAGGTAATCGCCACTCCAGAATCCTTGGATCCACTCGGCCATCCGTGAAATGCACGAGACTCACCGATCCCACAGTCAAACCATTACCACGGTTTTGTGGGGTTTAGTTTATATAAGTTACTTACCTTGGCAATTCCAAGCGGGTGCAAAGACCATCTAATTGAAAAATCCAATAAACTATCCACTCAAGCCAAGATACGATGTTGTCTGCAGCTTTAACCACCAGTACCCAGAAAAGGGCAGACAACATCGTATCTTGGCATGAATAATTCTTTATTTGCTCCTTCAAGACTTGGATGTGTGACTTACTGGCCAGTCATTATTAATGTTCAAGATTAAGGTTTCGTCGGCGATGTGTCTAAGTCTTAAGTAATTAGGGTTTCTAAGGTGATTAGGGATTCTCAGCCTAACAATTTATGGACAGTTCCCAAAGAAGTAGAGACCAGACACATCTAAAATTTGTTGGCCAACACATGAATAAGTGAAATAGTTTTGATAAGTTATTTAATAATTATTTGAAAGTACAAGCACAATTTAGTAAAGTGTTTCCAACATTCTTTATAAAAAAAAATCTATTATTATATTTTATAAAATTGATACTTACAATATCCCAAAAAATGGCGTCTAGGCGGACGTTGATCAAATTCAAATATAGTCCAGTGCGCCATCTTAGAAGTAAAACCTCTTGTTGGCACGTGTAATACATTTATTTTACTGAAATAAAACTACAGAATAAAAACCCACTACTATTCTTACAAAAAAGAAAGAGGTAATAAGAGGAAATAATTAAATTTCATTTGTTCCACAGTCCACTTACTAAAGTGGTCTACGTGACTGCAATAGCGCGAGGACGCTTGCAAGAAGCCTTGGAAAAATGTGCAGTTCAAGGACAAATTAAATAATTGTTGAGTTTGTTCTAGAACATGGGGATTCTTTCCTTGATCAAATTGGAATAGTATTTTAAAGGGCTTAACGTTCCAGATGGGTTTTATGTTTTGGTTTCAATATATACAGTATTAATTTGGTGTTTGTTTATGGACATAAGTTATTGGTTGGGCTCTGCTGTCGTTTGTAAATCTTTGATAGTCGTTACTAGTAGTCTGGCCAAAGGATATCATCATCATCATCATCTCAGCCGAAAGACGTCCACTGCTGGATATAGGCCTACTCCAAATGGGATTTATTTTTTTGGGATTTGCCATAATCGCCACACTTGTCAGGCGGGTTGGCGATCGCAGTGTAGCTGTTGCAATGTTATCATCATCATCATCATCATATCAGCCGAAAGACGACCACTGCAGGACATAGGCCTCCCCCAAGTGTCGCCACAACAACCGGTCCTGTGCGTCTCGCATCCATCGGTTACCCGCGGCCCTCACCAGGTCATCGGTCCACCTTTGCAATGGGTTGCAATGTTGCAATGTACCTACAGAGAATGCTGCTGCCCATTCTCTGGTCCCTTAGACGCCTCTTACGACACCCACGGGAAGTGATGGGATGGTGCTATTCTTTTACGTCCGACACCATACGGAAGGCCAAGGGATATAGTGTTACCCAGTTACTGGATTGTATAGGTCAGATAAGCAGTCGCCTCAAGTCAAATACTGGTTTTCAGCTGCATCACTTCGATTGGATGCCAACCCCAATATAGTTAGGGAAAGGCTAGGCAGATTAATGGGTATTTAGTGCAAAGTCGATTTGGACCTGTGTGGCAGATTTTGCCGAACTTCCTTGTACAGGAGGAAGCCCGTGTCTCAGCAGTGGACACGTTACAGGCTAGCGGTGCAATGTGAAACTTTTAGAATCTTTGCTCAATGATTCTAGGCTCCGTAACGCCGCTTGCGAACGTATCCGTTTCTGCGCCTAGTCAAATTGTTTCATTCCTATCGTGTTGACGTATAATCGCGAATTTATGTCATAAAGACATGTATGCTTTTGAACCACGGCTTGGTGATATAGACTACAAATACTGTGTACACGATATAATTCGGCAGTTACGATAAAAGAAAATTTTAAGAAAAAACTAAGTATTTTTTATACAAGGTGAAACCTACCTTGGTTTAAACAATAAATTAGTTAAAAATAATGAGGCAGTACATACCAATTGTAATATTTTTCATACAAAATAGCCATTATTTTTTACAATTCAATATTATTAATGCATTTTGCCCGCGGCGATTCTGGAACAACCCTATTAGTGGTTAAATAATGGTTAAGCCAGTATATAACGGGGCTACATTGTGTTGTTATTTTGTTCATTACTTTTTTTATTGTTAAATAAGTAAATAAGACAACTTTTTAAATTTATTTTGGAAAGATTACACACCATGATGAAAGTAACTAAAATAAGAAACATAAAAAAATAACTACTGACAAAGGAGATGGCAGTATGACTTGGATGTCTTCCTTGGGAATTGAAAAGAAGAGGCGCAGATCCGAGAATGGTGGGAAGAATGGAGGGAGGCCTTTGCCCAGCAGTGGGACAGTTCGGGCTAGATATAATAATAATAATTACTACTGACGCAGACGCATTTATTTATGTACATAGTTTCACCTTACCATAGTCAACCCCACTCATATGAATATGCATGAAAAAAATATTTATTTTCCAAATGGTTTATTTAAAAACATAATACTAATAATGAAAATAGAATCAAAAATCATCAAAAAAACAAACGAGACATAACTATTTTAAACAAATATAATTATCCTTCTCGCGAAGATGGCGATTTCTATGGCAGCTAAATAGGCGTCATGGTTGACGTCAGAGTTGTTATCGGACTTCTCTTTCTAATTGTCATCTTTGAAGCTTTATAACTAATTAATTAATTGCTTAATTAATTGCTTAATTGTTGATTAATTGCTTTTTTAATTAATTGCTTTTATTAATTGCTTGTGGCGTTGATGATTTTCATGAGTCGCAATAATATAAAACTTTGAGTCAACTCTAAATCACCGACTACTGTGGCATTCAATGTATTTTTTTTATGTTCTGACAATTTTATATAATATTTATGTATATCTATTTTCTGTTTGTTTTAGTCCCATACTAACCCAGCAAGTGTCCAAATGTACCGACCAATCGAAGAATGAAATCTCTGCCTACCGTTCATCACACACACTTGCTTTACCAATCCACCTTAGACATTGGCAGAATAGTCGACATCGGCTTTGCTTGCCATATAAAAATATAGAATAGAATACATCGCTGGTGAAGGTATTCTAAGGTATTTTAAGGTATTTTAAGGTATTTTAAGGTATTTCAATAAGTATTTTATTTGCAAATATAAAAATTGCTTGTATATTCCCATATTCCCAGAAATCAAATTTTGAAATCTCCATAGATAAGCGGATAGCCTAACTTAGTGACAGAAGACAGGGCAAATTGCTCGCAGAACAGACATTCGATGGTGTTCAAAGGTTCTGGAGTGGCGACCGCGTACCGGCAGCGTCGGAAGGGCTCTCACAAGGTGGACCGATGACCTGGTGGAGGTCGCGAGAATCCGATAGAAACGAGACGCACAAAACTAGTCGATATGACAACACTTGGGGAAGGCGGAGACTGAGTCGACGAGGAGATGAGTGCAGCAAATGGATAAGAATGTGGGTTTAATGGTATCAGATAAAATGTAATATCCCCATCCTGTTATCGACGATACGCTGGTCTCCAACAAATAGGGTAATCTACTAGGTAGAAAAAATATATAACTATTTAGTCCGTCCGCGGTCCGTTACATTTTCAAAAATATTGGACACGTATTTTTCGCCATATCAAATCGCTAAAAAATTATAAAGATAAAGGGCATCAAAGTGCAAGAGGTGGCTGGTGACGTCATGTTGCTACTAAAAATTGTACTATAATAGTGTATCTATCTTATAGATCTATCTTATCTTTTCAATGCACTGTATTTTCGTTTTTTTTTTGTTAACGTGTAAAAAGAGGATACGTGTCTAATATTTTTTTGGAAATCTATCCGACGGACTAATTAGATTTTTTCAGTAGAATACCCTATTTTTGTTTATCACAACCATCCACCTAAATAATCTTAATTCCTGTCGTGATTCCGAAGATTAACCTCATTAAGTGATCCGTTTTTATCAAATTTCAGGTTTTTATCTCGACCTAAACGCAATGTACCTTTTATGCACCTTTGACCGTTTTCGAGAAAAATACGAAATACCTACAAGGAGTCTATAAGACTATCAAATCAAAGTATCATGATTACATCTGTTTTATACTAAGCCAGGTATTTAGATTATGAGTGATTAAACGGGATTTGTCGCGATAGCAGTGATATACCTACCTACCTACTTACGTCACAAATATCTGGTTATGGATGAGTAGAACAAAGTTGTAGTACCTAATGACAAAGGTGTAAATAATTACTTTGCTAACAAATGAATCGTACCTTTTTAGGTTTTCAAAGGGTTTATGCTATGGGATTGCGCAGCAGCGATTTTCTATTTAATAATTAATTAATTTAATTATTTAATTTATAATTTTTATTTTATTTATTTTATAATTAATCTAACTAAAGAGCATTTAAATGCGACTAAATTCTGAAAGGTCGATGAACGTGTCTTAGCATCGAGAGCGCACCGCACAATTCTACGTCGAATTTAAAAAAAAATGGACACAACGAGCCAATTGATTCAGTGTTGCCTGCACGCAAATTATATTAACCTACATAACCTTTTCAAAGCTAGAACAAAAAAGATGTTATTCAATGTAGACCAATAATTATTCGTGTTAAATAAGGTTGCCAAATCGGATGCATAATAACTTTGTTTTGTTACCATTTTGATGTACCTAAGGCCAAGATTTGCAGTTTAAAAACCGCAATTTTGTTATTATTCCCCCTTTCTCACCTATTATTTTATTCAATTTCCATGTTTCTCTAGGTAGTTTTGTTTGAGCAACCAACAAGAAAAAATGTTGTTTGTTCTAAAAGTTTATAAAAATTAGACTAATCGAGAAAAACTGATTTAGCATTAGGCTGCTGTTTTTTTTGGATTCTATGGGTATTTGCATCGAATTCAATTTTAATTATTGGTAACCTAATTTTAAATGTAAAACTCTATTTTCGACTAAACCATGTCAGGATAAAGCATCGATCATCATGAAAATCCGTTTCGTAGTTTTTTTGTGACAGAGTTAAAAAAATATAGCACATACATAGCCATAACTAAACCGCAAAAAGAATCATCACGATCAGTTAATAAACATTAAAGTAATGCCCAACCAGACAACCTCAAAATTTACTACAATACTGGGGATTCATGTGGTCAATATGGAGGTAGTTTTGTTTATGGACATTAATAAATTACAAATATGGATCTTATTAATCAGTTATATTATAACTCACTTCGCTAATCTAATTAACAAATTATTACACAATTTAATTACTTCAACTATAAAATGGAACATTTCAATGCTATTTATCAGTTGATTAGACCTAATTGGCGTTATGAATAAACGGTTGCCGGAGCTCAATATTGAATTAATATTTTATCTGCTATAAATGTATTATGATTCAACGTTCAACACGCACTAATTTAACTACTCTACGAAAAGTGATTCTAAATTAGAATCAGTTATTTACCTTAATTTTTGTTTATTCTATCGTTAAACGGCTGTCATCTTCATCTGCCTAGCCTTTTCCCAACTATATTGAGGTCGGCTCCCAGTCAAACCGGATTAAGCTGAATACCAGTATTTTATGTGGAGCGGCTGCCTACCAGACCTTCACAACCCATTAACTGTGTAACACGGTACTTCTTGGCAAGACTGGTGTCAGATTCTGACAATCCGTAACGACTGTAAAAGATCTACTAATGACAACCAGTGCCAAAGTCATAACGTGCTTTTCGAGGCCACCCATCCATAAGATCCATCCACCCATAAGATGGTCACCCATCCATAGACCAACCTCAGGAAGCGTTGCTTAACCATGAAGATCGATTCGTGCGGCTGTTATTATTTAGGCACGATCGTCCTCATCGTAATGACAATTTAAACTGTTCTTTTTAGTACCAGTTCCATGTGAAAACAAATAGACCGGTACATTGTCTCTACATAGTATAAAACAAAGTCGCTTGCCGTCTTCTTATTTATTTATTTATTTATGAATGGACTAGTTCTTGACCTCAATCACGCCTGATGGAAAGCGATAGATGAGGTCCATGATGAAGCGAGCGTGCCCAGAAGGTGCCTTGACGCACTGGTACTCCCAAGCGTCGACAACACAGCATGCTGCGTGATGCCGGTGGGGGGTGGTCGCGAACCAGGCGGGTGTTAGCCCTATCACCGCAAGGAAAGAATTGGCTAGTATTATAAGGTGAGACTGTCCAAGATGCGCCGAGCGCTCGGTTCAGTTGAGTGTCTGTTGAAAAAAATTCTGTCCCTCTGTACGCTGTATCTTTGAACTTCGCAACGAATGTTAATGTGGTTTTCACTATCATTCAGACACTTTCTTCCCGAAGGTATATGTATAATAATAGCTACTATAATGCATGTTTAGATCTGTGTTCTATGTAAGCCTAACATATCGACTATCATGTTCCAACAGAGGTTCGTTTGTACTTCACTATATCGGTCAGTTACGCGCTGTTTGCCCTCCCGCGTGTAAACATTTGTTATTCTAAACAATATTTGGAGTACTGAATTGATTAAACCAAAACAAAACACGAATACACACAGACAGACTTTCTATAACCATTTTATATAATGCTACCGTAATCGTTCACAAAAAGAAAACGGTATTTTAAATAAAACCGTTCAATGTTTCTTGGTGAGCGAAGAAACTTTAGGTGATTTAAATAAAATATTGGCACAAGTTCAACTCATGCGCCATTCGTAGCTCGGAAATTTGATTTTGAAAAGAAATTTGTCTCGTGCAGAGTTCCGTGACATATTGAAATCAATAAAATAAGAAAGTTTTATATTGAGGATTGTAAGCGGGGAAAATATGCTCTTGAGAGTTGCAGGCTCCTGGTGTTCTGAATTAATATTATTATGAATTAATAATCCGTTTGTGAGGATATGAAAAATGCACATGTCCAAGAGCTTCCGAGTTTTTTATTGAAGCAGGGAGAAACCCCTTCCATTAATTGCTTCATCGACCTAGCTCCTCCAGGCATTTTCGGTGCATCGGGCAACTTTGAATGATTAAGACGATTAAGTCATTCCAATAACATAGTATTTACTTAATTTACAGAAGCTGCGCATAGCTGAACATTACATAGAACATCATTATGACCCTACATGTATTTCTTTAGTATCGACTTATGGACAAATTACCTACAAGCCTACTGTTGCACTTCGATCTACAGGACTACTATAAATGTAGTGATGCCTTGGTCATGGCTGTTTAGAGCTTATGATTGAGCTTTATCACTGCAGAGTCACAAAGCTACCATGAAGAGCCTCTAATAATAATTAAGATAAAGTGACGTTCTAACGCGATTATTAATTGCATGCATTTTGGACTTTTTGGCAAACTTGATGCGCTGTTTGGTGTATATTTTTTTTATCACTATTCAAGTGCGAGTTAAATTCTCATGCGGTTCTGTGGTAATACTAAATTATTAGAAATGTAAAAGAACATATCTACTAAGGGATGGAACTAGATAGTTTCTACGAGTGCAGGAGTTAGGCGTCCTATGTAAAGTGATCACGAAGTAAGCTGTCAATCCATGTAATCAACATGGAATGACAGCACACCTCGTGATCACTTCACCCAAGCCTCCACTTTGACATGTTTACAGAATCGACTGGCTGAAGTGAAACATTTCGGCATTTCTTCAACTATAGCAGAGAAAATGTGACTTTCTCGAGAGCTCGAGGTAACAAAAAACTTCTTATAATCCATGATGTGCTTGTGCAGAATAGCGGGTTTTTGATTTAGCCACACTTTCCCACTTCTGGGCAAAGACCTCCCCCAAATCCTTCCTGGTGCTTGAGACAAGTGAGATTACGTCAACGGTAGTGTGGCGAAGGCGATTGTCAATACGGTAAAATTGTATGGGATTGACAGATGCCATCGAAATGTCACGTGATCAAATTCCTGCATTTTGACATTTCGACAGTCACATTCGCTAATTGAATGGCACATTGTCTAGGGCCTCAGGTATCTTTTCCTGAGCCACATTGAACCAGCCCTTGCGATTGGCATCTAAGCCGTGTCGCCAGTTTTTCCAGTTAATCAGGCGCTATTTTACTTAAGAAGGAGGAAAATAACACCTCAGGAAATACCTAGTCATTGATGAAATGTCACTGTCATATGTCTAGAACGTCAGACCAGAGTCCAGGGGCTCGAGTCCCCCACCAACCGTGTCTCCACGTTGCCGTCGTGGTGGGGCTTGCGTGTCTCAGTGATCTTGGGGGCTTTGCCGGTAGAGCCACTCATGCCGGAAGGTCCCAAGTGAGAGACCAGACCAAGAGAGACACAAGAGGGGCACACCGTTCGGAGACTTGAGCAGTGTTCGGGTCCTCGGACGGTGTGCGTCTCATTGGCTTGCTCGCTGCTCTCTGGTACGCGTCTGATCATCAGACGTGACTGTGAGGGCAGCGAGCAAGCACTGAGAGAGAGGGGAAGAGGAGGGGAGATAGGGACCGCACCCTCAAAAAGGAAATTATGGACAGGCCTGCTAAACAGAAGCTACCCCAGGGCGGTACGGACTGCATAGCGGTCCGAGAATCCGCCACGCCTCGTGCGTCAAGCCCCTCGTATTCTGGGGGGGGCAACAGGGCTGTCCACCAACCGATTGCCGATGGCAACAGTGGCCGAGGAGGCCCCCGATCCGACTTATCCTTCGAGGACCTGCTCGGGTACAATTTTAGCTCGCCTGACAGAGTGTCGGTCGGGCGGAGCGCGGACGGAGGCGCGCTGTATTGGGAGGAGGGCTCGCTTGAGTGTCGCGCGGGTGCAGAGTCGGATTCCGAGTTGGACTCCGACGACCTGGCGACCGTTAGCTCGGCGAGCCCTGTACCCGAGGGGGTGGGGGCTGCTGCGGAGGACTTCAGGTCCTTCCGCAAGCGGCCCAGATCAGAGGAGGACCAGGGGTCGTCCGGCACCGAAGAGGTAGCCTCGGCCCGTAAAATCCCCACCAGCAGGCGGGGTACGGGCCGCGAGGGAGGCAAGGGCAGAGTCCTTGCCTCCAAGGATGCTGGACGACCCCCCGAAGATGGCGGTCGTGCGGCTCTTGGCTCGGAGTCCTCCGGCGGTGAGCCGGATGACTCCGGACAGGAGCGGGTTCGGAGGGCCGGGTTTGCGGAGGTGGTGGAGGCCGCGATCCGCGATGTGGCCTTGAAAAGGAAATTATCTTCCAAAAACAAGGCCATAAGCGCGGCGCTGGCCTCCATCCTGGCGGCAGCGGAGGCTAACCGAGGTGGGCCTCCAGCGGACGAGCTGTCCAAGCTGCGGGCGGAGGTCGCCCGCTTGGCTGCCGCCACCGAGCGTCTCCAGAGGGAGAACGCGGGGCTCCGAGCAGACCTGGCCAGGCTCCAGGGAGCCGGCCCACAGGGGGCGCCTAAAGGGGGGCGCAAGGAGAACAGCCAGCCCGTGCCGCAGGAGGGGCAGGTGCTGGACCTTGTGCGGCAGGAGATGGCTGCCTTCCAGGCGCGGTTCTCCGTCCTGGAGGGCATCGTCCTGCGCCCCCCGTTAGCGGCGTGTGGGAAGGCTCCAGGCCGGAAGGCGGCGTCGTACGCGGCCGCCGTGGCTGCCACACCGGGGTCGTCCGGCCAGGACAAAGGGTCCGGGCCGGCACCCGCGAAGCCGGTGCCGGGAAAACCGGACCCGGCCCCGGGAAGGAAGAGAAAGGGTGGGGTTGCTGCGCGGACGGCGAAGGCTCCTGCGCCGTCTGAGCAGCAGCTCCCCCCGGCTTCCTCGCCTTCAGCTCCTCCCCCGGCTCAAGCCGAATGGCAAGTTGCCGGGGAAAAGAGGAAGGCGGGAAAGGCAGCCAGGGCGGCCAAGAGGCGGGAGAGGAAGCGGCGGCAGAAGGCGCGAAGCGTCGCGGCTGCGCTGCGCCCCCCGAAAACCGCGGCTGTAGTTCTTACGCTGCAGCCGGACGCGGCGAAGAGGGGCGTGACGTACGCGGACGTGCTCACCAAGGCGAAGGAGACGGTGAACCTTGGTGAGCTAGGCATCGTAGGGGGCCTCCGGCTCCGGGTCACCATGACTGGGGCCCGGATGCTGGAGATCTCCGGGGCAGCCAGCGGCCCAACCGCGGACGCTCTAGCCGAAAGGCTTAGGGCGTCCCTAAGCGCGGACGATGCCCGAGTGTCCAGGCCCACCAAGCGCATCGACATGCGCATCTTGGGCCTGGACGACTCCGTCACGGAGGCGGAGGTGGTGGCCGCCGTCGTTAGGACGGGGGGGTGCTCAGCAGAGGAGGTGAAGGCGGGCACCCTACGTCCTGACAACACGGGCATGCGAACCGTAGTGGTGAGCTGCCCCGTGTCGGCGGCCAAGAAAATCTCAGAGGGCCGAAGGCTCTTGGTGGGCTGGGTCTCCGCGCAGGTGAAACTGCTGGAGCCCAGACCTCTGAGGTGCTTCCGTTGCCAAGTTGGCAACCATGTCGGAGCACTCTGCACCTCGGAGGTGGACCGCAGTGACCACTGCTTCCGCTGTGGTCAGCCCGGTCACAGGGCCGGCTCGTGTGACGCCGCGCCGCACTGCTTCGCATGTGCGGCAGCTGGCAAGCCGGCCGATCACTGGGCTGGGGGCAAAGCCTGCGGTCCACCCGCCAGGGCCGGGACGAGGAAGAAACCCTCCTCCACCGCCGCCGCCGCCGCCGTCGCTTCCGCCGCAGCCGCCGCCACCGTCGCCGCCGCTGCAACTGCTCGGGAGGGGGCGAGAATGGAGTGCCAGTAATGGCCCCATTTCGCCTCCTCCAGACATACGTCAGTCGCTGCGCCTCTCAGGAACTGACGCTCCTGGGCAAGGCGCAGTGACTGACGCCTGCGGACAGCGAGCAATGGGTAGCTCGCTGTCCTATCAGGTCAGGCCAGAGTCGGCGCGTTTCACTCCGAACGCGCCGGAAAGAGCAGTCAGCAACGGAGACGGGGCCCGCCAGGGCCAGAGCCTGCCAGGGTTGCGGAATTGTTCGAAAGAGTTACCGCGGCCCTGGGAAGAAAGGCACTAGGAGGACTAAGGGTGGGTTTTAGTCAGTAAAAGTCTGACACTCCCTGCCGCTCCACCCAGAGCGGGAGGGGTCATTTGATGATTTCCCATCCTATAAAAAAAAAAAAAAAAAAAAAAAAAAAGGGGCTCGAGTCTGCTATTGCAATCGTGTCTCAATGACCGGTCAGTGATCGAATATTTGACAACTTTGACAGTTTTGGTATGGGAAATGTGTCATAAGTTTGACGTTATACGTCAAAAATCGATCATTGACCGGTCATTGAGACACGATCGCAATAGCAGACTCGACCCCCAGGACGTATCGCCATTAATGGAGACTATTCTATGCAATCCCCCATTATGTCCGTCCACAAGTCTTACTTTTGCGTATTATCTTGAAACCAAGCATTAGCAACAATTGAATAGTGATCAACAATAGGTCTTTCAGATTAGTCACGAGTTATCACAGTCAATTGGAATTTTCCTTATTTCAGCCGTGCCGTCACACTTATTACTTATTGAATTTGAAGTAAAAGAATAAATCTTTCTAGAAGCATGTAAGGATATATCAGCAACATTGACGTTGAAGTCCATTTGCATTGGTTTAGGTTCACTCCTGTGTTGATAGTTTTTTGTTCTTGCTTAAAACATACGAACCCGTTATTTTTTAAAATTTGTACTTTACACCAATTTAGGTAAAATTCTTGATGGAACTCTGATGATGAAATTGTACTGCCAACAAAAGAGATTGGTATCTAGGCAACTTGCAACTGCCCTCCCGTGATGTTTGGGTCAATCTAAGACAGTAAGTTTAGTAGTAAGTGCTTTGATTTTGACATCGCACTTTTGCGTAGGCCAAAGGTTTAAAAATGTATGACATGCAGATCAAACAATAACAATAAACACACAATAACAACATTCCCACAGATCTTTGTTAATGTAGAGGGATGTTCAAAATTTAAATTTTCCTCGATTTTGCTAGATTTATCTGCGTTCCACTTTGTTATTGCTACCGTTACTAAATATCCTGTGTACCCAACTCATTTGTTCACTGTAGGTACCAGGTTCACTAGGTTCTTGTTGCATAATATTTTGAATTAGCAACACGCATTTAGCCGTGTGTGTCTCCGTACCATCACTTGTAACAATGACAAGATATTCACAAGTACCTCCCTCCCGGGACTGATAAGTTGATAAATCTACTATCTAGATTTATTATTTCATTTCAGTAGCCCATCAGCTCGTTGGAAACTTCGGTAATCTTCTTCAAAAATAAGATAACAATTAAAAAGGTGTCTCATCACTGATAAAACTCTAAAATAAATACTAGTAGTGTGGGTGAAACATTGGAATAGCTTCAAGCTCGTTACAAGATGCAGAAGTCCCTATTGTGTTTACTCCTTGTTACGGGTAAGCTTGTTTTATGTTATTTTCACAAAAGAAAATTCGAACTCACCAGAAATTTAAAAAAAAACTCTGATATTGCTTTTAAATTTTTTTTTAGTAAGTTCCTAATAACGTTTTTCTTAAACTGAAAATGACTTAATACTCTGGAGATTTTTACTGAGTTTTTTTCTATTGGTGGGTAGTTTTAATATCAAATACATAGCTTTTTTTTTAAGGATGGGAAATCATCAAACGACCCCTGCCGCTCTGTGTAGCGGGTGGAGTGGGAGGGAGTGTCAGACTCTTACTGACTAAAACCCATCCATGCTCCTCCTAGTGCCTTTTGCGTTCCAGAGCCGCGGTAACTCTTTCGAACAAAATCCGCAACCCTGTGTCAAATACATAGTTACATATTTAACAGCAATACCTCGATAGAGTAATTAGGCATATTATCTTCTGATTAATTTGGTGCGTTATTATAAATGCAAATTATCAATTTCCTGTGTAAAATTACTGATATTGAAAAAACATGCCATGTACCTATGTCACTGTTTTGACTGTAAACTAAAATGATTTTAGTTTAGAAAATTATGTTCGTCGGTTTTTTATTGTCATCGTTTTAAAAACATTTCTTTAGTGATTCCAGTTATAAGTAACTGAGATATCTCATCATATAATTTTAATGGTAAAATTTAATTTGACAATAACGACCAAACTATTAATCGTTGACGACACGGTTGGCGCAGTGTTTGAGTGATTGGCTGCTGTTCTGCTTGTCGTGGGTTTGATTTCCGCACGGAACAAATATTTGAACAGCCTACATGTAGTTGTTTCGGGTCTGGCTGTTTGTGTATGTGAGTTTGTATGTTTGTAAACGCACCCACGATACATGAGAAATTACTAGTGTGGGGCAACGTTTTAAAAAAGTTGCTTAATTAATATACCAGTAGGTATATCAAGTTCAAGAGAGTTCAAGTTTAAGTATTTAATAATATTATAGTTCCAGATAATCCAACAATTCGTATATTAAAACACTCGCAGAATAAGAGAGTTATCTTGAGCGATCCTTAAAAATTAATGTCTCCACTACTGTTTTTCTCTTTTCAGTATATACCGCATCAGCGGTGCCGTTAACAGCGGAATACTCTGAAGACCGCGTGTACCCACGCTACGTACAGATGCCAGATGGCGAGGGTGTCATGCACACCGTAGACCTCGAGGCTGAGCCTGACATGGAACTCCTAAGTGAGATCGAAAGGAACCCAGCCAACAACCAATACTTGCTGTACACCAGGTAACACAAGTCATGCCAAATTACCTATTTTACTTCATTTCCTTTTACTTAATAGATTAAATCTATTCAAAATTTTTGAATAAGAAATATGTTTGGTCGATGAGATATTTAACAGTGTACAAAAGCTCCGATTTGATTTATAATCACACTCAAAAACAAAATCAAACCATCCATTGCGTATTCGTAGTTTGATTTTCTTCCAACACCAGAATCGGCAAAAAAGATCCAAAAATAAACGCCCTTAAATTTTTTACAGGCGCAACCAAAGGATTTCGCAAACATTGACGATCAACAATGCCAACTCTGTCACCAACTCAAACTTCAATGCCCGTGTGCCCACAGTGGTCATCGCTCACGGCTGGCTCAGCAACCAACACACCGACATCAACCCCACCATCAGAGATGGTAAGTACAAACTTCTTGAAACAATCACAATAAGGCATTTTTTCGACATGAAAGTTATCCTAGAAACGACAACACGACAGGCTCAGGAAAAGATGTTTGAAGCTTGAGCTGGACTCCCTGAAGGATTGACCCATGATTGCAGTGGACCAGGAGAAGCGGAAGTATAAAAGGGAGGCCTTTGCCCTGCATTGGGACAACATAGGTTTTCCAAAGTGATAGGCATACTCATGTAAAGTGTAGTATTCAATTAGTGTGAGATTTTATAAAATTGGTGCAGCAGTTCCTGTCACTATTTATAACTAACAAGAAAATGACAAAAACATTATTACGCGTGAGACCGTTTATGATTTATTTTTAAGGATTCTAAATAATTTAGAGACATTCACCTGAAGGGAGTTATGACACTCCCAGAAGTTCACAACTTGTCAGTAACATGTTATATCAGAAACTTAAGGTAGCACCTTAAGTTTACGACATATTACGTAAAATTTAAAAGCTGCTATTAATGGGCTCAAAAAAGATATGGAACTTACTCTTTCCCAAAAAATATTCCGAATGAGAATTTTTCTACAACATTGACAGCAGCATTTTTTATTAAATTTCAGCTTACTTGCGCAAAAGTGATGTCAACGTCATTGTCCTGGACTGGAGAAGACTCGCACTATCTGACTACGCCACCGCAGCTAGAGGTGTACCCGCCGTTGGCCGTGGTCTCGGACAGTTCTTGGCTTTCCTGAACAGAGTGACTGGACAGAACTACAACCAAATGCACCTGGTTGGCTTCAGCTTGGGCGCCCACCTTGTCGGTAATGCTGGCAGAGAACTTGGAGGAAGAGCCGCTCGTGTTACAGGTGATTTCATAAATACGAGTCTATTATACAATTAAGCTGCTGATTGCTGAATTGAAATCAGCTAACAAATAATAAATATTATTATCAGCGATTTATTTTATCGTATATTTAACTTATGTTAATCTTTATTCATAATTGTCATTTTGGTTATAATCTTGTTATATTTTTCAGCTTTGGACCCTGCTGGACCCCTATGGAACTACAACACAAACCGCGTCAGGGCCAGTGACGGTGTCTACGTCGAGGCTATTCACACCGATGGTGGTTATACCGTTGGCGGTCTCGGTATTGGTTCCAACGTTGCAAATGCTGACTTCTACCCTAACGGTGGTATCTCCCAACCTGGCTGCTACACCAACCTCTGCAACCACAACCGTGCCTGGGAACTCTTTGCTGCAACCGTGACATACAACCACTTGGTTGGCCGTCTGTGCGCAAACAACACGCAGCTAACCTGGAACAACTGCCGTGGAGCTCAGCTCCGCATGGGCAACGATGATTTGAGGAAGTCGGGGTAAGTTACAGCAAAAGATGCATAATTAATTTTTACCAGAATCATAAATGGACGTGCATTACCTTTAAAAACTATTAATATTTAAATTGCAAAAAACACATAACTTTTAAGGTTTTTCTATAGCCTTCTTCCATTATACGAAACTGATTATGTACCTATATTATTATTTTGTGAAGTCGACAAATCTAAGCTGTTACAGACTGATGGTACATGTTTCTTTGCATGATCACTCACACAATTTTTTTTTCAGATCTGGAATGTACCGTTTGGACACCGGCAGGAGATATCCTTACTAATTCGACGTAGCTGACTGGTAACTTAACCATAATAAATAATTTGGCCAAAATATTCTACATCTTTTATTTATTTTTTCCCTTGTGTTTTCACACATACACTTTTGTGTGTATAACAAACAGACTCCATAACTTAGCTGGCTTAGAGTAGAGCCAACATAGTGCATGTAAGTACTAATTATAATATAAAAAAAAAAAAAATTCAGTATAGCCTAAATCTAGTTTTGCCTTAAAAAAAGCAAATTTTGATAAACCAAACGATTTAAGCAACAGGATCAAAGCAATAAGACCTGCTGTTGTATTTTATCATTAGCAAAATATAACAGCAAATGTACCTGCTTGTTACTTAGCGGCAGACATACATACTACACAAAGCACTATAGTCACGATCTATAGCCAAATAATTTTGGACTAAAATATTGTCTTAACTTAAGCAAATCTTTGAAAAAGCCAAACATTTGCAGCTAACTTATAAAATAAATAGGATGGGATACACGAATAAGTATGCCACTGAAGACAATCTACACTATTATGAGAAATATTTAAATTATTAGATGGAAAGGATTGTAAATCTTATTTTATCATGTAATAGATTTAATAATGCTGATAGTTGAGACATAAACAAGCCATCAGTCATTAATAAACTTCTCGAATCTTTAAAAATAAGCGATAACACATCAGTACAATCAATCGTGACTTCAGTGCTGATAAAATTGGAGCATAAATAGTCATATGGCTCGTTGAGCCAAGACTGGCTTCTAATTGTTTTCACAATGCAGAAGACTATCTTGTGTTTGTTACTTGTGACGGGTAAGTTTAGTGAAATTATTATTTAGTTATCATCTTAAATATAGGAAGTGCTAAATAAAGTGTATGTTATTGGTCTTTTGTGACTGAATTGAATATAATAATATTGATAGAAGCTATCCTTGAGGCATAATGACTTATTGCCAAGTAAAATGACCCTAGTGAAATTATGGAAAGAATAATAGACAGTCTAAAACTTTTCGTAAAAAGTATAATTAGGAAAGGAAAGACATACGATGGCCTTGACCCAGTATTGGCAGAATAAAAAAAAATAAAAATGCAAACAATACAATATAATTTGGTTTTGGTGTTTTTTAACAATTATCAAAACATAAGAGCTGTTTAAAGAGTGCAAGAACAAGTAAACAGATACAATCCCGAAAGGCACATGATAAAAATCTCTATTATAAATCGGCGTTCCATTGGTCCCGATAAACGTCTACAAAAGATGTACGTAAGGCTTAAAATTGTTATTTTTTTCAGTGTATACCACATCAGCGGTGCCGTTGACATCGGACTACGCTGAAGACCGCGTGTACCCTCGATACATCGAGTTCCCCGATGGCGAGGGTGTTATGCACACTGTGGACCTCGAGGCTGAACCTGACATGGAACTCCTTGATGAAATCCATAGGGACCCAGCCAACAACCGATACTTGTTGTACACCAGGTAAAAAATATAATTTACATTCGGTCTAAATATGTTTTCCAATAGAATGAAGTTGGGAGGAATGGAAAGAAAAAAGGGAGCGCTTTGCAGTGGGATAAAACAGACAGAAAATAATCAAAGAACAAGGTATTAAGTCCGCCTTTATAAGTATAGTGTTTATACCAGTGCATTATGTTTTAATAAATACATAAATTATCGTCTATCGCGTCAGCCCAATACTAATCGCCCTCAAAAATGTTTACAGGCGCAACCAAAGAATTTCGCAAACATTGACGATCAACAACGCCAACTCTGTAACCAATTCGAACTTCAACGCCAATGTTCCCACCGTGGTCATCGCTCACGGCTGGCTCAGCAACCAGTACACTGACATCAACCCCACCATCAGAGACGGTAAATAATACTTTTTTAAATATTAATGATTAGTTTCATGGTCTTCATTTAAGTTCATATCTTGTGCATGACACCTATGAAAGTTGCAGGTGTGTTTTTATATTAAAGGTGTGTTTTGTTTTACTTACTTTTTATGGATGGGAAATCATCAAATGATTCCTGCCGCTCTGGGTGATTAATAGTAATTTAAGAAAATTCTTTGTTAAAATTTATATTAATAAAACTTCAATCATGCACGCTATAACTTAATATCTAACCTGTTTTCAGCGTACTTGGGGAAGAGTGACGTCAACGTCATTGTCCTGGACTGGAGAAGACTCGCGCTATCTGACTACGCCACCGCAGCTAGAGGTGTACCCGCCGTCGGTCGTGGTCTTGGACAGTTCTTGGCTTTCCTGAACAGGGTGACTGGTCAAGCCTTCACTCAAATGCACCTTGTCGGCTTCAGTTTGGGCGCTCACCTTGTTGGTAACGCTGGCAGGGAACTTGGTGGAAGAGTTGCTCGCGTTACAGGTACTATATTTGCCTTTCATTATTTGCGTCCTGCTTTTGGTGGTTAAAATGTTTTCAAAAGATTAAGACTATTTTGGTTTCTAGCTTTGGACCCTGCTGGACCCCTATGGAACTACAACACAAACCGCGTCAGGCCCAGTGACGGAGTCTACGTTGAGGCTATCCACACTGATGGTGGTTACACTGTTGGTGGTCTCGGTATCGGTTCTAACGTTGCCAATGCTGACTTCTACCCCAACGGTGGTATCTCTCAGCCTGGTTGCCTCACCAACCTCTGCAACCATAACCGTGCCTGGGAACTGTTCGCTGCCACCGTGACATACAACCACTTGGTCGGCCGTCTGTGTACCACTAGTACTCAAATAACCTGGAACACTTGCCGTGGTGCTCAACTCCGTATGGGCAACGATGACTTGAGGAAGACAGGGTGAGTTGAAGCAGTTGATACCCAATGATTATTTTATTAACATGTTGCAATTCTTTTATCTCCCAATAGACTTAGTAACGACTTTACATAATGCTGTGTGTAGTTTGTCTATTTGTATTTTTGCTAACTCAATGTTTTTTCTTCATTTTCAGATCTGGAATGTACCGTCTGGACACAGGATGGAGATACCCTTACTGATTCATCTGACTGACTTTACAAAAATATACAGTACCTATTTGGCTCAATTTCAATTTGCATTATTTTTTCTCAACCTCTCTCTGATCAGTTAGGTATCATCTAGCTATATTATCGGAACGGAAAAATTACCTTAGAAGTTAATATTATAAAGAGACAAGATTTGATTGTTTGTTTGAAATGAATAGGCTGCAAAACTACTGGACCAATTTGAAAAATTCTTTCGCCAGTAGAATCCTATATTATCCCTAATGGCTACAGAACATAACAATTCGATTTCTATGAAAATAACATAAACGCAATGATAACAGTGATGCTAACGTGTTTATATTGTTTTCATCGAAATCGAATCGTTCAATTTAAATTAAAACATCAAAACGTCATTCACATTTTGCACGATTAGAAGGTAATTGTTTTAAAAGATTAAGAAGAAAACGAATTTACACAGATATCACATCTTTGTTCTACTAATAAAATACATTCATTGATGAAAGTCTATTTGAAAGGGCAATGCGCCTGTCTCACCGCTGATTTAAAAGCACGTATAAGCCAGTGGTCTCGGTCGTCAAATCATGTCAGAGGCCCTTGAGGCGGTTTAGAAACTCTGACAGTAGGGTGTGAGGGGTCGTTAGACCTTACTGCCCACACGATAAAGAAAGAAAGAAAACCACTGATATTGCGAACACCTGACACACCACAGGTATTTGCGGTGATGACCACTTACCATGAAGTCGGTCGGCCGCCTATGGCATAAATAAACAGCTGAATCATTTAAGTGGAATAGCCTTTTTTATGGATGGGAAATCATCTAATGACTCCTGCCGCTCTGGGTGGAGCGGGAGGGATTGTCAGACTCTTACTGACTCAAACCCATCCGTGCTCCTCGTAGTGCCTTTTGCTTTTCAGGGCCGCGGTAGCTCTTTCGAACAAAATCCGCAACCCTGGCCCTAACGGGCCCTACTCCTATGCTGACATCTCTTTGAGGCGCGCATGGAACACAACGCACCGTCGGCCCGGGCCTGGCTTTGATCGGACGGCGAGCCACCCAACGCTCGCCGTGGCCGGGAATCGCCCAGCGACTCCCGACGCCCGGTGCGTCTCCCTATGTTGCGGCGGCTGAGGCGTGAGGGTTGTCTCTCCCTCACGCGGCCCGCCTCCTCCTTCACTAGCATTACTGCTTCGCAGAAGGAGGTGACGGCTTCCCATGCCTTCTCGCTCCGGACCATGGATTGAACCAGGGCCGGACGCGAGAGTTCACCGCCGCCGATCGCCTCGACGAGGACACGGCGGTGCTCCACCCAAGCAGGAAAGACCTCCAACGAATTCTCCACCGTGTCCTCCGGACGATCCTCACAGTGAAAACACCCGGAGGTTAAGTGGAATAGCCTGTAGTTAACATTTTCTTAGGTATAGAAATATACATTATGCAATGATGCATTTAGGTACTCTCCGGGTCCTACTAGGGCCAGTGCCAGCCAGGGTTGTGGATTTGTTTGAAAGAGTTACCGCAGCTCTGGAATGCAAAGGGCGTTTGGGGGAACTCGGGTGGGTTTTAGTCAGTAAGAGTCTGTCACTACCTTCCGTTTTGCCCAGAGCGGGGGAAGTCATTTGATGATTTCCCATCCAAAAAAAGCTATTAATGCCAATTTAATGACTGGCTAATATTACCTACAGTCATTATTATATAATAACCATATCAGCCATTTATAATATTAGCCAGACAGTTAAATTTCTCTCGTACTCATATAAATGAGTGAAATTTAACGAGTATGTATGTATGAAGAAATCAGAAAGTCAAGGGTGACTGGAAAGTGGTGTGGAAACCAGTTTTCTTAGTATGTGATGTGGTAGGAAGAACATGTGGACATGTCGTGAAGCAAGTTTTGAATATGAATACAGATGCAGTCGAGAAAGACCAAATAAACGATGGATGAATTTTGTGATAAATTATGAGGCAAGAAAAGCTATAGAAATGACGGCGAAAAGATAGATGTGGGAGAAAGTTTCAAATAAATTAGGATAAGTACAGGACGGTGATCATCGTGCCGATATGAAAGATGATTTCTACAATGAAAATATTCATAATAAAAAGGTCCATAACTATGAATGCAAGTTTGGTAAGCTTCTCAATTAGGCAAAAGAAAATTCAACAATGAATGTCACTGAAGGCTCATAACCCAATGAGGTTTTTATCAAGAGTATATTGTCAGCGGATTACCTCTGATAATAAATACGTGCATCAGACCCCTAAGTCGCTACAACAAAACAAACGTATGACGTCTTTTTATTTTATTTGCAATTCATGGTTCCGATATGGTGGCTTTGTTTTTAATTGGATGCCAATCATGTCAGACGATGTCATAATGATATTGTACAGTCGAGTCGTTTATACCTTCGTCAGTTTTAAAATCTTTCCTGTATTAAGTCCGGGGACTTGATTCAGGAAAGAATCTTTTGAATCTATGGCCCTGCATATAACAATACCTTCTAATCCTCATACAACTCTTTGCGTTAATTTGTTCAGCAAAACTAACAGACTTATCGCTTTGTATTAGGACGACGCCTAAGTCCGTTTAGCAGTAAAAAACATTCTATCGTGACTAAAGTAAACAAAAACAGACCTTTTCGAGAATTAACAAAGGCTTTAAATATTTAGACCGTAAATTTGAATATGGACCTAATATGTGAACATGACATAGTTTGTTAACATAATATATTACAAATCTTTCGAGCCGCCAGAACCATATCTTATGGATACAAACACATTCATTGCACGGTTTTACATGTCTCTTTTTGTTTAATATTTCTAAAAAGCTAATAATACAAGCCCTAAAGCAGATAACACCTGACTCTCCATATACAAATTTGTTAATGGAACCACAATCCAGAAAATAGTTTAAACTAGGTACTTAAAAAAACAGCCAAGTGCGTGGTGTTATGAGGCTTAATGTAACATGTTACAAAGCGAGTATTCGTGCAGTTAGTACGTGGAAACGAGCACGAACACGCGCATGTTACTCGGATTTTACGACACGCTGTATCGGAGCGCCGGGCAGTGGCAGCGGCATGGAAAGTGACAGCGTAACCTATTTACATACACGCGCTGCCCACTTCCCTGCCAAACAAGGCTGAGTGTAAATGTGGCAGTAATATGCTACGGCTAGCATGTTACGATTTTTTGCACCCAAAGGATACATTACGACATGTTACATCGGTCAGTACCCACCTTTACTGACTAAAACCCACCCGTGTTCCTTCAAATTCCCTTTGTGTTCCAGAGCCGTGGTAACTCTTTCGAAAAATTTTGCAACCTTGGAAGGCACAAACACTGGTCCTGCAGGCTATTCCACATCAATACGCAAAATAAAAATATAAACAAAACTAGTGCGTACATATTTATCTAATAGTAAAGCTTGTTTTTACTAGTTTTGAAAACATTAATGGACAGTTTGCAGTACAAGATGTCCCTACATAATTTGAAGTACGCAGTGCTAATTAAGATAGTACTAGTACCGCCAAGTATTTCATTAATCCGCAAAAGTGGAAACTTATCTCCAAAATTGATCAGTTGATTAATTTGATGATAAGTTTTCAATAAATACAGCGGTTGCGTCAAACTGTCACACGATTTCTTCATTGTAGTAGTCACTATGAAGACTGTCCTTCTATGGTTCCTTGTCGCCACGGGTAAGTGAAATAAATGTTTATTGCGTGATCCTGAAAAAAAACTGTTAAGAAAAGTTGAATGCACTTGTCATACTGGTGACCAATGAACACGTTGTTCAAATTAATAAATCTTTCGGCTAAGCCTCCCATAATTTAGTGCTCTTTGTTCAGCTATTTTATTCCAAGTTCAGAGTGAAAAAAGAATGAATCTGTATTGAAAGAGATCACATTCAAACTGGACAACAAGCTCTGGATACCGCACTTATACAAAAAGTAAAACCGTATTACTTATCACAATTTTTTGCTTTTCTAGCATATGCCGCATCAGCGGTGCCGGTCAATACTGTTGTTTCTGATTACTCTGAGGACCGTGTTTACCCACGGTTCATCAAGTTCCCAGATGGTGAAGGAAACATACACGATGTAGACCTAGAAGCTCCGATTGATCAAGACCTTCTTGAAGAAGTCAACAGGAACCCGGCAAACAATCTTTACTTGTTATTTACCAGGTAAACAATTAGATGATAGTTGGCAGATAAACTGTAATTTTAGTTGCTAAAGTGTCCTCGTAAAACCACCATCACCTGAATGATGGATCAATTGCAACAAGGAAGGATAAGGATGTTTATTTTCTCAGTTTAGAGATCAGATATGATCCTTTACAAAAGAACGTGTACACGGAGTTGACCACTTACTACATGCATAGCTGCAAAACCACCATTTTAAACTGAACCTAAAGTAACGATTTTAATTTCAGACGCAACCCTACCTCATCGCAGACATTGGTAATGAACAATGCTGGTTCCATCACCAACTCTCACTTCAACGCTCGCGTTCCCACCGTTGTCGTTGTCCACGGTTGGCTCAGCAACCAGGACACCGATATCAACCCCGTCGTCAGAGATGGTACTATTTTTTTCTCTAAAAGTTTAATTTTCAGATATTGAATAGTTTTTTTTAATTTTTTTCCTTTATTTTTACAGCGTATCTAAGAAAGTATGACGTCAACCTCATCGTTCTAGACTGGAGAAGGCTCGCCATTTCCAACTACGTCACAGCCGCCAATGGAGTCCCAGCTGTTGGCCGTGGTCTTGGACAGTTCCTTGCTTTCGTGAACTCTGTCACCGGAGCTCCTTTCAACCAAATGCACCTTGTCGGCTTCAGTTTGGGTGCTCATCTCGTTGGTAACGCTGGTAGGGAGCTTAGGGGAAGAGTCGCTCGTGTCACAGGTGATTACAATTTCCTTAAACATTCTTAAAGCATTAAAATGAAAGGCTTCAAGATAAGAGATAGTATAATCAACCGTAATTGAAACATTAGTGTTCTAATTTTGCCTACATATTCTGGCGAAAGTACAAAAATGCTGTAACATTTTTTTTTTCTAGCTCTGGACCCTGCTGGTCCCCTATGGAACTACAACTCTGACCGTGTAAACAGTAATGATGGAGTCTACGTCGAGGCTATCCACACCGATGGTGGTTACACCGTTGGCGGTCTTGGTATTGGATCTGACGTCGCCAACGCAGATTTCTATGTTAACGGTGGTATCAACCAGCCCGGCTGCCTCACCAACATCTGCAACCATAACAATGCTTGGAGATACTTCGCGGCTACAGTCACTTACAACCATATTGTTGGAAATGCATGCTCAAGCTCATGGCAAATCACATGGGATAGCTGCAGTGGCACACGACTCAACATGGGCAACAATGATCTGAGAAAATGGGGGTGAGTTTTTCGACTATTTCTTTAATGGCGTTAAAAAACCTGGTGTATGTATTCAAAATGATTTTGTTTGTAAATAAATAAGTTTTATTGCGATCATAAGTCGTAAGACAAGCATATCCGTTGGGGAAAACTTCATACTTCTACTTTCTTAGTTATCTACATACGTTTTTACGCATTTTACGCTGTATTTTTTTTTTAACCACAATGAGAGACTGGCCTCCACGACACAGGGAATCCTAGTGTGGAGACCAGTGATCTATCTGATTTAATTATGTATATTATGAGCATTAAAGATTATTATTATTATTATACTACATGATACAAACCTAATTAAAACAAAAAGAAGTTATTTACAAATTCCATTTTTATTTTCAGATCTGGAAGGTTCCGTGCCAACACCAACAGAAGATATCCCTACTAATCAAACGACCCGGCTATTCAATAAAACTGATCTTACCTAATATTTTGTGTTTTACTCATTCGTGGAAGCTATGACATAATATTTTATATAGTCGAAGTTTTATTTATGAAAAACATACTAAATCCATTTAATACGATTCATATTTACATGACCTACAAAAGCAAGTAGGTACTTACGTTCATAGTTTGTAGACGGAATATTTCAGCACTATATTTCCATATCACACTAGTAATCTAAATCGCGTTCATGTTAATAATTCAATACAAACACACATGCATTACAAATATCCCTATACACTACCTAGATGGGCAAGATCCATAGAAAAGCAGCTCGGACTGACTGGATGCGACAGTGCTGAACCAAGAGTTGTAGTGCATCTTGAAAGAGGCCTATGTGCTGTTGCAACACTATACCATAAGGTCTCGTAAGTCGAACCTCTGTCTACTGGGCCCAAGTGGTGGATTACGGTGTGAACTGGAGGTGGAGCCCACCTTCTCACACAAAGAAAACTTCTCACGAAAACGTGTCCCAGCAGTGGGGGGAGAGGCTGATTCAGATTATGATATGAAGCAAAATTTTCAATCAATTTATCAATAATTGTGATAAGTATGTCAATGCTTAAATATGTCACCTTAATCTGACCTCTGATTTTACATGACAAAACCACCAAAAAGCGTAATTGCGTTTAAATTTTATATTTGCAAGTCATGATACCAATGCTTTCCAAAGATCGAAACGCGCGGGTGCGGGTGACCTCCCCAACCCAGTAACTGAGTAACCCTTTTTTTTCTTCAAGACTTACATATTTCACATTGTTCTTCACTATAAATCGTAAAATGACCTGATGCGAGAGATTCTAGCTGTCATCTAAGTCTCTGTCTCTAAGTGAAATAATCTATATCTATCTGTATTATCTATCTAAACATACAGCTATCTTCAGATAATGCGCGATACAGCCATAGCATTTCATGTAGCATCGGCAATGTCACTGACACTGTAAAGAGTCTGTGGCCAAAACTGTCGTTTTCTCGGCCACGTGCTGTACCTATGGTGGAACTACTAGTTGTGGTTGATTTGTTCTAGATACTAGTAGTCGATATCTTTAGGTAATATCCCGACCATTGAATGCTTTTGTTGGTACGCAAAAATGGACAATTATCTCAAAAAAATGATCAATATCTAACGTGTTTCCGTGATAAGATTTCAATAAATACTGCTGTTGTATCGATTTTTTTCACACGATCACTTCATTATCGTAGTCATTATGAAGACCGTACTTCTATGGTTCCTTGTCGCCACGGGTATGTAAATTAAAATGATGTTACCATTTTCCACTGATTTTATTGTTTCTTACTTATGAGCAACTTTGTTTCCAAAAAACCTTTGACCAATCGTAACTGCAAGTCTCCTATAAAACAAAATTAAACAAATAATTTGTTAAAATTACTCTAACTTATGAAAAGCCTTGTGGTAATGGAAATTTAATTTTCTAGCATGTACTGCATCGGCGGGGCCGGTTAGGTCTGATTTCTCTGGAAACTATGTTTACCCACGGTTCATCCAGTTCCCGGATGGCGAAGGTGTCTTACACAATGTGGACCTAGAAGCTCCCCCTCAACAATCAATTCTTGACGATGTCAACAGGAACCCAGCTAACAACCGATACTTGCTATTTACTAGGTAAGCCAAACTTCATAATGCCACACTTGACTTATAAACCATAAGATGTTGCTATCAGGAAACGACTCCTGCAGGGAATGCCGCTGAATTTTATATAGATTGGCTTCATGACGAAAAGAAATATTATTATAAATTACACTTAGATACTGCTGAAAGATTACCTAGACTAAACCTAAAATTCCATTTCAGACGCAACCCTAAAGCATCGCAGTCTTTGGTAATTAACAACGCTGCTTCCATCACTAACTCTAACTTCAACCCTCGAGTGCCCACCGTTGTCGTCGTCCACGGTTGGCTCAGCAACCAGGACACCAACATTAACCCTGTTGTCAGGGATGGTAATTCAATTGATCTTAGCAAATTCTAACGATTTGTTACGAAAGTTTGAGTTGGTATTATTTAATTCTTATTCTGTCTTCCATAGCGTACCTTGGAAAATATGACGTAAACGTCATCGTTCTGGACTGGAGAAGGCTTGCCATTTCCAACTACGTGACTGCCGTTAGGGGAGTCCCCGCTGTTGGTCGTGGTCTTGGGCAGTTCCTGGCATTCTTGAACTCTGTCACTGGAGCACCTTTCGACCAAATGCACCTCATCGGCTTCAGCTTGGGTGCCCATCTTGTTGGTAACGCTGGTAGAGAGCTGAGAGGACGTGTTGCTCGTATTACAGGTAAACAATTTAAATGTTTCCTTTCTTGATTAAGATAATTCAATAAATATTTTCATTTAACCTAAATTTGACTAGGAATTCAATATGGTAAATTAAACTTTTACATTTTTTATAGCTCTGGACCCTGCTGGTCCCCTTTGGAACTTGAACTCCAACCGCGTCAGCCCTAATGATGGAGTCTACGTTGAGGCTATCCACACCGATGGTGGTTACACTGTCGGCGGTCTCGGTATTGGATCTGACGTCGCCAACGCTGACTTCTACGTTAACGGTGGTATCAGCCAACCTGGTTGCCTAACCAACGTCTGCAACCATAGCAATTCTTGGAGATACTTCGCTGCTACAGTAAGCTACAACCATATTGTTGGAAATGCCTGCTCAAGCTCATGGCAAATCACATGGGATAAATGCAGTGGCCAGCAACTCAATATGGGTAACAATGATCTGAAAAAATGGGGGTAAGTTGTATTTCCGTTGTTTTATGTGGTCACTTTTTGTTGACGATATTTCAGTCAAGTCATAAAGCAATTTTTGAAATTTTTTTAAATGATTTCAAAGAATATGATATCCTTGGATTAGTTACTTATCGTAATCGAAATGAAATCAGTAATATCTTATTCATTAATTTACAATATCTCACCTTTATTTTTAGATCTGGAAGGTTCCGCGCTAACACCCGCAGAAGATACCCCTACTAATTTAACGATACGGCTATTTTATAAAACTGATAAATATTAACGCTTTGTGTTTCACTTCACCCTACAGATCTATGAACCTTTAGTCTAGACACTGGATAGTCATCGGTGATGATGATGACTTTTAAAACAAACGCTTTAAGGATTTGATATACGAAGCGGACAAGGCGCGCGGCCAAAGCGCAGACGCCACACATTTTCGTCACAGAGCGCCCTGGCCGCGTGGCCGTCGCGCGTCCTTACCGCCTTGTATATCAAGTCCCTTAATTGTGGCAGTTGAAAGGCGGCCTGAACAGACTTCAGTGGAAGGCCGGAAAACCGGATTACGGTGAAACTCGATAAAAAGCCTATGTCCAGCAGCAGACGGTGATGTGCTCAGTTGATTGATGCATGTACTTCAATGATGTCGAGTTGGAGAAAGAGTAAACGACCTTATCAAACACTGTAGGTAGGTACTATGAAGTATTTAGTTATCTAAATAAGAACCCCTCAGCAAGTAATAATGCCATATGGCATACACGATTAATTGGACTAGATAAGCAGCGATGGAAACCTACGTTTGATTCAAACATTACGATAATTGAAAACCAAAAAAAAAACATCTGATAATCTGTAAGTAGCATTAGTAATTAAGAGATAAAGGTAGGTCGTCAGTGGTGATAAAATATATTGTTTTTCAACAGGAAATCCTTATCTGTAGAAAAATCTTCTGATTCTCAAAGAACAACAGCCAGACGGCTGTCTAGTCGTCTTAGTTTTTTACGTCACTTACCGCAGACATTTTCTTGATAATAGCATCATCATCATATCAGCCGAAAGACGTCTACTGCTGGACATAGTCCTCCCGCAAGTGTCACCACAACAACCGGTCCTGTGCATCTTGCATGTATCAGCTACCAGCGACCCTCACCAGGTTATGGGTTCACCTGGGAGGCCTTCTAACGTTATGTCTTCCGCTACGCGGTCGCCACTCAGAACCTTTCGGCCCCATCGACCATCTATTCTGCGAGTAAAGTGCCCTGCCCACTACCACTTCAGTTTAGGGATCCTTCTATGTTGCGGATTTTTTTCGAAAGAGTCACTGTGGCCCTGGAACGCAGTGGGCATTTGGAGGAACATGGATAGGTTTTAATCAGTAAGAGTCTGATGCTCCCCTCCGCTCCACCCAGAGTGAAAGGAGTCTTTAAATTTGATGATTTCCCATGCTCCAAAAAAAGGTTCAAATTTCTTATTTGACTAATACAGATTCATATAATACACATCACTCATGCCACCGTTGGGTCGCTAATCAGCCCCTGATTGTATGTGAATGTCTGAATCGTGTTGGCCGTGACGTAACCTGTACGACCTACAAATTCCACGAAACTACAAAATATTGATTGACGTACCTGATAGAAGACGTTACCGTCAAGGTAACGTGTCCGATGTAGTACCTTAAATCGGGTGCAACAAAAGACAATGGCCCATATTCCAAAACGTAAACTCCAACGCAACTCCAACTCCAACATGAGCACGAGAATGCACAAGGTGACTTAAGTCGCCAAATTTTTTACTTGTAAAGCGCGCAAGGTGACTTTTGTCACACAAATTTAGCTAATTTTAGCAAGTTTTAACCAAATTGCTATAGTACTACGTAGTATTTTCACATGAATTTCTAATTGACGTTTTGTTACTCGAGAAATGAGCAAACAAATGCAAAAACTTCAATTTATGACAAACTCCGATGAAGTTGGATTTCGTGTCCTTCAACTCATTTGGGGTGGTTTGGGATCTACCTCCTCGCGGTCCACCCCGGGCAACGGCACCACAGGCTTGCCTGTGGTACGGCAGAACGATCCCACTTAAAGCGGTGGTAGGCTCCGCAAGGAGCCGCCTGGCTCGCGACCACCATCCCGCCGAAGTCCGGCGCCAAGCAGCTTGCTGTGTTCCGTCGGAGTGCGGGAGTGCCAGTGCCATTGGGGGAGAAGGAGACTGTCAGTTGCTCTGCTCAGAACCGGTCTTGGTCGCTGGGCTGGGCTTTCCGGGTAACTCATTTTGGAGGGTAGCGGGATCCGAAGCACGGTGCCAGCCGTTGGCCGACCGCAGTTAGTAGGGGGCCCAAGTAGCACGCCAGCCACGTGTGAAAGGCTGCCCCGCCAACTAGCGAAAAATCCCGGTATGCTCCACCGTGCCAGCTGGCGACTGGATGGGAGGACCCGGTGGCCATATCTGGGGGGGTTCGGGCGTCCCCGCAGTCTCCAGATGAGTTCCCCATAGGTTGGTTTAGCTCTAGTGTTCCACTTGGTTCACTGAGCAGCGCCTCGACAGTTCGACTTTTTCCCCTAACACTCTAAAACTACAATGACCAAAGCAAAAAGGAATAAGGTTAAACAACGGCTGCACTTCCTCCCACTCAAAGTGCACCTCACCAACATCAGGGGGTTGCACTCAAATCTCGATCCGGTCCATCATCATCTCGAGACCGAGAAGCCGCACCTGTTTTTCCTAACGGAGACGAAGATAACAACTCCGTCGGACGTGGCGTACCTCAACTACCCGGGCTACTCTCTGGAACACAAGTTCAGGAAGCAGGCTAGGGTCTGTGTGTACGTCCGCGATGACATTTGCTGTCGTCGTCTCCGTTGCTTTGAGAAATCGGGTTTCTCTGCCATATGGCTACTTGTGGACACTGGCGTGGAGAAACTTCTCTATATTGGCGTATACCGATCGCACAGCGGTGACCAGGAGACAACAGCGCTGTTTAATTCCCTCGTGGAGTCGACGGATGTAGCCCAGCAACGGTACCCAACAGCGAAGCTCATTTTTCTGGGGGACTTTAACGCCCACCATAAAGAGTGGTTGTTCCCGTACCAGAAAACTGACCATGCCGGGTTAGAGGCGCGCAAGTTTGCTGTAACGCTAGATCTAACCCAGCTGGTGAATGTGGCAACGCGGGTACCGGATGTTGACGCCCATACACCCAATTGCTTGGACCTTCTGCTGACAACCGATCCGGGCAGTCATTCAGTATCGGTCTCAGCTCCGCTGGGAACGTCTGACCACTGCCTGGTGAAATCCGTGTTGACCTGCTCTCCTCCAGATAAGAGTCCTAGGGGCACGAGACGAGTATGGCGATACGAGTCAGCAGATTGGGATGAGATGCGGCACTTTTTTGCGTCTTATCCTTGGCGGCAAGTGTGCTTCTCCTCGGGTGACCCCTCGTGCTGTGCTGATGTGATTGCGGACGTGATTCGGCAGGGGATGGAGTATTTTATTCCATTCTCCGACATCCCGCTCGGTCACAAGTCCCGGCCTTGGTATAATGCAGAATGCGCCCACGCAGAGGCCCGTAAAGAGTCTGCTTACCAAGCCTGGATCAAGGCCCGCGACCGAAAGGCTAAAGCACGTAGGGTTCGCGCGAGGAAAAGAGCCTTTAATTCTGCTGCCAAGTCCTGCAAGCGCGTTTTACGTAGGGCACGTTTTGACCATGTCGGACGTATCGGGGCCAAACTAGCATCACACCCTCCGGGTAGTAAGCAGTTTTGGTCCCTGTCGAAAGCGGTTGAAACGAATTTCTGTCGACCCACTTTGCCTCCAATGCTAAAACCTGATGGTTCCCTGGCTCACTCTGCAAGGGAGAAAGCAAATTTATTTGCCACTCTCTTTGCAAGCAATTCACGTCTGGACGCTGGCTCCAAGCAACCACCAACTTTACCTCGTTGTGACTCTTCGATGCCGGAGATCGCAGTTCACATTAAAGAGGTCCGAAGAGTATTGTGCAGTCTAGACGTGAATAAGGCCAGCGGACCTGACGGTATTCCAGCGAGAGTGTTGAGGCAATGTGCACCTGAACTGTCTCCTGTGTTGACACGCCTGTACCGCCTCTCTCTTGAAAAAAGAACGGTGCCGAAATCATGGAAGCTTGCGAATGTGCAACCGGTGCCCAAAAAGGGAGACCGTGCTGATCCTGCACATTACCGTCCAATCGCCATTACCTCCATCCTATGCAAGGTTATGGAAAGGGTTCTGAACAGTAAGCTGCTGACCTACCTTGAAGACAATGATCTCCTCAGTGACCGTCAATATGGCTTTCGCCAGGGACGGTCAACTGGTGATCTTCTTGTGTATGTCACGCACTGCTGGGGCGAAGCCATCGAGAGACACGGCGAAGCACTTGCTGTGTCGCTCGATATCTCGAAGGCTTTTGACAGGGTCTGGCACGCAGGTCTACTCAACAAGCTTCCTGCTTATGGCATCACAGCTGGTTTTTGTAGCTGGATATCAGACTTCCTAAATGAACGGTCGATCCGAGTAGTCGTTGACGGCTGCTCCTCTGACCTCATGGCTATTGATGCCGGAGTTCCTCAGGGGTCTGTTCTCTCTGCAACTCTTTTCCTGCTACACATCAATGACCTACTTCAGCCTGGTCTTGTTGGGTACGCAGATGACAGTACGGTTTCAGAGAGATACTTGTCCAGCGCAACAACCGGCGGGGATGAAGTCCGTTCCTTGAGAGAGGCCATGGTAGAGCGGACAAATTTGACCTTAAGCGTTGTCTCCCAGTGGGGTGATGACAATCTGGTCACTTTTAACGCCACCAAAACACAGGCGTGTCTTTTTACCGCAAAAAGGAGTCGCTTTGACCAAACTCCTACTTTTCGGGGTGCATCTGTTCCCGTTACTGATCGGCTCGAGCTCCTAGGCATGGAGTTGACATCCAGTCTCAACTTCGGCGCCACCATCGAGTACAAAGCCCAAATTGCGGCCAAAAAGCTGGGCATCCTAAATAAGGTGAAGCGATACTTCAGGCCTGGACAGCTTTTAACCCTTTACAAAGCACAAGTCCGATCCTGCATGGAGTATTGTAGCCACCTATGGGATGGCTCAGCTAAGTATCAGCTTGCCGCGCTTGACTCGGTGGAACGCAGAGCTAAGAGGCTCATCGGTGACGCAAAACTGGTGGATGCCAAGCTACATAGCTTGGCTCATCGCCGTAAGGTTGCCTGCTTATCGGTCTTCTACAGATTGTACTTCGGTGAGTGTGCCCAAGAACTCCACGACCTCATCCCACCGGCCCCCTTCTACCATCGGACATCCAGACGCACTGCATCTTACCATCCCTACCTTGTAGATATTCCACCAATTCGCACTAAGCGTTTCCAAACGTCTTTTATAATGCGCACAGCAAAGGAGTGGAACTCTCTGCCTGCGTCTGTGTTTCCAAAAGCTTACAGCCCTAATCTCTTCAAAGTTAGAGTGAACAGGCTCCTTCTGGGTAAGCTCGCTCCATCGTAGACTTTGTCTCTGTCATATCTGACATTGACTAGAGTCAAGAGCAAACCCATCACCAATAAAAAAAAAAAAAAAAACTCAAGAGTTTACTTTTTGGAATATGGGCCATAAGTTAGTGTTCACAGCATTCATTTATTAAACAAATACAAATCAGTCCCGTTCTCTGCTTCGTATTTAATAAGGGTAGGATCTTCCAGTGTCCAAGCGATACATTCCAGATCTGAAAAAATAAAATGTGTGAATGATTTAGTGTTGATTTTCTAAAAAAGGGTTCTTCCGTCGATTCTTTCTTTTTTAGAATGCATAAGAATGTAAATGCTGCGATTTGCATAAATGCAACGAATCATATAAACACATTCAGCTTCCACCTGCAGAGGTAGCAAATACTTTTATCACGACTTTAGCTGTTCTCTTAATTGAACTTTGTGTCGATACAAGAAAAGAAGAAGATTATGAAATTCAATATTAACATTAACAATTTCTATTTTGTTTATTTTCAATAAATAGAAGCAGTGCAAAACTTACCCAGTCTTCCTCAAATCATCATTACCCATACGGAGCTGTGCGCCACGGCAGGTATTCAAAGTGATCTGAGTTTGAGTGGTACATTGTCTCCCAACCAAATGGTTATAAGTGACAGTAGCGGCGAAGAACTCTACAGCACGGTTGTGGTTACAAAGATTGGAGCTGCAGCCAGGCTGGGAGATACCACCGTTGGGGTAAAAGTCAGCATTGGCGACGTTCATGCCGATGCCAAGAGCACCAGAGCTGGACCCGCCATCGGTGTGGATAGCCTCGACGTAGACAGCATCGTTATTATTGACGCGGTTGGAGTTGTAGTTCCATAGGGGACCGGCTGGGTCTAAAGCTATAAAAAGACAAATTGTGACTCGCTGTTTAATAATTGTATAGTAATTTGCATTATCTTCCTGACCTTATTCCATGTTACCTGGGGTCGGCGCAACACGTTTTTCCTTCATTCCGTTCTGTCAACCATCACGCTATCACTAACTCCTTTTTCTTTCATACAGTCCTCGCAAAATCCGTCAATTTTTTCTTTGACATCCCTCTTTCTCCTTGACAACACCACGCGATACACCACACGCGCGACGCGCCACCTTTATGTTAAGGAATATTGAAGATGATAATTTCGATGGCATTAATTTCAAAATAAACGAAAATTTTCTTAAAAATCTAAATCACCCATTAAAACCTGGTATAAATTTGTTCATCACAAGATTACTTTATCGACAGTTCGGCTAAAGCATCGGATACGATGTAATGTATACTGTGTTTCTATTGAAAACCGAATACAAAATCAAATCAATTTACCTGTAACACGAGCTGCTCTTCCTCCAAGTTCTCTACCAGCGTTACCAACCAAATGAGCGCCCAAACTGAACCCGATAATGTGCATTTGGTTGAAGGCCTGGCCAGTCACTCTATTGATGAAAGCCAGGAACTGCCCAAGACCACGCCCGACTGCTGGAACTCCTCTCGTGGCAGTAACATAATCTGACGCAGCAAGACGTCTCCAGTCACAGACGATGACGTTTACGTCACTTTTGCGGAGGTAAGCTGGGGAATACGAAACATACGTGTAAAAATGACTTTTAATTGAAATTATGTTTAGTTTAATTTAAGAAGTACCGTGTTACCCATTGAATGGGTTGTGGAGGTCTGGTAGGCAGCCGCTCCACATAAATACTGGTATTCAGCTGAATCCGGTTTGACTGGGACTGACCCCAATATATTTGGGAAAAGGCTAGGCAGATGATGATGTTTAGTTTCATTGTCCAGCCTTTTGTTCCTAGTTTTAGTATTCCCTGGTTTAGTAAGAACAACATTCTTTTAAGTAGGTAAAAACTCAAAAATTTAGATAGTTTCATTACCAGATGAATTTTCTCTTCAACTCTTGAAATCCGTCCATCATTATAATCCTCATTAATATTATAAACACGAAAGTGCGTTTTTTATTACCTCTTTGATAATTCATGGCTGTACAGATTTCTATACTTTTTATCCGGTGAGTATGTTCCCTTGAGATAATGTTTAACTTTGACGCGGACGGAGCAGTGGGTAGCAGTTGGATTCTAAATATTCATGTTTTAAATAAAATTAATCTTACCGTTCCTTATGATAGAGTTGGTGGAAGTGAATTGATTGCTCAGCCAGCCGTGAGCAATCACAACGGTGGGCACGTTGGCATTGAAGTTGGACCTCGTGACGGAAGCCGCGTCATTGATCACCAAAGTCTGAGACACGATCTGGTTGCGTCTGTAAAAGATATTATTATCGAAATTAAAATAATCGTTCTGTGTTAAAGTATTTTTGATAAAACTTGTATCAGAAAAATAAATTGATCGATGGTAGATTTAGGTCATGATATTTACTGAAACGAGCTTATCTGTGCCAATTTGAGTAGATAGGCAGAAGCCGAATTAAGTATAAACTAATTAATCAAATTGTGTGTCAAATACTTAGTCTGAAGGAAACTATGTTCGTAGCTTTATATTTTTTAGTTTATATAGCAAACGGAGATAATAACAGCATACTGATTTATTTCCGATAAAATTACAATAAAAATTACACGCTCGCAATAAAAAGCTAAGTGTTAAAATGCCCTGAAGCCTAGTTATCATTAGCTTTCATTTCCCCTTTTATGGCTCTCTTGAGCGCTGCTGCGTTCCCGTTTCTTCATTGATAACTTTATGAGAAAAATAAACAAATTGTGAGAGTTAAGTCGTTTTGAAAATATAATACACTCGTATGTTTAACGTTTATAACGGCAAAGAGAAAATGATGTTATCATAATTATAATTTCCTTATATTACTTGGTAATTTTTATTTAATAATTAATTTAATTTTTAAACAAGTAACGTGAGATAAGGCCTACCAGTATACCTTGTTTAAAAATTAATTAAAAAATTAAACTGATTATGACTTTATTTTTATTTCACCGGTGGTACGAGTCGCAAATAAACATTGCTTATATGGTTTTGGCTGTCTAGTTTAAAAGTGGCGCCAGTGAGGGAAAAGTTGAAAGGTAACCGCTTGTCCTGGTATGGTCATGTGAAGAGGAGGGATGAAACGCATGTAACTAAAAGGGTTATGAATATAAATGTGGATGGATGGAGAGGAAGAGGAAGGCCAAAGAAAAGGTGGATGGATTGTATGAGGAGCGATATGAAAGAAAAGGGAGGTAGTGATAGTGTGACGGTTGATAGGACAGAATGGAAGAAAAAAAGGTGTTGCGCCGACCCCAAGTAACATGGGATAAGGGCAGGAAGATGATGATGATGATATGGTCTTGGCTGCTAAATACATAGTAATAGCCAAGACAAAAAAATATTTGTAATGTTCTCACTGCTTAGATACGTGTCTTTTTCAATAAAAAGAAAGTAATTTGTACATTCATTTATTTAAACTACAAGAATGTGCTATGGAACCCTCAAAACCCCTTGCAGTCGTAAAACCATAGATTTACGACAAACAAACCGATTCAGACAATTTTCTTTTTAAAATTCACAGGTGTGAGGAAACGTATTCTATAGGCATCCTTCTTGTCCCCAGACTACATAAGCAAGACTATCGGTAAATAATAAAAGTGATCGTATCGTTTACGGCACATAAGGGTATAGATGAGAAAAAACAACATAACTGATCAACAACCCATGTGTAAAGCAAACCATTCATAGGTTTGCCTACAAATAGTAAATGGTTCATGTGAGATATTTTCTTTTTTTTTTGGAACAAGCCCGCCACATATTCCCAAACCACTGCAACTCCTGAAAACCAGAATCAACAGTGTCGACTATCAAAAAAACGCCGAGACAATGAAGCTCGACGAGTCCCGGAGAAACGATTCAACTGTCTTGGATCCCGCAACGAAATTAATCAGGAAATAACAGTGGAGAAGTAGCAAAAAATATAATTTCCACGTTAGATACATTTGAGCGCCTTAGTTATTGGTTGACCGTTTCCACTTGCAACCAGCTAGGAGTTCTAATGTGGTAACGGGCTACCGAGGTTGTAAAAATTTAACTTGCATACAAGTAACTTGCAGCTTCTAAAGCGGCCTATGAATACACTCCGTCTATGAAAAGTGAAAAAACATACAAAAATACCAAAAGCTGTCAAGAGCATGTAGAGGGTACCTAATTTTGGACTCCTATAAACTGAAATTCATATTGCTTCAACATCCACCATAATAATTATGTCCACTACACGCCTAGATTTGAACTGACCTGGTATACAGCAGATATAAGTTGTTGGCCGGGTCCCTGGTTATTTCATTGAGGAGTTCCATGTCAAGTTCAGCCTCAAGGTCCACGGTGTGCATGATACCCTCGCCATCAGGGATCTGGACGTATCTTGAGTATTCATGCTCTTTCTCTTGTTGTACCACTGGCACCGCTGAAGCGATGTAAGCTGGAAAATGGATCATAAAATCTTAAAGCTTGGTCTATAAATTAGCTGCACTCATGTTACATTTGATTTGGGTATAGGATGGTCTACTTCTGTATTTGGCTACTAATGTCCATAGTCACTCGGATGTTATAGCACGCGTGTCATTCAGGTGTGCAGGAATATTTTTTGATTTCTACTGCTCAAACGAAATAAAGTTTAAATGTAAAAGAAAACATTCCAAGAATTTAACCAGGAAAGGAAACAAAACCACATAGCACTCGAACAAAGCCACAAGTACGAGCTTCAGTGAAAAAAACAACAGTTACCTACCGGTAGAAACGAAAACCAGCAGCACTACGTTTCGCATTGTTGCAAAACTATTATATAAAAACTGTTATTTTGAATAGCTTCCTATTATATCTTGCTTGTTATTTGTTTACTATCGTAAATGATAGTGATATTATGTTAATCTAATCTTATTCATGTTCTAAATGTGTTATTTATTATATATCAGTTAATATCAGCTATAGGTACTTGGATTAAATGATTAATGAATCAAATAATTTATTTTTGCGACCCCTAATGAGTTTTTGTTAGAACATTCTCGATCTAGGTACTTTTTTATGATGATTCAGCTCCTAAATTCAATCATGCCTGACGCAGAGCCATAGATTAAGTGTACGATAGATCGAGCTAGCCCAGAAGATGCTAGATGACTCTATTTTTGATGGCATGTATCCTCCTTTGTTCCATATCGTTAGTTTTACCAACCAAAAGTTCATGGGTCTAGTTCAAGTAGCTACATTCGTGATAACTGTATCTATATTTGTCAAAAAATAAAAGGCCCGTTTTGACAGCAGGATACAAAAAAGAGATTGATTTCTTGTCTCTTTCATACTTACTAGTAATGTTGTATCCTGCTGTCAAAACGGGCCATTTATTTTTGACAACTACAGTAATCCTAAATTTACTAGTGTATGTAAAACACGGGCGAGTCTGTGCTACTAACTTTTGCCACTAAAATATTTTTTAGTTTAAGTTATAGCTGCAAAGACTAGTGACACGGTCACTTAGGTTCGTTTTATACAAGCAACGGGTAGGTAACCGTGTCGCAAGCAAAACGCCCGTATTTTTTATTTCAAAAACTGTACAGTAGGTACATAGTTGGTTGGCAAAAAAAATGTAAATTTTTAAATACTCTGACTCCTAAACTGGGTTGTGTGGTCATGATCTTGTGACTTAGGTCTTTGGAGTTGTCTAGTAAAACGTACAAGTGGATTACGTTAGGCAGCAACAAAAGTATTATTTCACCTTATGAGTACTTCTCTTCCAAACATCTTTTCAAAATCAATCATGATCTTATGTTATTACGTTACTTATGCCACACAGTTCATCATCTACCAGGTCTTTTACCAACTACATTGGGCTTCCAGTCAAACCGGATTCAGCTGAATAGCAGTATTTTGACTAAGTAACACGGTACTTCTTGGACAAGACTGGTATCAGATTTTGACTATCCGTAACGACTGCTAAAGATCTACAAATTACAACCAGAACCAACGGTTTAACGTGCGTTCCGAGGCACGGAAGGGTCTTGGAATAAAATAAATAAATGTTAATATGGTCACCCATCCACCGACCAACCTCAGCAGGCGTTGCTTAACCTTGAAGATCGATCCGTGTCACCCATGACTGTTATTTTATAATCCTGTGGCCAAATTCTTTCGTAATCACCTGATAATGAAAGCCTGCTTGCTTCAGCCTTTCCAGGAGGTCTCCTGAAAATTTGCACCTGGTATAATATATAAAGTTATCACACCTGAAAGTTAATCACACATTCTTGTTCATAATTACATATTGCTTATCGATAACAAACTATCATCGCATAACTCTTAATCCCAGATTAAAACTGTGATTTTGATCTTTTTATTCGACATTTATAGAATATTATTATCTGTAATAAAATACTGTAAGCCTTTCTTTATCAGATTATTCTACTGTTTTTATACATTATAAGCAAGTCAAAATATTAAAAAGTTGGGAAAAGGCTAAGCAGATGATGAGATCGATACACTTCCATTACTTATAAGGACCACTTAATTAACTGTTTGGCCAAACACTATCTCCTAAGATACAGATCTCCTAGTGAGACAGGGTTTATAATTTTGGTTACATAGATTTTTTTGTCACCTAAAATTTTGTATTTGTACAAACTGATAAAGGCATATAAGTTACTCTACCACTGTTATGTTTAATCTGTGTCTAAGTTACTTTTGGATATATATTTAATTATTAGTGCTCATGCGTTATTTAAAGAACTTGCTAAACGCTTAGTTGACACTTCGCGTGACCCAAGGGCTGGCTTTTACCTTGGACAAAGGATAAGCATTGCCATACAACGTGGCAATACCGCCAGTCTTTTGGGCACACTTCCAGTCGACAGCGTTGCGGATGAACTTTTTGACGCCAAATTTTGGGGTTAACTTAGATAGGATATTTGATTTTTATTATTAGTGCTGTCTCTATTAAATACCAATTAATATTATTATTTATTTATTATTATTAAACCTTTACCAGGACCGCAGTGTTGATTATCCTGAAAGTAAACAATCTTATCTGAGTTCCATCACGTCCATCATTGTACAAGAACTCACTAAAACAAGAAATGAAAAAAGTTTTCTTTAATCAGCGACTTGTGACTTTGTGACCACTAGTTTCTTAGATGAAAGTTTTCGTGGAGATAACTTAAAATTATGTTTCCAGCGTCTGTCATCTTTCATCATGCCCAGTGCAGTGTAGAGGATTCTTTTCTTTTTGAGGGCTAAGTTTAATTAAACTATTGTAAGTAAACCGGGATCTGCATTAAATAAAAGTTATCAAGATGAAACAGTTTTAAGCCAAAAATTTGAGCTCATCATATCAGCCAATTGCCGTCCACTGTTGAACTAAGCCCCCTAAAGAGCGCCAACCAGTTTTAAGCAGTCCGCATCCATCCGCTGCCAGCCACCTTGTGCTGCTAAACTCACCGATATCGCGCGAAGAATCAGCATGCTGAAGTGGAAGTGTTCCGGAATCTACTCAAATATGAAACGATTTTAAAATGGCTTAACTTTTTCTCATCAATTGATACACTTTCGACTCATTTTAAATATAGTCGGTAATCGAATCCCGTCTCGATTCTACGTTTACATTTCAACACTAGACTAACGAGTTTTATAATGTGGTAGACGCAACGTGATCCAAATAAACAAATGAAATACATCTCGGATGAGACCGAGATAAAATCAATAACATTTACGAACTTCGTAAGCAGGGTCTAGAGGGACGTGCCGGCAAGTGGGTGCTACCCTTCAACCTTACCCTAACACTGGTAACTCTCCTCTGGCCTCGAATACGAATCGTCACATAATGAGAGCGTGAAAAACACTCGCTCCTCACAACTCCTCAGTCCGCAAGCCATCAGCTACAAAACGAATCGAACACGCGAACACATACACGCAATTACAACTCCTAAACTTCTTACAATAGAGACGAATTTCCTATCATCTCCAATAAATTCACTAGAGTAACACTTTCCCGAATCGCTGTTTGATATTCTGATAACATTTGTGAAATAATAGGAGATGCTCCGGTTCATGTGCGGAGACAACCATTTAACGTTCGGCAAAATTTGATGAAAATACTTAGACTCCGCTTTGAAGACTGAACGACTGCGTTCCTGACATATAATCTCGTAGCCCTTTATTTTGACGAGTCTCTCATAACGCTAAAAGTTTCATAACTACGAGACATCTGACATGAGAGCACTTTGTGACTACGCTTCTATAATTTAAGTTTGAATTTTTGCATGAACGTTTCCGGAATTCTTCATTTGAAAAATGTAGCAATGTATTCATAAACTCTTTCAAGTTATATACGTCGAGTGCATAAAGAGAAACATTTCGTTGTCAAAAAGAAAGGTTGACAAAGTAACTGGTAATTTATGAAATTGTCAAGACTTTCATATCTACGAACACACGTGAAGTTTTGATAATAAAAGTTTTGCAGTGTACGAGTACTTACCTCTCAGACAGAAATATTTACGCATACTCTACTATAAATTATAAATTAAATTTATCGAGTACAATCTAAAATCAGTACAAGTAGGAATCACCGAACACCAATACAATAGTGACAACAGCAAAACTAAACCAAAAATGTACAAGGAATATGATTTTTCCGCGAAAAAGCATATTCTGTGGGGTGTGCAGTAAATATTCATGAATACAGGCGTGCAGTTTGGGTACAGTATTATATGCGACCGTATAAGAAGGCGGTTGAATGCAAAGTGCGCTCCGGAGAGTCCCGCCATCGATTCTTCGTCATTATCGATGCATGCCTGCTACTGTGTGGCTACAAATTTTAAAGTTTCGTTGGTATAAAAGTTTTAAATCTTTTTTCATAAAATATTGAATTGGTTATTTCAAAATTTAAGACTAAAGTAGTTTCTGTGGTAAGGGAGGGAGTGGTCAATTGTTATCTATTTTCTTAAATAACTTTAGAATTAAATATTTTATAATAGGTTAAATAGGTTTGAGACCCATAAGATGCTTTGATTATGTTTTGGCACAGTTGAAAAAACTTCTTCTTATTCATTTTCTTTTTGCTCCCAAAAGTAACCCCATATTCAAAATAGCTGTATTAAGAGCATATATGGGATTAAATTCTGATAGTTCGTAAGTCGTGTCTTGGCATCGAGTTCCCTGAGCGCACCGCATACTCTCTAATGTCGTAAGTCTAATGTAGCCACACCCCGTCAAATAATTCTAACCGCCAATTGATCTAGTGTTATTATATTACATTATTATTAATTATATTTACATTATATCGATACTCACAACCTTTTGAAATATAATATTTTTTGTAATAAGATAGCCAAATCGGATTCAGGTAAGTATACAACTTTCATATACTCGTACATACTTACATCCGATTAAGTAAAGCCAAGATTTACAATTTCAATGCTGCAACTTTGTTTCGGACAGTTTTCAAAACATTGATCATTGCATTAACTTCGGCAATTGTAATCGAAAGTTCAACCGTGAATTGATAAATGATCAATTTTTTTTGGTAACGTACTTCCCCCTAACTCACGAGGTTCAACGGATAGGTACTCGGTGGAGATTTCTAATCTTGAACTATGAATAGCAAACGTCGTCTAATAAATGACAAACTTCGTCAAAATTATTAATATTTTAACTCTAAAAAACCTATATTGAAATTTTATTTTAAAATTAAAATCAAAATCTAAGTAACACAAGTAATGCTTATCCAGTACCTAATTTAAATGGAATTCTCGTATTCAAATCAAATAAAAAGCCAATTCAAACATGCAACAATAACAAAACAATAGAAAGTTCAATTATCTCGGCTTTGTGTAATGACATTCATTTAATTAAAATTGTTATTAGAGCCATTAAGTTCGTGTTATTGTAAGATGAGCTTTTAAATTGATGCTATTTTATTAATTTAACTTAAAATCTCAAGCTGCGCAAATTCATTGTGATTTACTTTTTCGAGTCATATTGAAACTCTGGATTTGTTCGAAAGCATCACCGTGGCCCTGGGGGCCTACTCTGTAAGCCCGAAGTCAATAGTTTCGGCCTTAGTGTCGGGCGTTTTCTACTCCGTATCACATACGGACTACGATTAGTCCCGAACCTGAACTAAGAATGAATGACAACACGACTTGACAGTTGTTCTTACTTCAGGTTCGGGACTAATCTTAACACTAACATAAACACACTCGACATACTATATAACTCCTTTTTTATTTTGTTTTTTATTAACCTTGCTATTTTTAACTTAGGGAATGTGTGTTTTGGCTGTGTAGAATAAATCATTGTCTTTTAAGATTGACCCGTGCGTCTTTTATTAGTTAGCCACGAACCTATTACTTACGATGACCGACAAAAACGTCTGACAAAGCTCAATAAAAATTAAAATATACCCAGTACATTCTCTCACAACTCTCAACTCTGAGTCTTATAACCAAGGGGTCAAAATGGACCCCTAAAATGTGCAGGGGTCAATAAGGAAACGATCAGCACTCGATTACAGGCATGCTCAACGAGGGTCTAATATTCCGCAGTGGCGGTTGATTTGACAATAAGTGATATTGTGGACCCTTTCTTACAGGCAGGCAGATGCCAATGACGTTAATTGCTGAAACATTGACCAGGGCGACTCTGGTTTTGCGTTGTTTAGATATTGACACAGAAAATTATTGAGTAAGCGGTTCGTAGTAGATATTTCTTTAAATAGGAGGGTAGGTAAAATTAATTTTATGTTAGACGATCTTCTTAGCATGTCGATGGCAAATAGACTGAAACATAACAGGGTATTCTACTGAAAAAATCTAAATAGTCCGTCAGATAGATTTCTAATAAATATTGGACACGTATTTTTTCTTTTTTCAAGTAAACAAAATATGACGAAGATAATGCATTGAAAACTCGCGTGACGTCACTAAGATAGTATAATTTTACTAGCGAGGTGACGTCACTAGCCCACTCTCTTGAACTTTGATGCGCTTTATCTTTATATTTTTTAGCGATTCGAAATGGCAAAAAATACGTGTTAAATTAGATTTTTTTCTACCTAGTACATTAACCTATTTTGCACAGGTTGCAGTTCAGAATCAGAATCAGAATCTTTATTTGTTATTGATTATTGATACAGAGGATAGCACGATTTAACTCCACACAAGCTTCTAGGTTCCTTGTTTCTACAGTGTATCGTTGCCTAACGTTCGCCCGTTGTTATTCACAGTTACACATTTATTATATAGGTACCTATATATTATATTACCTTTGAAATGTTAGAGGAAGAAGGAAAATCTTCATTTTTTATCATTCATTTTACACTCTGCTATGCACAGGTAGGTTATCAGTTAACCACTTAACACGTTACTTACCACTCACACTAAATGCGTTGGTAAATTAACACGAAAAACGAGAAAATCTCTATTAAAGAGACATAACTAAAGCACCATTATTTCCTTAAAAACGGAAGCAAAAGGCTTGTTTGTTGCCAGGGGAACAAGTTTCATACTACGTGTGCCTTCAGGACCAACTGTTCCCCGTGGAACAGGGGGTCGGCGACGTGACTGCATCCCCCTTTCACTTTCTGTATCCCCTTTATTATAATATTCCAAGTTTTAAAGTCACGTAGGTAGGTAAACTATAAGCAGGGACGTTAAATAACACAATTTAAACACTATCTACTTCAATAAATAATATTGTTAAGCATCACATTAGTGCTTTATTGCTCAAAATTATATAAAACTTCTAGTTACAGAATTTACCGATTTTGAAGGACATAGGTCTTACCCATCAGTAATGGCTAAAATTACTGTGTACAATATCTGTATTAGTTGTCAGCAGTGGCCAAATTGTTCTACGATAGTATACAGCTCGGATAGCGGCTATTATTACAGTCGATCGCGGCAAGGATATAAATACGACTGCTATGAAAAAATATAAATAAGACTGCGCAACTATATAAATAGGGTAGGTTAATTAACATTAACCAAAATATCATCGCTAACTTAAAACTGTATACTGCTGGACCTTCATTCAAAATTCAAAAGTGTGTTAAACTGGGCAATCCGCTCTCTCCCAAATTATATACAAGCACACTTCAGGAGATATTTAAGACACTGGCAGCCTCATGAAAGACCAAAGGCATTGACGGTGCTTACACGGTGAGATGTTTAGGCACAGAATCGCACTGCAGATCCGATTACAAAAATACATCACTGGTAGAACATGTGATAAGCTATATTTCATAGTCCATGGTAACAAAGCCAAAGTAAAAGCTAGCCTAAGAATAATAATTTTGAGGATATTTTGATATTTCGCTGAAAAATAAGCAGCAGCGGTAGTAATTGTACCTAAGCACTTTCCATCAGGGGCCACTGCTTGTCGACCTCGACTCTTTTCAGTACTTTGAAGCAGACAGCTGAACTGAATAAATAAACAGTACTTCTGGAGCGGAAAATATGCGGATGGCTGAGAGTCAAATGCAGTGGCAAACTGAGGATACGTTTTATGTTCCGGCAGTGACTTGCACGAAGCTATACATGGACTGGTCATATTTTAAAAACTGTTTCTGATCACATAGTTTAATAAAAATAGTATAGGAGATAAATAAGAACTTTGTATGGATAATTCAAGTTTTCTTGGAATTGCCTTTCTTGAAGAAAGTGGTTTATCTACATGGCCAGTAGTACTGTTTTCGTTACACGCTTAATAAGGGTTACCACATACATTTTGTTCTTACACTGCCGTCTTTTAATCAAAACTATAAACTGGAAAACTGTTATAGCTCTCATACAAAAGAACCATTAACAAAAAGCTCGCGCGAACGAACAGCAACTTTCCAATTGAATAGCAACAAAAAGTGCTATAATGGGCGACTGTCTGAGAAGTTATTTCAGAAATTACTCCCAGCCGGTAGGTTTAACCCGAACTCGCATGTGTATAGTTTTTGCCGGATTTTGGTGCCGCCACAAGTCCGGAAATCTGTTGTATTAGTAAAGCAATTTGTCCCGGGTCTGCTCGCCGCCCGCGAACTTTTCTAATCTAAACTGTTGGCCCCGCGTTCAATCTTCGTGAAAACTCGTTTGCAGTCGTGCGAACGAGCGTATAGACGCGCCGCTGAGAACATATGATTTTATATTATCGATAATGATGCCCTACTCTTTGCATGCTAGTCTCCTGGGATTGTATTTCCCGTTTCATCAAACTGATATCAGTTTTCTCCGTTATATACTGATGCAGCATAAACATGATATAAATAAAATGTTTAATTAGGTACAATGAAGCATCTTTTTTATTTATCTTTAAGATTGCAATCATCAGTATGTAGTGTTAGCTTATCTTGAAAGTAACCTAGGAGATTTACCTTATGTAAACTATCCCATTTAAATCCTTACAAACTTTCTTCGTACAATTTAAGTTCATACGTACTAAGTAAACGAAATAAATTCTCACTGATAAAATACCGGTTATTTCTTGTAATGACTATCATGGTTTCATAATACACAAGTTATCATAAAAAAGCGGCTACCGAAAAAGATAGACATGCAGAAGTTTTATTGGCAACGCACAAAATAGCATACCTTCACAATGTTGAGCGGCGTTTCTCTTAACAGTCTGAGAACCTCTTTAGTAAATATGAAGATAAATCGTCTAGAATTCTTGGTATTTTTTTAAATAAACCTTATCCTGCTAGAGCTAAAAAGCAGTCAATCAATTACAATTTGAATTGCATTTAATTTAGTACATCATAAGGGTAGTCCTTTATCTGAAATAATATACATCGCTTTGAGTTAACTGCTTAGCCATCGCATTTAGCAATAAGGTACCTGAAAATCTCGTAATCAGTAAAATATATAATTTTTGTGAATTGCATGAAACAAATGTACTTAAGAAAAAGTCTAAAATTAATATAAAACTAAAAAGAAACCGACAAAATAAAAATTGGGTTTTATATACCATAACTTCAGTGGTTAACACCACTAACGGAACCACAAACGCCGAAACAATGATGAGAAAAGTTTTAATGCACGGATTTGTCACTCAAATATAGAGGAGCCCGTAAACCCAGTTGCACAAAGGATGCACCATGCACCGTGCATTTCTCACACGACTAGGAATTTACGACGCCCACAGGGAGCCAACTCGACGTTCTTTTATATTTGTTAGTTTCAGCAGCTTTTTTTATTTTTGAGCCAGAAAATAGACGAAATTCCATTGAGAATGCTATGACTAGCCGTCAATTTGATGGTGCAGATATTCTTCCCGTACTGGCAGTAATATAAAAACTACAAAATTACATCATTGCAAATTATGAGCCACGGCCAGCTCCTGTGGACAAGCGGTACCTATTTAAGAGCTGACTATAAAATTCATTAAAGGTAAGTACTGTAGCAATACAGGGCTTCCGTGGAGTATAATAATGTTATAAATAAAACACCGTTTAAGATCAAACTGAATACTTATTTAGTAACGGTATTTGGCTCAGAAGCTAGCTATTGCATGACTTTCTTAGAAAACAACCACATTATTGTTGCATTCCTCATTTTAAAAAAAACTTAAAAAAATACAACCGACCGCTAAAAGCGACTAAAAAGTTTCAAACAACACAAAGACAAAGTTTTTTTTATTTCCTACATTTTAGTGAGTTTTGAAAATTCATAGCCTTTGTCACTACGACAATTCTGAAGAATTCGACAACACGTCAAATGTCAAAATCCGTCCAGCCGTTTGGGCTGTAGGGCGTGCCAAAAAATGGACATACATACAAAAAAACATACTTAAATACATATGGAAATAAATACATATACTCGAAAAAAACATTACCCGCCTTCTGACGCAGTCGGGTAAATACTCTTTATATTTCTGGCGGACACTTCCAAAGTTCCAACGACTAACTTGTCAGCCAGTGGTTGCAGCCAAGTAGTTGTTTATAACTACAATAAGTTAAGTCATATGTGATTTTGTTTGGGCCAGCTTGCTCCATCATCGTCCACATCAACGCTTAACATCACTTGAGAAACTGGTCAAATGCGAACACATCAATAATAAGTAACACAATAAACAGTCACACAGGAGGGAGCTATGATTTGCAGAAGTCTTCATGAAGTAGGTTAACAAGAGCCTGGTACATATAGTCCTCCTGACCGATTTCAATCACGTTGGCTAATCTCAACAGAGACTAGCCCAAACACAGCTGCACTCCCTCTTCCATCACTCTCATATTCCGATGGGACGGCAACCCGACACGACCGTAGAGAGAACTGGCGCAGGACCAACGGTTTAGGGGGTGTCACACCACCAAACTTCCAAACTCCATGCTGTCATTGAGAAATTCTTAATGGAAAAAACCCAATAACACTTTTTGCCCAACCTGGAAATCGAACCCAGGACTCCACGCTCAGCAGTCGCACTTGCGACCACGAGATCAACAGAGCAGATACCCCCTGGTATATAAGTACCAGTACGTACCCACCTACTGGCACTTGTGTACCACAACAACAATTGCAAAATCAAGCACGTAGATAAGCAAAAGCTTATAATAAGATGTAAATTGTATGCACAACACGGCTTACATTTTTACATCATCCGTTATACAATAGTCATGTTATTAAAGATTAAAGATAATATTTGAAAGCTATTGCGCGTTAAATAGGATAATGATTGAACAAGACCCCATATTATCTTCAGCCTCATATCTGTGAAAAGTGATTGATGTTTCGTAGGTTAATTACCAGTCGAAATTTTAATACGTTTATTTTTATCAATTATCATTTTTAAGACCATTTACTAAACGTACTCACCAAAGAATGGGCAACAGTCAAAGTCAAACTCAAAACGTTTATTTCAATAAGGCCATTGAAGGACACTTTTGAACGTCATAATTTACATTTAAAATAATATAAAGTGACTCTACTGTACGGCAGCATTCTCTGTAGTACATTGCAACAGCTACACTGCGATCGCCAACCCGCTTGCCAAGCGTGGCGATTATGGCAACCCCCCCCCCCATCTGGGGGAGGCCCATGTCCAGCAGTGGACGTCTTTCGGCTGATGTGATGATCATGATGACTAAACGTACTACGTTTAGAAAAAAGACGTGATAGATAAAAAACTAAGCACATTGTACCTAAAATATATTGCAATAGCTTTTGCTCGCGACGTCGTACGCGCATAAATAACACGTTTTTTCTCGTTCCCCTAGGAATTTCGGGAAATCATCTATTAGTGCCCTACACTCCCCAAGGAACCTACATGCCAAATTTCAGCTATCTACGACGAGTAGTTTCGGCTGTGCGTTGTCTGTCAGTCACTCAATCACTCAGTAGGTAACGCAAGAGTTTTATATGTATATGCACTAGCTTTTACCCGCGACTTCGTAAGCGTGTATATATTATTGTTTTATTAGTAAATTGCATGGGTAAAAGCTCCGCAGTTTTCTTCTTAACTAGTAGGCTTATAATATTGTTAGTTTAGTTAGTGGGTTTCAATACTCTGGAATTTATGACATTTACACCAGGAGGCCTACCACAACCTCTTAAAACAATATTATTTTAATATTACTTTGTAATTTCTGTTGTTGCATTTTCAACTCTCGGCGCTGATCCGAGCGTTGAAAATCCAACAGAGCGGAACGCAAAGTAATATTAAAGTAATATTGTTTTAAGAGGTTGTGGTAGGCCCCCAGTGTCGGCTTATAACAGCAGACACTATTTCATAAAAAAAATAGGTGACACACAATGCATTGTCAGATTGGTTCCAGATTTGGACCTCAGCGGACTAAACCCCGTATTGTTCGAGTGATGTGACCCATATTCAGAGGCATATGCGAGGATATTGGAAGATTACAGGAGGTCACGAGGTTAGGACCCTGCAGAAAAAGTTTACAAAAACTAACGACACAAAGAATGATTTCATAATAGGAACTAAGTAGTCACCATGGGACAGTGAAGTTTGACTATAAATCTCATAATAAAATAAAATATTTATTTATACAGGGTGTTCCCGAAAGGTGTGGTCATATTTGAGGGTGATGTTGGGTAGCTGATATACATTAAGGAAAAAATGTCAAAACATAAAACCGGCCAAGTGCGAGTCGGACTCGCGCACGAAGGGTTCCGTACCATTCTCTAAAAATAACGGCAACAAATAACGTTTGTTGTATGGGAGCCCCACTTAAATATTAATTATATTCTGTTTTTAGTATTTTTGTTGTTATAGCGGCAACAGAAATACATCATCTGTAAAAATTTCAACTGTCTAGCTATCGCAGTTCATGAGATACAGCCTGGTGACAGACAAACAGACAGACAGACGGACAGTGGAGTCTTAGTAATAGGGTCCTGTTTTTACCCTTTGGGCACGGAACCCTAAAAAATTAGAATTTTTTCAGAAAAAAATCACATTTTAATGTTTTGACATTTTTTCCTTAATGCTAATCACCATTAAATATGACCATACCTTTCTGGAACACCCTGTATATTTAAACGTTATGTGCATGTATATTAACAGAGAAAAATTCCAGGCTCATATTTTTGAAGCCCGGTTTTTGTACCGTCTTGGTGTTAATCAAGTCAAAAGGAAAACTTTCTATTTGATTTCAAGAAAACAGAGGAAAATTACGAAGCTTAATTAAATACTCTTTGATTTTCTTGATTTACACGTGGATAGATTTTATAAGTAAACCTATTATTAAGAGAGAAGAAAACAAATAAGTTCAGAAATAAAATCTCAGTTTCAGCAATCACGAAGGAGCCTCCTCGTGTAGCGCAATTTGTTCCATCAGGAACTCAACTGAACCGAGCGCTCGACGCATTCTAGACAGTCTCACCTATGAGACAGGCCAATCCTTCCCTTGCGATGGTAGGACTAACACCCGCCTAGTTCTCGACCACCTTCGCACCGGAGTCCGACATCAAGCAGCGATGCGTGCCAGTGCCTTATGGCATTTTCTGGGCACGCTCGCTCCATCATAGACCTCATCCATCGCTTTCCATCAGGCGTGATCGAGCTCTTGATAGCTAGCCCATTACTCAATAAAAAAAAGTAATAATTTAAAAAATCGAAGACAAAGAGCGACCGACACTTACAGAACACTAAAAAGTTATAAAAAATCGTCAATGTTATCGATCGATACAGTCATCTAGTATCGATAACATTGACGAGTTTTTTGGGAAATCAAACTTTGCAATTGTTTTACGAATTTCGTATGAAACATAATTCGTCTACCACAAAACCCTTGATGGATAAACTTTAAAACTGATAGATTTCCAAAAACAAGTTCTCTACCCGAATATTGCATAAAGTTTCGTGCTCCACAAAAGTGATGCAAAAAATTTCGCCGGTTGTATTTGAGTCAGATTTTCCGCGGCGCACATTTGCAACCCACGTAGGTTGCGGAGGCACCCCGGAACGCAATTGTTCTTCAAATTAGCGAGTTGTTCGTTAACGAGCGTTTTTCTACTCTCCCTTTTGCCGGTCGAGTGTCGTACTCTTTGGCGGGCAATTCTTTTTTGTGTAATTGCCGTTACTTTGTGTCCCGGATCTCGGGGTTGGAAAAACTGTTATTCACAAACGTCTACTGATTAAATAGTGTTTTATTACCATCTCATAACATTGTTGGGGGAATTAAGTAAAATGGTAGAAAGTGCGTTTTCTGCGGTTACAAAAAAAAACTTAAACATACATACAACGTGTAACAGAATAAACGCAATACCTCTGGGGTCATTGTACTCATCGTAATGAAGAAGTTTTACTATTGTATCAACCTAGATGTGCACATAACTCGAGAAAATATTCTGAACAGCTGATTTTTTTCTCGCGATTTCGGGGTTGGTGTTGGGATGAGAAGTTACTTGTCTTTTATTCTGTTACACGATGTATAATTATGTGTTAGCAACAATATATTTTTTTTGGGATGGAAAATCATGAAATATCTCCTCCCGCTCTAGTTGGAGCGAAAGGGAGTGTCAGACTCTTATTGAATAAAACCCACCCGTGTAAAAGAATTTTGCGTTTCAGGGCGAATAATTAAACTGTCGAATAATTCCGCAACAGCAATATATCTGCAAAAAGCAGCCTCAGAGTAGACCCCACCAACCGTGTCTCCACGTTGCCGTCGTGGTGGGGCTTGCGTGTCTCAGTGATCTTGGGGGCTTTGCCGGTAGAGCCACTCATGCCGGAAGGTCCCAAGTGAGAGACCAGACCAAGAGAGACACAAGAGGGGCACACCGTTTGGAGACTTGAGCAGTGTTCGGGTCCTCGGACGGTGTGCGTCTCATTGGCTTGCTCGCTGCTCTCTGGTACGCGTCTGACCATCAGACGTGACTGTGAGGGCAGCGAGCAAGCACTGAGAGAGAGGGGGAGAGGAGGGGAGATAGGGACCGCACCCTCAAAAAGGAAATTATGGACAGGCCTGCTAAACAGAAACTACCCCAGGGCGGTCCGGACTGCACAGCGGTCCGGGAATCCGCCACGCCTCGTGCGTCAATCCCCTCGTATTCTGGGGGGGGCAACAGGGCTGTCCGCACTCCGCTTGCCAAGGGCAACAGTGGCCGAGGAGGCCCCCGGAACTAATCGGGTTCAATTTTAGCTCACCCGACAAAGTGTCGGTCGGGCAGAGCGCGGGAAGTGGCGCTCTATATTGGGAGGAGGGCTCGCTTGAGTGTCGCACGGGTGCAGAGTCGGAGTCCGAGTTGGACTCCGACGACCTAGCGACCTTAAGCTCGGCGAGCTCTGAGCCCGTGAGAGCGGGGGCTGCTGCGGAGGACTCTAGGTTCTTCCGCAAGCGGCCCAGAACGGAGGAAGACCGGGGGTCGTCTGGCAGCGAGGAGGTGGCCTCGGCTCGCAAGATCCCCACCAGTAGGCGGGGTAAGGGCCGAGAGGGAGGCAAGGGGAGATTGCCCGCCTCCAAGGTGGCTGGCCAGCGAGCCGAGGGGCTCGTCGCTGACGGACGACCCCCCGGAGAGGGCGGTCGCAGGGCTCCTGGTTCGGAGTCCTCCGGCGGTGAGCCTGATGACTCCGGACAGGAGCGGGTTCGGAGGGCCGGGTTTGCGGAGGTGGTGGAAGCCGCGCTTCGCGATGTGGCCTTGAAGAGGAAGTTGTCCTCGAAGAACAAGGCCATAAGCGAGGCGATGGCCTCCATTCTGGCGGCAGCGGAGGTTACCAAAGGTGGGCCTCCGCCGGACGAGATGTCCGAGCTGCGGGCGGAGGTCGCCCGCTTGGCTGCCGCCACGGAGCGTCTCCGAAAGGAGAACGAGGGGCTCCGCGCAGACCTGGCCAGGCTCCGGGGAGCCGGCCCACAGGGGGCGCCGCAAGGGGGGCGCAGGGAGGACGGCCGGCCCGTGCCGCAGGAGGGCCAGGTGCTGGACCAGGTGCGGCAGGAGTTGGCTGCCTTCCAGGCGCGGTTCTCCGTCCTGGAGGGCATCGTCCTGCGCCCCCCGCTAGCGAGTGCGGCGAGTGGGAAGGCCCCCCCAGGCCAGAAAAAGGCGGCGTCTTATGCGGCCGCCGCGGCTGCCACACCGGGGTCGTCCGGCCTGGAAAAAGGATCCGGCCCGGCACCCGCAAAGCCGGTGCCGGGGAAACCGGACCCGGCCCCGGGAAAGAAGAGGAGGGGTGGGGTTGCTGCGCGGACGGCGAAGGCTCCTGCGCCGTCTGAGCAGCAGCTCCCCCCGGCTTCCTCGCCTTCAGCTCCTCCCCCGGCTCAAGCCGAATGGCAAGTGGCCGGGGAGAAGAAGAAGGCGGGAAAGGCAGCCAGGGCGGCCAAGAGGCGGGAGAGGAAGCGGCGGCAGAAGGCGCGAAGCGTCGCGGCTGCGCTCCGCCCCCCGAAAACCGCGGCTGTAGTGCTTACACTACAGCCGGACGCGGCGAAGAGGGGCGTGACGTACGCGGACGTGCTCACCAAGGCGAAGGAGGCGGTGAACCTTGGTGAGCTAGGCATCGTGGGGGGCCTTCGGCTCCGGGTCACCATGACTGGGGCCCGGATGCTGGAGATCCCCGGGGCAGCCAGTGGCCCAACCACGGACGCTCTAGCCGAAAGGCTCAGGGCGTCCCTTAGCGCGGACGATGCCCGAGTGTCCAGGCCCACCAAGCGCATCGACATGCGCATCTTGGGCCTGGACGACTTCGTCACGGAGGCGGAGGTGGTGGCCGCCGTCGTTAGGACGGAGGGGTGCTCAGCAGAGGAGGTGAAGGCGGGCACCCTACGTCCTGACAACACGGGCATGCGCACTATTGTGGTGAGCTGTCCCGTGTCGGCGGCCAAGACCATCTCGGAGGGCCGTAGGTTTTTGGTGGGTTGGGTTTCCGCGCAGGTCAAACTGCTGGAACCCCGACCTCTGAGTTGCTTCCGGTGCCAGGTGGGCCACCATGTAGGAGCTCAATGCACCTCGGAGGTGGACCGCAGCGGTCTTTGTTTCCGCTGCGGTCAGACCGGTCACAGGGCCGGCTCTTGCGTCGCCGCGCCGCACTGCGTAGTCTGTGCGGCAGCTGGCAAGCCGGCCGACCACTGGGCTGGGGGTAGGGCCTGCGCCCCACCCGCCAAAGCCGTAAATCGGAGAAAGCCCTCCGCCACCGCCGTCTCTGCCGCGACCGCCGCCACCGCCGCCGCTTCCTCCGCCGCCAAAGCCGGTTCCACTGCGGTTGCTGCTACTGCAGCAGCCGCAGTAGAGCCCCTACAACGGGCTCCGGAGGGGGCTGAAATGGAGTGCCAGTAATGGCCCCATTTCACCCCCTCCTGTTGAACGTCAGCCACCGCGCCGCCCAGGAACTGATGCTCCTGAGCATGGCGCAGTGACTGATGCATGTGGACGGCGAGCAATGGGTAGCTCGCCGTCCGATCAGAACAGGCCCGGGTTGACGGCGCGCTGTGTTCTACGCGCGCCAAGCCAGCAGTCGTCAGCATGGGTCGGGGAGTGGGTGTTCGAAAGAGTTACCGCGGCCCTGGGAAGAAAGGCACTAGGAGGACTAAAGGGTGGGTTTTAGTCAGTAAAAGTCTGACACTCCCTGCCGCTCCACCCAGAGCGGGAGGGGTCATTTGATGATTTCCCATCCTCGAAAAAAAAAAAAAAAAAAAAAAAAAAAAAGCCTCAGAGTAGTTCAGAGCATTAGAGCGTGCGACGTAAAATATTGTGGACGTTACAAGACATTGAGCAAATTTGTTCAATCTTGCGGCATAACTTTATGACAGCATAAATGAGGACGCCAACTAAAGGACAAGAGGATGATGGACAGAGATAGTTAATCTTTATAAATCAATGCCATGATCAATGTAAAATGAAAAATGTTAACCAGTGACATCAAACGTCTTAAGAAAAGCTAACAACTACGCGGTACTATGAACATAACTACGAGTATTGATAGCCAAAAAAACAGTTGATAAAATAATAGACTAGAACACATTTATTCGACATAGACACAACACAACAGCTACAAACACAAAAGTACCCTTTCAGTATGAGCATACCCATACTGGAAGGGTTACCATATCATCATTTGCTGGGCGTCAGACACTCAGTGCTAATAGTTTTAGGTTGGCACCGCAAAATGCAAAACAACAAAAATATAAAATGTAAACTTGCTCAACCCATAATGTACCCACAGCGATAATATCAATCACGGGAGTGTACAATGGTACATCTTGTAAATGTAGCATAACGAGCTGGGAAAACTTAAGGTCCTCCAGGGAAATCAGCTTGATCGCAGATAACACCAGCCATCAGGTGGAGCTCGTAAATATCTTTGTTATAAATGTACCTATAAGGTTCTCCTGCTATAAATTTTATGGAATGGAGACTGTGCACGTTATCTAGTTGGTTTGTCTTTTCTTTGAAAGACAAACGCAATATTATACAACAACTTTATGGTTCTCGTAACTTTAAAGTGATGGTTTTTTATGCTTTCTTTATTTACTGAAAGGTGTTGAAGGTTCATCAAAACATACGTTGACCAATTTCTACCCCAAATAAAGATTGTTCCCGCCATAAGTCAAAATATCCTCAGTTGTATTTTTAAAATACTTCAAAAAAAGAAGGAGTCAATTCGGTTGTAATTTTCCTTTTGGGGTAACTATTCCAATCTCTTTCCTTCCCTGAATATATTGTTTGCCGCTGAGATAGTCTATGTGGAACCGTTGTTGAACCGTGAACATAACATCTCAGGTAGAAATCAACCGCCTGATCTTCCACACTCCAAGATTTCACGCCCGCTACGTGATCCTTCCACTAACCGATCGCCTGCGATCGACTCTAGTCGCCGTCGGACTTCAGGCGGTACCCTCTGACCGCTATACTGAACCACGTCCGCCACGTGATTACTCACTATAAGATTTAACAGTGCCTAGTGAACTAATGCGTCAAGACTGAGAACTGAGGAGAAGTTCTGCCAAGAGAGAATAAGCTCGGAAACCTACCTCTGATATTAGTCGTAGTATAAATTCAGTACAGAATCTTCACCCCTTCCCACCCGTCCTATTCTAAGTACAGAATAGTCTATGTGTAGTGCGGCTCACTGCTGGACCTTCAATCAACTCCTAACCAGCCATCCATCCGCTACAGAACACATGATGGTAAGCGCCAGATAAATTGAAATAAAGTAAATTGACCTTTCCTTAATATCCGTTCGTAGATACCCGAACAAGAAAATTATAAACCATTTTTCAATACCAGAGAAAGTAAAGGATCGCGATAGAAGTCGATTCAGGACAGGTTTATGTCTTGCTTTCTGTTTTTGATATTAAGAAAAAAATGAATGATGACCGTTTTTGCACATTTATCTATATATAGATAATGTATAGTAGATAAGCCATGTTGTTGGGACGGTAGCTGGGGCAAGAGAAATCAAAAAAATTAAATTATGTAGATCTATTAAGTCGGGATCTAACTAAGGTGCAGGTGTTAGCAAGCAGTAACTTTTTTTTTCACAGAATCTGTGTTCTTTATTCAAATACAACAGACAGAAAACATAGAACATTGTCCATTTGAAATGCTTCGTCAGTACAATAGTAGAATCCGAGTAGAATACTCTTTCGGCTAAATACATTTGCCTCTCACAAAAAAGACCATTAAATTTCCCTTACCTGACTAGCTTTACTTACCTTGCCAAAGCGACGAGGTCCGTAATTCGTGAATGAACAGGGACTAGGACTAATGCGTATTGACCGGGCGAACACGCGTTTTTTGCTTTATATGAGATTAATTCAGGCGTTTGCTAGGATTCAGGACCTACCTAAGGTTCATTTCTAGTTAAGAATTGCTATCCTATGCCCAATTTCTGGCAAATAAGCCAAAAGTATAATTTTGCGTTTCATTTGCGACACTACCTACTATAATTTCATTCTAAAACCGGGAGGTAGGCTTTTTACCAGTAAAGATGTCTGGTCTGTCTATTCCTTGGGAAATCGTTATAATGTCTTCAGCCCATGGGCAACTAGAAAACTTGCACAGTTCGTCACGCACGGCCCTATTGGAATGACCCGCACAGATTCATGCAGACCCCGTCACTCTCTACGGCTATTGCTGTCTATCTCCAAAAATAATCCTTTATCCTCCTTTAACACCCACGATAATAGTCTAGCCGTTCTTTGTCCAGCACTATGCCTAACGACATTCTGTAAGTCTATACATATTCAGTAAGAAGTCCTTTCTTTCGTCACAAATATTAAACCACCAGTGATATACGACACATTACGACGTTCGTTATGACGTCACAATTCTTAAGTCGTCTGTCGTCTAATGTGACACTTATATCACCAAACAGATTAGGAGCAGAAGTATTAGAAGTTTTGAACCTTGCTTAAGAGCGTTTACGCCCTACGGCATTTCATACAAAGTTTCAAGTCTTTATTTTTCGAAAAGAAAGAACTGATTTTAATGAACCTTGGTATGCATGCGCTAAATATCCAGGTCTTAATAGTTAGTAGAAAAAAAATTCGAAATAGAGTTTTGAGAAAACTTAAAATCACTATCTCTCAACCTTTAAGGTTGAGAGATAGTGATTTTAAGTTTTCTATAGAAAGTGAAAAATCACTCTATCTTTCTTCATTTCTTTAATTAAAATCGGTTCATTCGATTCGAAGGACTTGAAATTTTGTATGAAATTATGTAGGGCGTAAACGCTCTTAACTCATTATTCTCTTGCCATTATACCAATTCATTTGAGGTTGGCGCAACTTGTCTTTTTATTTCATGCTTATCTATTATGCTCGTCAATAGCTCAGAATTCACCGTTGTTTTACATAACCATACCGCCATATCGTCCTCTCCTCGTTGCCTCGCATAATACTCAAAAGTAATCCAAGTTGAAGTCATCTATCCAAAAGCCTAAAAATGTATGTAACTATACAACGTGTAACAGAATAAACGCAATACCTCTTAGGTCCGAAATCGCGAAAAAGAAATCAGCTGTTCAGTACATTTTATCGAGTTATGCGGAAATAAATGTATAGGGTAGTCGATTATTTTTTCGCGATTTCAATTCTTTTAATTTTTCTGTTAATTCCATAGTAAAAGTTGTTCGGAATGATGAGTACAATGACCCTTTAAAAGGTATTGCGTTTATTCTGTTACATGTTGCATATCCCTCGCTTCAACTTGGATCTCAAACAATATGATTCATTCCGAGCATGAAATGCCATCGAATACGTTTTAACAGAATTAGGATGCTTCTTCACTGGTAAAGCCGCATAAACCCGATCCATTAGGAGAATCATTGAAAAAGTTGCCTTCAAAAGACCCTGATATGGAATTTAATAGTAGGTCCGGTTTTCAAGCTAAGCTGAATCTATGAGAAACAGTTTTCGTTTGAACGCCGTGGTACTTAGACTAGATTAAATTATTAATTGAAAAAGTAATTACACAACATAACAATGTGTAAACCTCTAAATAAACCGTATCATATTTCCATGGGTCAGATTTTCATTATTTCAGTTGGTTTCAGTATCAATGACTAACTGATAGTGGTCAACATTTTGTGACTACTAATATTTTATCTTTAGGGAACAATCAGTGATTTAGTTAATTGCCGTTGTGACTACAAATGATATGCTAGCAATGATGCTATCAATATTTTCATATGAGTAAATAAGTACCAAGGAGACAACTCCCGTAATTTTGCGCACAGCAAAGGAGTGGAACTCTCTGCCTGCGTCTGTGTTTCCAAAAGCTTACAACCCTATATCTCTTCAAAGTTAGAGTGAACAGGCTCCTTCTGGGTAAGCTCGCTCCGTCGTAAACTTTGTCTCTGTCATCTCTGACATTGACTAGAGTCAAGAGCAAACCCATCACTAATAAAAAAAAAGAAAAAAAAAACCGGCTCCCCAAATTTAAGATCCCTCTTCCTACTAACTTTCCCGCCCTTTTAACATATTCCTCTCCAGAATTGCTTGTGGCGCTGATGATTTTCATCAGTCGCAATAATATAAAACTTTGAGTCAACTCTAAATCACCGACTACTACATTCAATGTATTTTTTTTTTTTATGTTCTAAAGATTTCATATAATATTTATGTATATCTATTTTCTGTTTGTTTCAGTCCCATACTAACCCAGCAAGTGTCCAACTGTACCGACCAATCGAAGAATTAAATCTCTGCCTACCGTTCATCACACACACTTGCTTTACCAATCCACCTTAGACATTGGCAGAATAGTCAACATCGGCTTTGCTTGCCATATAAAAATATAGAATAGAATAAAAAAAAAACCTCTAATTTCTCTACATTTTGCCAGATTGTGACTGCTATGCGAATGCGAACTTTCCTTAAAAATACGGGAATTGGCCATAGATATCATCAATGTCAAATATCTCTACCACAGCAAAATGGCGTCTATCAACACAAGTCGTCTCCTCATATCGATTTGCGTCTAACTTCTTACGAAGACTTTTCAACTGGTGAAATTGCCTCGATTTTTATCAACTGTCAGTTCGGGTGTCACAACCCTTTTTCATAGACATCGTTTCACAAAGACAGCTGATTTGTGCCGGAGCTATTTCCATTTCCCATCGATCGCTACCAGTAGTCTGACAGAAATGCATAAGTCAAGAATATTTTAGAAGGAATATAAAACTTTTGGTAGTAAAGTCTTGGCGATAACAAAGGCAGCCAACACTTTTTCCTCGAAGAAAATACTGGTTCAATCATTTTCTACGTGCATTCTGACAGAAATGGGCCATCAAAAGCAGATGATTTTCTATAGATGGAAAAAGCTTTTTTTGGGAGCAAAACTAACTGTGATGATTTTTGGGTAATTAACCGATTCACTTCTTTGGTTTGAACGAAAATGGTGCCCCATCATAGGTCGCTCTAACAGTAATATTTAAAATAACATAGTCAACGCTTCGCTCGCTTGAATTTAGATTTGAGCAAAAAAAAAAGAAACCAATTTCTGTCTCCACTGCGCCATCTATCTCTGTCCAAAAAATTAACAAAATCAGTTTAGCGATTAAGTGAAAACGTTCAGTATCTATCGCATTTAAAATATTAGTTTGTACTGAATTTAGCATTGGATAATCAACTTGATTTATACGAGTATCTTCATTACAATATTTTATAAATAATATTACATGTGTTTGCCTTTTTCATCATGTGTTTGTCGCAGGCAACTAGCTTAATCAGCCGTTTTATTAAAAGCCAAGCCTTTTCATTTAATTAGGTATACTGTTTAATCAGCAACATAAGTGACATGGGCAAGTCATTAAACGATATTGAAACAAAGATGTCACTTCACACGCTGAAAAATCGGCACAGTTAAATGAAAAGGCTAGGCTCTTAATGAAATGGCTGATTAAGCTGCGACATATTATCACAAAATAAAATCCTTATCTCTCACCATTTCCTAGCTAGATCTACGAAAATTGCCCTATATTTATCATCCGAAGTGAAACTACTGCCAACCTTACGTCTAATAGCGAGTGAAGCAGGTGTGAGTGACTCCTCATGACCGACGCTAATTGTGTCTTGTTATACAAACAAATTAATGTTAGGCACAAGTTCCGTCATTTGTGTGGCTGACTAACTCCTTCATCCTACTTATAGGACGGCTCCAAATGGTGTCTAATTTTTCGGTCTGAAGTCGACTTACCTTTCTATGCGGAGAAAATTTCAATACTTCTTGACGTTTAGAAAAGTTAAATCTATCCCACCTTTCATCCTTTCTACAGCTCGAACAACTGAACGCGTTTATCACACAGTAATGGCATGAAGTGAACTACTGCCAAGCTTATGTGTAATAGTGTGTGTAGCAGGTGTGGGCGACTCCTCATGACCGACGCTAATTGTATCTTGTTGTACAAACAAATTGTTGTTACTAACATAACCCTTGGATGGCACAGGAGGAAGCCGTTAAGGGTTAAGTAGATTTGCATTAATTTTACAACATGATCATACAAAGATAAAACTTTGAACAAATATGATTATGTATAATAACTACAAGGTTAAGATACTTTTTTTAAGGATGCAATGGGCAATCATCAAATGACTCCTTTCGCGAGTGGGAATGTCAGACTCTTGAATGAATGAATCAAACCCATCCGTGTTCTTCCAAATGCCCTTTGCGTTTCAGGGCCGCGGTGACTCTTTCGAACAAATTCCTCAAGGATTAATTTGTTTTTATTTAATTAACTGATATCGATAACTAATTTAATGTGGGCCTGTATTATAGTGCGTAAACCAGATACCTACATAAAAATATCTTATAACATCATTTAGTAAAACATGAAAGGTTTTTACCAAAAAATAATTGGTAAAAAACTCTTTCAAGTTTTACCAATACCTATCACTCAAAGCTGTCGCAATTTTAATTAATATTGGTGTCGGATATTCATTCAATAACAGTTAAGGATATGAAAAGAATAAATTAAAAAAAACGAATATTCATACACACGAGGGCCTCAAAATATAAAAAATAATGGTCTCTTTGACGGATTTAAAAGAAAAGAGAAGGTTTATGCATTGTCACAGCCAACTCACTTAATCAGCTGTTTAATTGGAGGCCTAGCCATTTATTTAGCTGCATTATAAGTGACATCCCGGCATTTAATTGATCACCTAGGCAAATGGCTAGGGCAAAGGGAGCTATTGGAAAACTAACACGGATAAGTTAGATTCGAATGGTATGACGGAAGCTAGAGTGAGCGAGCGAAGCGAGCGAACTTAGCTCCCGCCATGCCATTCATGTTAGGTTCCTAAACCGTCAAGGCAGAGTCCCGCTCAGCGGGGCTCCGTCGTCGTAGAGGTTAGAATGTTGAAGTTGATTCATGTTTGAATTTAGAATTCTCAAAATTATATATTCTTACGTTTTCGTCACACGGGTACCCTATTCTGTAAACATCCCAAGCATCTGACATAAATATTGTATTAGACGCGTTGGCTGGATGTCATTTAGGCCGCTGATTAAAAGGCATCGTGAATGAAAAAGATAGGCATTAAAAAACGGCTGATTAAGCCAGTTAACTGCGACCCGTACATAGATTTAGATCCTGCTATTACACTTAAATGCTATAATTTCACTTATTATACCCCCATTTTACATGTAATAAAACTTAATTTACCTCCCCAATGCATTTCAATTTTCCTATAAATTCCGATCGACGAAAAATAACGCCGACAGGTAGAATCGTCTTGTAAGTTATTGGATGGATAAAATGCAGCTAGGTAGAGTTTTGTCTTAGCTCAGTAGTATTACGTAATAAGGCTTCGGTGGAGCAGAATGGAGGCTGTAATACGATTAGCCTATTACAATGGATGTATTTTTAGCCCTTATTCTGGTTGTTTTCTTTACCAACTGTTCTTTGTTTAGAAATGCGTGAAAATAAATCTATGACGATTAAATTTCGATTTAGTCCATGCTCGCCACCGCAATCTTTATCCGCCGGACTTAATAACACGCGGGGTTGCGATAGCAATTGAGAGCCCCGGTGTGGGTGCTGTCGTTGAGGCGACGACCAGCCCGCCACCTGAACGCGTCCCAGAGGGTCATGACCATCCGGCTGGCCCAGGGTTACCGCACGGTCTCCGGCGAGGCGGCAAGCCTCCTTCCCGAATTTCCACCATAGGATCTTCGCACGTTTACGCGTGGCCCGTAGAGGTGCTGGGGTGAAACTCCGCTACCGCGGCAAATCGCAGCATGACGGACGAAGCTCCGGCAGGATGTCATGGTGGTATGGAAAGAACAACTGTCGCATCCCAGCGCTGGGCACGCCGCTATTGTGGTGATAAGTCCCCTCTTTGAGTGTAGTGGCTAGTGAAGTGCCAGTGCGTCCTCACTTTCCGCCTGACGCAGATACTCACCGGATACATTTGTTTCAAGAAGTACCTGTTTCGGATTCGGTGGTTGGACACACCCGGGTGTCACCACTTTGTGATTACCTGGAGGACCCGGTGAATAATATGGTGGAGGTCTGCCCTGCTTGGGCGGAGCACCGCCGTGTCCTTGTAAAGGCGATCGGCAGCCGCGACCTCTCGCGTCCAGCCCTGGTTCAATCCATCGGTTCGGTCCAGAGCGAGGGGGCATGGGAAGCCACCTTCTGCGAAGCAGAGGCAAACCTTACGCCCCAGTAGCCGCAACAGAAGAAAATGTCCAGAGCATCCGGAGTCGCAGGCCAATTCCCGGCTATCGAAGTAGCAGGCCTGCGGACTGCGACCAATGGGTGGCTCGCCGTCCGATAAGGACTGGAATGGAAAAGGCATCTGAAAGGGTGGGTTTTAGTCAGTAGGAGTTGACACCCCCTTCCGCTCAGCCCAGAGCGGAAGGAGTCATATGATGAATTGAAAAAACGGATAAACAAACATCGAAAAGAAAAAATGCAAATACTTATATTTGGCAGAAACACAAAAACACATGGCACAAAGTTTTCGGGAGAATCGAACGAAACAAAGTAAAAATTTTAAAAAAACTTTTCATTAGAAAAAACAGTTGGCTTATCGCAGCCGATACATTTTGTAGCCCAAAATTTCCAACCCTAAGCATTATACACACTAATCACTGCACCAACTCTATAGCCATCTAATTACACACCAGCCAGCCATTACAGTCCAGATTTAATTTTCCGCAGACTAACCCCAAGTCCAGCTACAAAGAATTAATAGAAAACGTTCCACGCACCCACAATACAAAACTTGTATCAAAAGGATCACGTCTCCACGTACCATACAAGTTTTTCGTTATCACCGCTTTCCCACATTCTGTTCTTTCGGCGAAAACTTTATTTTCGATAAAGAGTCTCTAACGAGTTCTAAGTTCGGCAATGTTAGTGTTAAGTTAGACGGTTTATTTATCCAAAGGCTTTTCTGATGCCACAGACGTTGGATTAACGGGTCCTAATGACTTTGATGCTCCTCAATTGGATTAGTTTCGGGTACGCCCGTATATTTTTAGGCGTTTACGGAGTACGTGGGTTTGATGCAAAAGCTTTGCGCGTCAGCGTATCATTATCGGGGAAATTATAATATTAGAGTTTCTAGAGCTTACATAACAGAAAACAATTTTTAATCAAATAATTTACACTTTTACAGACATGTTTCCAAAACATACATTATATAATTCAAACACAATAGCTTATGATTTTCGGGAAATTTAGAATAATAAAACTGGGAAACAGGAATACATTCCATTTAATATCAATACCAAAGCACGAAAGATTTTCTAAACTGTGTTCATTGCGACATATGAATTATAATCATTTGGACTGAGCTCCAAACATTTTACGACGGTCCTTTCGTCCAAATTTTTGGTCCTAGCCAAAAAGAAACACGTCGTTCCAAAGCGACAGTCAAAATAATTTCACACTGCTAATTAAAAAGCCAACATTTCCTTCAAAATAATGCAACATTCCCCAAAACATACCTACATACAATTGAAACACACAGTATTTTCCGCACACGTACTGAAATATACGGAATTAACTCCCACTTTCACGGCGTGCCTTTAAAAATGCAAAAGTACGGGATGGTCGTAATAAAAAGTATGCACCCGTTATCTCATGACATCTAATCTGCATGATGTAACCTCGTAATGCTCCCGGGTATAACCGAGGCGTAATATAAATATGCTTCTCGTTATATGTTATTTTTCATGTTCTTTTTTTTTTCAGTATTGCAGCCAGTTTCTTTTGCTTCCGATCGTTTTCTGTTTTTTTTTTGCGATATAACTAATTGCGATACTGTAAAATACATTGCACTTTATTCATTCTTTGTTTTTAATATCGTAATGTTCTTATTCCTTATGTACCTACTTACAGTAATGATAATGTGTTATTTTATAGGAAGTAAGCTTTTTTTCGCGGCTTTACGCCCGTAATCTATTTCATAAGGACATTGCGGTTTCTCGGGATTATAAGTAGCCTAAGGCACTCTTTTACGTGTTGCTTTCTATCAATGAAACGGTGTTTTTAGACGGATCAGTACTCCCAGAGGAACTTTAACATATGCAAAGATAAACAAACGAACACAGAAACAGACAATTTGACCTTTTTTCATAAATTTAAGAAAACTGAAAAATCCCTTTAAAACATATTCCTTTTTTATGGTTGGTAAATCATAAAATGACTCCTTCCGCACTGGGTAGAGCGGGAGGGAATGTCAGACTCTTACTGACTAAACCCATCCGTGCTTCTTCTCCAGGGCCGCGGTGACTCTTTCGAATAAAACATATTCCTACAAATTCAATTTTAAAACGACTCATCAACTTACTCATGGCTTCAAAATTGTATGTACGTACATCAATAAAATTTTACGTGTGTTTACTACATTAACACAGAATATTGGCAGCAGGTGTTATCCCGTTATTTACTGTCTGTCTAGACAGAATACTCCTTAAACAGGCCTGGAAGCTGCCTAGTCATGAACATTACCTGCTCATAAAAATCTGTGGCAATTTCATGCTACCCTAGTACCTGCTCTGAGACCATTTTATTTTATGTATGATTAGTCTTAAATATTGTAAGAATATTTCAATGAATGCAAGAAGCACAGAACCAGTCGATGTTGTGATGTTTGGAAAACGTCTACGTCTAACAGGGAACGGACGTTTTTCTACTGAAATGATGGTATATGGTGTACTGTCGATACAGCGTACTATTTATAACAATCGTTACCTACTTTTGCATTTGTAAAGGCGAATTATCTGACTACCGAAGTTAATTCAATTTTACTTTTGATACGCACTTATTAACTCCCCAAGTCTGCATAATTTCAGTAAACCTTGACACACAAAACACGCATAGTCAGTTGCGGTCGTAAGTCAGATATGTCATGTAGATGGCATTAGTTATATCGGGATGATAGCCAGGCGCGGTAATAATTAATTAAACCACAGACTGGAGCAGCCGGTATCTGCGGTGTCACACTATCACAACACAACCGCTTCATATTATGACAGATGTCCAATCTGCATGTGTTGTCTGACTACATAGGTACTAAGGCATGAGTCGTTAGATGACGAATGGTTCTAGAATCATCATCATCATCATCATATCAGCCAAAAGACGTCTATTGCTGGACAAAGACTTCCCCCAAGTGTCGCCACAACAACCTGTGCATTTTATATCTGTCCTGTGCGTCTCGCATCCATCGGCTACCAGCGACCCTCACCAAGTCATCGGTCCATCTTGTGGGAGGCCTTCCAACGCTACGTCTTCCGACACGTGGTTGACACTCCAGAACTTTTCGGCCCCATCGACCATCTGTTCTGCGAGCAATGTGCCCTGCCCACTGCCTCTTCAGTTTGGCGATCCTGCGGGCTATGTCGGTTGCATTGGTTATCTAGCGGATATCATCATTTCTGATTTGATCACGAAAGAAAACTCCGAGCATTGCCCTTTGGGTGAATTTAAGCCTTCTGATGAGTTCATTTGTGAGTCCATGTGTTTTAGAGCCCATTTGTGTTTTAGAATAAGCCAGACTTATTATAGTCTGGGTATTATTGTCTTACAGCTTTCAAACAAACATATGACATAAAAAAAAATCTCACTGAATTAGAAAGAAGAATCGTTTGTAGGAAGGGCATTAATAAGGACCTACGCATTACGTAAAAACTGAATAAAAAATCAAAAGGAAATGTATTTTTCCAAAACATTTAATATACTGAACGCTCAAGAACTAGCATCATAGACGTAGAAAAAAGGCTGCCAAGCTAAAATGGGATGGGCGGGTTACATCAGCCGCACGCACAGTGACCGCTGGGCAATAGCTTCCATAAACTGGGTGCCTGAGGATGGGCGGCACCACCGAGGTCGACCCAGGAAGAAGTGGTGAGACGACCTAGATGCCTACTGCCAGGGTTGGTCCGAGGTGGCTCTGGACAAAAATATCAAGAAGGAGTTGGGGGAGGCCTCTGCCCAGTAGTGGGACAGTATAGGCTAATACAAAAAAAATACTGAATCAAAAAGAGAGACTACTAAAATCTTTTATTTCTATTTTGTAAAACGAAACTTATAGTGAAATAATCAATTCGGCTCAAGATGGACCGATGACCTGGTGAGGATCGCTGGTAGATGATGGATGCGAGACGCGCAGGACCGGTTGTTGTGGCGACACTTCAGGGAGGCCTATGTCCAGCAGTGAACGTCTTTCGGCTAATATGATGATGACGATGATTTCTAAAATATGACATGATAGTCTTTTCATCATAATAATTTCTTTTAGGGGTAATCATCGATTATCTAGATCTTTTTTAGGTCTAGGTAACCTATTTATTTGTATAGCGAGCATTAGTAATAGGTTTGAAACCTAATAGGCTTAGCTCTGTATGAATTTCAATTAATTAACACTTCGGTAACATTGCACTGAAAGGTAGAGTGAATCCAATAGTGCGCTCCATCAATTTGCCAAATTAATAATAATTGCCACTAGCTTTTGCCGTGGCTTCCCTGGCAATGTAACAGTAACTGAAATTCGTCCGCTGCAGTTAATAATCAGACTGATTCAGAATTGTTGTGGAATTTTGACGTGAATGTCAAAATTGCGGAGCATTGCAGAAACCATTGGAATTATTTTGAATACGTCCTATTCTTAATCCAAAACATGAAGTTTATCTTTAAATAACTTGTTCAAACAAATTTTGCTCTATCGATAGAAGTGATTCTTTAGCCCCGAGTTGAATAAAACTCATTACGATTATTATAACGTACAATTATATTGGCAAAAAGATTGTCAATATAATTATATTCCATTCAAAAATGCAATATTGAAATGATGAATATCTATGGAACAACTGACGTATTGATAGACAGGTTGAGGCAATATTACGGGAGGAAAACAGTTGTTTTAACAGTAGTATTTTTTAATTAAAACGATTAGTTTATTAGTAACAAACATATAGGTACATTTATTATTATTTTTCTTAAATATTTAAACAGTTATAACTTACTAACAGAACATTTATTAACCTAATCAGTAAAGGTCCTCTATTGAGGGCATAAAATTATCTGGTACTTGTGAGTTGTCAATTTGTCGTTTCCTGAATGCCGGAACCATGAAATGTGGCTTTGTCGTCGTAGTTGCATGAGCCTTCTTATCCTTCTTACTTTTCTTACTAACCTTCCTCTTTGCGACGGTCAGAAATGATTCGCCTTCAGGTGTGTCGCAAGGGAAAGATTTCTTAACGCTGAAGACTTGGCATGTCGATACCTGAGTGTCGTTTTGTAGATCTGCACTTCCTACCGTATTCGTTTCTTTTACTTTAAGAGCGAAAACATCACCGTCCACGTTGTATTTAGTAACTGTTACTGACTTGGTGGACTTCTTTTTGGATTTGTTCTTTTTTGATTTAATAGTAGTATTCTCATTCGGAGTGGTGCTTGAGTCTCTCTTGTTTCTATAACCCGTCCTGAGTCGCAATACTTGTTCGTGTAGTTCGTCAGTACTTGGTATAGTTTTAATGATATGATAATGGGTTGTATATGCTTTGATTGCTCGTTCCATGCAGTTGATGCATTGACTGCAAGCTACGTCCATGAAGACTGTCTGCAGGTCACTGACCATGTTCACTAGTGGAGGCCCATTGATGTTCAGTAGAATCTTCTTTGGCATTGGCATTTGGCGAAATAGCATTGAGTTGTTGAATTTCATTTCTGAATCATGACCGGAATCACCTGTGAATTAAAATAAACGGTAAATTCTCGTTATACAAGTGCAGAAATATTTAATCTCTTGCTTTTTCCGTGAATATACGTATTATTTTCGAATAAAACGTAGCCTATGATCGTATCTAGGGATAAATCTATCTGTGTACAAAAATTCATCAAATTTCGTTCAACTATTAAGGCGTGAAAGCGTAACATACAAACAAATTCGCTTTCGCATATAATACAACACGTTAGGTTTGTTCAAACTACCGTCCAACTGCAGATAATTCAATTTAAACGCTTTCATAAATAAAAAGGTCTTTTCACAAATCACGACAACTCACCAAACGCTTGCGGCAAGTGTGCGACTAGCGCGCAGAACAACAGGGAACTCATTAGTTCCATTTGTGCTCTCGTAGTGAAGGTGTCTTCGCTCCTGCAGACAATCTTCTTACTAAAGTGCGCTAACAAGCTTCGTTACAGCGCGGAGTTTTACAAAATGCGCAGTGTTGCTCACAGCCCGTCCGACGCTCCCCGACGCTCCTGCTAAAATGTGTTCAAGTGTACATGGTTCGTTATAATGAAACTCCGTAAAGATGTTAAAGATAATGAGGGAATTAACTGATTATTTTGCGTTCAGTTGTGTTATTTTAAGAGTTATTCTTTTTGACAGATCCTAAAGTCAATAGAATTATGATATTTTGTTCACAAAAAAATTATGCTTTACCAAAAATCTCAAGTCAGTCCACAGATTTCTTCACACCTCAAAATGCACACAGCTCAAATAAGCCGTCGGAATAAACAAAGCAGCGGAGGATTTATTTTCAACTAAACTACGTGTTGGATTCTGGGAAACTGTAAGAATAATGTGGTTGTGAAGTGAAAAATCTCACTTATATCCATGTTGCCGGGTGTCACGTAACTCCAGATGATCGTGATCCATTGTTTATCCGCTGTTTACACACGGCCGACCTGAGGACGGTCGACAATTGAATGTTTGCTCTGCAGGCTTGATTCTAAGCCATTGTGATCACGTCGATATGTTTATGTTGCTCCAATAACCGGATACTGGCATCCGTGCGCTTGATTACATTCGATCCCAACTTCGCAAAGTCGAATGCATTGTTGACCTTTGTGATTGGTGTTCTGAAAGCTTCGTTATGTAAACTATCTTCGTTGTCATTCAGGAAGATAATTGAATGACTTCAAATATTTTTACGCGTAATTTAAAAACACCTTTCTTCAGATAAGAGGATCATTCTAGATTGTTCATTCGTAAAACACACTCGAGTACCAACGACGTTTATCAGACAGCTAAAGAGTTGTTAGTCCGCGCTCAAAAATAGTTCTACTAAAAAAGACCAGATAGATAGTGACACAAGGTACACAAGGTAGGTACCTACATTGTACACCTGCCGACTGCAACAACGCTACTGTCAAAATGCAATGCGCTTTATCAGTCCCGAAACCGGTAACATTATTTAATCTATTTCACATCGCTGTTGCTAACGTTATGATTTTTATTTTTTTACTACCCCAATTTAAATGTTAACACAACATCGGATAAATTATTTTAATGTCGCCCATTTTCATAAATACCTCTCTTATATTTCCTCTTTTTCTTTCTCAATTAGCGAAGCCGGTAGTACAAATCGTAACGCACAAAAAATCAAGCGCAAACATTTCCAGGCATTTACGGGAAACGCTCATGTTCAGTTTGGTTCAAATAAAATTACCATAAAATATTATGGTAAAGTGTAGCCGAGCATAAAACCGGGGGCAAACAACTTTTTTGTAACTTATCTCGTTATTCACAAAGATGTGACTTTTATGACGCAAACGGACTTTCAGGTTATTTGTATGCTACAAATATCCCAGATTTGTTCCTATGCTTCGTGCGAATGTTAAGATAAGGCTTTTTATGGAGCAGATTTCTATCGCGCGATTTGTTTATGTTATTTCGGGATCGAGTTTTACGCGATCGTAAATAGGTGGGCCTGATTGTTTTGAAGAGACTCCGCGAAGGGTATAGAATAATGATGACGTCTGTGAAATTGAATGGTTTCTGAATTCGATCGATGTTTTGTTGTTTTTGAGGGTTGTTGTTATGTTGTGCAATGAATCCACGAAGATGTGATGTAACTCTTTTATTTACTTCGCGGTTATACTAATGGTCCTTTCTATTGAACGATCCTTTTGGCTCAAAGGACCAACTGCTAGGTCCATACTTGTGGATACCTAATAAGTATATTTTTTTAACTAGCTGATCCGACAAACGTTGTACTGTCCATTGGATTCATACCAATCATAGACAAAATAAGACAAAACGATTTGATTTGATTTGTAATAATTATATATTTGTTTATCCAACGGCATTTACTGCCGGTAATCTTTGCTGTTAATATGTGGACTGCAATATTGTAAACGCTCTATTGCACCTTCACTTTAAGTAAATAATTATATATATAGTAGCTGTCCACCAAATAAAAAAAAACACTCAGTTTTTCCCGAATATTCCAACTGCCCGGGTTTTTTTCCCTAAAACCTTTATTCTAACTATCGTGAACACTTTTAGACAACTACTTGTCGAATCGGTCTAACCTTTCTCATCTAATTCAATGACCAACACAATTCAATTTTTTATTTAGGCAGACATTTGATTTTATAAAACTAATGTTCTGAATAAAGTTACAATGTGATTATTTAACAATTTTTTTATTCTTTCATTATTATCTCGCCTAAATTTTTGTAATTTTTAAAAGTCACAATAGTAGTACCTTGTTACCCAGCTAATGGGTTGTGGAGGTCTGGTGGCCAGCCGCTGCACGTAAAATACTGGTATTCAGCTGAATCCGGTTTGACTAGAAGCCGACCCCAATGTAGTTGGGAAAAGGCTAGGCACATGATGAAAAGTCACAATATTTACTAACTATTTATACCAAAACCTTGTCGTTTGTGTTGTCTATTCGATCTAACCTTGCTCATCCAATTCAATGCCCAACACAATTTAATTTTTTATTTAGGCAGACATTTGTGTTTATAAATCTAATATTCTGAACAAAGTTACAATGTGATTGTTTAACAATTTTTCATTCTTTAATTATTTTCTCGCCAAATTTTTTGTAATTTTATAAAAGTCACAATATTTACTAACTATTCATACCTACCAAAACCTCGTCGTTTGTGTTTCTGTCGTTTTGTTTGTGTACGCCTAAGCGTCAGAGTAGGTGCAGGTGTTTATGATCCCGGGATTTTAGAGGAGGTATTATCAACTTTATGTTACTTACCTCTTGGAACTTTAGATAAATATAGTCTACCTATTCCGATCTCTGATTATAACGGTCACAAAGATAACCCCATCATCTGTTGAATGACTTTGAGTGAAAGTAATAGTTATCGCGTCCTGAGGGCTTAGTGTGAGTTTTTTAACGTACTCGATCGCGTTGACGTAAACGTTCGCTTATTTCAAATTGTATAGAAAAAAACAGGTTGTCCGTGAGTGTCACCAGACGACGCTTATTCAGTTTCAATACAAATAGACGTTTACGCTAACGCGATCGAGAACGTTAAAAAACTCACACTAAGGCCACTGTAGTACGGCCTTCGAAGCTGTCAGATAAAACCCGACGCATTTATTTCCATTAAACCATTCTTTGACCTGGTGAGGGTCGCGGGTAGCCAATGGATGCGAGACGCACAGGACCGGTTGTTGTGACGACACTTGGGGGAAGCCTATGTCCAGCAGTGGACGTTTTTGGGCTGATATGATGATCATGATTATTTGAATAATATTATCTAATATATTGCACGAAATTAATTAATTTTTAATGATAGTAATTGTTCACAAATGGCGACTGTCCAAATAAAACTATCTCGATAACGTGACACTTTATGGCATTTTCTAACCATACAATGACATAATGTTTAATCGTGTGCCGAAATTTTGAAAAAAAAAGGGGCGATGGGGGGCTATGCCTGCTCCCATAAAAAAATGTTCGAACCCCTTTCACTTTACCAAGGCTGAGCTATTTCATTCATCTGATCGATACACGAAACTCTCTCGCGGCCATTTCTCCTAAGTTAGTCAAAGACAAAAAAAGTAAATACCATAAATGTTTAAAGAAGCGTTTTATTTGATATCGTTTCACTTTGAACAATTTACTCCCACATGAAGATTTATAAGGCACTTAATATTATCAGAACATTTTTTTGTCTTATTTAAACACGAAAATCTAATGGTACGCATGAAAAATTCTCTTTTGTTTCAGAAATTTTATTTACATTATTTAATGGAACTTTTATGTTTCATAAGGTCCTCTTAAATCCGTCAAATGGAGATAATTCGGTTACTAGATTTGACTGCAGTTTTTCATACTGTATTGCTGTTATTGTAGTTTTGGAGTGGCGACCGCGTACCGGAAGACGCAGCGTTAGAAGGCCCAAGGTGGACCGATGACCTGGTGAGGGTCGCGGGTAACCGATGTATGCGAGACGCACAGGACCGGTTGTTGTGGCGACACTTGAGGGAGGCCTATGTCCAGCAGTGGACGTCTTTCGGCTGATATGATGATGATGATGATGATGATGATTGCTATCGATTCCAAAGTGTCACATTTTTTTGTTCGGAAAACCCCCGTTTCTCCTCAGAGGAAATAAAAACCAAAACCTAAAACAATTTGTAGGCACAGACAAAACACATATTCCAAGCTAACATCAAACCCGCGAATTTATTAAAAGTTAAAAATCCACCCTAAGTCTCTGAACCAGTTGACGTTTATTTCTGCAGCTACCTTTGGTCTAGAATTTTTCTCTGTAATAAAAATGCTGAGAAAGCTAGTCGAGCTGTCACCTCGTTTATATAAACTGTGTAACAATTCACTGAAGTATTAAATTAAATGTATTTCCCCAGACCGGACTGCTGTCACTAAACAGATAAGTACAGAAGGGTTACCTACTTGACACAAAGAGTGCATGCACACGTAGATACGCCTCACGTACAACGATTGCAAGTGCACTCACGAACAAATGCCTATCCTGGGGCCTAACCACCAACTCTTAAAGCAGTATTACTTCAATATTACTTCCAGTGGGAAAGAGACGGAGCTATACAGGACTCCGTCTCTTTCCCACTGGAAGTTGGTGGTTTAGGCCCTGTTCGTTTTAAGCCCAGGCTCCACCAAAGCTGAGACAAGACGAGATAAGAAGAGACGTGTTCTGGAGAACGAATAGAATTTCGTGATTTAATCGTTTCGACTCAATTTAGGTCAGTCAAAACGGATGACAAGAATAGAGGATTATCACGGAAGAAGCTGTTTTTTTTTATAAAAACTTGCCCCACACTAGGAATTTCTCATGTATTGTGGGGGCGTTTACAAACATATAAACTCACATACACAAACAATCAGACCCGGAATAACTTTCTGTAGGCCATACAAATATTTGTCCGGGGAATCGAACCCGCGACACGCAACCCAGCAGTCAATCGCACAACCACTGCACAAACCGTGCCGTCAATTAGCATGTAGTGCTTGGTTTGTTGAAGTAAAGACGTACCTAATGTATTTATGTTACTATCTGTTACAGAGTCGGGATGTTTCGTCTCAGATTGCCTCGCAAGCAGGCGACGAGACGCAAGAAAATGAGAGTGACGTGCGGTGAGCGACGCGGTAATTCTTCTCAACTTTTAACACTTGCCGCACACAGTTCTAGCCAGTACGCATCTCTGCTCCGGTCGCAACGGTACGCATCTCCGCGCCTTTCAGTGAATACACCAGAGCTACTAAACATCTCCTCTCTTCCGCTTCGCTCATCTCCGCTTTGTAGTGTTATTCTGTAAAAACTTATAGTGATGATTAAAGTAAAGTGAACGGTCAATCCCTAGTTTAGGAGAAATGACAACTCCATTTGCGCTCTCTTTCACGTTGAGATGTTCACAGAATAAATAGGCGGTCCTCCCCGTTACTTCATACGCATGCTATGTGTGCGCGCGTCTGTCTCGTTTGTTGTACAGAGCTGACCTTCTGTTTTTATCCTTTAATGGTGCTGACCTCCCAGAGGCTTAAACTCATTCCGTTTAGCACGTTTTATACTCCACTACGTTTATCTATTAATTTCTGAACTGCAATCCATTATGTCTGAAAGAAGTATTAATTAAGTTGTTATTGTACAACTTAGAGTCACCAATCTGGTATTCCTACAACTAAATTTTGCTCGTTATGTTAAAGTTATTTTCAATGTCACCATATCACTCGTCGCCGTGCTAACGACTACTCATTCATTGATTTTTTAAATACCTCTTTTAATATATTGTTTCTATTTATTTCTCAGACAATATAATCCAAAGAATAAATGCTTCTCGATGCACCAAAAATGTATTGAAAAACCTATTGAGAGAGAAAGTCGTCTTAGGGCCAATTTCACCAATGAAACTGAACGCGATCAGCGTATAAACCACGTTTATGAACTGTCAGTGTCATTATTTTTCTATGGAATATTGACGCTGACAGCTCTTGAACGCAGTTTAGATTTACTGATCGCGTTCAGTTTCATTGGTGAAATTGGCCCTTAGTAAAACTTAACAAAACACTTACTAAATTGTATCTTACGAGTATCTGCCGATTTTAAGGAATCCGTATCTTATAAAAGCCATCATCTGCATAGCCTTTTCCCAACTATATTGGGGTCGGCATCCAGTCAAGCAAGATTAAACTGAATACCAGTATTTAACGTGGAACGGTTGCCTACCAAATCTCAACAACCCATTAACTAACTAACGCGGTAGTTCTCGGCAACACTGGAATCAGATTAAGAGCATTTAATCTAAAAATAGTGTCAGTTCATAGAGTATTTTTACATACCAACCAGTACGGATCCCTAAAACGTGTTTCACAGTTTTATTAAAACACTTCCAGGAACATTTGATGAGGTATTTGAATAATTAACAGACAAAGTCAAAGTCAAAATATTCAGGTATCCACCATTCAAAACATCAATAGCTTTGTAACAGAAAGATTTTTCGTAGAACCAATTTAATTAAAGAACTGTCTGAAACAGTTTATTTTTAGAAAGACTAACATTAATTGGTTTTAGTTGCTAAATTAATTATATAAGGTAGGTGCCTGGAAAAAGCAATTTAAGGAAAAGCTGATTGTTTTAATTTTTTTTTTAAGTTTTTTTATGCTTAGGCATACAGAGTGTCAATTTTACTATTTTTTAAGCAACGTTTGCATTCAACTTCTATTAATCGAGACTTGTGGTAAACTCCTTGTGAAAGGAGTCCAGGGAAACAGCTACTTACCACCATTTTTATTTCTATCTCTTTTAAAATTAAAGTCAGGCTAGACATTTTTTGTCTGTGTCTCAAAATTCAGGTCCTAGCGTAACGTGTAGTTGCGGACTATGTTCGAAAGAGTTACCGCGGCCCTGGAAAGCAAGGGCACTAGGAGGAGCACGGATGGGTTTTAGTCAGTAAGAGTCTGACACTCCCTTCCGCTCTGCCCAGAGCGGGAGAAGTCATTTGATGATTTCCCATGCATAAAAAAAAAAAAAAAACAAAAAAGCGTAACGTGTAGGTAGGATGACAGAAATGAACCATTATTTGTTATGTTTATTCTAATTAGCTGTAAATAAAATTCGTGAGGAAAATTTTGAGATTAAATGTAGATAGCTAGAGTAGAGAGGAGAGAGTAGGTCAAGAGCAAGCCCATTCCTCATTAAAAAAATAAAAAAGAGAAGTTGTATCAGCTGTGTGAAAGATAATATGTCTAAAAAGGGGGTGACCACTTAGATACAAATAGAGAAGTATGAAAGAAGAAAACAAGTTGCCCTGACCCCAAATGAAATGGCAAAAGGGCGAGGGAATCATCATCTTCTTGGCCTTTTCCCAACTGTGTATATTGGGGTCGGCTTCCAGTCAAACCGGATTCAGTGGAATACCAGACCTCCACCACCCATTAACATGGCAAGACTTTTTTTTTTTTTTTTTTTTTTTATAGGATGGGAAATCATCAAATGACCCCTCCCGCTCTGGGTGGAGCGGCAGGGAGTGTCAGACTTTTACTGACTAAAACCCACCCTTAGTCCTCCTAGTGCCTTTCTTCCCAGGGCCGCGGTAACTCTTTCGAACAATTCCGCAACCCTGGCAGGCTCTGGCCCTGGCGGGCCCCGTCTCCGTTGCTGACTGCTCGTTGCTGACGGCGCGTTTGGAGTGAACGCGCCGTCGACTCTGGCCTGACCTGATCGGACAGCGAGCTACCCATTGCTCGCTGTCCGCAGGCGTCAGTCACTGCGCCTTGCCCAGGAGCGTCAGTTCCTGAGAGGCGCAGCGACCGATGTTCGTCTGGAGGAGGCGAAATGGGGCCATTACTGGCACTCCATTTCGGCCCCCTCCCGAGCAGTGGCAGCGGCGGCGACGGTGGCGGCGGCTGCGGCGGAAGCGACGGCGGCGGCGGCGACGGTGGAGGAGGGTTTTCTCCTCGACCCGGCCCTGGCGGGTGGACCGCAGGCTTTGCCCCCAGCCCAGTGATCGGCCGGCTTGCCAGCTGCCGCACATGCGAAGCAGTGCGGCGCGGCGTCGCACGAGCCGACCCTGTGACCGGGCTGACCACAGCGGAAGCAGTGGTCACTGCGGTCCACCTCCGAGGTGCAGCGTACTCCCACGTGGTTGCCAACTTGGCAACGGAAGCACCTCAGAGGTCTGGGCTCCAGCAGTTTTACCTGCGCGGAGACCCAGCCCACCAAAAGCCTTCGGCCCTCCGAGACTTTCTTGGCCGCCGACACGGGGCAGCTCACCACTACGGTTCGCATGCCCGTGTTGTCAGGACGGATGGTGCCCGCCTTCACCTCCTCTGCAGAGCACCCCCCCGTCCTGACGACGGCGGCCAACACCTCCTCCTCCGTGACGGAGTCGTCCAGGCCCAAGATGCGCATATCTATGCACTTCGTGGGCCTGGACACTCGGACGTCATCCGCGCCCAAGGACGCCCTAAGCCTTTCGGCTAGAGCGTCCGCGGCCGGACCGCTGCCTGCTCCAGGGATCTCGAGCATCCTGGCCCCGGTCATGGTGACCCTGAGCCGGAGACCCCCGACGATGCCAAGCTCACCGAGGTTGATGGCCTCCTTGGCCTTGGTGAGCGTATTGGCATACGTCACGCCCCTCTTCACCGCGTCCGGCTGCAGCGTTAAGACTACAGCCGCGGTCTTCGGGGCGCGGAGCGCAGCCGCGACGCCTCGCGCTCGCTGCCGCCGCCTTCTCTCCCGCCTCTTTGCCGCCCTGGCTGCCTTTCCCGCCTTCTTCTTCTCCCCAGCAACTTGCCATTTGGCTTGAGCCGGGGGAGGAGCTGAAGGCGAGGAAGCCGGGGGGAGCTGCTGCTCAGACGGTGCAGGAGCCTTCGCCGTCCGCGCAGCAACCCCACCCTTCCTCTTCCTTCCCGGGGCCGGGTCCGGTTTTCCCGACACCGGCTTCGCGGGTGCCGGCCCGGACCCTTTGTCCTGGCCGGACGACCCCGGTGTGGCAGCCACGGCGGCTGCGTACGACGCCGCCTTCCGGCCTGGAGCCTTCCCACTTGCCGCTAACGGGGGGCGCAGGACGATGCCCTCCAGGACGGAGAACCGCGCCTGGAAGGCAGCCATCTCCTGCCGCACAAGGTCCAGCACCTGCCCCTCCTGCGGCACGGGCTGGCTGTCCTCCTTGCGCCCCCCTTGCGACGCCCCCTGTGGGCCGGCTCCCCGGAGCCTGGCCAGGTCTGCGCGGAGCCCCTCGTTCTCCTTTCGGAGACGCTCCGTGGCGGCAGCTAAGCGGGCGACCTCCGCCCGCAGCTCGGACATCTCGTCCGGCGGAGGCCCACCCCTGGTAACCTCCGCTGCCGCCAGAATGGAGGCCATCGCCTCGCTTATGGCCTTGTTCTTAGAGGAAAGCTTCCTCTTCAAGGCCACATCGCGAAGCGCGGCCTCCACCACCTCCGCAAACCCGGCCCTCCGGTCATCCGGCTCGCCGCCGGAGGACTCCGAGCCATGAGCCCCACGACCGCCATCTTCGGGGGGTCGTCCAGCATCGTTGGAGGCAAGGACTCTGCCCTTGCCTCCCTCTCGGCCCTTACCCCGCCTGCTGGTGGGGATCTTACGGGCCGAGGCCACCTCCTCGCTACAAGACGACCCCCGGTCGTCTTCCGGCCTAGGCCGCTTGCGGAAGGACCTCGAGTCCTCCGCTGCAGTCCCTGCCCCCTCGGGTTCAGAGCTCGCCGAGCTAACTGTCACCAGGTCGTCGGAGTCCAACTCGGACTCCGACTCTGCACACGGGTGACGCTCAGGCGAGCCCTTCCTCCAATATAGCGCGCCTCTTGCCGCGCTCCGCCCGACCGACGCTTTGTCGGGCGAGCCAAAGTCGAACCCGATCATGTCCTCAAAGGACGGCTTGGATCGGGGGCCTCCTCGGCCACTGATGCCCTTGGCATGCGGAATGTGGACAGCACTGTTGCCCCCCCCAGAATACGAGGGGCTTGACGCGCGAGGCGTGGCGGATTCCCGGACTGCTGTGCAGTCCGAACCGCCCTGGGGTACGTTATCTCTTCCAGTACTGTCCATTGTTTTCCTTTTTGAGGGTGCGGTCCCTTTCTCCCCTCCTCTCTCCCTCTCTCTCACTGCTTGCTCGCTGCCCTCACAGTCACGTCTGATGATCAGACGCGTACCAGAGAGCAGCGAGCAAGCCAATGAGACGCACACCGTCCGAGGACCCAAACACTGCTCAAGTCTCCGAACGGTGTGCCCCTCTTGTGTCTCTCTTGGTCTGGTCTCTCACTTGGGACCTTCCGGCATGAGTGGCTCTACCGGCAAAGCCCCCAAGATCATTGAGACACGCAAGCCCCACCACGACGGCAACGTGGAGACACGGTTGGTGGGGAAACATGGCAAGACTGGAGTCAGATTTTTTGGCTTAAATATCAATCCGTAACGAATGCCAAAGACGGCTTACCGTGCTTTCAATATGTTAAGATGGTCACCCATCCAGAAACTGACCTGCTTAACCTTGAAGATCGACCCGTCCGGTAGTTTAAAATATGTTGTTGATTTAAATTCTCAAAGTTAAAAACAAATCCAACCTCATTTAGACACGATTCACGTAACAGATAAATGAGATAAGTATGTAAATTAAAAATTTAATCTCTGTCTGATATTGGACGTATTTTACCGTAGCGTAGTCAAGTATCCGTGTTATAGCCAATTGATGCTAATCCAATTGCCCATAGAGGAAATTTAACTGATTCTCGATGCCAATCAAATAGAAATATACGGGAGCTTCGTTCACGGCGATTTAAAGTCAGAAATTAAATTAATTTTAAAAAAAACTGTAAGAGCTCTGAAACAACTGCCCACATTGTAATCTCAAACAAAGTTACGATACCAATCTAAAAATTATAAAACTACCTAAAGACAACACGGGACAACAGACTGGTGACTAAGGGCTTCACCAGAGAATGGGCAGCAGCATTATCTGTAGGTACATTGCTACAGCTAAACTGCGATTGCCAACCCGCCTGCCAAGCGTGGCGATTATGGCAAACGCCCCCATTTTGGAGAGGCCTATGTCGTGCAGTGGACGTCTATCGGCTGATATGATGATGATTATGACCTAAAAGACAATGGAAAATTTTACTTTGGCTCATATAAATGTAGTTTGGGTTTCCTCTAACGTTATGATAACATGTTGCATTCTTACGAATACCCGTAAAAAAACATTAAAGACTTAACGAAACGATATACCTCATGAAATGACTAAAACTATTCACAGAATATTTTCTTCACTTGACGTATGAAATGAGCATGAAGTGAACTGTAATCCCGTCTTGTTTGTATGAACTGACAGCTTACTTCATGTTCACTTTACAAAAGTTTGCACAGCACTGAGATGTTTACTGCAGTGCGATTCGGTTAACCTCTAATCGTGTAAACTAAGGTGAAATGACAGTTCACTCCACCTTAGTTTACACGGTGAGATATTCCTAGAATAGATCGGTTGAATTGGACTGCTGGTGTTCTCGAATACCCTTTCAAGTATGCGTTCACCTTTACCTATCAACTAAAGGCATAGAGCATCATCATCATTATATCAGCCGTGAGACGTCCACTGCTGGACATAGGCCTCCCCCAAATGGGGGGAAGATTTGCCATAATCGCCACGTTTGGCAGGTGGGTTGGCGATCGCAGAGCAGCTGTAGCATGTACCTACAGACAAGGGCGTCGCCAAGGGGGGGCTGGGGTTGGCCGCTGCCCCCACCTAAAGCGTATTTTTTTTAATCTAATGCCCATTTTGCCTTATTATTAAAAATAAAATTCCAATTTATAATTCCCGTCCCGCGCGATGCAATCTGAAATACACAATGACAAGTATAGGCAGGTCTATACTTGTCATCAGGTTCTTTGTAAAATCAGTTTTCTGGAGAAAAAAATGCGTCTTTTGAAATTTTGCGATTTTGGCGATGCCCTTGCCTACAGAGAATGCTGCTACCCATTCTCTGGTGAGTTTCTTAGTCGCCTCTTACGACACCCATGGGAAGTCATGGGATGGTGCTATTCTTTTACGTCCGACACCATACGAAACACCGTTCACCTTCACCTAACAACAAAAGGCAAAGCTCACTCAGCACTCAACCCCATAAATAAGAAAAAAGATAGATTTCCAATACAGCTCTTGACCGCACTATCGAGCGAGGCCACGCCCCCAGACCAATCACGTTTGCAACTAATCTACGGTCCATGTTATAAATGTGTTCGAGAAAATAAATACCTTTTATATTTTCTAATTAACTTCGAGTGTGGTCAATAAATCTTTCGTTTCAGTTTCTTATTTCGAGAAACTTTTAGAATTATCTTGAAAGAGTCATAAACAGTGATCGGAGTAGGTAGATTGATTTTTGGTACTTGTATCATAAATGCACACAGAAAGAATAACATGGATAAGCCATTTTCCCGGAAAGTAATTCCGGTATTTCCGGATTCAATTAAATATTGTTAATGTTGGTAGTGATATTATTCCTACTCAATTCAAAATTTAAAGGAAGGTATCAAAACTAAATTAATTCATTATTTATCTGTTGAATAATAAAAACAATCGAATTCCGATCGAAGCTTTAATTTTTATTTTTTTATTTTTAGCCTTTTATGGCTAGAACTTTTATAGATAGACATAAATTGTTGCACTTAAATTTAAATATTTTCATAGTGGTCATGGTAATTTGCATTAAGGGTAGAATAAATGACGGGGCCCCATAGAGGGCCAATGCCTGCTGGGGTCGTGAGACTGTTCTAAGGATGCACCACGACTCTGAAACGTAAAGGGCATACGAAGGAACAGGTTGATTTTAGTCAGATTTTAGGACCAAAAAAAAGGGGTAGAATAAAGAAAAAAGATAAAAATCAACATTGTTTATTGTTAAATATGCACATTTTACATTTATTCACATTTTTAATCTTCATCTATTACAATGTCAGCATCCTGGTAATCCTGATCTTTACAATTAAAATATATAACTATGAGTTTCTCTAAATTTTCTATTTTCAACCTATTTCTTTTAACATCTAAAGTCCATTTATAAATGGAAAAAGACCGTTCTACATCTGACGATGTCAAAGGAGCAAATTTAAAAAAAGGTATTAAATTATGTGCTTCATTTTTTTCAATGGCCTCACTATATTCTCTAAGTGTGTCTAAATCTGGGTTTCGTTCCATAACACGTTCTATTTTATTTTTTATATTTTCTGAATTGCACTGATTTATAGCATCTCTGACGTTGTCAAATGCTAAAAGTGAATCTGTCAACGATAAATTATGCTTTTGCAATTCTTTTAAAGACAAATGAATTATAAAATAATTGTCTTTAATGTAATTTAAATCTTCTTTTAAATTTTCTTTTTCTATAATATTTTTTGCCTCTCGAATAGATACCGCATCAGAACTGCTTAAACAAGATAATACTTCTTTTATTTTTTCAAAGTTTTGAGCGTAATAAAATGCTGCCTCTAACCAAGTGCCCCATCTTGTAACAACTGGTTGGGGAGGTAGCGGCAAATCTGGATATTTTTCTTTTAAAATTTTGACTCTACTTGGGGCTTTCAAAAATACCTTTTTAACATTTGCTATTAAAATGTTAACATCGTGATATTCTAACCTAATTTGCTCAGATACGCGATGAAGAGAGTGGGCCAAACATGTTACGTGCTTCATTTCAGGTAAGTATTGTTTTAAATTTCGTCCTGCAGACAGCATATATGCAACGCTATCAGTGCAGAGGACAAGAATGTTACCTACCTTCGATTCAAAAGAATCTTCCCAAAAGTTTTCCAAACATTCTAACACAAATTGCGTGATTGTTTGTCCATTAACTACAGTTAGCATTTTACATGCTACCAAATAAGGTCTAGTCAAATTGCTAGGATGTAATGGTTTTATTAAAAAATGGACTATATAGCGACCTAAAAAGTCTGTCGTTTCATCTAATGATATCCATAGTTTCTCATTTTTATAATTTTGCCGAATCGAATTGATTTTATTCTTAAATAACTTGTCCAAGTAAACTTTCCGTAACTGTGATTCATCTGGCAGAGTACGATTAGTACACGTACAACAACAGGTACTACACATATATTTTTTAAAGAAATCTTGAAAAGTAGTATTTTTCATCTGAGACCACGGAATATTGCACAAAATGAGAAATTTTATAAGATCGAAATAAAATTCCTCTTCGGGCCGCTTAAACTTTCCCTGGTGTACTGCTCCTTCGATATGTCTTTTAACGTTTCCTTTATTTATGGTTTTCAAATGGCTTTCGCATTTTGAACAGTATATTGTACCACTAGCGTGATCGTAAAGTAGTTCGGGATGACCGGATATCCATTTTTCTACAGTTTCAGCCTTGACGTTTGCCATATCTGAACTCTGTTGTAGAGATGGAACCTCGTATATATCACCTAAAACAAAGACATGAAAAAATTACATTTTATTTAGTTTATTTAGCTTACTCCGTTTGTATTATTTTTCGTGGATCAAATTTAGTCATTGAAATTTCGCCCTCTTCCTGTCAACCGATTGATCTAAAATTTGGTATTCGCCTTTGATTCTGGTGACAATACAATTATGTATATTCAATATTATTGTCAATCCAAAATGGCTGCCGCTACAAGATGGCGGACAACTTAGTTTTTTTTCAATCCCATCAATATGGGTATCAAATGAAAGGGCTTGTTACGTAGAATATTTTGTAGAGAAGTAGATAAGGCCTATAGTAATTTATTTTACCAATACATTGCAAGAGGACACAGGGCATTCAAATTATATACGGATTCCAGTAAAATGTCGGTTAATAGTGGAGTTAGCTGAATTGCGACTACATTACTAGAATATCATAATTTTGTTTCGCACTAAGCTCACTGGTTCATACTCTATTAAAGATTTAACAATATTAAGACTCATGGTATGTTCAGCAGGTTAAGCGAACAAACACAATACTAAAAATATTCTTATAGTACATCCAAACATGCTTTATACTCCTTGTAACTAGTAAAATATTACTTACCAAAGCTTGGTTTAAATATGTAGATCCAATTCAATAGTGAAAAATCCGAGTCCGTATATTCGAGCCAAATCGTGGTTTAGAGCAGATTCCAGAAGTCAGTATGTACACAAGCCAGGGTCAAGTAACGTTTTCACAACACAGTAACAAACAAAGATGCGCACTCTACGAACCGAAGTAAACGAGTGAGCTACCTGGCATGTCGTCGGCGGGCGTACGCATTGTTCTGATAACCGGTTATTGTACCACTCATGATCCTTTGTTCTGATTGGTCGTTGGGTTTTGTCAAATCGTGACTGTGTGCCGTTAAAAAAAATATGAAGAATAATAAAGAATAATATTGCTCATTTTATTACAATTCCTACCTTTTTTTGAGGATGGCAAATCATCAAATGACTCCTTCCACTCTGGCAGAATAAAATTCCTACATAAGTTCCGGTTTTTTTTTAATAATCCACCAATTCCGGAGGAATGTCCATATTAATATATACGTTTCGGATCAATGACCCCATTTCAATCTACCTACTCCGATCACTGGTCATAAATCAGGATTTAATATATGGATACGAATGCGTTTACGTTTATTTCATTTCACAAATACACGAAAATACATTTAGGTAGGTATTAAGAACAATACCACCAGCATAATGCATCTGTAAACGTATAAGGAACATTATGTTTGGTCTCCCAAATAGTAAATAAAATTAAATAAATCGTCAACATATAAAGTTGAGTTTATTAACCTATCATACTTGATAGGTTAATAAACTCAACGCACTATAATAACAGCAGTTACAGTTGAGATGTGAAAGTAGGATTACCTAATAATTTGTGGAAATTGAGTAGCCACATTTTAGTTTTGAATTAGGAAACGTTGTGAATTAATTAATTAATTTCTCTCTTAGAAATTAATAACTTAGAAAGCAGCTGCTTCCTAGAATTCAAACTGTTTGTTTCACTCCTTATCCTTTGAGGGTAGTGTTATCTAATGCTCCACTACTAATCCGTTTAGATTAGAAAACTTCGGTACTACAATTTTTTCTATTTACCAAATATTTTGTGTTTAAACAAATGTTTGAGTGTAAGGAAGAATCCCAGACAACGATATTTGTATTTCATTCAATGATAAGTATATGATGCAATGCATTTCAAAAGAAGTCATAATTTTTATCATGCCATGATCTGTGTTTCTATTGGTCCTGTTTCAAACAGGTAACCTCTGGAAGTACCTACTGTTCGAATGCAAAAATCTTTCACTGAAAGAAATTTGGAAATGCAAGATTCTACTGGTATAGGCCTCGAGAGAAAAGCCACGAAATAATCAACTACAATGGATCTTTAAATATTTGATTCCTTTTCGTTACTTTCAACGGACACAAAATACATTACCAATACAGTTACTTCCTCGTCTCTTTGAGAACAAGTTTAACTTGAAACTCGTACCAAATGTCGGAACTATCAAGGTAAGTCGACTGCCCAACCACGACAATGTTGTCGGTGGCAGTTAATCTATCGGAAAGCGGGGATATTCAGTGAAGGGTCGGACGCCCCCGACAGATCGATGTGGGAATCTGTCAATTGAATGCCGCCCATCTCTCTATTAAACCCCTGAGTGTATAAACTACTGTCTAGATATATGTCCAATAAAGTTTAGTCAGTTTGTCTTGCTACAAGACTTAAGATTTTTATTGTGGAAATATAATAACATCATTATCATCGTCATCATATCAACCGAAAGACGTCCACTGTTGGACATAGGCCTCCCCCAAGTGTCGCCACAACAACCGGTCCTGTGCGTCTCACATCTACAGGCTACCCGCGACCGTCACCAGGTCACCGGTTCACCTTGTGGGAGGCATTCCAACGCTGTGTCTTCCGGTACGCGGTCGCCACTCCAGAACTTTTCGGCCCCATCGACCATCTGTTCTGCGAGCAATGTGCCTGCCCACTGCCACTTCAGCCAGGCTATCCTTCATTATCATCATCTAGCTTATATACCGCTGGGAGTAACGTTGGAAGACCTCTAAAGATCGATCCTAGTGAGAAAGAGCTCGATCCTAGTGAGAGCGAGTAGCTGACGTGGTGACGCTTCGAGAAGGCTTATCCAGCAGTGGATGAACTTTTTTTATTTGAGATGGGGTTTTTTTTTACTCTATACTAGGTGACAGAGACAAAGTCGACAATGGTGTGAGCCTACCCAGAAGAAGCCTCCAACTTTTATGTAGCTTAAAACATACCTAATTATACTGAGGCCCCTTCATACTTATTAAATGTGTACCAAAAAAGATATATTTTTACCCTTGTATATCTTCTAAGCAATGTTAGTTCAGTACTTCAAAGAAAACATTAGCTATCGAAAATTATTTCACAAACATTTTTTCTTAGTATTATTTAGTTAATTGAGGACTCAGTTGAGTCATAAATCGATGGAATAAATTCTATTACTAACATAATATGAGTAACTAAATACATATTTAATGTTACACGCTTCATAAATTTTCAGAGATATGTTTTCCATTTACTGTATAACGTTATCTAATGTGACTGACTACAGCTATCAAGTTATACTAATACGTTAACAAAATTTACTTTAATTCGTTACTTCGGGTACATTAACTTTAAAGTAAATGTGTTTTTATATATGCTATCAAATTGAGGCTCTCAGTGGCGGGTATAATATGACAACATATTTTCCTGGAAATTGTTCTGAAATAACAACAGATTTTAGAACCATTGCCATGGAAGAGGAATGTCGCATTATGGCGCCGCGCCTGTCCCCGATATCTGTTTCCATCAGTGTGTCTTGTATACGCAGTTATTCATAATTGCTCTTATCCATTTCCTACACTTGGGAAAGCGCGCCAACCGATTGGTCGGGCACAACAGAAACCCCTTTCCCTGAGTCTTAAAACGTCACTTTTACGACATTCAACTGTTTTTATTTTACTACCGGACACGCTGAGTAGGAAGTCATGGAAATTGTGTCATGGTTTGTTTACATTTTTACAATAGATATTACGTCATGACATAACAGCACGCCTGATTCGGCTGTTTTGGCAGAGATGTACCTATAGCACACTCAGATTTTGCCAGTTATTATTAAGACCCAAGTAATAAAGATGAGAAAAGGTTCGTTATATTTGATTGATTTTCGCTGTTTATAACATTGTGTAATCGGTCTACATTACAAGGCAATATGAAGAGGAAGGAGGGTATTGACAAATGATCGTGTATGAATGAATTTAATGTTATTTCTATTTACTTTGAAGTATCTTTATTTGGCCATCAGTAGACAGATCGTGACTGAATCATCATCTGCCTAGCCTTTTTCCAACTATATTGGTGTCAACTTTCAGTCAAACCGGATTCAACTGAATATCAGAATAGAGTATAAGAATAAATATCAAATTGAGTTATTTATTACATCATTAAATTATAATAAAATAGATACAGGGTGCATTTTATCTTCAACTATAGGTATAATAACAAAAAATACTAAAAGGAGTATCGGGCCTTATTTGACCGCATCAACCTTTTTTTTTTTTTTTGAGGATGGGAAATCATCAAATGAACCCTTCCGCTCTGGGTGGAGCGGCAAGGAGTGTCAGACTTTTACTGACTAAAACCCACCGCATCAACCTAGCAACTGGGTAATAGTGGGTGTACACGATGTACACGATACAGATTTTTGTATGTACTGGTATCTGCAGTGCGATTCTGTAAACATGTCGAAGTGAACACCCGGGCGGGGTGCCCGACGGGTGAGTTGTCAAACCATACAAATAAGATGGAATGACAGCTGTATTGTCGTTCACTCCGCTTAGGTGAACACCGTGAGATGTCTACAGAATCGACCGGCTGTACAGACTATAAAGTCTGAATAAAAAAAAATAAGCAAACATGTCGATAGAATGCATGTGCAGACTTCATTCTATCAGATTTAGGTTTAACAAAACCAGCACTTTTTCCAAAGATTATTTTTCAGTTATTAGTTAATTAATTAATTTATTTATCAATCACTTTTTTGGCTCCGATAAATACGCAGATTTACATTATCCTCCGACTATTCCACCACACCGACATTTGTCTGCATGCACTTGTCTTTATATCTGGTGTGTGTCAGATTTTCTGGCCTTGACTAGCAATAACGACTGACAAAGAGATAAATAAATAACAACCGTGACCAACGGTTTAGGGCACCGGAGAGTCACTATGTTATGGATGATCCTCTATCTATTGAACCGTCCCCGTTCTGTGGCGATTAAAGATTTATCCTAGCGATAGTTATTAACTAGGCAGGTGAGATAGTGGTCAAGCGCGTGCCTATCAATAATAAAAAAAAAGAAAAAATTACTGGCCCTGTATTCAGCAGCAGGATGCGCATGGTTAAAATAAAATATCACCATTAGACAACACGGTTGGCGCAGTGGTTGAGCGATTGACTGCTGCGCTGCGTGTCGCGGGTTCGATTCCCGCACGGAACAAATATTTGTATGGCTTACAGATAGTTGTTCCGGGTCTGGCTGTTTGTGTATGTGAGTTTATATGTTTGTAAACGCACCCACGATACAGGAGAAATTCCTAGTGCGGGGCAACGTCTTAAAAACAAAAAAAAAAACTTTCACACTTAGATATTTACAGAAATCCTGCCATCGCACGCAATAAGACTGGCCGTAAATACAACTTACAAACTAAGAGGCGTCCAACGCTTGCATTCTATTCGGGAAGCTTAGTGAACATGCATTTTCCTACGTACCTATAAATTCTTTCCTCATTTTATCGAAAGGTCATTTATTCGCCTTCTATTGGAGAACGTGCGCCGTAGCTACTTAGTCTGGTCTCACACAAGCCACTATCCTTAAATTACCCTATTTTTGTAAAATCAATTTCAAAAAGGAGATTGAAGTTTTTAATATTGAAAGTGGCCTAAAATACAGCAATTTCATTGGTGAAGCTCCGTAAGTAAACCCAATAAACTGTGGACAAAAACCTTAAATAACCAAAGTTTTATAAGCTTTTAAAAATAATTCAAATTCTTCATGTCCTATCTTATTCACTGTTACCATCTTACTTCTTGTCGACTATTTAATATCACCTCGTCCTGCTTCACAAATTAATCTTTTTAATATACTTTTCTTGCTATATGTGAAGATCCACCCAGAAACCGTTACTTTTTTGCATAGTTTTAAAAATAGTTCAAAACATAGTTGCACCTGCACCCGGCCTGTCTGAGTCGATCTGCGAGAAGCGATCGTAAACGACGCCTCCGTACCAATGCATTTTTAAAATTAAACGCCTCTCTCGTTATAAATCCGTTTCCATTAGATTGATGTCGGGCATTATTGCCCGGCTTTATGAACATACAATTTTTATGGCATAATAGTAAGTTTTGTGATAGTTCACATCATCGTAGTTCGCGATTTGTTGTACTGACTGAACTTTAGTATGATCAAGTAAATAAATTTATTTATTTTGCGAATTAAGTGTAATTGTAATGTGTAATTTATTCTCCCACTTAGTTCGACTGCAGATGATCCTTTTGATACATTTTTAACGTATTTATTTAGCTTTGTTCTGTATGGTGTCGGACGTAAAAGAATAGCACCATCCCATCACTTTCCGTGGGTGTCGTAAGAGGTGACTAAGGGACTCACTAGAGAATGGGCTGCAGCATTCTCGTTCGTTCATACATTACAACAGCTACACTGCGATCATTAACCGGCCTGCCAAGCGTGGCATGTCCAGCAGTGGAGGTCTTTCGGCTGATATGATGATGATGATGATGATGTGAGCTTTAAGTCACTAAAACTGAACTGAAAAAATTACAAGAAAACTAAAAATAAATCTCGCAAAAGTAAGTATCGCAATGAGTACATGGTATGTTCAACGTTTGTCCCATCATTCTTCCAAATCCTTCATTAAAATTCCTGTCATGTGATCATAACCAATACGTGTTTACCGCAGCCGATCATTCTTCAGAACAAAAATTGTTATACAACTCATCAATCAGTAATATCTACTGTTTCGTTACAATTATATGTTCATGTAACTTCAAAGTTAGAGTGAACAGGCTCCTTCTGGGTAAGCTCACTCCATCGTCGACTTTGTCTCTGTCACCTCGGACCTACACTAGAGTCAAGAGCAAACCCAACTCAAATAAAAAAATATAATTCAGCCTTAATTTCACAGGCATAAAGAAAATCTAACCAAACCTACATGATTAGTTTAAATCAGTAAGTAGTTGAAATACAGTAGGTATTCAGCAACATATTCTAAATACATAAAATTCTAAAACAGGTTTATTTTCGCCGCGTAGCACAGCGTAGCGTTTCAGTTATCCGTTACAAAGCACTGATGAAGTTGGTTATGTCCGAAGTTACATGATTATTAATTTTTTATGTTACCCGATGACCTTCGTCCCCCGAAACTTTCAACCGCCTCTTTCAATACAGGTATAGTCGTGCCTGAATCGTAAGAAAGAAAACGTGCATGGAAAATCACACTGCATTCTACTTCAAACAAAAAATAATAAGACTTATGTTATTTTTAAATTGAATGAACAGTAAAATGGTCCATTTAAAACCTTTACCTAATTTATTAGCCGCAAGTTTTGATCCCTTTTCAGCAAAGAGATATACCCAAAACAAGCAAGCAACTATGCTGGAGTGGTTGGAAATAACGCAATCCATCAATGTATGGGGACAGTCACTAATCTGCTTGCAATCCACTCACGATATTGCATTGAGAACTATTGTGATTTATAGGGGTGGCCTAGGCCTATGTGGAGCAGAGCATGAGAAAGGTAGGTACAGATATAATTGATGATATCTATCTGTGAAAAATAAATATATAAATAAGACAGTTTCTTTAATCAGGCAGCCACAATAAATAACTGCAGTAAAAATGTACATCATATTATTGTTACAAAGAAACAGCATAATACATCAATAATGAAAATCATCAGCAATTTAGTAGCAAAACACAATCATATTTTTTTTTTTTTAAACGTTGCCCCATACTAGGAATTTCTCCTGTATCGTGGGTGCGTTTACAAACATATAATCACACATACACAAACAGCCAGACCCGGAACAACTATCTGTAGGCCATACAAATATTTGTTCCGTGCGGGAATCGAACCCGCGACACGCAGCGCAGCAGTCAAACGCTCAACCACTGCGCCAACCGTGTCGTCGGTCATCTTTATATTTATTATCAATCATATTTTTATTTATTCATCATAATATTTCAGCGTAATATATTAAAACCAAAACATACCTGACTGTTCAGAAGCTTCTTGCCGCGTTCGAAGTAGAACAAAATGACCACTGGCAAGTTAACACGCAAGGGATATCAACTGCTTAACCGGACTATTGACCAGTCCTTACGAAAGCTCTTTTATAGTGCGAGGCATAACTCGCTACATATCAGTAGCGAGTTATGCAATTCCAAAAATATTATCTAAATGAAATTGCGAACTATGGTCGACGCCAGATAAATTTGCAATAACGATCATTGCCTTTTCTTTAATATGTCTTTGTAGTGCCTGGATAATAAATTTTTAAGCATTTTAAAGTGAAAAATCTGGAACGAATCCACTTTTATGGAGGATTTAAAAAAACTCACCAATGCAGGGCCTTATTCATTTTGTCAGTCTGAATCTAGAAACCATTGCACTTATAAGTTTTGATGTCTCAAAGAAGTTAATTCAATAAAATATTTTTAGTCTAAATACAAATAGTAAATATTGAAGCTAATCAAATCATAAGTAAGTACCCATACAAGTGAATATCGAATCTAAAGTCACCCCGTCTTATTAACGAATGTAGGGCGATTTCTTTTTAGTCTGGCAACCCTCTACAAAAGTACCAGTAAAGACTGAGTCGAACTCATACACCGAGGATTCTGTAGGTACGTAAAAATATTTTTCATAAAAATTAAGTTATGTTCATGTTTAAGACCACATGCCTGTGTCGCAGTTTTTGTTTTTTAAAAAAAACCTCTGTCATGTGGATTCAAATCAAATCCATTTATTTGCCAGAATGTAGGTTACCTATAATTGCCCCTTTACATTCTACCATTACATGTGCAAATCTTTAATCAAAACCTACACAATGTCACTATATTAATTAAGTACATTCAAAAAAAAAAGAAAGAAAATAACAATATACCATCACAACAAATAAGATCTCATACATACATATTTTTAGGAACAAATTAATTAATTGATGTCAAATTTCTATTTAATTCAGTTAAAGACTTATGTTCGTTCCAGATTTTTCACTTTTGGAAAGCTATTTTAACATCGATTACATTATATAAAATCGCGCCAAAAGTGTTCCTTTCTATTTTAGCATTTTGGTACGGAACCCTAACAACTACTTCGGGATACCAACAATGGGAGTAGGGATGAAACTTCGATGAATAGTGTAAAGCCCCTGGTTACGACAGGCGGGTCCCATGCATCTATCATAATAATATCTTGCCTATTAACACTTTTTCTTTGATGAAAAAGGAGTTCATTCCATTGTGACCTCTTTCATCCGGGATTAATACTTAGCAACTTTTTTATGGTATCACCCGATTGATCGATATGCAGAGATGTAACGAGGGTACGAAGTGTTAAAATTTTTACGTATTATTTTATATTTATTGGTCCTTTGATCTCTTTGAGACATTCGATATTGTTATCATATAAGATAAAATTTAATTAAGAATAAAAAGTGTTTCAAGTTTTCAAAATGTATTTTACAAACAATGAATTATTTTTCTCACGTATTAGAACATACCTTAATCGGGTCACAGTCGGGTCACGAACTGTAATAAAAAAACAGAATGTTCGGATACCCGTCCTTGACTAAACGAGGAACCTAAATATACCTGTATATTTTCTAAACAGCGACGACATTGGCACAGATCTTAGGGCACCCAAAGTGACAAATAAAGTAAGTTCAGTGATAAATATTGTCAAAAGGTATTTCGGGCTTATTAAGGCCCCTTTCCTCACATAACACACCGGCAAATAATATTTATCTCTACCAAAAACAATACAGAATAGCATCCACACAAATTCCCTCCAAATTGTCAGACCACAGAGAAAAGAAAAACGCCAGACGGGCACATAATAAAGGTTATACCCGATGAGCTGCCATTACTTGCACTTTTGTGACCATGTCATCATTTCACGTCGCTTCTGGGAATTAACTTCAGGAAAACAGACGGGTAAGATGGAAGGCCGTATGACTGGTATTTATAAGTTTTTCCCGATATATACAGGTTTTTGTTATAGTTAAGTACCTATTTGCTAGTGGAGTAGTAACAAGCGCGAACATAAATCTTGCAGTCTAAGGTGATCGTGGCTAAATTATAACAGCCGCACGGACCAATTTTCAAGGTTAAGCAACGCTTGCCGAGGTTGGTCTGTGGATGGGTGACCATATTAACATATCAAGACTCCTCCTTGCCTCGGGAAGCACGCTAAGCCGTTGGTCCCGGCTGTCATTTGTAGATATTTGGCAGTCGTTACGGATTGTCAGAAGTCAGACAATCTGACACCAGTCTTGCCAAGAAGTACCGTGTTACCCAGTTAATGGGTTGTGGAGGTCTGGTAGGCAGCCGGTCCACGTAAAATACTGGTATTCAACTGAATCCGGTTTGACTGGGAGCCGACCCCAATATAGTTGGGAAAAGGCTAGGCAGATGAGTCTAATTACATTGTACAAAAAACATTGTATTTTTATTATTTTTTTATTATGAGCCTGTACTGTCCCACTGCAGGGCAAAGGCCTCCCTTCCTTGCTTCCACTGTTCTCTGTCTTTTGCCACATCAATATATATAATCGAAAAAACATTGTATGTGCCTATAATATTTGAGGGTTGCTCTCGATTTCCCTGGGATCCCATCATCAGATCCTGACTTGGTGACAACGGGACCACTTCAGAGTTTCGAATGAAAAAGGAAGTTTGAAAATAGGTCCACAATTGGCGGAGAAATGCATTAAAAAAAAATACATACAGTCGAATATATAACCGCGTCCTTTTTGGAGTTGGTTAATAAAAATGAATGGAATCAGTCCCGTAAATTATGCTTTCATTTTGTTATTTTATTTCATTCGATCAGAGAATTTTTTAAACATAATAAATCAACCTGGAGTGAACCGAAAGGATTTCGGTTACGCAATTAAGTCGCCACATATAGTGTCTGAAAAAATTCATAACTGAGTGCAATGAATTCATAGTGTTAAAAATCCTGAAATCGATCATTCAAATTTTACAAGAGCCATATCTCAAGTTTGCTTAGACTCTAAGAGTTAATAATTATTCATAAAAGTTATTGCAAGAACTTGGAAATATTTATCTTTTCAAAATTGCAATTTGGATATTAGATTTTTGGGTTCATGTACCTACGCTAAAACATGCAATATTCAAACTCATTTTTCACAAACTAAATATTGAGTGATTCCACTTTTAAAGCTTCAAATATTCTTCAAACTAATATTCAACGCTATTCATGCAAAAAAAGGACCTAGTACATTATAGATAGAACCTGGGTTCATATTTTATTCTGTAATAATAGTGATGTACGAGCATCGCGTATCATGAATATTAATTTATGATTTATTGTTGTCTGATACATCTGGCCGCGATATGTAGTGATGAATAGTTGTAATTTGACCGTCTAGACTGCCGGTCGACCGTCACTCAACCTCTAAAACTTCCATGTCAGGATGTCACAGTAATTAATCTGTGTGGAGATTTAGCTTTCCCATAATATTACACAGGGTTGAGCGTTAAGGTCAATTTATACAGGGGCAGAAGAGAAGTTTTTTTAAAATGAATTCTTCTTTAGGCTCACTTTGCGCTGTTTTCAGACTTCCAAGAAGAGAGAGAAAAAAATCAAACTTCCAAGTCAACGCAATCTAAAGATAAGGCCGTTTATGGTGCATATTTTGACGCTAGCGGTAGTCACAAAACTAGTAACAGTCAGAAAACTGTACGCTAGCGTCACGCCTTGGTCAGTTTCGCTGTACCAGGTGTACTCGATTTCGGTCCTCACCAGCTGTCACATTTAATATCTGAAAAGAAGTCCATTATTTCAAGGATTGAGTTTTAATAATATGTATTATAATTCTCGAATGTTTTTTACATAATCAGAGTAATATTTCAAGTGCTTGTAATGTGTAATTAGTACCTATGTAGGTATAATATATTTTTTTTTAAATTCTGTCGTATGGTCAAAAGAACACAGCCTCTTTTTTAACCGACTTCACAAAAGAGGAGGTTTTACGTTCGACTATATGTATTTTTTTTTATATGTATGTTTACATGTGGTAAATTAAAAAGAAATAGAAACAATTATGGACTGTCAGGCACAGTCAATTTTTAAATAAGATGAGTAATAAAAAACCTGGTAGTAATATTATAATTCCTGCCGGTTTTGTTCATCTAGAATTATCGAGCATTCGCAATTTCATATTTTACGCCCACTCGTGCATCGGGGCGAATTGGCACTTCCCTTCCCTTCTCGACGGCAACACTGTAAATTGTCCCTAACTTTGTATGAGCAAAACATGCTAAGTTGGGGACCCTTTAGTCTAATTTTATTACACATGCAGGGATTGGCCGGTCATTGTGCTGTCTAGAGAGAGAATGGACAGTAATTTGGCGACTCTCAAGCAGAATTCTATAAAATTACATGTCGTTTATTATTTACACTGGCTTTTTTAGGGATTTTACTGTGATACTAGGAGAAACATTAAAACTGAGTTTCGCTAGACTCATACTATAATCCCTATGAGTTTAATTATCTGAAATGAAACCAATCTGCAGAAAACCCTGCTCTAATCTGTATTAAAATCGATTCGGTATTCAGTCATAAAAATATATTGACCAAATAAAGAGACAGCTTTTACCATAATAGAAATACAACTGACGAAACATACTCGTAACATACAATACAAACAACAACAGTTTCTATACATACATACATACAACACAATTACACATACACCCGATTAGTCCACGTTGGCATTGATACAGCTTTTCATAAAATACGAGGAAATATAATAACTCAGTAATATTTTACGAAGATAAGAAGCTATTATTGAGATTATTGGCACATGGCATTACTCCAAGTAATATATTTCTGTATTACTTTATGTGAACTGGCTAAGCGTAAGTGCCCACTGAAGCGTAATCGATCCCAGGAATTCATTTAACTTGATAGTTGAACGTAGACTAACGAGCAGAATGTAAGTGATATTCTCTAAGACACCTACGTAAATTGAATGTCAATTATACGCCTTAAAGGGTTTGAATGAGTAAAAATACACGGCACAGTAAACATTTGATTACTTAAGTACACAGGGTTTGTTTGCTGAGTTGTGCGAGAGAAATTGTACTGAACAGCAGATTTTTTTGGGAGTTTATACTTGCATAAATATTTAATTTATACCTAATGCCTAGAAAAAATGCACTGTTTCTATGCGATGGGTCACGAGCACGAAACCACGGGAAAAATCTAATATTTTAAATAGGAAAACCTCAACTTTTTTCAGCAACATAGCGATAGAAGAACTATAGATACAGTCGTCAGTAAATTGTAGCAGCATGCTCTTCAGCCGGACTATTCTGTCAACAGCTCACCGTGTAAACCAGCTGGAGTGAGTATGAAGTGAACTGTCATTCCATCTAATTTGTATGGATACAACTCACTTCGTATTCACTTCATTCAACACAGTGAAATGTTGACAGAAATGCATTGCAGGTCACAGTAGACAAAGACCATTATTAGGCAGCAATATTTTATTATGTTTATTTTATTTTTGAATAAAAGCGTTTTTGTATCGAATTAAGTAATGAGGCTTGCCTTGCGTACAGTAGAAGTATTCACTAAAGTAAAAGTTATTACCTACCTATAGTCCGTAGTAGTATCGTATTTTGATACATAGGTACATATGTTGCTTGTTCGTTTTGCTTCGAAGGACACTAGCTAACTTGTTAGGTTATTGAGTTTTGTAGTTTTTGGTAAAGGACAGATTCGTCCACAAGGTATTAATCAAAGTCAAAAAGTCAAAGCATTTATTTCAATTAGACCATTTACAGGCACTTTTGAATTGTCAAGGTCGGTCGGTCAAAAAGATGAAGCTATTTGCACGTTCCAAAGCGTAGATCTCTATGGAGAAGAACGTGCAAGAAACTCCACGGACACTCTTTTAAAAATGATATTTTGTTACAAAATTATGGTTACATCATTCATATTGAAATTATACATATATGTGAGAACGATGTAAAAGACGTGCAGAACAAAAGAGTCCGGAGTAAAAAAAGAAACAATTCAAAGAAATAATTAAAATAAACCATGGCAGCCGAGAGATGACCAGTCTCAGCTGACGGCGCCCGTTCACGAACATGACGCATACGCTAGCACCATTCGGCTCAACCATTTTTAAGGGAGCCAAATGATCCAACGCATGCGCCACCATCAGCCAGACTTTTGAGTGAGCATGACATCCCCAATCGCCAGGGTACATTCAAGTCAAAGACCTACCCAAAATGATCATTATAGTTTAAAGCTACACAGTACTCACACATGTGCATGAAATTATACAATGTTAAATAAGTTGCATCTATACAATGAAAAAGATTTGCATTCTTACAATCTTCAGCCGAACCAACAATATTACGAAATGCTAACAGATTACTTTGAGCCCTTAGTGGCTACCTATTGGCGTTGTGGAGCAGGACCAGCATTGAGCCAAGCATTTTTATCTTCAATATACTCCCCTAACTTATAATATGCTTGCCTGCATAGTGTGCGTTTAATACAAGATTTAAATTTTGTCTCATTTAATTCTAATATATGGGGAGGTATTTCATTGTAACATTTTAAACAGTACCCCATGAAAGATGTTGCTACTTTAGCAAGTCTGAAACCTGGTTGAACTAATTGGTTCCTATTTCTAGTGACATAGTTATGTCTGTCACCTCGTTTACTAAAAAGATGTAGATTCTTTCTAACGTACATGATATTTTCATAGATATATTGACAAGGCACCGTCATGATGTTAATTTCTTTAAACAGTTCTCTTAGATAATCGCGCCGGCAAAGATTGTAAATGGCTCTGATGGCTCTTTTCTGTAGAATAAAAATAGACTCGATATCAGCAGCCCGTCCCCATAGTAAGATACCGTATGACATTATACTATGAAAGTAACTAAAATAGACTAGTCTCGCGGTATCAACATCTGTATACTGGCGGATTTTCCTAACAGCATATGCTGCTGAACTTAGCCTTCCTGCAAGAGACGTTAAATGGGGACCCCATTGTAGCCTTGAGTCAAGCGTAATCCCTAGAAAAACTGTTCCATCGACGAATTCTAGTTTCTCCCTGTTCAATACTATGTCACAATCACTACGTTTGACATTTGGTAAAGTAAATCGAATGCACTTCGTTTTTTTTCCATTTAATACTAAAATATTAGCAGTGAACCAATCATGTACCTGCAGTAGGGCGTTATTTATATCGTCAAGATTATTAGCATGTCTATCTATTCTAAAAATTAAAGATGTGTCATCAGCAAATAACACCATATTAAGTTTATTTTGTAAAATATAGGGCAAATCATTTATATAAACTAGAAACAAAAAAGGACCCAAAATTGAGCCCTGAGGTACCCCCATTTTCACGTTTAATCCTGTTGAATTGTTGCCGTTTATATGAACTAGCTGCTGTCTATCATTCAAATACGACTTTACTAAGTTCAAGGCTGTTTTGCCTAGTCCGTAATGCTCCAGTTTCAGGAGTAATGTTTCATGGCACACACAATCAAACGCCTTCGACAGGTCGCAGAAGATACCTATGGCATCTTGCGCCTCTTCCCACGCATTATAGATATGTTTTAGTAACGTAACATCAGCGTCAGTTGTACAACGTCCCCTGGTGAAACCGTATTGTTTATCGTGTAAGATGTTATTCGCGTTAAAGTGATTGAGCATTTGATTTAGCATTACCTTTTCAAACACCTTGCTGAAAACTGGCAACACTGATACGGGTCTATAGTTATTGGTATCTTTACTGTCCCCGGATTTGAATAAAGGAATTACTTTACTTCATAAGGTCCGGGAAAACCCCTTGATCCACACACAGATTGAATATAAAAGCTAAATACGGCGCGATAGTGTCAATAATGGAGGTACAAACCTTTACAGACATACCCCAAAGATCTTCGGTCAATTTGATCTTGATTTGCTTAAATGCTTTTATTATTGCAATGGGGGTTATGTGCTTAAAGTTAAATTCAATCGGACAAGCTGAAACGTTCGCCTTTAATAATTCAATAGAAAGCGAGGGCGAGGAGTTTAAGGTTTCAGTAGTTTTGATTGGGATACTAGTAAAGAAATTTACAAATTCTTCAGCGACTTCTTTACTATCGCTTATGAGTCCACGTGAAGTCCGCAGTGTATAATCATTATTATGTTTTTTGTTCCTGTTTGTTTCATTATTGCTAATTTTCCAAACCGTTTTAATTTTGTTATCTGCATTATACAGCTCGTAAAGCTTTTCTCTACTTTTCCTGACTCCTTTAGTTGCCCAGTCACTAAATAAAAACTTAGGACAGATAGTTCTAGACCGCTGCTTAAAAGTGACATTGAATTCGGTTTGTACTAATGAAAAGAATTCTTTATACAAAATATTACCATTGTTCATTGTGAAGCCCTGAAAATAATGGGGTACTTCTCGATATGTCACATTCCCGATTCGACAACATGTCAAAAGTTTTAAAAACAACTAAACACAAGTGGCGTTTGGTCAAGATTTTGATCTTCATACATCCATTCCCGTTTCGTCACCCTTTTTTTAAACTAGTTTTTTGTACGGTACAGTCAGCTGCAACAGTTTCCAAAGTCCTTTTCGACGCTCTTATAAACCGATTTCAAAAAAGGGGATGAGGTTCTCAATTTGGTTGTATTGTTATCCATACGACTTTTCCAGAAGTGGGTATAATGTTTTTCTAGTGTTGTAAATTCCTATAGTATTTGCGTTACATGCATATATTCCCTCGGCCTCTGCAAAGGGTCGTTGTACTCATAATTTTCAACAACATTTACTATAGGACCATGACATCGCGAAAATAAGTCTAATTTTGTCGAGTTATGCAAACATGAATGAATGGGGCAGTTGTTATTTTTCCGCGATGTCATTACCCTTGGTCGAGCATCTCTTAGACTAAGTAGCCTTCTATCAGTGACAATGATCGTAACAAGTCCAAAATGTTTTGTATTGATCCTTTTCGATCTAATTCTATTCAAATTAGTATAATTTCATCCATGTTTATCTACGGTATATAATTTTATTTCAAATGAAAAGAAAGGACTAACAACGTAACGCAACATTAAAATAATAAATGGATGATAAAAGCAAAAAAAATACTAAAATATTCTCCTAACAAAAATCAAATAATGGAATAATAAGATTAGAACCAAAAAGCAGTCTGAAATAGAAAATTAATCTTCAGAATATAACATCCATTTCGGCTGTTTTACCTCAGAGATGTCACTTCAATTAGGCTAATGAAGTTTCATTACCAATTCAATCATAGTTGCCATCACGATAATCCAATTTATAAGACCGACTTTATGATTTCAATATTCAGATTCGGAATATCAAAAATAAGCCGACTGTTGAACAAAATTGGACTTTATCACACATATGTAAGGTTTAAAGTGTATAAAATCAAATGTTATATTTCTTTCTAAATCCGCTTTACATACTCAGGCCTAGTATGGAAAATTGAACCTCTCGAAAGGAACAAGTGTGAGGGTTTTGAAGCGTAGCTCCAAACTTCGTAAAACCAATTTTATATTAGCATGTTATTGAAATTTAAAATGTTTAGCTCCAGATTTTATGAATTCAATGGGAAAAATTTGAGACAAGTTAATACAGCGCGATTTAAATTTGGCCATTTGTATTTATTAATGTTATTTTGACTGAATGTTTCATGAGTGAGAAAATTCTGCTGAAAACTGCTGCTACCAAATAAAGATACATTTATTTCGAAAGACTTATCATTCCATTGCTGTGTCAGTACTCAATGTCTTTACTTATGTTTCTCATATACTCAGCAATGGATCACATCCTACATTTACAGTCGTGTGTCCTCCCAACATTTTACTCATCCGATTCTCAGTGGATTTAAACACTGCCACCTCGGATTACTTTGACGCAGATAAAATGGTGCATTAAAAGCTACGTAGTAAGCTCTTATTGAAATCCATTTCAACATTATTAGGTTTACATTTCACTAGAATGAGAATTTTAACGTTGATTTTTGTTTAAGTATCGACGTTTGAAGTTCTTTCCTTAGTTACTTTAAAACTATGTACCTACTTACTGATTTAATATTCGAAACGAATGAAGGAATATATACAGGGGCTTTAAGCAAAGTGTCATATTAGTTAGCGATAGTCGAAATTCCAAAATGTTTGCAACATACCATTTGAAATTTCAGTATGCATGTCAATTTAATATTTATTATGACTATACAACAACAGTTGTTGTCGCTGTTTATTAGTCACTTTGTGTAGAGGCTCAGCTAAATGAAAAGCAACCTTTACGTTTGTTAGTCTAAAGCATTTACTTACATAGCTTTGAACAAATTTTTAGCTGTATTTATGTAACAAAGATAAAATCTACACTATTTCATTTTTGACTACACAAAGCACATTTCCATTTTCACAAAACAGCATGCAAATGTCGAAATATGGAACTCAACGCACCATTGTCGCCAACAGTTTGCTCATCCCGCGAGACCCTGATTGCTACAAAGTATTGCAGAAATGTTCCACACAGGAAACTGAATTTAGAGCTTAAACTTTATTCACACAGTACTTTACCGGACTTGTGGTCCGTGGTCGGACTTAAATCGAATAAACGTCAAATGTGGCGTTCCCTGCACCTCCGTGGAATGCCTCGACCCCAGAAAACAGGAAACACTAAATTTGCACGGCTATTTGTTCCAGCTTGTCCTCCGCAAATATTTCGTGTAATTTGTAAGTGGTTATCGAATTTATGGGGTGGTGAAAGTACACTTATTTTGGATAATAAAATACAATTTATGGTGGTATGGGTTATTACATAATTTACCTCCGGCGTTTTCTTTTATTTTCTATTAGCTTTTTCTAGTGTCTTTGCTCGCGTGAAAACGAATCTTATGTTCTAATGATATTCTAATCTAATGCCCTACCATGACGTGTTAAAGCGTGAGACGTTCGAGCGAGAAGGAGGGATGGAGCTATACACCCTATATAGCTCCAAACATCCAAATGTGTCAGCTGTTGATGCGTGATTGATTTCCAAACATCCAAGTATCTACTCATACAGACTTTCACATTCAATAATACTGGTACGATTAGATTTCTTAATTCCTTACTGTGCATTAAAACTAGTACAAGGCGAGCTTTAATTGGGTTTTCTTCCAGGAAACCTTTGTGTTATAGAAAGAGGTCACAATAGTAGCCTCTATTGTGATCTCCTTCTATAACTCAGGTTAAAAAACAAAAAAAAAATATATTAAACTACCTATTTATCTCCAGCGCTACCTCTTATTTTCTTTGCTCCGGTTTTTAGTAAGGTCTTTGTGCACAAGTCAGGAAGATGAAATCCCCACAAAAATTCTGCTGAAGTCGAGAAACCCGGTCGGTTTTTCTGCAAGACAGTTTTCAGTGACAAGCCGTTGTAATAAATCGCCTTGCTATCACGCGGGACGTAACACGTTTATCGGCAAATTCTAGTGCACGAAGGTGTTCTAGTGCACCTTTATCTATGGTTTTTATAACTATAGGTAGAGGTATTTTTATGCACGATGGCATAATAATTTCAAAAGCCAATTCCAAAGCAAATTATAAAAATTCAAAATCAATGTCAAAAATGTAGATACATAAAAGATGACGTTTTGAGCAGATTGAGACTGTGATTTAGATCTTGTGGTTAAATAATAACATCTGGTCCGTAGATGGGTAGCCATCCTTTACATACTGACTTTCCTTCAAGCCTCGAAAACCACGATGAGCTGTTGGTCCCGGTTGCCATTTGTAGATCTTTGACAGTCTGACACCAGTCTTAAAGGGTATCGTTTTACCCAGTTACTAGGATGTACGAAACGATGAATTGCAAGAAACCCCACGGACATTCTATTTCCGTGGAGTTTCTTGCACGTTCTTCTGCAAAGAGATCTACGCTTTGGAACGTGCAAATAACTTCATTTTTTTGACCGAACGACCTGTAATTGGTCTAATTGAAATAAATGCTTTGAGTTTTGAGTGGTGCTCCATGTAAAATATTGATACTCAGCTGCATAAAGTTTGACTGGAAGCCGATCCCAACATGTTGGGAAAAGGCTAGGAAGATTAATTGTGTGTCATTGATACCAAATGGCACTCAATCAATCTAGCCGAACGACAATCCCTAGGCAAATTAGAAACGTTTAAAATCCAGTTACATCCCATTTTAGCGACAATCAGTGACAAAACCTTGTCAAAATGTAGACAGGTACATCAATCAAGGTATTTTGAAAAAAAAATAAATTGAGAAATGAATGCGAACGTTCTTCAGAAAACGGTCTGTACACCTCTGATCTAAAAATGGTATACGGGACAATAAGATATTGCATTCTATAATAATGGCCGTCCATGAGAATCAAACCAGGATCCATGAATTCAGGACAGAAATAACTTTTTATTTATTGCCTTTTTTCTATAATGAAATCATATGGTTCAGCAAAAACAGTCTTTGATAGGAAAGAATTCGGAATCGTGGGATATTCCATCATTAAATGAAGCACCTCTATTTTACTGACGGAAGGTAATTTGTTTTTGATTGCGGAAATAGAAGGATGTCCTCTGGTTGTTGGACCCTTTTTTGAGGCATTTTCTTAGTTATGTACATGTTTCTTGCTACTGCATTCCTAAAATACTGTTTTTATTTATAAATTTTGGATGTACGAGTACACCTCGGTTTTTTTCTGTTAATACAGTAGTCAGTCTACCAATTCTATAAAAAGATAGATCGTTCAACACCATTTCAGTCGAAGGACGTCCACTGCTTTGCATGGGCCTCCCTCAAGCATCGCCACATTCGTTGGCCCTATGCTTTTGCATCCAGACTCCAAAAAAGACTGCCCTTGTTATTGAAAACACGGTATTAGTATTCAATCAATCTCTCTCTTTTTAAAAAAAGGGGCCAACTTCAGAACCTCAGGAGGTTCTGAAGGTGGCCCCTTGCCACCCACAACACAAAAGGAGTCCTCCTTTTTTTCGTCGGTTTAAAAAAAAACAAAGTTATACTCAATACTCGCACTTCCCTGTCATAATTTAATAGTATTTAACTTAGTTCTCCCTTAATGAAGAGGTTGATCCTGGATTTAATTTAACATGGGCAGCGCACCAATCATCAATTTTGCAAACTTCATAATTATATTATGTTTTAAAACATAAATATGAGAATCGCTCGCCCAACTGCTTTACAATATTAATTGATGTTCGCTCCGAAATCAATTGGACGGTAATTTCGATTGCTTTCGTTAAATTACGAGTTTTATGTACGACGTAATGTGATTTTTGATGTGATGTAAATTCGTTGTTTAACGTTTTATTATTGGTGTGTAATTAAATTGTGACGGGTTACTAGTTTTTTTCTAGTATTGGAAGGAGTTTTCTATTGTCTATGACTTTTTACTGACAGAAAAACTAACATAGGACCTTCACTCTACCTACTGTTTTCTCCAGCCAGAAAAAGACAACATATCTGTTCAATTTTAATATTAAGAGGGCTTTATGTTGTTTCCATAGATTCAAAGATGCAAAGCATTTTTTTCAAACTAGCTGTTGCCCGCGACTTCGTTCGCGTGTTTGTATTGTAAAATGATGTGGCTAGGTAAGATCAATGTGTTCGTATATCTAATACGAACTGTCAATATCTATCATTGCATTGCAGAAAATCAACAAACGGAGGTATCGAGAGGAACACACCTTGGATGGGCCGCTTTTATCAAAATGGACGACATTCTGAAGCCTGCCAATTTTCGGCAATGTCTGAATTCCCGCCTTTATAACCAGTGTGCTTTTCCCACCATGACTTACTTACTTACATGGACGCTCACGCAGGAGGCTGTTTACAGACTGATAGTTGTACAGAGAACCATGGAGCGTTCCATGCTTGGTAGAGGTACGTTTTCGACATCGGAAAACGAATTGTAGAACTAAAGTGGAGCTGGGCAGGACACTTGGCAAGGCGCGGTGATGATAGGTGGAGTAAGGCAGTGACTGAGTGGCGTCCGAGGACTGGAAGAAAAAGTATTGGTCGACCAGCGGCGAGATGGGCGGACGATATTGTTGCCATCGTGGGTAGAACCTGGATGAGGCTGGCACAGGAACGTGGGGATTGGCACACGAAAAGAGAGGCCTATGCTCAGCAGTGAGCGAAGTTGGACTGTGGATAATGATGATGATACACGATGTTGATGAAACTTGCTAAGTTTGTTAACACGCGATAGAGCTACATAAAGTTGTCCATGGGAAAACCAACCAGAAGAGAAGTCAACCCCCGCAGAGGACACGGCGGAGCATACGGACGGCGACCTCTCGCTACCGCTACGGTTCACTCCATGGTTCAGAGCGCGGAGGCGTGGGAAGCCGTCACCTCCTTTTGCGAAACAGTAATGCCAGTAAAGGAAGGGGCGAGCCGCGTGAAGGAGAGGCAAACGTCACGCCTTAGCCGAAAACAGAAGAAGACGCCCCGGGCGTTAGGAGTCGCAGGGCGAATCTCGGCCACCGTAGGCACGGGCCTGCGGACGGCGAGCGTTGGGTGGCTCGCGGCCCGATAACAACCAGCGGCCCTACCATGACGTGTTAAAGCGTGAGTCGTTTGAGCGAGACGGAGGGATGGAGCTATACACCCTATATAGCGCCACTGGTCCGGGTCGATGAAGCGTTGTGTTCCATGCGCGCCTCCAAGAGATGTTAGCTAAGTAGACAGGGCCCGTTAGGGTTAGAATTTGTTCGAAAGAGTCACCGTGACCCTGGAACGCAAAGATCATAAGGAGAAACACAGATGGGTTTTAGTCAGTAAGAGTCTGACACTCCCTTCCAGTCTACTCAGAGCGGAAGAAGTCATTTTGATGATTTCCCATCCATAAAAAAAAACCCCGCAACGGATAGAGTAGAGTATGGACTCCGTTGTGCGTAGGTGTCCTGGCTAAATTTGCCGCTAGGCCGGCAAAGTGTACAGAAGAAACCAGGGTGCTTTACACGTTGAGTGGAGAGAATTAACCGTTCAAAAAAAAATTAAAATAACGTCAGTGGAGCAATCAGACCAAATCTTTTTTTATGTATGCATCAAATGCATAACGGTAAGTTTTGTATCAAAAGAATCACTGTTTATAACGTTTTAAAAGTACCATTAGTAACTTAAAAATATATTTCGGTGTAATTCTCATGCTTTTGATAGTTAGTACTTTTTTCGGTCTACAGATTGCATTACGGGTATCTGAATTATAATAATAATAATAATAATAATTGTTTATTGATCAAGATGGTACAGATGGTTAGAAATGAATGAATTATGTAGATAATAAGTTGATTTCTTCTAGATTGCTATAATTACTATCAGGTTTATGTGTAAAAATTATCTAAATGGTTTTGTAACTAACTAACATGTCATTTTGTGCATTCAATTATTTTGTGCATTCAATTACGAAACCTTTCAAAATCAATTTTGCTTACCTCCCATAACATACGGCGTGATAATATGTAGCCTAAAGTATTCCTTGGTTTACAAAGAACAATTTTGCTGAATTTCAATTCAATCTATCCAGTAGTTTTGGCGTGAAGCCGTACCATACACACATACAAACAGACAAACAGACAAAAATTCTAAAACGTCACTTTTTGTCATCAGTTACGTTTTTCTAACAAAAGCTACTTATTTTTTCTCGAAAATTCTCAATGTACAGTTTTTCTTTCGTTACTGTTTTGTTATATGTATAGATAAACCATTTACAGGCACTAAGGTATGCACTGTCAAAGTCGGTCAGCCAAAAACATGAAGCTATTTGCACGTTCGAAAGCGTAGATCTACATGGAGAAGCACGTGCAAGAAACTTCACGAACAGTCTTTGAAATCATGTTATGTAATACAAACATCTCGGTTACATTATCATCGTTGATGCTTCTATAAGTGAGGACAGTGCAGAGAAAAAAGAAATAATTCAAAATGTAAAGATAGATTGAAATTATCCAGTATAGCACTTAAGAGATGGCCAGTCTCATCTGACGGTGCCCGTTTTTATTTAATTTTATTTCGGGATAAAAAACAGGAGTACAATTATATGTTATACATATGTGTTACTAATTAAACAAAACACTTATTATACTACTAGCAACATTATCCACTTAATACTAATTTTATGATATTTAATGCTATGTGAGAACAAAAAATGAAAACAGACATGAATGAATGGAGTGATCAATTAAATTAAATGGTTGATGAACTGAATGAAATAGTGAATGATTGCTTTCTTATGACGTATGAGATAGAAAACAAGGAAAAAATAAAAGTTACACTACAGTTCACGAACATAAATTCCCTGATTCGACCTAATATCTAAATAAACAATCAATATTAAACTTTACGAACAGTTATAGCATGCTTAAATCAAAGAGTCTAGTGTATTCAATCATCATCAACTCTTTATTAAGAACTCCTAATAAAATACTTCAATAGTTCTCCGATAATATAAATATCCATTACCGACGTCTCTAGCAGCTCGATTTATCAAATTCTTTCTCTAAATACACAGCAAATTTCCTTGGCGTTTTAATTTGAACGCTAGTCAGTTTCCGTAACGGGGAGTTGCTGAAATTTCAACAAACAACTATTAATTTCTCATCGGAAGTGGGGATGCTGGGTAGTGCATAGCGCGATATCTGACGGGACTCGCGACCCAGCTCTAAACTTGTGATGTATGGCCCATAATTCCTTCGAGAACTATACCGCTTTTTTGAACGTATAAATTTTAAGTTTTAAAGCATCTCTCAAGATGAACATGACAAACACCTAAGTTTTCCAACGTTCACGTCGTAAATTTTGAAAGTGCACTTAATTTCTTTTAATGCTTTCACTTGATACCCAAGTGCATAATGCTGCATTTAAATAATATAAGAATTTAGTGGAATGAGCTGTTTGTTGTTTGCACGCTTTTTTAACCGGAATTTCTTGTTGACTTTTATTCCTCTTTATTTGTGACTAAATATAATAATAACAGCTACACGGTTCAATCTTCGAGGTTAAGCAACGTTTGCCGAGGGTGGTCTGTATATGCGAGATCATCCATTACCTGGATACCGAGACTCCACCGTACCTCGAAAAGCAAGTTATCGTTGGTCCCGGCTGTCATTTGTACATCTGTGACAGTCGATATGGGTGTTTAGAAGCCAGAAAACCTGACGCCAGTCTTGCCTAGAAGTATTTTATTGCCTAGTTATTAGCCTGTAGGAGTTAAATAGTTGTCGCTACATGTGGTTCTTAGGTGCATCTACTTAGACGCCAACGCCAATATTATATAGTTATTAATTGGTAGCTATATTCTTGTTTGCTACTTTTCTAAAGAAGTCTCTTTTAAAATGTCATAATGTTTGGTTGATATAGAGTTGCACGTCAACGTCCATAGCTAGAACAACTCGATCCTTGCACCTGCTACAGCAAGCCAAAGCCTAGTATTAAGTTGCTTAAACGCAACTTAATACCTACTAGGGCTTGGCTTATCTTGGTCATCTGGATTTCAGCCACCGTACAATTTTCAGTCACTTATTATACAGCTAGCTTCTGCCCGTGGCTACGCCTACGTGTAAAGTATATTACTATTCCAATGGAACGTAGGTTCTAACGGGATTGAAGTCATGTACTAGGCTGTTCTAATCCAGATCATGGTTCACCCAGTACACGTGTGCCAAGTTTCTCAGTCATTTCAGCCATTGGAACGTTGCTGATTAACAAATATTCTATCATATAGAAATTTTGATATTTATCTATTTAGTTGCGCTGATTCGATTAGAATTATAATAATTATTGTTATTTCCTTTCTTTTGTATGTTGGCAATCGAACTAATATAGTAAGTTGATTTGCAACTTCTTAACTCTTATCCCATTCCTGCACATCGCCTGTCGTTCGCGTGTGAGCAAGACGGCTACACCAAGTGGCGCCACCCCGCATAATCTCGTCGCAACACTTGAATTACAGAAGAAAAATATGGCGATTGCGTGACAGTCATTTTATCGCTCAATTTCTCAGTAATTATAATTGTTAACAGTAATTATACGACCTCCATTGTTTGGCGACACCAACTACAAAATCTATCGTTTGATATCGCTTACTAGCTTTTACCCGTGACTTCATACGCGTATATCCCGTTTCTTTTCGTTCCCATCGGAATTTCCCGTTCCCGTATAGCATATAACCTTCCTCATTAATGTGGGTACCATAACATAAAAATATTTTTCAAATCAGATTGGCAGTTCCAGAGTTTAGCGAGTTCAAAAAAATAAAGAAACAAATTCTTCAGCTTTATCTATACATATCTATCTATACATATAATAAAACTGTAGGAGAGGTCAATTCTGTACATTGAATATAAACTAAAAAAAATACTCCAGGGGTGCTTTATACAACCAAAAGAAGCCAAAAATATTTTTTTTTCTTTTTTTGTCTGTCTGTCTGTCTGTTGTTCGTCTTTCACACAAAAACTACTGGACGGATTTTAATGAAACATTTTTTGTTGTATAGCTATTAGTTCTCGCCAACATATAGGCTATAATTTATTTTGAAGATCTGAATACAAGACGTAGAACCTTAGCAGCCCGGCTAATCTATAAAAGATATTAATATACCGCTTTAGGAATAGTTGGTCAACATGATGAGTACTGTCTGTCGACATAAAAAAAATGAAGGTCTAGAGCACCTGATGTGGAACCCTTTCAGGGAGCTAAGCTATCGGCTATTTTAATCAATTGTCAACAGATCTCATAGTCCGTTGGTTTAAAGCCTGCCTCTCGAAAGACTTGGTGTGGGTTCGAATCCCACAAAAGTTGTAATTATTTTTGGATTATTTTTATCTTATTATTTATTTCCTTTTTTTTTTATTCCTACCAAACCTAATATTTTCAAATATTAATAATATGTTATTGCTGTATTTTGCATATCTTTTCAGCAAGACAAGCAGAACCTATTTCCTGTTTATATGTATTCTGTTTTGTTTACATCACGCTAAAAAATACAAAACTAATGTAGATAACATTCACATAAACCTGATACGATTGTGGCAACCTAGAAGAAATCAACTTATTATCTACATGCATAGTAGTAAGTAGGGGTAAGTATCTTTAATGCAATGCCATCTGTTCAGCGAAACTGTACTTACCATCAACATCACGAGAATTACACCAAAACGTATTTTTTAGTTAAAGATTCTTTTGATACTTACCAGGCGTTACGCATTTGACGCAAAAAAAATAAAAATTGCTCCACTGACTTTGTTTTAATTTTTTTTACTTTTGATAGGAACGCGTTTGACCACTATCTCACCTGATGGCAAACGATGATGTGATCGAAGATGGAGTACGCTTGCCTATAAGTAACCTACTCACTCTTGATAAGACTCCCAGGCTGTAACTATCAGGAAACACAGACTCAGTCAAGGAATTCCACGCCATGTGTTTCCAAAAGGTTTTGTTCATGTGGGTGTGAGGTCCACCGTGTACCGGTGGCGTACCGCCGTATGTCTTGTGGTCCGATGATGGAACGGGCTTGGCGGAATTAAACTATGCAATTCCGTCGTACACTCCCCAAAATGCAACCGATACAAAACCGACAGGCTAAAATCTCGGCTTCGATGCTCAAGACTTTGGAGCTTCGACTCGATGAGCCTTTCACCTCTTGGATTTATTTCCCAGGATCTCCCTCATTCCTAATTATTTTCTGTTTATTTTGAAACAAAACTGTTCAATTCCCAGTCAGCTGGTGATTCGTCGTGACCAGCCTAGGGCCAGAAATTACCAGTAGCGGGTTTCAAGCTTCAAGGGGAACTGTGGATCCCTAGGCAATGACGCCACAGAAGAACTCGCGAAGATAGGTTTCGAGATGGTAGTGCTGGACCCGTACCCACTCCTCCTTCTTTCTTTCTTTCACACAGTTTCGTGCATGAATTTGCCAGAGAACAACTGAACTTCATGACAACAAATGGTCACGGGTTACAGATTGCAGTGAAAATGGCAATGACAAGTCTATAAACGTGACTAACTAAATGACTTCTCAGCTTAAGTAAAAATTACCTCCGTAATAATAGGGATTATTATTAGGTACGGATCATTGCCCTTAATTTTTTTTAACTTATGCACCACAGACAGGCCAATTTGCGGAGGTTGTTTCGACGCCGAGGAATCAGTGGGCTACGTCATCCTGGCCATGACTTTCCGACGTGAAAAAATCCTCGGAACGGTGAGGTGCAGGTTTCAAATCAAATCGTTTATTGCAATCCATAATGATCTATTCAGGTGGTATAGGTTTGTGAGTGCTAAGTGATTGAGCTGACTTTAATCTCAGATTATCACTCCCTTGCGGCTTGAGTATTATCGGTCGTTTCTCCGCTCAACCTGTGAAGCACACTGGTGGCTTTTGTACATTTGGGCGGAGCTAGGCTTGCAAACTTAGCCAGGACAACGGAGTCTCTACTCTACTCTATCCGTTGTGGGTTTTTTTATGGATGGGAAATCATCAAATTACTTCTTCGACTGCTCTGGATGGAGCGGAAGAGAGTGTCAAACTCTTACTGACTAAAACACATCCGTATTCCTCCTTATGCCTTTTACGTTCCAGGGCCGTGGTGACTTTTCGAACAAATTCCGCAACACTGGCTACGTCGCTTCGTCGACCCGGGCCTGGTAGTGTTCGGACAGTGAGCCAACCTACGCTCGCCATCTGCGGGCCCGTGCTTAGGGTGGCTGGGAATTGCCCTGCGACTCGCGACGCAACGCCCGGGTTGTCTTTTTCTATTGCGGCGGCTGAAGGGGTCTACTCTCTTAAACCCGAAGTCTGTAGTTTCGGCCTTAGTGTTGGGCGTTTTCTACTCCGTATCACCTACGGACTTACGATTAGTCCCGAACTAGGAATAACTGTCAAATCGTGCTGTCATTCATTCTTATATTCTTTTCCGGACCATGGAGTGAACCAGCAGTGCGATTCTATAAACATGTCGAAGTGTGAGTTGTCAAACCATACAATGTAAATAAGATGGAATGACAGCTCTATTTGTCGTTCACTCCGCTTAGGTGAACACCGTGAGATGTCTACAGAATCGACCGGCAGGACGCCGCAGCCGATCGCCTCGACGAGGACACGGTGATGCTCCGCCCAAGCAGGGCAGACCTCCACCGTATACTCCACCATGTCCTCTGCGGAGACTTCTCTTCTGATAGTTTCGGCATGACCATTAATCAAGCTCAGGGAAGTGTTAATATTCGTTCGTTCTTCCTAATGTTGTAAGTCATGTCATAATCATGATGAGTACCTACATACATTTAGTGAGTTTGTGTACTTAATATCTTCCTAAATACGAAATGCACGCGCGAGCGAAGTCGCGGGCACAGCTAGTACATAATAAAACTGTAGAAGAGGTCAATTCTGTACATTGAATATAAACTAAAAAAAATACTCCAGGGGTGCTTTATACAAACAGTAGAAGCCAAAAATATTTTTTTTTCTTTTTTTGTCTGTCTGTCTGTCTGTCTGTTGTTCGTCTTTCACGCAAAAACCACTGGACGGATTTTAATCAAACTTTTTTTGTTGTATAGCTATTAGTCCTCGCCAACATATAGGCTATATATATATGTTGTCAGAATATTTAACAACACTCAATTACGCAGACACGGAAAAACTTCTAGAAATTTTGGCATGAAGATATTTGATCCCCTCGTGTTTACTTTAGTATTATTACATAGGCTTAGATTTAGGTATTAATGTACTATTAAGCTTTTTCTCGTAGTTGTTTAAAATAGATAATTTTATTGTTTTGTATAAAGTTATAGTTTATCTTTTGTCCCTTGTTTATTGGTTTGTAAAGTGATGGCCCGAAACACAGGTTTTTATTAACCTAGATCGGGCGGGTCGCTACCTAACATTGCAATTCCGAACCACCATTACTTGCACCTATACTATTAATATTTTTAGTTTATTTTTAGGCACTATAATTGTATGGAAAATATTATTACTGTTGACTTAATATTTTTTGTGAACGTTTATATTTGAATAAATTATTATTATTATTATTATTATTATTATAATTTATTTTGAAGATCTGAATACAAGACGTGGAACCTAAGCAGCCCGGCTAATCTATAAGAGATATTAATATACCGCTTTAGGAATAGTTGATCAACATGATGAGTACTGTCTGTCGACATAAAAAAATGAAGGTCTAGAGCACCTGATGTGGAACCCTTTCAGGGAGCTAACCTATCGGCTAATTTAATCAATTGTCAACTGATCTCATAGTCCGTTGGTTTAAAGCCTGCTTCTCGAAAGACTTGGTGTGGGTTCGAATCCCACAAAAGTTGTAATTATTTTTGGATTATTTTTATCTTATTTATTTCCTTATTTTTTTATTCCTACCAAACCTAATATTTTCAAATATTAATAATATGTTATTGCTGTATTTTGCATATCTTTTTAGCAAGACAAGCAGAACCTATTTTCTGTTTATATGTGTTCTGTTTTGTTTGCATCACGTTAAGAAATACAAAACTAATGTAGATAACATTCACATCAACCTGATAGGATTGTGGCAATCTAGAAGAAATCAACTTATTATCTACATGGATAGTAAGTAGGGGTAAGTATCTTTAATAATACTTGCAATGCCATCTGTTGAGCGAAACTGTACTTACCATCAACACCACGAGAATTACACCAAAAAGTATTTTTTAGTTAAAGATTCATTTGATACTTACCAGGCGTTACGCATTTGATGCAAAAAAAAAATTGCTCCACTGACTGTTTTTATTTTTTTTACTTTTGATAGGAACGCGTTTGACCACTATCTCACCTGATGGCAAACGATGATGTTATCGAAGATGGAGCACGCTTGCCTATAAGTAACCTACTCACTCTTGATAAGACTCCCAGGCTGTAACTATCAGGAAACACGGACTCAGTCAGGGAATTCCACGCCATGTGTTTCCAAAACGTTTTGTTCATGTGGGTGTGAGATCAACCGTGTACTGGTGGCGTACCACCGTACGTCTTGTGGTCCGATGATAGAACGAGCTTGGCGGAATTAAACCATGCAATTCCGTCGCACACTCCCCAAAATGCAACCGATACAAAACCGACAGGCTAAAAACTCGGCTTCGATGCTCAAGACTTTGGAGCTTCGACTCGATGAGCCTTTCACCTCTTGGATTTCTTTCCCAGGATCTCCCTCATTCCTAATTATTTTCTGTTTATTTTGAAACAAAACTGTTCAATTCCCAGTCAGCTGGTGATTCGTCGTGACCAGCCTAGGGCCAGAAATTACCAGTAGCGGGTTTCACACTCCAGAGCTTCAAGGGGAACTGTGGATCCCTGGGCAATGACGCCACAGAAGAACTCGCGAAGATAGGTTTCGAGATGGTAATGCTGGACCCGTACCCGCTCCTCCTTCTTTCTTTCTTTCACACAGTTTCGTGCATGAATTTGCCAGAGACCAACTGAACTTCATGACAACAAATGGTTACAGATTGCAGTGAAAAATGGCAATGACAAGTCTATAAACCTGACTAACTAAATGACTTCTCAGCTTAAGTAAAAATTTCCTCCGTAATAATAGGGATTATTATTACGGATCATTGCCCTTAAATTTTTTTAACTTATGCACCACAGACAGCCCAATTTGCGGAGGTTGTTTCGACTCCGAGGAATCAGTCGGCTACGTCATCCTGGCCATGACTTTCCGACGTGAAAAAATCCTCGGAACGGTGAGGTGCAGGTTTCAAATCAAATCGTTTATTGCAATCCATAATGTACATATACAGGTGGTAAATAAAGGTTTGTGAGTGCTAAGTGATTGAGCTGACTTTAATCTCAGATTATCACTCCCTTGCGGCTTGAGTATTATCGGTCGTCTCTCCGCTCAATCTGTGAAGCACACCGGTGGCTTTTGTACATTTGGGCGGAGCTAGGCTTGCAAACTTAGCCAGGACAACGGAGTCTCTACTCTACTCTATCCGTTGTGGGTTTTTTTATGGATGGGAAATCATCACATGACTTCTTCTGCTCTGGGTGGAGCGGAAGAGAGTGTCAAACTCTTACTGACTAAAACACATCTGTATTCCGCCTTATGCCTTTTACGTTCCAGGGCCGTGGTGACTTTTTAAACAAATTCCGCAACACTGGCTACGACGCTTCGTCGACCCGGGCCTGGTAGTGTTCGTACAGTGAGCCAACCTACGCTCGCCATCTGCGGGCCCGCGCTTAGGGTGACTGGGAATTGCCCTGCGACTCCCGACGCAACGCCCGGGTTGTCTTTTTCTGTTGCGGCGGCTGAGGGGGTCTACTCTCTTAAGCCCGAAGTCTATAGTTTCGGCCTTAGTGTTGCGCGTTTTCTACTCCGTATCACCTACGGACTTACGATTAATCCCGAACTAGGAATAACGGTCAAATCGTGCTGTCATTCATTCTTATATTCTTTTCCGGACCATGGAGTGAACCAGGACGCCGCAGCCGATCGCCTCGACGAGGACACGGTGATGCTCCGCCCAAGCAGGGCAGACCTCCACCGTATACTCCACCATGTCCTCTGCGGAGACTTCTCTTCTGATAGTTTCGGCATGACCATTAATCAAGCTCAGGGAAGTCCTATATCTCGCACGGTCAAGCTGTATGTCGCTTTGTCGCAAGTAAGCAGCGCGCAAAGCCTGTTTATACGTACTGATGAATATCACATAACAAGTAATATTGTTTACGGAGAAATTTTTTAAGTGTTAATATTCGTTCGTTTTTCGTAATTTTGTAAGTCATGTCATAATCGTGATGAGTACCTATATACATTTAGTGAGTTTGTGTACTTAATATCTTCCTAAATACGAAATGCACGCGCGAACGAAGTTGCGGGCACAGCTAGTTATAAATAAATAGTTTCACGTAAACACTATTCGTGGGGGCCTTAAATTCATTTGAGGCCACCACAGGATAGTCCGGTTAAGCAGTTGATAGCCCTTTTTTTTTTTTTTTTATAGGATGGGAAATCATCAAATGACCCCTCCCGCTCTGGGTGGAGCGGCAGGGAGTGTCAGACTTTTACTGACTAAAACCCACCCTTTAGTCCTCCTTGTGCCTTTCTTCCCAGGGCCGCGGTAACTCTTTCGAACATATTCCGCAACCCTGGCAGGCTCTGGCCCTGGCGGGCCCCGTTTCCGTTGCTGACTGCTCGTTGCTGACGGCGCGTTTGGAGTGAAACGTGCCGTCGACTCTGGCCTGACCTGATCGGACAGCGAGCTACCCATTGCTCGCTGTCCGCAGGCGTCAGTCACTGCGCCTTGCTCAGGAGCGTCAGTTCCTGAGAGGCGCAGCAACTAACGTTCGTCTGGAGGAGGCGAAATGGGGCCATTACTGGCACTCCATTTCGGCCCCCTCCCGAGCAGTGGCAGCGGCGGCGACGGTGGCGGCGGCTGCGGCGGAAGCGACGGTGGCGGCGGCGGCGGTGGAGGAGGGTTTTCTCCTCGACCCGGCCCTGGCGGGTGGACCGCAGGCTTTGCCCCCAGCCCAGTGATCGGCCGGCTTGCCAGCTGCCGCACATGCGAAGCAGTGCGGCGCGGCGTCGCACGAGCCGGCCCTGTGACCGGGCTGACCACAGCGGAAGCAGACGTGGTCACTGCGGTCCACCTCCGAGATGCAGCGTGCTCCCACGTGGTTGCCAACTTGGCAACGGAAGCACCTCAGAGGTCTGGGCTCCAGCAGTTTTACCTGCGCGGAGACCCAGCCCACCAAAAGCCTTCGGCCCTCCGAGACTTTCTTGGCAGCCGACACGGGGCAGCTCACCACTACGGTTCGCATGCCCGTGTTGTCAGGACGGATGGTGCCCGCCTTCACCTCCTCTGCAGAGCACCCCCCCGTCCTGACGACGGCGGCCAACACCTCCTCCTCCGTGACGGAGTCGTCCAGGCCCAAGATGCGCATATCTATGCACTTCGTGGGCCTGGACACTCGGACGTCATCCGCGCCCAAGGACGCCCTAAGCCTTTCGGCTAGAGCGTCCGCGGCCGGACCGCTGCCTGCTCCAGGGATCTCGAGCATCCTGGCCCCGGTCATGGTGACCCTGAGCCGGAGACCCCCGACGATGCCAAGCTCACCGAGGTTGATGGCCTCCTTGGCCTTGGTGAGCGTGTTGGCATACGTCACGCCCCTCTTGACCGCGTCCGGCTGCAGCGTTAAAACTACAGCCGCGGTCTTCGGGGCGCGGAGCGCAGCCGCGACGCCTCGCGCTCGCTGCCGCCGCCTTCTCTCCCGCCTCTTTGCCGCCCTGGCTGCCTTTCCCGCCTTCTTCTTCTCCCCGGCCACTTGCCATTCGGCTTGAGCCGGGGGAGGTTCAGAAGGCGAGGAAGCCGGGGGGAGCTGCTGCACGGCTGGCGCAGGAGCCTTCGCCGTCCGCGCAGCCGCCCCACCCTTCCTCTTCCTTCCCGGGGCCGGGTCCGGTTTTCCCGACACCGGCTTCGCGGGTGCCGGCCCGGACCCTTTGTCCTGGCCGGACGACCCCGGTGTGGCAGCCACGGCGGCCGCGTACGACGCCGCCTTTTTCTGGCCTGGAGCCTTCCCACTCGCCGCTAACGGGGGGCGCAGGACGATGCCCTCCAGGACGGAGAACCGCGCCTGGAAGGCAGCCTTCTCTCTCTCCTGCCGCACAAGGTCCAGCACCTGGCCCTCCTGCGGCACAGGCTGGCTGTCCTCCTTGCGCCCCCCTTTAGGCGCCCCCTGTGGGCCGGCTCCCTGGAGCCTGGCCAGGTCTGCTCGGAGCCCCGCGTTCTCCCTCTGGAGACGATCGGTGACGGCAGCCAAGCGGGCGACCTCCGCCCGCAGCTTGGACAGCTCGTCCGCTGGAGGCCCACCTCGGTTAGCTTCCGCTGCCGCCCGGATGGAGGCCAGCGCCGCGCTTATGGCCTTGTTTTTGGAAGATAACTTCCTTTTCAAGGCCACATCGCGGATCGCGGCCTCCACCACCTCCGCAAACCCGGCCCTCCAAACCCGCTCCTGTCCGGAGTCAGGAGCGAGGCAGGAGCTCCGAGCCAGGAGCCCCACGACCGCCATCTTCGGGGGGTCGTCCAGCATCCTTGGAGGCAAGGACTCTGCCCTTGCCTCCCTCTCGGCCCTTACCCCGCCTGCTGGTGGGGATTTTACGGGCCGAGGCAACCTCTTCGCTGCCGGACGACCCCCGGTCCTCCTCTGATCTGGGCCGCTTGCGGAAGGACCTGGGGTCCTCCGCAGCAGCCCCCGCCCCCACGGGTACAGGGCTCGCCGAGCTAACGGTCGCCAGGTCGTCGGAGTCCAACTCGGAATCCGACTCTACACCCGCGCGACGCTCAAGCGAGCCCTCCTCCCAATACAGCGCGCCTCCGCCCGCGCTCCGCCCGACCGACACTCTGTCGGGCGAGCTAAAATTGTACCCGATCAGGTCCTCGAAGGATAAGTCGGATCGGGGGCCTCCTCGGCCACTGTTGCCCTTGGCAAGCGGAGAACAGAAAACAACGTTGCCCCCCCCCAGAATACGAGGGGCTTGACGCATTAAGCGTGGTGGATTCCCTTCCTGCTGTGCAGTCCGGACCACCCTGGGGTATACCTTCTCTTTCGTTGTTCCTGTTCATAATGTCCTTTTTGAGGGTGCGGTCCCTATCTCCCCTCCTCTCTCCCTCTCTCTCACTGCTTGCTCGCTGCCCTCACAGTCACGTCTGATGATCAGACGCGTACCAGAGAGCAGCGAGCAAGCCAATGAGACGCACACCGTCCGAGGACCCGAACACTGCTCAAGTCTCCGAACGGTGTGCCCCTCTTGTGTCTCTCTTGGTCTGGTCTCTCACTTGGGACCTTCCGGCATGAGTGGCTCTACCGGCAAAGCCCCCAAGATCACTGAGACACGCAAGCCCCACCACGACGGCAACGTGGAGACACGGTTGGTGGGGAGTTGATAGCCCTTGCGTGTTAACTTGCTAGTGGTCATATCGAATAAAAAAAACAGTAGGTATTCGTAAGATTTCTTTCAACAAAACCTCCAAATAATAAAGCCTTGATTGAACTCAATACAAGACAGTCTAAACATTTTCCATTCATTCACTAACTAGAGCAGTAGAAAACCGTCACCTCTATTTCGAAGGCAGCCAATAAAAAAAAATATAACTTCGAAATCACGTTTTCCTTTCAATATAAAACCTGTGCAATAGCTTTCATCAAAATGGTAGATAAAATGAATACGACATAACGATGGGTCAACGAAATGATGAACAAACGAACTGGGATTACGAATTGACGAAATTAGGGACTTTATAATCAGTGGTCATGGAAATAATAATGATTTGACCTTTCCGACTATCGTATAAGTATTTATTTGGTCATCTGCTGGGAGTTGTTCTCGATTCGATTCTTGGGTCTGGCAACATCCCGCACAGATAAAAAAGAAGAGAAACTTAACTTATGTATTAAAAAAAAAATGATAATTTTTGCTAAATAAAAGCTAGCTACTCGGTAAACGAATATCTATGTGAAAATTCCGAAGCAATAAAGTTCGATAAGGTTAGGAGGAACGTTTCAACTCTCATGTTTCCCTCGACGAAATTAATTAGCGAAGAAGATGTTCTCTGAAGTCTCATGAAGAACGCGTCATTTTCAAAGCCTTGGTTCCACGAAAGCTGATGCTGATATGGGCATGACCTGTATTGTGTTATTATTCTAACAACGTGGTGGTGTGATTGAGTTATAAGTACATTCAAAAGCCTTTGTTTTGTGTTTTATGTGAGAAAAAAATAATATCGAGCACAGCTAAAGTGTCGAACTCTTCGCCAGTCCAACCACCAATTATAAGTATTCAGTTAATCGAGGCTTTAAATCAAGTGTGAACTGCAATGCAATTCTATAAACATACACAAAGTTTTGGTGCAGTGAGCTGTCAAATTCATACAAATAAGATGGAATGACCGTTCAGACATGCTCGTTTCGTTGTAGACTACATCCATTATTTGCCATAAACGAGGTAATGAGCGATTTCACTTGTAAAATAAAAGAATTATATATAAACGAGCGAAAATGAATTCAAATCAAAGGTGTCAAAAATACTGATTATGCCTTACTGAAATACTAATTCGGCGACAAACTGGGCGATACAGCGACTTGAAAATAAATGTTTAAAACAGCGACTTGAAAATAAAAATTTGAGTTACCTACTAGCTATTCAATATACGATCTGTAAAATAATTCTTGAACGATTATGTTTAACTTTTGACTGATATTTAATTTCAAGAGTGCTGCATTATATCCTAATTGAAGTGTTTTCATTTAATTTTAGGTGAAATATCGAAAATTGTTATACCTAAGATTAAAATGTCTAATAAACTTTTCATACGGGCCCGGTCGTCGGAGCCCCGCCTGGCGGGGCTCCTTCCTATTTTTTGGTTGTTTTAAAAAAATAACCATCAAAGAAAAACACCATCCCTTTCTAACCCAACCTGTCCGAGTCGGGCCCCAAGCCCCAAGCTCGTAAACTTTTAGTCGCCCATTCAGTATATTTTTCGCCCGCTCTAGTATTCTATTCGGTTACTTGCAATTTTAAATGCAAGCTTAGATTAATTATTTCCCACTCTAAGCAGCTCATTTCACTTCTTTTACTAATACTTCATTATCGCCAGTTAAGTTACTTTTCATAAAACTTATTTAACATCGCTCGGTTTAGTAATAAAGTATCTCATTAATAGGCACACAATTAATTTTAATAATTTCCCAAAAAATAAAATAAGATACCTTTGCAGAATGTTGGCTTGGACCCTAAAAGTCAAAAGCGTTACACGCAAGCGAAAATCAAAACTTCGCTTTTTTTAATTTTCGCTTAGGTTAATGTGGTTATATCCTAACTTAATATACGAAAAAATAAGAAAGTGTGTTTGTTTGCATACCTTAATCGCGGAGCCGATTTTAGTCAAAAAATTAATTAAACCCTGGAGATGATTAACCGCTCCAGCCCTGACATGTGAAAATTCCCAAATAAAAAATAAATCTTACGTAATAGTAAATAAACATTAAATTCGCGATAAATGCGCGACACACCGGTGTGTCGCCGGGGCTGGAGCGGAGGCTCATTTATTTATGAAAATCTTTACTACGCGTGCAAAACCGCTGGCTAAGTATCAAATAAATTAGACAACGAAATCAATTTGATAACGCAGTTCAAATTCAAATTCTTCCAAAATTACAGGCCGAAAACGAATAAGGCTGAAATGTCGAATTTCAAAACAGTTACATAGTTACAGTTACTTAGATTTCACGCTAATTCCTCGATGCGAAATGAAACATCAAATAGGCGCGTTTGGCGGAGCTAGGTGTTGGCTATAAATCATGTCAAATAAGCCATTAAGGTAATTTATACGTGGAGAGCGGCCTGCATCGTAAACGAAGCCATGAGGAGCACAACTGTTTGCGGTCGTTCTAATGAAAAAACGTGCTTTTTCTACGAGTTTAGATTTTTACCTTAAGATTTTTAGGCTTGTATGATACACAAGAAAGATTTATTTTTGGTGTTTTATTGAAATATGATGGAAAGCAAAACCGTCTGTGATAGGTACCTATTGCCCCCAAAAGGGTCTAGGACATCAGGTCTGGGTCATCTGTACTAATATAAAGAGGTAAAGTTTGTGAGGTTGTAGGGCGTAATCTCTGGATCTACTACACCGATTATGAAAATTATTTTTGTAAATGATAGCCAAATTCATGAGGAAGGCTATAGGCTATACGGGAACGAGAAATGCCAACGGGAACAGGAAACAACAGGATATACGCGTACGAAGTCGCGGATAAAAGCTAGTTATTTATATAACCAATCATAATGTATCTCTACTGTTGAAGCGGAAATTAATTTCCAATTTAAATATCTAACACGCGTTATTTTATAGTCACTCACACGGCTCTTTATTATTATCTGCATACTTCGTTTAATAAAATTTATGAACACAATAACTTTTCACAATTCACCAAAATTCAATTTTCTATTACAACAATCAAAAACATCCAAGCCTTTAGGTACTTTGCAATCTGTTATATAAACCTAAAACACAAAAGATTATTAATTTCTACTCGTAATTACTTGTTAACATTAAATCCACCAAAAATAATTTCGTTGGTACCCATTCATAAGTCCATAATAGCTTTTCCGAAAACAATATAATCCCGCGAACATTTTGCTGTCAAACGGTGAACTAAACAAAAGACAGGGAGAGAGAGTTGTAGGGTAGATAGGTACGCGAAACTTCCACATCCATTACTCGAACTCTCCAATGGAACATCGAAACTGTGTTTAGGTAACAAAATAAAAGCGTTGTTCGTAAAACAAAGCGTTGCCAGGCCTCCTGAAGATAAAACGCTCGGCGCGCTAGTTTTGACGTTTTCATTTTCCTCACTGTGCGCCGTGACGGATCGCAGGTGCATCACGTTGTTCACAATACGTCACTGCGAACTGTTCCCAAATGACGTTTCATATATCACCGCTTTGAATTTCGCGAGCAAACGGACAAAAATGACGATTGTGACACCTTTGTGCGAGGAGCGATCAATGTATGCGCACACGTGCACCAATTCATACCGTTGTTTGTGTATTGGGAACTATGGAAATAAAACTATTGACAGTTATGTCAATAGTGTTCGGGTATTACCCAAGGACTGTGTACTTCCAAGCTTCCTGATGAATATTCAGTTTGCAGGATTACCTATACAGAACAAACTTGACCACTATGAGACAATAGATACCTAGGTTTATGGGGTAAATAGGTACATGTTATCAATTTCCAACGCGACAAGTGCAAATACGCTAATTGTCTTAAAAAACAAGTCAATTATCCAGCCGTGTTCCTCACTATTATAACGACGCATCGATAAAAAAAACAGCATAAAATGGTCCGGCCGTCGATAAAATCGTAAGCCCCAATTACCTCGGAGGGTAATACATTCAATATTTTCCAAAAACGCTGAAACAGTTCCCGAGTGAGTAATGACCCACTCAGGGGGCTAAAATAAAAATGTCTTTACGAGGTAACTAGGGGCAAACATAAAAAGCCCACAATGTGAGTTTCGCATTAGTCCTATAAATCGTAAGGACGATTATATTTTTGATGTTATAAAATTGGCCCACCGGCGTTCCCGCCATCCAAGTTTTTACAGCCCAATCATATAACTGCAAAATGCCGCGGAACCGAGATTTTTTGTGTAATTTGATGATTACGGTAAAAAGTTTAAGGCGCAATCAAACATTTAGGTGCCATCTTTATTTACATTCTGGTAAATTCAACGTATTACGTTTCTTTTTGAATCGTTATAAAAACTTATGTAAATTGTGGTTGTGTGATGGGGATTGTGATTGGCATAAGAAACTTTCGAACCTTTCAATTCGTTTCACAACTACACTCTTTTGCAAAAAAAACGGGCACCTAAGGAAATTTACGTTCTAAGGTCGATTTTAGTTAATTAAATGAAATTTATTTCTTTGACGTAGTCTGTATACTTATAATCGTGTAAATTAATGCGCGTGAAGTGAATTCGAGCAATTAAAAGAAAAAAAAACGATGGATTCTTTAAAATCGATGTACACGCCCAAACAATAAAAAGTGGTCGGCAATAAAGACAAGTTGTTTTTTACTTTTTTTAATTAAATAAAGTTACAAATGTAAAAACCTAATAACGAGTGTGACCTCCTCTTGCCAAAATCACAGCTTGAATCCTTCTGGGCATGCTTTCCACGATGTTTTTAATAACGTTTTGAGGAATACGTTCCCACTCTTCTGCAATGACTCTTTTTAGCTCCCTGATGTTTTGTGGAGCAGGTTGCACTGATCTTACCCGTCTCTTTAGAACATCCCACACATGCTCAATTGGATTGAGGTCAGGACTTCGAGCTGGCCAATCTAAACGACGGATCCCAACTTCTTGCATGTACGCTTCCACGTCGCCAGAACGGTGCGGGCGAGCATTATCGTCCATAAAAATGGAATCTTCCCCAAGTGCAGTCAATGTGGGTTGTGCATATGGAATTAGGACTTCCATTATGTACCGGTGTGCATTTAATGTTCCATTTTCTATGAAAACTAACTCCGTACGCTCCGTCGAATTAATTGCTGCCTAAAACATAACGGAGCCTCCGCCATAAGGAGTGATTTCTTCGAAACACACTTCCGCATAGCGTTCCCGTGGTCTTCGCAGCACTCGCCGGCGTCGGTCCTCTCCACACAAAGAGATTCTAGCTTCATCAGAAAACAATACTTTATTCCAGTCCTCCAGAGTCCATGAAGCACAGTTCCGAGCAAACTGAAGTCGAGCAACACGGTGCTCACGGAGTAATTTAGGGCCCCGAGCTGGGCGGTAACTCTTGATATTGGCAGCCAAAAGCCTCCTCCTGACCGTCCACAAGCTAACTTCTACTCCTCTTACTTCTTCAAGGCTCTTCTTCAGGTCCACACTTGACGCCTTACGATTACGCAACGCCTGACTCACCAAAAAGCGGTCATCTCTTGGTTCTGTGCATCGTTTTATTCCCGAACCGGGTCTTCTTTTGACCGAACCAGTCTCTTGATACCGTTGCCAAGTCCTCTGCACAGTTGAACGACTCACATTTAGCCGCTGAGACACGTAAGTTTGCGAACAACCTTCTTCAAGTAGGGCTATAATTTTACCGGTCCTTATCGCTTTATCACTCATATCAAAAAGTGGTATTTAATGTAAAAAGAAAGATTAAATTGTTTAATTTGCATAAAATATCCAAAAAGTTTTAAAATATCGTAATCAGTTAAAAATCGTTTCAGCAATTCGCGCCATTAGTAAAGCAATTTTAGAATAATCCACAATAATCATTATTTTTCTTTTAATAATTTAAATTTGGAACGTAAAGAATCATGCCAGGATGCTTCAAAAAACATGCCAATACATCGTCAAATTAACAAAACCTATTTCTTGTTCTTCTTCATTGAAGTAGAGAAAAAAATCTAAAGTGCCCGTTTTTTTTGCAAAAGAGTTTACATATATTATGTAGCGACAAGAAATACACATGGTTCACTTTTAATAGGAGTAGGTCATTAATAACTTTTCTAGATCATTTTCCCTTTATAAGTTATCCTAACAAAGTAATCTACAGGCCAAGTAAATAGCATTTTTGTTTATTTCGATTCAGCGGTGCCCACTTAAATATTAGGTACCTATTTCGCTTTTCCCCCGACCCTTAGTACCGGACGACGCGATGTGGAATTCCTAATTTCCTTTCCCAAATGTAATTTGTTTCTTTACCTCATTAAGGGCTATTTCAAATTAGGAAGAATCCAATTATGGGTATTAATGAATAAAATGATTCCTGATGAAAATAGACTTCGATGGCTTCTTTTTCAAATTTTATAAAAGAGTAGACGATGAAAAGTTCTAAGTAACATTTTACTTCTCGATCATTTAAAGTTTCAAATAGGAGAACAAAGCATGCTTTGTTTCTTTCGAATAATGTTTTACTCTAAGATAAATCTAAAGATTCCGTGCATTCCGCGAAACGCCACAAAGAATGTAAATACTTTAATGCAATTTCAGATAGCCTGAAACGTAATTCAATTTAAAATATACTTGTTTTGACTCAGAATGCTACTATAATTTATTCTTAACGTGACCTATCACAAAATGTTCTCTAACTTTTTCAATGAAGTACCTATATACAACGTCTAACAGAATAAACGTAGAACCTGAAAAGTGTTATTGTACTTATCATTCGTAATTTCGGAGATGGTCCCATAGTAAAAAATGTTCATAAATCTGGGGGCCTACCACAACCTCTTAAAACAATATTATTTTAATATTACTTTGTAATTTCTGTTGTTGCATTTTCAACTCTCGGCGCTGATCCGAGCGTTGAAAATGCAACAACAGAAATTACAAAGTAATATTAAAATAATATTGTTTTAAGAGGTTGTGGTAGGCCTCCAGAGTACAATTACACCTCTTCAGGTAATAAACGTTTATTCCTTTACACGTTGTAGATGCTTCAAACACAATTGTATAGTTTATGTTATCAATGTTTTTTTTTTTAATAGTCAACACATTCGTCCATCCCGGACTTTAACACGTCCTAATCTCCCAAGAACGCAGCAAGGTAAGGGTTCCACAACATCGCAGGTGTGAACTTGACATATTCCCGACTCGAGCAAAAATGGCGCGGATAATCCCTTACCCGCGCAGAAGCTGGCTTGAGTGGCAGCCTTATTATTTGTACACGTTTTCGGCCCACCAACAGTACTTCGTGAGTGTCATATTAACCCTCTATGTTCCCTCCGTATTTATCCTGTTTCAGATTAAGGAAAAGAGAGTATTTGATAACAAACGAAATGATTAATGTAACGGAAAAAGATTGCAGGAATTTCGATGCCATTAGTGGAACAATGGCGGCAGGTAACGTCTTTCGCAATGCTTCGTGAATGTACCTCAGGAATCTTACTTACTTCCTTATTTAGTTTTGTTTGTGAAAACAGGAAAATGTGGATTACTTTGTTATTTATATTAATGATGATTTTGTCAACAAATCATTTGGAATACCTGGATGAGTAAACAGAGCCTCATTATTTTAATGATTCACAACGTATTCACATAAATATTGAACCTGTAAAACTCTGTTGCTAAGCCTTCTCTGTATATCATGAATCGTAATAGGTAGATAGTTCATATTTTGGTGGAGTGTGTATTTCTATTGCTTCTATAACAACAAATAACAAAATTAAAATTTATGATGGTGGATTTCCTTGCCTCACACCTCCAGCTATTGGAAATACTTCGTCGGCTGATTCGGCTGAGAGATTGAATAATGTTAGAAATTATACATAGTTAGGGCAATTTATATCATTCAGAAACCAGACAAACATAGAAATAGAAAGTTGAGTGGCCTTGTGCTAGGAATAGTTATTTATGATATTAGTGCGGTAAGTTGGTTTTTACAAACGAGTAGACGAATGTAAGCACGAGACGAAGTCGAGGGCTTACCATAGTCACGAGTTTGTAAAAACCAAATCCGCACGTGTGTCATACAACGTTTTTCGACACATTTGCGAGAAAATATTACAATAAGTAATGAAACAAACTTTTTGTCTCTAGAAATCAGTCGGAAAGTCGCAACAATCTTTGACGTTTCTAATATGAAAATGGCGCGAATTTGCAAAGGGCGCCACATGCGCGTGGTGAAAATTAGAACCACATACTTTATTTATCTTCTCTCATTTTCTCTATTATATTAAAATGAGACAAACGTATGCAGCAAAAGCGCTTCCAAGGAGGTTCGATTATTTAGCTTATTTATTCTCGTGATGTGAAACTCCTTGGTGGAATTCTTATTAATTTTTATGGAAATTAAAAAAAACCGTAAAGAGTACGCACGGCGCTATACAACGGAGTTTGCGGTAAAATATGTACTTAGGTGAGAGTACCTACTTTGCCGCACGCTCCATTGTGTGGTGCATAATTTTTAACTTTCGAACAATGCATACAGGCTTCGTAAATGCATTTTTTGAGCAAATGTGTTGAAAAATATATTACGAGTATATTGGACCCATATATAGAGATATTCAAAAGTAAACACCTTTCTGTGACAGCTAAGAGAAAAGTTTATCTTGCCATCTCTCACGTATGAATGCCAGACTTAGCATTGATTCGAGAACATCTTCTAAAATTGAGAACGAGTCAAAAGGGAATCGAAAGAAGTATGTTGGGTATAAGGTGTGCTAAAATACCGTAAAAGAGCAGAAGTTACGACAAAGGTGGAAAATATAATAAAGAAAATAAATAAGACGGTTGAAATGGCGATGGATAGGACACATGACAAGGGACAGCAGGATAAATGAGTGGAATGTAAACAGCTGAATGAGGCCTCTTATGTCACGCTGGCCACTAAACCGGGAAATCAGATGTCCTAGATTTTAGGACATGCTGCATGCTGCTGTCCGACCTAGATTATAATATAAGGGTTCCAAAAAATGCAAGTGCTTGAATTTATGTAGTATCAGTTCGACTCTCAAAACGGTAAAGGAACACATCGTAACGAAATTGGGACCAACCCCCGCCCACACAAAGAAGCGGTTTGAATCCCAGTTGTGGCAGCTGCTTTAAAATAGATCATATTGCAATAGCTAGAAACTCATTATTTGTTGATTAACTAATACAGACTATATGTAGAGTAGTTTGGAACGTTATGTTGCTACAGTTAATACGCGTAATGCATACGTAATTAATTCAAGGAAATTACTATCTAAGAGATAGTTGTGGCAATGGAAATTCCTATTCAAATAACTTGTAAACAACATTATGTAGACAAGTGGTCTATACATTTTTTGCTAGTTACCTAATAATACTGATTGTTTTAATACTCAACAAAGCTTTTTAGGTATAATTTCTATATAAACCCCACAAGATTGTAGTAGCAATGACCATAATGGCGAGTCAGAACTAATTTTTGTTTTATTTATTTACAAAAGCCCGCAAAAACTTACTTTTATTTTATTTTTTTATCAATGTATGTTTTCCCACTGCCTGGGCACAGGTCTTCCCCAAGCCTTCCATTCTTCCCTGTCTTCCCTGTGTGTTGCCTTCTCCGACCAATCCGAATGGATGTTTTCCCACTGCTGGGCACAGGTCTTCCCCAAAGCCTTCCACTCTTCCCTGTGTCCAACCAATCCGTCATGAACGACTTCTTAATTTGATTACGCAATATCAATTGTTTACGGGTGATTACTTAAAATGCGTTTATATGAAATAGAATAAAAGAAAAGAAACAAGCTGTGTCTCATTTCTTTGCCTAGGTAATTCACTAACAGGCTTTAAGAGATCGCCTTAGTTAGAAAAGATAACTTTCCTCTTCCAAAAGATTTCGTAGAATCACAGACCTCGATTTAAAAAAAATACCAATTGTCCTTAAATTCTTACTCAATGCAAGAACAACTGCAGACGTACGTTAGTTCCAGACGTACGTTAGTCGCTGCGCCTCTCAGGAACTGACGCTCCTGGGCAAGGCGCAGTGACTGACGCCTGCGGACAGCGAGCAATAGGTAGCTCGCTGTCCGATCAGGTCAGGCCAGAGTCGACGGCGCGTTTCACTCCAAACGCGCCGTCAGCAACGAGCAGTCAGCAACGGAGACGGGGCCCGCCAGGGCCAGAGCCTGCCAGGGTTGCGGAATATGTTCGAAAGAGTTACCGTGGCCCTGGGAAGAAAGGCACTAGGAGGACTAAGGGTGGGTTTTAGTCAGTAAAAGTCTGACACTCCCTGCCGCTCCACCCAGAGCGGGAGGGGTCATTTGGTGATTTCCCATCCTATAAAAAAAAAAAAAAAAAAAAATGCAAGAACAAACTTTGGCACATTCATGTACGAATGAAAAATACAAACGTGGCAAAAATGGTAATGGGACATGTCATTAAAATGTACGTCGCATTTTATAATTATGCAGGCCATAGAGTCAATGACGAACTGATAAGACAAACGAAATACGTCATCATCATATCAGCGGAAAGACGTCCATTGCTGGACATAGCCCCCCCAAGTGTCGCCACAACAACCGGTCCTGTGCGTTTCGCATCCATCTGCTACCCGCAACCCTCACCAGGTCATCGGTCCACCTTGTGGGAGGCCTTCCAACGCTGCGTCTTCCGGTACGCGATCGCCACTAAAGAACTTTTCGGCCCCAACGACCATCTGTTCTTCGAGCAATGTCACTGCCCACTGCCACTTTAGTTTGGAGATCCTTCGGGCTATGCTGGTAAGCTTGGTTCCCTTGCCCTCCATAGGTAGTTACATTCTTGCAAGACATAAGATTCAGTATTGTCTTAGTTTAAAAAAGCTCGAGGAGACAGTTATGTCTGGACAATGCCACAATGCATCTTCATCGGAATTGTCTATTCATTAACAAACATACACATCTACTAAAGGCTACTGAAGCGTGATATTGGAAGTAATGGATCTAAAAATATACTTGGCATTACACTATTTCAATTAAAAACTCTATTACTGATATTCCTTAGATATAATTTCGCATCTAAGAATTGACTTCGCCAATGTGTCTTGTCTTATATTTGAAATTTTCCATTACCATACCTTCTTAACGGAAAACACCTTGACAAGCAAAATTTTTCCATAAAAATTACTTAAGTCCCAATTTTCCGCCACGTCAATCTAATTTTCTGAGCCTTTGACACATCAATACAATGCTTACATCTTACAAGAATATTTAAAAAAAAACAAAAGACGTATAAAAATAAAAAAGGTATACATAAAATCTTAACTAATGCGAATCTGCATGTTTGTAATGTTTTTTTTACTATTGATAGACACGCGTTTGCCCACTATCTCACCTGATGGTAAACGATGATGTGGTCAAAGATGGAGCACGCTTGCCAAGAAGTAACCTATTTACTCTTGACTTACAGACTCCGAGGTTGTTGTTATCAGGAAATAGACCCTAGCAGGGAATTCCATTCCCTGACTGTACGTAAGGAATGTGTTCCCAAAACGCTTCGTGCGTGTAGGTGCTTGTGGGTGGGGTAATTAATGGCATAACAGATTCGGATTTTTATCACAAGAGTCGACCATGACCTGGAGAAGACATTAGGATACTTTTTTCCCAGTATACATTTTATAATTTCATATGGAAGAAACCGCTTGCAGAAGCTAGTCCTTGGCGGCGGCGACCTCACGCGTCCGGCCCTGGCTCAATCCATGGTCCGGAGCGAGGAGGCATGGGAAGCCGTCACCTCCTTCTGCGAAGCAGTAATGCTAGTGAAGGAGGAGGCGGGCCGCGTGAGGGAGAGACAACCCTCACACCCCAGCCGCCGCAACATAGGGAGACGTACAGGGCGTCGAGAGTCGCTGGGCGATTCCCGGCCACCGTAGGCGCGGGTCTGCGGACGGCGAGCGTTGGGTGACTCGCCGTCCGATCAAAGCCAGGCCCGAATCGACGACGCGTTGTGTTCCACGCGTGCCTCAAAGAGATGTCAGCATAGGAGAAGGGACCCGTTAGGGCCAGGGTTGCGGATTTCGTTCGAAAGAGTTACCGCGGTCCTTGAAAGCAAAAGGCACTACGAGGAGCACGGATGGGTTTTAGTCAGTAAGAGTCTGACACTCGCTCCCGCTCTACCCAGAACGGAAGGGGTCATTTGATGATTTCCCATCAAAAAACAAAAAAAAAGAAGCTAGTCCTACGAAGATCCATCCTCCAGTACCTTGTATAGGCTGTTTTTCATATTAGGAGTTTTTGAAAAGGGTCTTGTATCAACGGCTGAAACCTAAACCGTCTTCAACTGGCCTTTTATGGAAACTGGCAGATTTAACAACAATTTTATTGTTACTGGGCATACCCTTTTTATATATTTATTTAGACAAATAGAACACTATTTTGTTTGTCGCTAAGAAATACTTGCTTAAACAAAAGGATGCCAATTTATTTGTTTAGGAAGTAAAATATTTGTGGGTTTTTCTTACACCATTTGAATTGATCATGTTTTAGAAATTACTATTCATACAAACTTTCAATTCCTTATTTGTCGTAATGAATGAACCGATTTTACCCCAACATAGTCACTAGTTGGGCAAAGGCTAGGCAGATGTTGATGATGATGAATGAACCGTTTTTTTATGAAATAAAAATATGTATCCTGCTTATGCGTACGTAGGAAGCTACGTAGATACGCATAAGCAGGATACATAGGTCTAAAAATGTATCAGAAAACATTATCGAAAAATAGTGTTACAGCTAAATTCGACCGATTTTTTTAAAAAAAATTGAAACGGAGTTTTCTAATTATCTTTTTTAAATAAGACATTCCGAAAATGTCCTTTAATAACTTTTTAGACTTATGTCCTGCTTGAAGTTTAATTAAAATCGGTTCATTCATTTCGAAAAATAAGGACTTCAAAGTTTGTACAAAATGTCGTACGTCGTAAATGCTCTTAATACAGAGTTAACCTTTATTCAATTTTTTTTTTGTTATTTAATAAGTACGAATCTAGTAATCCGCATAGGTTCACTAGATTCAGATGAAAAGACATCGTTTTAGAGATTCTAATCTAGGGTCAACTAAGTTAGGGTTGGCATCCAGTCTAACTGCCCATCCAGTATACTATTGTAGTCTTTGTGCCCATCTGACCATCACAACTCACTACAAGTACTGATAATTCCACACACAAAAAATCTCAAACAAAAAACTACACGAATCACGCGACTATTCAAAATACGAACTATAGTGTGGTGTAACATGTCGCGTCCGTATTCCGGCTATCGATACTCGGTGGCGAGCGCGTTCGTATCGCTTGCCCTAGGTGATTTGCATAAAGCTGCGCGGACAACGTTTTGGCGTCAGTTCAGCTTGTATCTCATTAGCATAACTGCTCAATTATTTTGTGCGGAATAGTCACTTTACAGACAAATTTTGGTTTTGCGCTACGTCGAGCGTCCTATTGAGCGGTGCCACTAAAAATGTCTGGTACAATCTAGACGTATGCCAAGTGCGTCGGATATAGAATTAAATTCGAGTTACGTTGGTTCGCTTGGCGCACTTACAGTTGCGAGATATTTAGGTCTTCAGATTAAGTTTTATACGATTTTGTCCCACTTTTGCAGAAGCAGCTACAAAGACTTTGTCATAAATATTTTGAACTGAAATCTTATATTAAATCAAAAAAATATCTGTCGGTAAATATAGTGTCGGAACAACGAATTTTTAGTATTATAGTATACCCTATCACATTTCAAATATCACCCTGAAAACTCAGCACCCTATTGACTGACTATCTAAATTACCCTTCATCCAATGAAACCGACGCAATTAGCAAATGTTTGTTTAAATGCGAACCGAATAAACAGAGTCCGTTTAACTCCCGCGCGGATTAAAGTCGATGTAGTTTTCCAATTAACTTGTAAATGTTGCCATACCCCAGCAGATGACAATAGGCCTTTGAATTTTGTCTGATGGCAACCCCGCCGCATAAATTGAGACGTATTGTGCTGTCAAGCATGTTTGTTTGGAAGGAAAATATTAACTTCGCACGCAATTAGTGAGACAAAGGACTGGTGACAATTTGCATATTTTGGAAATGTTAAACGAAGAAAATTGAACGCGCCCCTGTATTTTTGTGGGTGTCACCTTGTCACACTGGCAATTTAAAAAGGTTTGTGCCAAGAGGTTATTCAATACATACACTAGTATAAAATTTAATAACTTATCCTTGTCTGCTAAGATAACATGTTATCATATCTGGCAAGCATGTTTAACATGACAATTTTCCTTTTTATAATACCTCCTTGCTTGCGCAAACTCATAAAGCAGTGTTTTGTATGGAGTTTCCTGACTAAAACTAAATGGATTAAAACTGTTTATCGCCATACGGCCCAGGCAGACGCTAGATTTTCTCTGTCTTTGCAAAACAGGTTCCGCCACGGCGGCGGCGTAGGCGAAACGGCAACAACGGCAACGGCCTTTGTGACATCCAACCGTCGCCATTTTAATTTATTTTCAAAATAGCGGCGCACAATAAGCATGTGTATGTATGGGAAGACATTATTACGACGACATTACCCTTAAATATCTCTAAATATTTTTTAAAGGCACCATGTTGTTAACATTTTTTCTTTGTTTTAGTAACCTCTACCTGTGATACCTGTGATTTTGGGAAAAAATCAAAATCGCGACGGGGAGATATGCCACAAAGGTTCTACCCCCTTTATCATCAAACCAGCCGAAAGATGTCCACTATGTACATAGGACTCCCCAAAATGGGAGGGGGGTTACCATAATCGCCACGCTTGGCAGGCGGGTTGGCGATATCGCAGTGTAGCTGTTGCAATGCAGCTACAGAGAATGCTGCTACCCATTCTCTGTTAAGTCCCTTAGTCGCCTCTTACGACACCCACGGGAAGTGACGAGATGGTGCTATTCTTTTACATCCGACACCATACGGAACACGTCCGACACCATACGGAACATCTATCCCCTTTATGTCTGACACTTATTGGCCAGTGGGGTCGTCTTAATTTTTTTTTTTTACTATATCTGCTCCACGGCAATCTGTTGTACACAACAATAAGCCACTGCTTTGTCTGATATTTTATATCCGTTTAAGGCTTTTAGCTTGGAGAGACACTTCTCAGATGAGTGTCTCTGTCCATCCTGATGAGAGGTCGTCTTAATGTCGCAATTTCTGTCGTAGTCTAAACTCGGCTTTACACGTGTCTAGAGCCCTTTTGAAGAGGTTATAAATACTCAACAGTTTTTTCCAAAACCATTATTATATATTGTGACTACTGGTATTCCTGAATATTTGTTCACTGAGCGAATCGACATAATAATGGCCATTACGGTCGAAACTTTATCATTGATTATAAATTGAAAAGGTGGTGTGCGGTGGTCAATATTGTAAAATGGTTGTAGCAACCGCTGATGGTCACGCGTCAGTGGATGTTACTGATTTTATTGAATTTTATTATATTTGTATTACTAGCGAATACTGAACAGTTACCCACAGAAATTTTATTTTATTGTTTGAGGTGACAAAAACCGCCAGCGACATAAAGGATTAAAATATATGATACAGAGTTTGGTCGAAAGATAAAGCAGCATATTATTCTTCGATTGCCGCCTTTTGGTCTTTGTTAGAAATAACTGAACAAATTAATTAAACTACGTATTTCAAATTTAATTGAGAACATTGTTTAGTTTTCTTGTTGTTTAGATGTTTAGCGTGTTAGGTTAAAAAAGCGTACTATTCCATTGGTGAATTTTTAACAGACAATTTAAATAAATTATAATTAGGTATTTTGTTGTGCGAGTCAATTTCCGATTTATTTAATTCCAATTCTATTTAAAGGTATCAATAGTATTTAATTTAACTTCAATAATAATTTAAATAACACAATGCATGATTTTTTTTTTAAATTTACCTACATTTATGTATCCAAAATTTGTATGCCTATTAGGTTAAACACAGCAATCGTGACATTGGAATTAGACCATAATTATTATATTGTACCTTGTGTTTTACAAATAAATAATTTGAATTGAATTAAATTGTAAAGCTGATCAATTTAAAATTAATGAAAGTGTGATATCTGCACTTTATCTATTGCATCGTTTGAAGTGGCCTTTGTACCATGATTACTTGCTACGTAACGCTACGACGTAGCACCGGACTACGGCGTAGCACCCAGCACCGGTGTACATACATAGCTGTATGAGCTCAAAACTATAGTGACTTTTAGCTTTGATAAAAACGATAGTTTTTATTTTTTTATTTATTCATAAATACCATGTTTTTATTATTCTTAAACAAGGCACACAATTAGACCCCTGGGGTCTGTCTTAGCATGCCATGGCCTGAGATTTGATCAACGCGCTATTAACCGTTAAGTTTTAATCAGGTTGATGTAATGTTCTTTCAGCTTGCGCTTTTTGTTTTTACTGTTCATTGAGTCTCTAATGTCCACAGGTTACGGTTAGTTACGGTTAGTGTAGTTTTAGTTATATGTATGTATCTATGTATTTTTAAACGTATTTTTTTTCCTCTGTTTGTCTTTCCTTTGTTGCACACCTGCCATGTTGTCCCTGCACCAACCTAAGGTCGACTGGTAGAAAACGCCTAAGGCATTAAGTCCGCCGTGTTTTTACTAGCACATAAAGTTTTATTAAATAAATAATCCTAACTTAGAAAGTACCTTAATTAATTTGTTTTATACGTTGTCTGTAAGTATTAAATGTATCGCAAATTAACTGTATTTTTTGTTAAATTATATGCTAATATGGATTACTGTTATCAATTTAATATTTACTAAAACATTAGCGGTATACATTGAGATTTTAATCAAAATATTTCTATGAAACACATAAAATCAGTTGACGAATTTGTCACCACATCAACAAAATTGACATTAATATAATAATTGGAATACCCGTGGCGTCCCTCGTGTGATGTTATACCAATCGGTATCATAAATTAACTTACCTAATTAACAATTTCAATAATAACCCACTTTCGGGATTTTGTGGTATTTCGCTTTCAACACAGAGTATTCAAAACATTTTATATTACAAAAAGCGGTTAGTCTGCAAAATTTAATCAATGTTTTTTAATCGGCTGTATTTTTTAAAACAATCATAATAATATTGTAGCACAACTTTAGGGTTGGTGAAATAATTTTAATTCATAATCAATAAGCTCTTAACCGCGGTTGTTCTATCTGTCTGTGTACCAAATTCTGAAATGCAATCTTTCGAAATACTATCATACGTGGGATGTTAAATTCAGAACGCATAAAAATTATAAATGAGTGATGGATGTATGAACGCAGCGATGAGTGAGCGAGAGAGTATGTGTGTGAAAGGGAAAGAGGACTGACATTTTTTACGACGAAAACAAGAAGACGTAATTTTACGAAGACAAGGAGTTTCAAAATAAAAGAAGGTTTCTAGCAACGAAAAGTCTTTATTTGGGTCTACCACATACCCCCTACACACACATACTCGCATAATTATATATTTTGCTATGTTGGTGAGAAATACACCTTACCTACAGCTTTCCATAAGGCGTGATCGCGGTCAAGAGCTAGCCTATTCATAAATAAAAATGAAATAAAATAAATAAACTACTTTTTTTTTTTATTATTCTTTTACTGATCCAATAAGGATTTTGTTTCTCACGGCAACATAGCATCAATCTGAAGACCAATTTATATAGGCTGTTGCTCGAAAAATGCGGGATTTCAGTGGGTTGCAAACGTGGAAAAGCTTAGAGGAATAAACAATTAAAATAATGAGTGTTAATTTAATAGATGACCTGAAAACGAATACTAAAATAATCACTAACATATTCCGCGACAAATATTTAACAATGAGTAACACAGACCCCCTCCCCTCCTACCCCTACCAATCTCGTGTGAGCTCCCCGAGATGAATGGAAGCGATTCATCTCTCTCTCGACCAGTCTCCTTAATCTCATCTACTAACATCCCACAGTTGCATCTGAAGATACGGCTCTAAGTACGAGCTTGGTGCACCTAAAGTAGGTTTTACAGTTTTTCTGAAAGCGTATTAAAGAGATGGATAGGTTTATTTATAGGATAGATTTTCTGGTGAAGATATGGAGAATAATCAGGCCAAAAAATTTGAAATATCTGTTTTATACTAGCTTTTCCAAGCGGCCAAAGCGTGGCGTCACGTAAAATCTCAACGTTTTATTTTTTGTTTACGTGTCAAAATAAAAATCCGTGTCAATAATTTGGTTAATTTGGTTATTATAACCTGGTTATCTAACAGACGGCCTAGCAGCGTTTTTCGGGAAAATACCTTATTCTACGGAAACCCACAAAAAGCCCAGAAGCTTAGCTGCAACCACAGTGACCTGAAAAATACTAACACTCCTGCCTTCCATTCTAAAAAGATACCTTAGACTTACGACTCACAAGGGAAAGAGCGAAATAATCTTTTTCGTAAGAAGAAACCAGCTTTACTACACATAAATTCAGGTTTTCTTAGTTGATGTTTATACTACCCGCACTTACAGACGTCGATTAAGGTTAATGATTCCTTATCTTAAAGATATAATGGAGCTGCCTTTCTATTCTTGGCTAGCGATATAAGACTTACTTAATTGATATATTGTAGCCTCACCTTTAAAATAACTGTTGTACTTACTAGGGCTGCCACAATTCATGTTTGCTCACAATGTTTTGAGATGAAATAAATATTTTTGTTGATGTTTTTACTGTAAATTTTCATCATCATCATCATCATCATCATTTCAGCCGAAAGACGTCCACTGCTAGACATAGTCTTCCCCCAAGTGTCGCCTCAACAACAGGTCCTGTGCGTCTCGCATCTATCGGCTACCAGCGACCCTCACCAGGGGGTCGAGTCTACTATTGCAATCGTGTCTCAATGACCGCTCATTGATCGAATATTTGACAACTTTGACAGTTTTTGTATGGGAAATGTGTCATAAGTTTGACGTTATACGTCAAAAATCGATCATTGACCGGTCATTGAGACACGATTGCAATAGCAGACTCGACCCCCTGGTCATCGGTCCATCTTGTGGAAGGCCTTCCAACGCTGCGTCTTCCGGTACGCAGTCGCCACTCCAGAACTTTTCGACCCCATCGACCATCTGTTCTGCGAGCAATGTGCCCTGCCCACTGCTACTTCAGCCTGTAAATTTTACTGTTGAAATATTAATGTCTGACCTGGTGTTGGTCGCGGGATAAGCTGGATGTGAGAAGCACAGGCCTGGTCAACGTGGTGACGCTTGAGGGAGGCCTAAGTCCAGACGTGGCAGTGTTTTGGCTGAAACGTTGCCTATTATGATGATATTACGGAATTTGTTCGAAAGTGTCACCGCGGCCTTGCAACGCAAAGAGCACTAGGAGGAACACGGATGGGTTTTAGTCAGTAAGAGTCTGATTTCTCATACTTATAAAAAATATGATAGCTAGTTCCAAATTCATCACATCTTGAATAAAGTTATAATAGAGAGGTTGTTAGAAAGGCTACGGCCCGTTTTGTTTGAAAAGATTACCGATAGATACCGAAACGAGTCGATTCGTTTTTAATATGTTTAAATGTAAGACAGATTCTGACGTCAATTTGACTTATGTCAATAATTTGCAAGTACCTCTTTATGACATACGAAACATATTAGTGGTGAAGGTACACTGCTTGCAATGTGGAATCTAGAGGACGTAGGTTGCAGTACTCGTAGGTAGGAGTAGCAAAAACATCCGTAGAAATCCTTGTCTCAACATGATTCGACGTTAGTATACTGATGTAAGAAAAACACCTAACACCACATTAAATGGGTAAATAACTTACCAATATTTTCTATTCAGCTAATATACTGCTAAGCATGCAGTCCAAGGTAGGCTTGCAGTATAGGGTAAAGTGTTATTTGGTTTAGTTTATCTAGAACCCTGGAAACTGGACTTAGATCTGGTTGTTGGCAATAAGATCGCCAGTATATCCTGGGACTTAAACATTACTGACGAAGTGAAGGTGCACCTCTGTCTAACCCTATGGAGAATACAGGCTTGCTGTTATGTTACACAAACTCAATTCTATCTCATATCCGATATACTAAACTCATAAGGATTTGATATTGATAAAGTTACTTTATACCAAGAAAATATATTCGATATCTTTATTATTCCAACATGGTTTCGACACAATATTATACGAGCATTTTCTAGACTCTTTTGTTCCAGCGTCAGGTTACTAAGAGCTTGTTTAGATGAGACGTCGGCGTCGGCGCGAACTGACTAACGCCTTACTGAAGTTCTAGGCGAAAGAATATGTTCAACGAGGCTCGTCGCGCTGTCATGCGGAGTGAAAGTTACACATTGGGGTAACTTGCGATTAGATCACATTTTTCCGATTTTTCTGAAGAAAATTGGTTACAACATTTAATGAGAATTTGGTATGCTGTGATTTTGAAAACACCCTCCTCCAAGCTTTCATAAGGGGTGACACGTGAATGCAAAAAACTTCGAGCCAATTTATTAGCATTTTCCGATTCATTTCATTCGCATTCATTCAGTCGCAATCTGTTAAAAATGTTGGAAATATAACACTTTTTAACAGTTTGCGACTGACATGCGAATCTTAATTTTATAACACAGAGTCCTCCAGTCGTAGTCTTTAGTTGTTTTAACTAAATCACGTTTTGAATTAGAATGCGGAGGTTCCAGGTGTGTTCATATCGCGATGGGAGTAGGTATATTAATTGTTCTGGAACGTCTGGAAACCTTAAACATTATCTCTTCTTTCCGTAATAAAATATAACCTCGTATAAAGATAGGTACTGTCTCTCGGATATAAACTGCTTTAACTCACTCATCATCATCATATCAGCCGAAAAACGTCCACTGCTGGACATGGGCCTCCCTCAGCTGGAGGGGGTTTCCCATAATCGCCACACTTGGCAGGCGGAAGCTATTGCAATGTACCTACAGACCTAGAATGCTGCTGCCCATTCTCTGGTGAGTCCCTTAGTCGCCTCACACCCACGGGAAGTGATGGGATGGTGCTATTCTTCTACGTCCGACACCATACAGAACAACTTTTCTACTGACTAGCTAGCTTAATATGTGCAAGTAAGTTTGCCACTCTGACTTCGTAAATGTTTACTGAATTATCATGATTTTTACATATGTCAAGCGAGGGTAAAAAGACTGCTTACTACCCTACCTTGAAGTACTAGTTCACTTAATTAGCTTAGTTCTCATATGTTTTTGCCATTACATTAATTGTATGACCCTTAAAAGAGGCTTTGACCTCGAGTTTGTTTCGAAGTTTTATTTGAAGGTCATCTAGAGTAGGTAATTTGTAACCTATTTGTAAAATAAATATCATACAGGTTACATATTTACAATTTATAGCAACTTATTAGTTGATGGTGTAACAGAACTCCCACTTGTCAAATTCTGGTCGAACTTGATTCAAAATCCCTTACTGAACAATCCACAACCACAAAAAAGTGACGTCACGACCCTTCACTTTAAAAAAATAAAGTTTACGACCATTTTATAAAATCCAATCACGAAATACTCAAGCACGTATGGCTCGTAATATATCGGTATTGTATAGTTTAGCTACGTGATACCTCGGACGTAAAGTTGGAAAAGTTTATAAAGATTTCAGTGAAATTGATGTTAGTTCGCCTTTTAGTTCAACTCCATACAATAACTTGTATTGAGAATGAAATGACAAATTGGTTTGGTGACAGAAACAAATCGGTTCAGGGAGTAGGTAAAGGAAATGAGTTTTTTTTAAAGGAATGCTACGTCACTGGTGATAAATATTGTTTGACAGGAAAAATACAGGTAGGTACTTAAATTGTGAGAAACCTATGTCAAGAGGGCCGTATCATTTGATGAGCAAAAACGTTTGTAAATAAAAGGCAGTGCAATGGTGCAATCCCATTGAATTCTATTTCATTTCGGTATTATACAATACAGGCAATACCGAAATGTCACGTGTTCAGTGACAAACTTCAACGACGATCTAAATAATGACGATCATTACCTATAACTGATCGTCAAGAGCCATAGTGGTGGAATGGGAAAGGCTACTGATGAAAATTGTTTAGTTTAGTGGATTGAATAGAATAGAATAGAATAGTTTTTTATTTGCTTAGAATGTAGGTACATAAAAATGGGTTGTTAAAATATCTTTTAGGATCCATGTACATTCTGCCTTATTATAGCATGCTATGTAGCTTTTTCTTTTCAGGATCAACCCTTAGGATTAACCCTTAATGAATCTACTTTATCATCACAAACAGACAGCCTTCCCTAAGCGTTGCCACATGCAGCATCCAGTGCGGCTTCACACGTTAAGCAGCCTCCCGCAACACTCATCAAGTGTCCGCCTCGGCCTTATTCGTACGTATACGTCTTAAAAATATTACAATCCGGTGGCAATGTAGGCGACATTAATACCGCCACAAAAAATCAACGTAGCAGAATCAACAAATGAGACTCGCAGCGCCATCTATCTCGACAGCTGCGAACTAACTGGACAAAATCCTAAATCGCGATATCAGAGTTTACCGTGCGATTAGAACATATGCAAAGCCCGAATATCAACAGTTGGGCAGTTGCCCACCGGACACCAACAACCGTCCGGTCGGAGGATCCTCCCTTTTCAACGGAGGTATGCGGGACTTTACACTCTGTACCAGTACCTCCAAAGCAGTGAAAGAAAGAGCTGCACAGGATTAACCGTCCCTTTAATAGTAATCCCTTTTTCAAGTTGGAATCGCCATGTCATTCCCTGGTCATCAGTCCGCCTAGTTTCATCAAACTTCTAATAAAATGCAAACGACCAAAAACAGGTTGCATATCTTATACTGCTGCTTTTACGTTTTTGTCAATAAAAAAAAACACTCTTTTAATACAAAAATCCAGCCTTCGATTATTTTATCAAAAATCCTCAAAAGTTATAGCACAAGTACTTCACCTGCAATCTTATGTTCACAATGCGTATACTCGCATCCCTGTGAGTGCTCAAGTATGCACTGTATTTGACGTGGAAATACATCGGTACACTGCTTTCAGCACACTGCACACTCAAGAATGGTTTTGGAGATATTCTTAGTGCACTTACGTACCTACTGTTGTGCTTACGTATGCTTTGTGTTTTATTTGTGGGTCAAATCAAAATGAACGCAAGTGTTCCTGAGTACGGTCAACTGCAATGGTCTCATGGTTGTCTCTTGGCTAATTTTTGTTTTTATAAGTCAACGTTTTTGCACTTTATCATTTTCATGCTGATTATACGAGTATAGGGTGACTATTAATTCATTGACTATTCATTCATATACTTCAGAGTGTGAATAACTTTAAATTATGAACAAGTTTTATTTTAAAGGAACCAACATTTGTTCATCATCATCATCATCATAATTCCAGCCGAAAGACAGCCACTGCTGGACATAGGTCTCCCCGTAGTATCGCCACAACCACCCCGGTCCTGTGCGTCTCACATCCATCGGTTACTCGCGACTCTCACCAGGTCATCGGTCCACCTAGCTTTCCAACGCTGCGTCTTCCGGTACGCGGTCGACACTCCAAAACTTTTCGGCCCCATCGACCATCTGTTCCCGCTCATTGATTACACGAATAAAAATCAGTTACTTCCACATTTTGTAGAGTTTTCCAAGGTTGTTCCTATACTAAAAGAGTACAGTCAAGAGTAAATCCATCTCAAATTAAAAAAAAACTGTGTTATCCTCAACAAAAATTGAATTTAAAGTCACCCTTTATACCTACTGATATGTTTGTTGGTTCTTCAAATTATTTGTTACTCTTTGATTTCTGAAATCTCTCTTATTTTATTTACTTAAACTGTATGTACAGCACTGGTTCATAGGCGGACTTAATGCCACAGGCATTATGTACCAGTCAACCTTTAGGTTAAAAAGACAACACATAGTTATATTTTACTAAATTATATATAACTAGCAGCACGCCGCGGTTTCACCCGCGTTATTCCCGTTCCCGTGGGAACATGTGGATAAAATATAACCTATGTTACTCCCTAATAATGTAGCTTTCCATTGGTGAAAGAGTTCTTGAAATCGGCACAGTAGTTTTTGAGTATATTCATTACAAACATACGCACACACAAAATTACAAATCTTACCTCTTTATGATATTAGTATAGATTAGTATAGATATCTATATCAAATTTTCAAGTTGTTATACAATTGAACAATATAACATTCTTTAAATTAGTCTTCGTTTACCTGACCGATACCACAGTAACGCAAACTGTACATTAATATACCGCAATGCAGTGATCGCCAGCACCATCATTGTATTAAAAGAACAATACAAGTAAATTCTCCGCCTCAGTAGTTTATTTCTGAAGAATTAAATCGTTATTTTTCCTCGGAGAGTCTTTTGTCCTTTTTAATTATTTCTCATGTTTATTATTTTCATACCGATCAGAGGACCAAACAAATTGGCTCTGCTACTTTTTCCTCTGAGTAAAAAGGAATAATGAGAGGGTATTCTTTGCGGAGCGTGTTCTGTCGGTAGAACCTTTTACAAAAGGGTGAAGGTTTTGCTTCTGTTTATTAACTCGTCTTGAGTATTATGGGAATTGTAATTATTAAGAAAGAAATATAGATGACTTTTATTGATTTATTTGGTATCCTGTCAAAATACATAGGTACCTAGTACCTAATTATAAAAAAAACCGGCCAAGTGCGAGTCGGACTCGCGCACAGAGGGTTCCGTAACATTACCTATCTATAAAAAAAGCGTTTGCTGTATGGGAGCCCCACCTAAATATTTATTTTATTCTGTTTTTAGTATTTGTTGTTATAGCGGTAACAGAAATACATCATCTGTAAAAATTTCAACTGTCTAGCTATCACAGTTCATGAGATACAGCCCGGTGACAGACGGATGGACGGACAGACAGCGGAGTCTTAGTAATAGGGTCCCGTTTTACCCTTTGGATACGGAACCCAAAAAAATAGAAAATATGTGCAATCGGGATATAAGGGGGAAAAGAATTAATTGGACATCGAAAAATTCCTTCGCATCGCTATCAAAGGAGAAAGTAACTGGCTGCATTGTCACTTTTTTTTTTTTTTGAGGATCGGAAATCATCAAATGACCCCTCCCGCTCTGGGTGGAGCGGCAGGGAGTGTGTCACTTTGGATGACAATTTTGTATTCTTTTCTTTGACTTAGTTTTTTTTACTTTGGCGAAAATCTCAAGTTATCGGTATTCCTGCCTACAATACTACCAAAAAAATTATTTCTATTCCATTCGGATATCATGATGGCATAGCTACTCCATAGGTAGTACGGTAGAAGAAAGATGCCACTTGAAATTAAAACTTCAAAGCTTTTAATGACTTATCTCAAAGCTTGAGGCATAATATCTTCAGCACACAGCCTCGAAAACTTTACACTCTCGAAGTCTTTTGGCTTCCTATGGGAATCAGACTTACCGGGAATTTCTAACTTGGATATAGTCTATATTTGATTAATATCTTACCTATCGTTAATGAGTTTGTTCTAAACATACTCTAATACTCGCACTTCCAATAGACGATGTTTCTTCCCTTGTATTAATTATAAGATAGTAACAACCTGGAAGTCTTTAAGTCAAGAGTGAATAAGTTACTTCTAGGCAAGCCGTCCGATGTCCGATCTTCGACCACATCATCACTAACCATCAGGTGAGATAGTGGTCAAACGCGTGCCCATCAAAAGTAAAAAAAAAAAATACTTTATTGTGCACATCATAATAAACACAGAACATTTATTTACAAAAACCAGCGATGGGCGGTCTGAACGAAAGGAGATGGAGATATGGGTTTTATGGTAGACATTTAGTCCCTAGCTATAGCCACATTTCCCTATTTATATTTAGTCACATTCTAAGGGCTATTGCCACTGACTGGACAGAAGTTCAGAAATCGGGCTGTAGTAGAACTTCAAGTAACTTTGTCATGACATTATAAATTAACTAATGTGACTAAAATTCAAGTTTATGTGTTATCAAACTACTCAATCGGAGTAAACCAAATACTGATACGCTCAAGTTTCGTGACTTCACCGGCGGTGTAGTTGGTGACTAAAGATGTAAAATAAGACTCCACAAATAGGAGGTAACCTTTCTTGTAAAATACAGCTTTGCCCACGACTTACTTACGCGTATATTCCGTTTTTTTCCCGTTCCCAAAATAATTGCAGGAAATCCTCTTTCAGTGCTCCCCTACGGAGTGTAGGGAGACTACCTACATGCCAAATTTCAGAATTCTATGACCAGTAGTTTTGGCTGTGCGTTGTCTGTCAGTCACTCAGTCAATCAGTGACGGAAGTGTTTTATATACTGGGTAAGATTTTTTCCAGTGCGCAAACTTTAAGAACCACTTCTGCCCATGTAAATGAACAACTTTCCCCAAGAAAACCATAGTCAATTCCATTGAAAAAAAAAATACTTTCCATATAAAATTGTCATCAACTATCACAATTTGTATGGGAGACTCAATATTTTTTTAGGAATGGACTATCGCTTTCTTGGGTTGTTCATTTACATGGGGAGAAGTGATTCTTAAAGTTTGCGCACTGAAAAAAAACTTACCCAGTATACAGGCAAAAAAAAAATCAGCTGTTTTATACAAAAGTTCAATACCTACTCGACTAAAATGTATGAAACAGCTGATTTTTTTTTTCGTGATTTCGGAGTCGGTCCCATAGTGAAAGTTGGTCATATTCATGGGTAGAACACCCAGTGAAAATTTGGCCGGTCATTAAAAAATAACCCCGTATTGATTACTCACGTGTGAAAAAAAAATTAAGAAAATAGATGAAAATTAACCATTTCCCCTATCTTTGAAACTACTGAGCAGGTTGAAAACAGTACTGAAAATAGTTATTGCGGGAAAACCTATACCATGGTTTTAAATAACACTTTTTTTAAATATGATTCGTTCGGAACCGTTCGGTTTCTTTGACGTTTACACCATAGTTTTTATTTTCCATACTTGATGCTTCATAATTACTAAAGCTACTACCAAAATAATACCTTCCAAGCGTTAAATGCATATATCTAATCACCATAAAACAAAATTCTATTCTAATAAAAGCTAATGCATGTCCAAACTTGGAAACACAATTAGGTTGGAAACAAAAGCCGCGCAGTGCGCTGTTTCAGCGGTGCATTTGACAATAAAATTAAATTAAACAGTTATACTGTCTGCTCTTATGAAGAGCGACGGAATTTTATAGTTCTAACACTTCTAACTCAGAACTGGGAAATTGTCTTATGAAATCCCGTTGCTGTGTGTGACGGGACTATTGATGTGGTGATAATTCTGGTTATCTTACTTGACTGCCTCAGAAAGGGAGTATTGTTTATCGACAGTATGACATTTTGTAGCCTTAAACAGCTTGTTTATCTGTAATGCCAAAGTGACATAGTCTATATCTCTATATATATTTTGAAAATGATAAAGATGGTAGCCGCCGTCGTTAGGTTAGTGACGTCTTATATTTTCGTCATGTAGACAAGTAAGTAGTAAATAAAATAACTTGTATAAAAAACCCCGAACGAAATCTACTAAAAATTTCTAAACAACTCACCTTTCAAGCAGTCTGATGCAGTTGGTGGCATTAAATCTGTGATGTTATCAACGTCACAGATGATATCAACACAACTATCAAAATCAATGCTGCCAACTTTTCAAGCACTTTGTTGGATCTTTAAACTCGTTTAGAGCATAGTTGTCTTTTATTGACCATGGATTTTTTTCCATTTATCCATCATCATCATCATATCAGCCAAAATACGTCCACTGCTGGACATAGACCTCCCCCAAGTGGCGCCACAACAACCGGTCCTGTGCGTCTCGCATCCATCAATCTAGGTAAACAACTGCAAATAATTTTGGAAACTTAAATTAAAGTAACTGAATTAATTTTCAGAAATTCTTATATTAACTTGAACTTCTTATTTTGTCGTTTTTTTTTATGATTTTTAAAACTGATAAGAAAGAAAAAGTATTTACTGTCACAGAATCGACATGCATACAAATTATTAACTTAAACTAAAAATGTTTAACGAAATTATTAATAATTGTTGAATTTTGGTTGTTAAGATATTACAAGCAAAACAAAGAAAAACGAAGGAACAGAAACTATACAGGTTGTGCCTGTGGCAAAAAGGCTTCCACTCAATATGATGCAGGGCCTTTAGCGGACCCACAACATGGCGCTGATTTTTAGTGGTCGCCTGTTCTGATGAGCACTCCTTGACCTTTAATCAATTTGATCTTCTAATTTTGACCATTGCTACACCACATGGCCTTTTCAGTTACAGAAAGGTTAAGGTTAGAAATGAAGACCATTCAACATGACATTATTATTAACCAATAACTGTTCCAAATATTACCAACTAACATCTATTAACTGAAGTCTAAGTTAGACTACCACCAGTCAGTCCCAAGGACATAACAAGTCAAACTTCGCGACCTCATTCCTCTAATTCACAAATACCAACTATCAACTAACTTCACTTAATTAAATTAGGTACATTCACCTCCTGAACTAGCTCACGAGAACGTACGTGTCACACTCGCATACTATACTACATCTACTCAAATTTCAAACTAAGACAAAATTATGTGAAATTGGCTTACTGCAATTAGCCCACTCTGTTCTCCGTTCTCTGGGATATACCGTACCTACTCGTAAATTAGATCAAGCCAATTACTATGTAGTCGGAATTATTTGATATGGCAGTAACGTCGTTATGTGTCTGAGCCGTTACTAATGTTTGCGTTTATTAGTCTCTATGTTAAACAGGAGTAGTGGATGTGTACTTGAAATAAATCAATTACATTCCATTAAATTTCAGGGATGCTGGTTCTAGTGGGAAAGTGGACGAAAATAGACCTAGTTCTTCTAATCGCTGGTCTGATCAGATCAAGGGGATAACATGACTCACTGACTCTCTGAGAAAGACCAATGACAGTGTGGCCTGGAAGCAGTTCGTCAGTGAATCCCTCAAAGCTTCTCAGGACGGGCAGGACCTTCAGCAATGAAGAAACTAATTAGAATAAAAGAGAGATTCCAGGGGGACTACTTTATCGTCTTAAAAGCTTCATGATATCGATGTGTGACAGAGAGACGGAGCTATATAAAACAAATGATACTATCCCGTTCTCAAAACGAAATCATGTTGGCTTTGGCACTTCGTAGTACGGCCCTTGATGTCGATCAATGAGTTTACTTTTAGAACATGATTTTGATTGCTTACAGTATCTAGCAGGTGCATATTTCGGGGTTGTGTGTAGGGTTTCGGACTGAAATAAAGGTTCCACCGTTATTTAAAACTACATTACGCGGCGCTCTATCAGGGTGAACTTAATAAACGTTAACGCCTCACGCAAGTTTCATCATCATCATTATATCAGCCCAAAGACGTCCACTATTCGACATAGGCCTCCCCCAAATGGGGGGTTTGCTATAATCGCCACGCTTGGCAGGCGGGTTGGCGATCGCAGTGTAGCTGTAGCAATGTACCTACCTACAGAGAATGCTGCTGCCCATTATCTGGTGAGTCCCTTAGTCGGCTCTTACGACACCCACGGGAAGTGATGGGATGGTGCTATTCTTTTACGTCCGACCGGCAGTTTAAGCCGGGAAAATCAACATAGGAGTAGTATAATATCGAGTAGGGAAAAACCGTTCTCATAATCTACCCTTTAATACAGGTAATCAAAACATCAAACTAACTTATAAACGTCAATATCAATATATTTATTACGCGCCCTCAAGCGAAACTTTATTGACATATTTATCTTCAACAGCGAAAATATCTCCCCTCGATTTTGTTTAGTTTCTGCATAGGACAGTGATAGATGAGCTGCCAAAATAACGGGTTACCATACCAATATTTACAAAACTCGAGGAAAGACGCCTCTGTGATCCATCGGTCTTAAACATTTTGCGAAGAAAGGACAAAACTTTCTAGATAATGTGATAAAGAAAACTTGGTAAGTACTAGAAGTTAGGGGTATCAGCTGCTGCTTATTATAAGCAAGTTGGCGAGGGCAATGGACTGTTATTCAATCAGGTTTAACACTTTTTACTTGCTTACGATTTATGGTTTAGTCATCCATATAGATGGCTTTACGTTGTGAGAAATAAAAATTAAGTGTAAAAGGGCTTGGCTGATTCCTAAACTTTCTACAACTGTTGGAGTCAGCTTCCGGGATCCTCGGTTTTAAATAGAGCGGCGACAGATGAAAATAGATTGCATGTAGCAGAAGTGACAATGCTGAGATGTATATGTGGAGTAACTAGAATGGATAAAGTGAGTACATTAAAGGTAGTTTAAAAGCAGCGCCAGTCACAGAAAAGTTGAAATGGAAACGATTGTTTTGGTATGGTCATGTGAAGAGGAGGAATAAAACACATGTAACTAAAAGAGTTATGGACATAAATGTGAATGGATGGAGAGGGAGGGAGGCCAAAGAAAAAATGGATGAATATGAAACAAAAGAGAGTAATAACGTGACGGCTGACAGGACAGAATGGAAGAAAAAAAATGTTTTACGCCGACCCCAAGAAACATGGGTCAAGGGGAGGAAGATGATGAAATGGAATGACTGTATATTTGACCTCCACAATCCAGAAATCAGCTGAGACGATAACCTTTGGTAAGATTGCTTGTCAAACTTTCCGGCTCTTCCTGTAACGATAATACATTTAAACACAATCAATAAAATTCAAAAAGCAACTCTTGATGTATATCGTACAGTCTAATATAACTATTTAAACAGGATTCAATTTGGAACTATCCAAAATTAACGCTTGAAAGCTCTACGTTAGTATTTCCTATATCGCACACACATATCACAGAGAGGACAAATCTCTGTAGACCATAGAAGTACAAATGTTTGTCTGTTTGTGAGCACCGCATCGTCCTCGGTTGTAGGAGGAGAGTGGCTGGCGCCATTTTGGCAGGCCGTAAATATGTGGCCTTGGTATCGGAACGCAACGTTTTTGGTTTATGGATATCTAGCTTTTACTAGTTTACTACGTACTGTATTTGTATGGTACACACCAGATAAATGCGTGATTTTCTTGCGTGTTGCGCAGCACTAACTACACCCTAACCAGCCAGCTCACACGGACAAATAAGAGGTTCTATTTAAAGCTTAGCTTACTTCAGATTAGATATCGATACCCAACCAGTCCTCCACAAACCACAAGCCGTTCTTAGGACATGACGGATTCATCCGTGACTGATTGGATTGAGAGCAACACATTGCATTCAGGTCACCATTATGATGAGCGGACTACAGATCCCAAAATCTTTTTAAAGATCGTACCAAATTACTCATAATATCATATCTGTATTTCACGAAGGGTAAGGCAGATACCAGATACATTACTGGTAGAATGTACACCAGTTGTGTCGCATATGATAAGGAGAGACCCAGCTGCCAGTCTAAGAGGAATCCAGACTCAACGCCAAAATAATTAAAACGAAATACGCTTCAAAGTTTAAACCATTCAAAGGTGTACCCCGTAATCAAAAGCCAATACGCATTAAAAACAGACCATACCAACACCTAGGCGCACGTGATTTCTTTTCAGCTTATAATTGGATTGTCGCCGCGTATAGTTAGTGGAAGCTCGCAATGGAACAATAGTTAGCCGCAACTGGACACTCGGATCAGGGTTGGGAAGCAAATAAGGTTAATACAGCACGACTCAAATTTCCATTCCCATTCGTAAAGCCTAATTGGATGTGGACCTTGTACGCGAGTGCTCGGCGAATGAGTTGATTTTCATGACACCCCAGCCACCGCACGCCGCACGGTTTAATAGATTCGCTATTATTGTTTACTTATCACTAACTAACCTAACAGTTGGGCTAATTTTGCTACCTTTTGTGTCCTGGATATAGAGCTGCATAGTTGATAGATTTGGCGAAATTGTTGTAAAATTTTTGTGTGTTCCTCAAATGTTGCCTTGCCAATATATTCCTGGATAGAAAATTATAATTTTCTATCTCTCTATCTGTAAAAATAAAATAATTCTCTTTTAAAATATGTGTCCAAAATTTACAAAGTTAAATGTGGGGGCTTGAGAGGTCACTTGTTCTTAAAAAGGTACCAAGGCGTGACGTCACAGGAAATTTCAAGGCTCTGGATTGTCTTAATTATTTGTTTTCGTGACAAAACAACAACAAACAACAAAATACGTGTCCAATACTTTTTTCATGTCTAAGTAACGCATTAACAAGAGTTTATCAGGAAAATATTCTATTCATGCTTACGTTATAATAAATTTGTCTTTTTAAGGATGGGATATCATCAAATAACTCCTTCCACTCTAGGCGGAGCGGGAGGGAGTGTCAGACTCTTACTGACTAAAACCCATCCGTGCTCCTCCTAGTGCCCTAGTTGCGTTCCAGGGCCGCGGTGACTCTTTCGAACAAAATCCGCAACCCTGGCAAGATGTTAGTAACTTTTGACGTAAATGTCTTTAAAAAGATATTATGTTCATTAATAGTCGCTCTTATAAAGCAATACGAAAGTAAGCAAGCTTCGCTGATGTGTTCATCTTCTCAGCCATTAGTTTGTTTATGAGAATAAATGACTTGGGCTGTTTTTACCCCATTACACCGAAGCCACAAAGAGGGTATCGCTTTTACTGCCTTTATGGGTATTTTACACGAAGTATTTTACCACTTACAAGACTGCTGAAAGTATTTGGATGGATGAGATGCCATTGTGAGCATTTTAAATTATATATAACAGGAAGAATTTCGCGACGTACGTTTACTTCTTTTGTTTATTATACTTTTTGCCTTATTCTTGCTATTTATTGTACACACAAAAACAAAATACACTCACAACAGTACAGCATATTAAAAGCGAGCTCTTAGAATTGGGCTCTCTAAAGTAGACACCAGATAAATGTGCATTAACGGTCATTGAACCACATACCTACATGTAATTGAATTTCTTAATATCAAAAACAGAAATTAAGACATAAAGCTGTCGTGAATTTCTATCGTGGTCCTTTAAGTTCTCTAGTAATGAAAAACGGTTCATAATGTATTGTGCGGGTATCTACGAAGGGATATTAGGGAAAAGTCAACGTACGTTAGTGCAAGTTCATCTGGCGCCCACTAAAACAGCAAACCATAGCATAGCACATTACTGCAGCGGCCAGCAAAATTTCGCCTCGGCCCACATACGTAAGTCCATCAATGCCTAGATGTGTGTGTTCTCAAAATTAATCAATGAGGAACAACATTCATTTTTCCAGCGTACATATTTTGTTTTTTTTCTTCAGTAAAAATCTTTCTATTTGCAAGCCAGCTCGAAATTAAAAAAAAAAACCTTTGATAAGGTACCTCCTTGGTTGCCTTGTTAAGGAGTAAAAGATCGTTCAATTTTTAAATTGCACGTCAGATATGAGTTTACTAAGTAATTTATTTGGCCGCTAATACACGACAGATATGGATTTTCATACAACTTTTTCCAGCCGCTGCTCGCATGCATTGGGCCAGTACAGCAGTTTCGATTTATCTCAAAGAAGGTTGTCAAAATAATGCTCAAATTTCCAAGCATGTTGGAGAAAAAACTATTTACAAATGATTGAATATGCTTAGTGAACATATTAATTTTAATCCTAACCTAAATAAACTTACTTCCCGAAGCAATTTCGCTATTGTTGTTCAGTCATACAAACATTAATCACCTAAAACAGCGTCGCCGCGTCGTCGTTTTTTAAACGAAAAACACTATGACTTATCAATGTTAACACGCATAGACCGTAACAAGACGTTTCAGCCACCTTCCACAATTCACATAAAAAACGTTTCAGCAAGTTAATCGACAAAAAAAAACGTAAAAATTCCCGTCTAAAAAACTGTATCGAATATTCAAAGTGTTGTTTGACATACCACCTCTGACTTTTTAACGCGTTTGTATTTAAAAATAACAACTTTATACAATGAAAACACACCGCAGTTTATTTAACTAAAACCTGAACGGACAACAATACAATTTGAAACATTTTTGTTGATTCGTTTTATCTATCTGTTTATTGTTCAATTTGGAAAATTCAGTTATAAAATTAACGGTTCGACTATCCAAACTCGCATGTTGATTCAATTTAAAATGTTCACCATTAATTGGACAGCACGAGTCTAATTTAAGGGGAGTAACATTAACGGAATTACCGAATTACGTAAAGCTAATTATGGACATCAAACTCCTGAGTAAGTTTTAAGCGCGGCGTGTGAGCTACAGTAGCGTGTTAGGGTGTGTTTTAGCTAAAATATACACAGAATAATAATTAAAACCTCCTCAGTCGTACAGTGCCTGACTTCGACCCATAATCCAGGTTAATTTGGAGGTCCCCAGTCACCATGGCAACGAAACGAGATAACAAGTTAAAACCGTCAAGTTGATTGCCTCGGAAAGCACGATAAGCCGTTGGTCCTGGCTGTCATTTGGCAGTCTTGAGGGATTTTCAGAAACCAGAAAATCTGACACCAGTCTTGCCAAGAAGTATCGTGTAGGTAACCCAGTTAATGGGTTGTTGAGGTCTGGTAGGCAGCCGCTCCACGTAAAATGTAAAATACTGGTAATTCAGTTAAATCCGGTTTGACTGGAAGCTGACTCCAATGTAGTTGGGAAAAGGCTAGGCCGATGATGAACTGTCAATTTGATGATTTTAAACAAAGTCGAATACAAAACTTTTAATACAGGGGTTAATTTTGGAACATGACAAGTTATGGAAAATTTCTTGTTTATAAATCTAATGTCAGTTTAAGGAAAACTGCGAGGAAACTCATACTTAGTGTACTTCTTTTTCTTAAATTTTACGGAAGAGCTGTTCTTTTCGAAAAAGTTATGTATTTAAGTAGTACTCACAGCAAATATTTCGACTTCCGTTAGTACTCACAGCAAATCATCATCATCATCATATCAGCCGAAAGACGTCCACTGCTGGACATAGGCCTCCCCCAAGTGTTGCCACAACAACCGGTCCTGTGCGTCTCGCATCCATCGGTTACCCGCGACCCTCACCAGGTCATCGGTCCACCTTGTGGGAGGCTTTCCAACGCTGCGTCTTCCGGTACGCGGTCGCCACTCCAAAACTTTTCGGCCCCATCGTCCATCTGTTCTGCACAGCAAATATTCCGACAAAAATATCCTTGCTCTAGAACTGTTTCATGTAAATGCACCTTTAACCAGAGCGCCAAATTAAAATTGCTTAATTTTACAGAAAGTACCTTCAGAGCTGTAAGGGGGAGGGAGGCCCTCGTATGAAGATCTCGCGTTAAAGACTTCATTAACTACAATCGTTGCCACTTCACTTCAAATGACGCGAATCTTGTTAACTGCTGTTTTAAAATATATTTAGTTAAGGGTAAGTATTCTCAAACGTCAGCAGCCAAATTGCTCTTTTTGAACTCATTTTTAAGACGATGAAAAGTTAGGGAGTTAAAAAAGTTGTTGGAATCTTGATTTAGTGGGCGGCCAGTCAGAACATTTTTGCAAAGGGAAAATCGAAAACAAATGTCGCGAAGGGTTTACAGTGCATCTGTGTACCTTATATGTTTATTGAAACTATAAAACATTGCAGTATTAAGGATGCGTTTCCAAATAAATGTACCGAAGTGATTTTTTTTACTTCGGTACATTTATTTGGATTATGAGAAAATGTAACTATCTAAAATTATATTTATCGTTCAGAATCGTACCATGTACATCTATCAACAATTCATGGGAAAAACATTTTAAGAATGCTTAGCATTTTATTTAATAAACATACTTTTGTGTAAAAAAGTAATGATTTGACTACCCATTTGGAAACGCGTCCTTAAGTTCTCCACCTTGGTTATTCCATGTTTAAATCTATTTTAACCGACTTCAAAAAAGGAGGAGGTTCAGCAGGAGAAGAGCAGTCTAATGCTGTTGGTGACATCAAATCTGTGATTGAACTAAAGTAAATGCCGCCAACTGTAACAAACTGCTTGAAAATTCATTTCTTCGTAAATTTTTAGTCGTTTTTTCTGATCGATTTTTTTTAATCAATACAGATTTTTTTATGTTTTGACATTTTTTCCCTAACATAACCCCTAAATATAACCACACCTTTCTGGAACATCCTGTATATGCTAGTCAAGAATCTTTGGGCGCAGCCTGAAATAAAAAGGTTATTACTATTATAATTATTGAAATACCTAAGTAAACTCAAAAAAACCTTTTACATTCTCATCCAAAAAGTCTTCAAAAACTATTGCATATTTAATGAGAGTTTGTACGCTTACCTCACCATCTCTCAACTCAAACCACATTAAAAATGACAGACACCTGTATTCTCCATAAATAAAGAGAGATAAAAGTTATTTATTGCAGCCACGCAACGATGGAATCTTACAGTCAATGTCGAGAGCAACGCAAGGAAACACAGACATTAACGTTTTACACCCAAAAGCTTTTAGCGCCTGAATATTGTGTACAAACGTTGCGTTCGAGACTACAATGTGGTGTTTTTGTATGAAATATGGAGGTTTTTTTGGCTTTATATTTTATCTGACTCTTGAGGGATATGTATAGAGTTTTATTGGTAAAAATAATTATATACTCGTGTTGGTATTACTGGCTAATTTCTAGCCTAAGCTTTCTTTAACGACAGTTATTTCTTATGTTCAGGCTCCAGCAGGGACACTGATTGAAGAATATTTATTTCATAGAATTTTGTCTACGAATACGAACCTATCAGTAAAAAAAATCAGAAAAATGGTCGTATTTTCGAGTTATACCTGTTGGTTTTGGGAGCCATAAATCACCATGCTGTTAGTTGATTAGTTTAGATCAATAAACATTGAAATAAAGATTGATGCATGTTTTACTTCTCTTTCTAAAAAGGCCTTGTTAAATTAATTTAATTCTAAGCAAACATAACGTCTGGTAGTATGCTACAACAAGTAACTTATTTACCCTATAAAGGGCTTTGTAACTATAAACGAACGATACCGTAATTACATTCGTTTGTATTCGGAAATGCGATGATTGCCGAGGGACATTAAGAAAATAGTTGTACTGTACTAGGTACACGGTACCCCTTGGCGAAACTGGATTTTCTGGTTTTGGTTTGGTCTGGTTTAAATGACAACCAGAAGCCCTAGACAACGTGCCATTCAATTAGCGAATGCGACTGTCGAAATGACAAAATGTAGGAATTTGGTCACGTGACATTTCGATAGCATCTGTCAATCCCATACATTTTTGACGTATTGACAATCGCCTGCGCCAAGCTACCGTTGACAGAATGTCACTTGTCTAGAGCCCCAGGACCAACGGCTTAATGAACATGGCATGAAGGAGTCTATATGTAATAGATGGTCACCCATCCACGGGTTGACCTCGGCAAGTCGATTGAACATTTCGGCTGTTATTATTTAGCCACAACCTCCTTATAACACCTTATCTAAATCTCTAAAAAGCAACTACCGTACCAAACTAAGCAGCAAAACCAAACAGAAATTTAAAGTTTGTTCAGAAAAAATACGAGAAGCGAACGTGCACACCTTATGGTCGGTTGAATGAGAGATAACGACCAGAGTTCGGTTATTTATGACTAACGAGCCTATTCAGCGGAGCTGTGCTTCCAAATGGAGATTTATGAAACAGAAAATGTCGGATAACGTACGTCTTGAGTATAATTTGTTAGCGACGGGCGGTGTGAATTCTGTGCTATCTGCGCAAACTGGGTGGCTGTGTGTTGTGTGCTCTGGGAACTAGGAAACTGGGAAAATAAGTAGTAAATTGTGTTTGATTGGTTTGTGTTGAATAAAATACGAAGTTTTTATTAAATTAATGCTAGGATAGAGCTAAGAAAGTGCTAGAATTGTAGGTACATAAAGGGAGAATTATGAAACAGAAAATGTCGGATAACGTCCTACGTCTAGAGTATATAATTTGTTAGCGACGCGGCGACGGGCGGTGTGAATTCAGTGCTATGTGTGCAAACTGGGTGACTGTGTGTAGTGTGGTCTAGAAACTGGGTACTGGGAAACTGGATAATTATTTGATTTCTAGGTAATGGGAATAATTGTTTTTGGAGTTTACTTCTTAAGAAACGATTTTCATATTTAGCTCGCGGTATGAAAGTTTTATGAGTAGTAAAATCGACCGTTAACTAAAAGTGAGGCGTTACGTTCCTCTGCGCAACGTACTTTGCGCAACTTTCCCATTTTATTTATCTGGCAAAATTTGTTCTATTTTTAAACCAAATAAAAAACAATATTTTTACACCACATTTTACGTTTCCATTTCAAAAAATAAACCATATACACTTCTGTACCAACAAATTGTACTCCAATCGAGTTCGACCACAGCAGTAATCTGTTACTCCTGCTGACTTGTGACAACGTTCTGATGGATCAGCTGTTCACGACACCCGGCAGATTTTCTTGCCATCTGAATGCAAAGTCAAAGTTCATAAAATATTTATGAAGATTTCTCGCTGTTTGGATATGTGCGACTGATATTCTATCGGTGTTAAGCCCTCTTGCTGTTTGCTCCCGTGGCCTAGTACTTCAGATACCAAGGGTTTTTTCTCAATAAAAAGTAGCCTACAAAGCATTTTTATTTTATATTTCTATTTTTTTTAGGAGCTCGTCGCACGGGTTGATCTTCAAGGTAAAGCAACGCTTGCCAAGGTCCGTCTGTGAATGGGTAACCATCTTAACATATCGAGCTTCTTCCGTGCCTCGGAAAGCATGTGAAGCCGTTGGTCTCGGCTGTCGTTTGTAGATTTTTGGCAGTCGTCAGAAGCCAGAAAATCTGACTCCAGTCATGCCACGAAGTATTGTGTTACCCAGTTAATGGATTGTGGAGGTCAGGTGGGCAGCAGGCTGCTCCACGTGAAATACTGGTATTAAGCTGAATTTCGATTGGCTGGGAGCCGACCCAAATATAAAAAGAAAATTAAAATTGGGAAAAGGCTAGGCAGATGATGATTTTTATTATTTTATACTGTCCCACTCCTGGCAAAGGCCTCTCCAAAATCTTTCCAGTCATACTTTTCCTGAGCCACCACAAACCAAACCTTGCAATAGCCATCTATCGGTCACCGCGCCACCTTTTCCTAGGCCGGCCTCGGCGGCGTCGTCCACTCTTAACCATAAATAATTTTACCTCTGTTTATTCCATTATTTTATTTATTATGTTTACAAACGAGTCAAGTCAGACCTTTGTTTTTCAAACCTGGGACTAAGGATTTTCACCATTCTCCCAAACCGCTAGTCTAGACCAATCATGATATGGAAAATAAATGTTGCCAGATTTTACATGCAATTGTAGCTGTGTAGAGAGACGGTTTCCCCCATTATTTTAGTTCTAGTATTTTAGTCTCATCCAGATAGCTCCACATTACATTTCTGCTATGTTCGTAGGGATTGAGGAAAATATTGAGAATACATTTTCCTTAATCTTGGACTACCTACAAGTGTTTCGGTTCTGTAAACCTACAATACAGAAAAAACTAAGTGTACAAAAAAAAACGCTCAGCGGAAAACTTCCACACAATATAATCCGTTCCGTAATTTTAACAATTTCACAAATTCATTCCATAGTGAGTCACATCACTAATGAAAGAAACATTTTATTCATATTTATTTTTTCGCGGGATTAATTGATGCAAACATGTGTCGGACAGCGAAATTAAAATGGCCACGGTCCAATAAGTATTACTGATAGGTACCGACAACGGACAGCAATTAAGGAAATCAAATAAAATTCAATAGGAAACATTTGTCGGGAATTGCTAAGCCCTAAGCCGAAAGGGCCCAATTTGCATTTTATTAGCATGGGATTGGAATAAAAATGTGTTTATACTGGAATGAAAGCGAGATGGCTCACCATAAAGAGATCGAATGGATACAGATGTAACAAAGGCGCCGCCGCACGCAAAGAGCTCCACAAATCAAACACGATTTTGTTTCAACAACCGCTTCTGGTGTAGTCTCTATATTTTTTCGTAAATTCTCTACAGCGTTTTATCGTGGTTCTGAATTCGGTGAATACAAAGTTACGCGCGTTTTTCATCAGTTCGCTGAATGTTTTGGTTGCTTGGCCTTTTCATGGTGTTCTATAAAAATAGTTACTTTGATAGAGTGGTTGACATAGATTGGATTAAAGTTCCAAAAGGCATACAAAAACAACGTCCCGTGACACAATTCTGAGTAAAGCCAAAACCAACCTCTATTGTTGGTTGTGAATGAGTTTTCCATAAAATTGGCAATGTTGCCCTTTTGCCAATAATAACAAATCGTCTGCGATAACCAATAAAACGAGAGAATTATGACAATACGTTTTATCAGAAAGCAGTTACGGCCCGTGTTCAACGAATATCTAAATAGCCATCTATCGTAGCTTAAAATGGTTATAATTATTCATATAATAGGGATGATTCCTGGTCAAAAAATTTATGATTCTATTTAGTCCGTCAGTTAGATTATCGAAAAATATTGGACACGTATTTTTTGTTTTATCAAATCAATAAAAAACGACGAAGATAAAACGCATCAAAGATTAGGAGTTGACAGGTTGTGACGTCATGTGTACGTAAAAGTGTACTTACAAGTGACGTCACACGAGTTTTCGACGCTCTGTATCGTTTTCTTTTTTTGTTTACGTGAAAAAAGAAAAAGTACGTGTCAAATATTTTTTGGAAATCTATCTGACGGTGTAATTACATGTTTTAGTCATCTACCCTATTTTATGTTAATTATAATTATGACCAAACATAATTATAATATTGAGCTAACTTGACCAGATAGTGGCCCATATTCTAAAAAGTAAACTTCAACTCAACTCGAAATCCAACTCCAACATGAGCTCGAAAATATCAATGAAAGCTTCTCTAATTGACGTTTTTGTACTCGAGAGATGAGCAAGCAAATGCGAAAACTTCAATTTATAACAAGCTCCGACGGAGTTTGGTTTGGAATACGGGCCACAGGAGCTAAAAATTGGAATGTAAAAGTCCCCATCGATCTCCCCCCATCAACAAAAAAGAAATAGAAGTTCGCAATAGTGGGTTTTTTGCATTTTTCGGCAAAACGGTAAGTTTTATCATGAAACTAGATCAGACAAAAAACTGTAGATGATGCAATTATCTGTAAAAATTGCGATTTTAATAGTTTACTGAGAATCATCATTTCTGAGTCATAGCGATTCAAAAACTTTTGTTCTTCATAATATGCATGAGTACTAATTGACAGGAGGCTGACTGGTAAATGAGTGAGTTCCTGGAAATGGATTATACTATTTGCAACGATTTTGACCCGAAAACCAAATACCCATAATGGGTTATTTTTAAGTTAGCGAAAGTTACAACATATTTTTCTGCGTCACGATCAAAAATTGCAAGTTATAAATCTACTCCTCTCTGGAAAGTCAAGTGGTAGTTTTCGGATAGCCCAAGAACGAATGAATCCTACCAGATATCTTTAAGAGTCCCGTTTTTTTATTTGGACGTCCGGAACCCTAAAAACTGTAGAAAAACTCGCCTTCTCATGGGACTTTGACTCAGGACTCATTTAAGCCATCACAAATAGGTAGGTACCTCCATCTGCTAAGGAAAGGGGTGGAAATAACAATAAACAAAGGTTTTCTACGAGGCACCCTTAAATTCAAACGAAACAAAAGATTAATTAAATTGTCTGTTTATAGTACAAATGCCTCGAGCTAAAATTCTAATGAAAGACTTTTCGTAATGATAATTTCGGACGCTGTAAATATCTTAAACAGGTGTTCCCTTACAAGTGTTTAATGAATTAGTCTTCAATATTTAATAATGTTATAAGTACTGAAATAAGAATTGAGTGCGAGGTAAGGTAATAAGTAATAAGTTAGGGGTATATTCGACTCGACGAAGGTTTTTGTGTAAGCGTTTATTACAAAAATCTATGATGAATAACAACTTTATTTGCCTCTAAATATAGGTTTATTTATTCCTTTACGCAGAAATATGGACAGAGGCAGACTTCAGGCCATAGGCATTCCGTACCTGTCAACCTTTGGTTGATGTAGAGGCAAATAGTGTTAGGTGCTATATTGAAAATAAAAAAATGCAAATACTATCATGATCTAAGAATGAATGACAACCCGATTTGAAAGTTTGTTCTTAGTTCGGGTTCGGGACTAATCGAAAGTCCGTATGTGATACGGAGTAGAAAACGCCCGACACTAAGGCCGAAACTACGGACTTCGGGCTTAGAGATTAGACCCCCTGAGATTACCCCCTACAACCTCAGAAACTCTCAAAATTTACCTTTTTATAATATAGATACAGTAAAGATATATCCTAATCTAGCTCATGGCTTCAAAAAATGTGGAATAGAATCAGATGATCGGATTTATATCAACCAAATGTCCTTGATATTGGACCAGTAAATAATATCTTTCGTTAAAAGGGTCGCTTTATTGCCACCCTTTCGGTTTATTCGACGATTATGTCATTTTTATGAGCACTACGGTGTTATTTGCCAATTTTATTGATAAACAAATTGTATTATTGCCTATTACTGAAAAAAAGTATTGGTATAAAAAATGATGTTAGTAGTTATTTTCATGTTAGGTATACTTATGTATAATTTACCTTTTGAAAACCCTGTGCCTGACGCGGTAATCGAACCCAAGCTTAGCATAGAATTTCTGGAATGCAACGGTCATACTTGCTCTTCTGATACATTTAAAATGTCATGAGATAAACACAAGACAATGTTTTAATAAGTGCGAATATTTGATTTTAAATAAATACAAAATACGTGCGTGTGTGTTTTATTTTGAAAAAGAAACCGTTATTGTTTTGTTTGAAAGTTGTAGGAGTAAATAAATATTTAAGCGGCGTACGCGCGGCCAGGGTGCTGTTACGAAAATGTATGGCGTCTGGCCACACACCTATGACGCTAAGTATATTTGGTTTCTTTGGTGCCATACATTTTATCTTGTCAGCCCTGTCCGCGCGCCCTGTCCTTTTCATATATCAAGTCCCTATGCGTAACAAGTCTGAATTCATTATCTAAATATCTTGCAAAAATTGGGTTTTAGCGGTCAGACTCGATTTAGATAACGTTATGACCGATGTACAACTCGACAGGCAAATGGTTTTAACAGACACGAAACAGACACTATCTCATATTTTGAAAGCGATTTAAACAGTGGAAAATACACAAACTTTGCGGTGCCTGTAGGCCAATTTTGGCTGGCTTGGCAATTGTTTGTGCCAAGTTTACAATTTGGTGCACGACACGGCATCAATCAACGTCACCGACACAGACATCAACAAACACACCACGGCCATAAGTTTGATTGTCACTGTAATTCAATTAAATTGAATTGAGTGGTGTGTTTTTTTTTCAGATGTACCTACAGGGTGATAATGACGGGCATTAGTAGGAAAAGAGCCTGGAGTTATGAACATAGTAAATCATTTTGGAGGTAATATTCATGTACTTCTTTTATTAATCATTTGAAAACTTACGTGTTCGATAATTCAATAGAAATTGCTTATGGAGTCAAAGTCAAAGCATTTATTTCAATTAGACCATTTACAGGTACTTTTGAATTGTCAAGGTCGGTCGGTCAAAAAGATGAAGCTATTTGCACGTTCCAAAGCGTAGATCTCTATGGAGAAGAACGTGCAAGAAACTCCACGGACACTCTTTTAAAAATAATATTTTGATACAAAATTATGGTTACATCATTCATATTGAAATTATACATAATATATGAGAACGATGTAAAAGACGTGCAGGATAAAAGAGTCCGGAGTAAAAAAGAAACAATTTAAAGAAATAATTAAAATTAACCATGGCAGCCGAGAGATGACCAGTCTCAGCTGACGGCGCCCGTTCACGAACATGACGCATACGCTAGCACCATTCGGCTCAACCATTTTTAAGGGAGCCAAATGATTCAACATGAGTCAATCATGAGAAGCGAATAATTTATTTGAGGAGAAGTGGTGTCTTGGCGAGACGACGTTCGAGCTGGCTAAAAAAGAATACCTGGAGGGGTTTGGAGGTGGCCTTTGCCCCGGCACTGGGATAGCATTTGCGAAGTAAAAAAGCTTAATTACGTATTTATTTCAGATCATTACACTAAGTATTAATTGATCCATGCAATATGTTATTAACATTAAAGAAAAATTGAGTTGATTTTTACTTTGTATCATCATCATCATCATATCAGCCGAAAGACGTCCACTGCTGGACATAGGCCTCCCCAAATTGGGGGGTTTGCCATAATCGCTACGGTTGGCAGGCGGGTTGGCGATCGCAGTGTAGCTGCTGCAATTAACCTACAGAGATGCTGCTGCCTATTCTCCGGCGAGTCCCTTAGTCGCCTCTTAAGACACCCACGGGAAGTGATGGGCTGGTGCTATCATAGTGCTATTCAATTACGGCCGACAACCACGACACGAAGCCGATACACGACGTCATACGGAGCATTACTTTGTATACCGAGTGTCTTTTAAAGTGAAGGTTTTTACAAATACCTAAAAAAATCAGCTAGACATTATGAACAGGAAATAAGATAGAACTCCTTATATAAACTGATATGAAATGGATCATTCACTGAACTAGTCTGTAATACCCGCTTTAAAGTAATATATTTCACCGAACGTAAAGAAGTGGAATAAAATATAAATATTGAGCTTGTCAGCAGCTTATCGTTTCACAGAGAAATCGGTTCAGACGGTATAAGAAAATCGGATTCTAGTTTCCACAAAAGGATTTAAACTATTACTATTTTATGCACCATTGCTATCACGAAAATGGCGTCGGTCACGGCACATTGACATGATCGACACCTCATTTTATTGAACAATATTATTTCCTTCCATTTCATCTAAAAATAATGAAACTGTTGTGTTTTCTTTCCTGAAGGACTGGTCAGAGAAGATTTTTTTTCAGACAATGCTGTAGTTCATTTTGTTAGTATATATCTTGTAAATGGTGTGAGTAATTAATACACTACAAGGAAAATTAAGTAGGTGTCTGAAGCAGGTTGAGCAGTGGATCATTAGGCAAGGAATAAGCTTCCTGTTTGATCATTATCTCCATGAGGTCCTTGAATAAGGCAGTCTTCTCAAAACAGTGTTGGAAAATCCCCTCTTTACTTCGATTATCGTAGAGTATCGTGTTCCAGGGTTGCGGAATTTGTCTGAAAGGATTATCGCGGCCTTGGAAAGCAGAGAACCCTAGGAGAAGCACGGATGGGTTTTAGTCAGTAAGAGTCTGACACTCCTATCCGCTCCACCCCAGAGTGGGAGGAGTCATTTGATGATTTCACAATTTCCCATCCAAAAAAAAAGGTATCGTGTTCCAGGGTTGCAGAATTTCTTAGAAAGAGTCACCACGGTCCCCGAACGCAAAGGGCATTAGGAGGAGCACGGATGGGTTTTAGTCAGTAAGAGTTTGACACTCCCTCCCGCTCCGCCCAGAGTAGAAGTAGTCACTTGATGATTAGAAAAAAAAAGGGTATCGTTGTTCCAAGTTACTGAGCTCTGTAGATCAGGTGGCCTACCACAACCTCTTAAAACAATACTATTTTAATATTACTTTGTAATTTCTGTTGTTGCATTTTCAACGCTCGGATCAGCGCCGAGAGTTGAAAATGCAACAACAGAAATTACAAAGTAATATTAAAATAATATTGTTTTAAGAGGTTGTGGTAGGCCCCCAGATAGGCAGTCGCTCCACGTTAAATACTGGTACTCAGCTACATCTGGCTAGAAAGCAACATATTTAGAAAAAGAGTAGGTAGCATAATAGAAAGTTAGTACGTCAGGGATACTGAAATTCGACGAATCCTTCGTTTCTCGCGATAATTTACCAGATTTCTGCTAGAATGAACGGTCGATATTATCGTTCCAACATTACTCGCTTTGGCAGTCTCTAGGGACAAATCTAAGTGACTGAGCTATATTTAGCCACTTAATCACAACCTGGCTAGAATCCTGAGATGATAACTATGTAGCTAATATACATTAACAAGGAACCTTGACCTTCCTAAAAGCGTCTTCAGCTTAATCCTTTCAAAGTTCAAATCTCATGTCGGATAATAATTGGTTCTTGTACTTCTTGTTATTGATCAACTAATAATCTCGGGCTATTCTGGATTAACTTATTTTCAAATATTTTTTTAGCTTTTGTATAGCTTCTGCCCACGACTTCATTCGGAATTTTAATTTTTTACGGTTCTGTACCTCAAAAGGAAAAAACGGAACACTTATAGGATCACTTCGTTCTTTGTCTGTTGGTCTGTCACGACTCTTATCTCAGGTACTCGTAGAGGTATTTTGATATTGAAGTTAATATCAATAAAATAATAAGTAGATCGATAGTACCTTGGAGCTATAAAAATATCAAGCTTCTAAGTCAACGCAATAAAAAGATACGGTTATGTATGTATGCATCATTATTGTGACACATTTTCGTACTCGCACGTACATCAACACCAATGGGGTACTTTCCGTTGGCCACGAATTATGAAATTTGGCATAAAGCAAGGTTTTATAGAACAAGTAATTAGACATGGGCGTTTTCGTATTTAGTCGCAAACGGATATGTAACCGATATTCAGTTTTCATATCGATATCGAAAACCGTTTTCAGATATCGATATCAGTAGTACGATTTGCACAAGTAACTGTGAAACGAACGAAACGCAAACTAACGACAAACGCAAACTCACAGTTTTATAACTTATGGAATCTTTGTTGTAACTAAATAAATAGAAACTAGACCTTACTACTAGCGCGTTAAGATATAGATATTACGCACGCACTATTATTAAGCAAATAACCAATCACTAGCCGAAGTTACGTAATATTCGCTTCATCACTTTTACGCCAGTAAAAAATTGAATGGTAAGACAGACAAAGCGAATAAAAACCATCGATGTCATATCGCTCGTTATTCGTAGTTCGTTCTCGTTGTTGCGCTTTGGATAAACCATAACTCGATGAAGTTTTTGTGAAAACGGTTATATATATTTACATATCGATATGGTATGATAATAAACACATATCCGATATAAGTTACGTTTTGATATATCGAACCCATGCCTACAAGTAATGGAACATAGGTACTTGCAGTTGCAGAAATGACCGTATATCGATGTATGTATAGGAGAACATATTTTTCTACTACAAAGTTAAGTTTGTTCTTCAATCGTAGGTAGGTATTTATAATTTCATCAGAGTGATTAGAGGGTTTTCATAGTTTATAAACTTAAAGTAAGGTAATTTATACCCGGAAAAAATCAGTCAATCAGTCTTGTAAGTTTGTAATTCATAAGTTTTTGAATGGTAGATTTGAGAAAGAGGTCGTGATATAAAAAATCGTGACTAGTGCCTGGAGACAATCAACATGCAATATATTTTTCAACACATTTGCTCAAAAAATGCATTTACGAAGCCTGTATGCATTGTTCGAAAGTTAAAAATTATGCACCACACAATGGAGCGTGCGGCAAAGTAGGTACTCTCACCTAAGTACATATTTTACCGCAAACTCTGTTGTATAGCGCCGTGCGTATTCTTTACGGTTTTTTTAAATTTCCATAAAAATTAATAAGAATTCCACCAAGGAGTTTCACATCACGAGAATAAATAAGCTAAATAATCGAACCTCCTTGGAAGCGCTTTTGCTGTATACGTTTATCTCATTTTAATATTATAGAGAAAATGAGAGAAGATAAATAAAAAAAATAAAGTATGTGGTTCTAATTTTCACCACGCGCATGTGGCGCCCTTTGCAAATTCGCGCCATTTTCATATTAGAAACGTCAAAGATTGTTGCGACTTTCCGACTGATTTCTAGAGACAAAAAGTTTGTTTCATTACTTATTGTAATGTTTTCTCGCAAATGTGTCGAAAAACGTTGTATGACACACGTGCGGATTTGGTTTTTACAAACTCGTGACTATGGTAAGCCCTCGACTTCGTCTCGTGCTTACATTCGTCTACTCGTTTGTAAAAACCAACTTACCGCTCTAATATCATAAATAACTATTACTGAACTGACAGTTAATATGTTAGATAATGGCATTGACATTACATGCAGTGTTACAAGGCAAGAAATATAATAAACGGTGGGGATGCCAACACAGTCAAATATCCATAAATAACGGAGGCTTTTGATGCTCGAAATCAATCAATAGACACTAAGATACACAATCGGTACTAAAACTACATCTATAACTTAAACAGATCGCGTGAAAGCATTCTTAGATTAATTGCCAACATTAGTTTTACTGCGTGCTGTACACCTTCCGTTCCGCTGGCTTTTATTAGCAACAATAAAACGTCACTCCGTTAAGATAATCCTCGCAGCTCAACGCGTACGACACTAAAAGGTTTCTTGTAGATCCTTCTAGAAGATAACTGAGGAACTTGAGTAGAACGGTTGGGGCAAGCACGTAATATAGTTAAAAGCTACGCAGTTAGACTAAAAAAAACTAGTTTTAAATTGTCATGGCATCGTGTTAATACCGGGCCCTACTATGACGTCTTATAACCATCACGATTCCGGTGTGAGAGTGAGATGGAGCTAAACAGGATGAACAGCACTATCCTTTTCTTACGACGAAATCATCATAAAGCCCCAGGACTACTTTTGTATGCCTAATTTTGTAAAGCTGATTGTTTAAAAGTGAGTTTTTCAAAGATTTTTTTTATATTTGGAAATCATAAAATGACTCCTTCCGCTCTAGGTGGAACAGAAGGGAGTGTCAGACTCTTACTGACTAAAACCCATCCGTGCTCCTCCTGGTGCCCATTGCTTTCCAGGGCCGCGGTAACTCTTTCGATCAAAATCCGCAACCCTGACAGGCTCTGGCCATAACGGGCCCCGTCTTCTATACTGACATCTCTTTGCATAATCGCCTCTTACGACACTCAAGGGAAGTGTTGGGATGGTGCTATTCTTTTACGTCTGACGCCATATGGACCATATAACTTACACTATTTCTTCTAATTTTTGACTATTGTAAGTCCAGCAAACTCTCTCCACAAAAAGTAAGCAAAAACTCATGAAGTGGAACACATGTGGCTTTGCGACTGTTGTTCGAAACCAATAAAATGTTAGTAACAATATCGGTGGCAAAACATGTTGCAGTAATATGTTTTTGTAACAACTTTGGTGTAAAAGCAATGTCCACATAAAGTACAACTCTCGCTTTTTCTGGAGACAATTTCTGAAATAGTTACGATGTCGGATTGAGCGAGGAAGCTTTATTTATTTTTTATATTTAACAGAAGTTAGTGTTTCACAATTTGATCGACGTGGCCATTTAATTAATTCATTCAAAGTGGTTCAGCCGCTCGGTACCGTAAACATGACGAAGTGAAATCTTCACTTCGACTTGTTTAAAGAATCGCACTGCAGGAAAACTTAATTTTACCTCTCTCTTAATTTGGTCCCCTGTACTACTCGATTAAATATGAGTTTTGATGTTATAAGAACGAATGAAAAATAAAAAGAATGGTCTTTTGGGCCATCGCAGTTTGCATCAGCGATGAGGAATATTATGTGTTCGTTATCGCATATCGCATGGTTCCGTATGGTGTCGGACGTAAAATAGAACTATCCCATCACTTCCCGTGGGTGTCGTAAGAAGCGACTAAGAGACTCATCACACAATGGGCAGCAACATTCTCTGTAGCTACATTGCAACAGCTACACTGCGGTCGCTAACCCGCCTGCCAAGCGTGACGATTATAGCGACCCCCCCCCCCACATTGGGGAGGCCTATCTCCAGCAATGGACGTCTTTCGGCTGATAATTATGATGATTATGATGACTGCATACCACAACGTTATCGTGCGTCCAAACAAGAGACCAACGCTTTAATTTAAGTTATATGGTGCAATCCTTCTAAGCCCGAACTATTTCTGAGAATTTCCTTGCTCAAACCTAATATCTAACACTCCGCTACACCCGTACACACACACTGTAATTTTGCTGTTAGAATATACCAGTTTACAGCCAAGGAACAACTAAATTAAGTGATTAATAATGACGAACCACGAGGGAGCATGTAAAATCCCCACTTCACATACAATGGGTTATGTTAAGTCACTAATTTACATGCAATACGGACAATATTCCTACCATACGAAATTCCTTGTCTACACGATCAATTTTAAGGCCTACATAGTCACTTTACATTCCACTACATCCAATGTGAATTGAATTCATCTCGTATTCATACAAATCGGATCAGATTTTTTTATTAATTTATTTATACTGGAAATCCGTTTACAGTCAAAACCATGAGGATTTCACCAAAAGCGATTTGATTCACTATATTTTTTATTAAAAAATAAATCTATTGTAATAGCCGGATTTTATTTGACACAAATAGTGGTACAAAGTTTTCAATTTTTATCCAATTTATAAAATTTAATCCAGTGTGCGAATATGTACAAAATCCTATATGTCATTCCTGATGCACCCTGGGTTGCAGTATAACCTGAGGCTATACAAACTAAAGAATATAAAGGATAAACGAGTAAAACGGATATCCAAAACTGTGATAAAACTTTGTACTCAATTAATATCATGAAATACAAAGATAAACCGTTTTAATGCTGTAACGTTTTAAGAGCGTTTACACCCTTCGGCATTTTATACAAACTTTCAAGTCCTTGTTTTTCGAATTGAACGAACCGATTTAAATGAAACTTGGTATACATTCGCTAGATACCCAGGTCAAAATAATTAATAGAGAACATTTTCGAAAAAGAGTTAAGAGGGAAAGATAGTGATTTTTCACTTTCTATAGAAAACTTAAAATCGCTTTCTCTCTCTCACCTAAACTCTTTTCCGAAAATGTTCTCTACTAACTCATCATGGAACGAACTATATTCGACAACAGACGTTAACCAGGCAGCTATAGTGTTAACAACAAAACTTGAAAACGTGATAAATGCTAACACTAAAGTAAGAAAAATTTCCAGACGTAACCGTCCACTAAAACCATGGATTACTATAGGAGTTGTAAAATCTATAAGAAAACGAAATAAAATGCATAAAACCTTAAAAACTAATGCTAATAACAAAGTAATTAGAGATAAATACACAGCTTACAGAAATACGTTAAAAAAAATTATAAAAGCACTGAAAAAAAACTACTACACTGATAAACTACAAAAAAGTAAAAATAATCTCAAAGAAACCTGGAATACGATTAAGGAATTATGCAATATGAAGAAGTCCAATGTATCAGCCAAAGAACTACTTAATTTAAAAACGAATGCTACTGAGTCTCTAGACGAAGTAAATAAGTTCTTTACTTCGGTGGGAGCAAATCTTGCTAATAAGACCCTACAAAAACTGGGCACAGATGAGGTAACTCTGTCTCAAAAAGCCAAAACACAGAAGGATCCCATAAACTCCATGGGACTACGCTTTTCAGACCCAGCTGAAGTGATCGAAGTTATAAGTAGCCTTAAGACGCATAGCGCTCCAGGTCAAGACAAAATCACAGCATCTATCCTTAAAACTTTTCGTACTGTCGTTGCTGAGCCAATAGCTTACTTAACCAATTTGAGCTTTGAACACGGAGTTTTCCCTAAAATATTTAAACGTGCTATAGTTTGCCCTATTTTCAAATCAGGAGATAAGTTTTTAGCCACCAACTATAGGCCCATTTCTCTATTAAGTACCCTCTCTAAGATAATAGAAAAAATTATGAACAAACGACTGATCAACTACCTGGAAAGCAATAAACTCCTAAGCGAAAATCAGCATGGATTTCGTGCCAATCGTTCCACAGATGATGCTGTTTTAGAGCTTACATCTAAAATTACGGCTCATCTTGATAAGAACAGCAAATGTATAGGTGTCTTTCTAGACTTACAGAAGGCGTTCGATACTGTATCTATTCCAATCCTCCTAACACGATTAGAGAACTTTGGTATCAGGGGGAATGCTCTTTTGTGGTTGGAGGATTACCTTATAGAAAGGCAACAATGCGTTAGAGTTGAAGATTCCTTCAGTAATTTTAGTGGGGGGTCATATGGCGTGCCACAGGGCAGTACGCTAGCCCCGACATTGTTTCTAACTTATATTAACGAACTCTGTAAATGTCAAATAAAGGGTGCTGATATTCAAATGTTTGCTGATGACACTGTCATACTGTTTCATAGTGACACTTGGGAGAGTGTAAAACAAATTGCTGAGGAAGGCATGTCTGTGGTCACCTCTTGGCTTGAAGATAGTTTGTTAACGCTAAACACTGACAAAACAAAAGTTCTATGCTTCAGCAAAACCAAAGCATCTTCACCAAAAAACTTCCTAGTTCGCATACATTCCTACCCTTGTAACAGATCCAACAATACTCTTTTGCCACGCTGTAACTGCCCCACGTTAGTTAGATCCACAGAAATTAAATACTTAGGAGTAAATATTGACGACAAACTATGTTGGAAGAAGCACATAACTGCAGTTAGCAACCGACTAAGAAAACTCATTTATATTTTTAAAGACTTGAAATTGATACCAGATTTAAAACTTTTGATTCACACCTACAAAGCCTTAGCAGAATGCGTAATAACCTATTGTATATGTTCCTGGGGTTCGGCAGCCAAGACACATCTTCTTGAACTTGAGAGGGCGCAGCGTGTTGTGCTCAAAGTACTTCTTTCGCTACCGTTTCAACATCCTACTGATTCTGTTTATGATAAGGCCGATGTTCTGTCTGTCAGAAAGTTGTTTGTGTATCAATGTTTACGTAAATATCATAAAAATACAGTACCCTATCTAATACCTTCTGGCAAAAGAAGAGATGAATGCCCAATCCCTAGAGTAAAAAGCAAATTTGCCCAACATCACTATAACAATGTAGCACCTAGATTGTACAATAAACTTAATATAGCTCATAAAACCAAACAACTATCCAACTATCAGTTTAAAAATAAAATAAAATTATGGCTGAAACCATTAAATTACGACGAAATCGAAAATCTATTCCTAATTTTAAAATAAAAATAAAGCAGTAAAACACAAAACCCACTCTCACATTGTCACACACACACGAACACCCACAAACACGCACGCACACACACACACACACACACAATTTTTATTTCGCAGATTGTAAACTTTTGGTTATAAACTTAATTAATAGATAAATTATTATAAGTTATGATTGTAACACTAGCTCGACATATTTATCTGGAAGGAACTGATTCCCAACATACAGCTCACGCTAGTTTGGGAAACAGGGCTTGCACATGAAATGTAAATACTTGTTGTTGCAATAAAGATTTTGTATTTGTATTTGTATTTGTAACTATTTCGACCTCTCCGCTCAGCTCCAGTGAACAGTCAGCCTTAAGGTTGAACGGATTTGGTTGAAACTTGGCATGCTGGTAGACTTTTCATCCCGGAAGTATCCCCTGGGATAACTTATCGACATTCACGCGGGCGAAGCCGCTGGCACAAGTTAGTTAAATTGACAAATCAAAACATCATTATTTCCCTTATACATTTATATGACATTTCCGAAAACAAACAGAGCTTATTAATAGCCCTAAATCATTACTCGATACAATCAACGTCACATCAAAGCGAAGGAAGCCTTTGTCAGGGCTATAAGAACCTTTATTATTTACCGTAAATCAAAAACAACCTTCCCTTTAATGCTTACACGAAAAACAACGAACCTTAAAAGTATTTCAATATAAAAAGCTCATATGGAGTACTTCATTAAATATGCAAATCCAATTACCTTTTTATGTATCAGTAAAAAAGCGCTCAATAAGTCTACATTGAAAACGTGTACTTATCTTTAAATGTTTACAATTATGTAACAATATAGTCAAAACAGAAACAGAAAGGTATCTATACCTACATATAGCATTGGCACAAGTCTGAGGTCAACCAGCCACCCTCACTCGAGCAATTTGTCTTAGAACAGAGAAGGAAGCCCCCAGACGGTTACAAATGGTAGATTACTTCGAGTTTACTAGATACCCACCCTAGACAAATGTCGTATCCAGTCGCTCGAGTACGCGCCATAATGAATGTCACTTCGAAAGGGATATTATGCAAGGATCCATCACTTAGACAATGATAGACAGATTCTAATGCGTTTTAAACTATTGAGATGTGCTTCTGACAGACACTTTGGAGTTACAGAGATTGATACGTTGGAGTTTAGAACTCGAACTGAATGCAAGTGGGCGAATTTGCTGTACATTGTGATTTATTTTCTCACTTTGTAGGCGACATTAATGTCGCCTACAAAGTGAGAAAATAAGTGAGAAAATAATTCTGCTACGTTGATTTTTTGTGAAAAATCAACGTAGCAGAATCAACAAATGAGACTCGCAGTGCCATCTATCTCGACAGCTGCGAACTAACTGGACAAAATCCTAAATCGCGATATCAGAGTTTACCGTGCGATTGGAACATATGCAAAGCCCGAATATCAACTATCGGGCAGTTGCCTACCGGACACAACAACCGTCTGGTCGGCGGATCCTCCCTTTTCAACGGAGGTATGTGGGACTTTACTCTCTATTCCGCTACCTCCAAAACTTTCCTCTCCAGAGGCCCTAGACAATGTGCCATTCAATTAGCGAAAGCGACTATCGAAATGATAAAATGTAGGAATTTGGTCACGTGACATTTCGATAGCATCTGTCAATCCCATACGTTTTTGACGTATTGACAATCGCCTTCGCCACGCTACCGTTGACAGAATGTCACTTGTCTAGAGCCCCAGGTCGTAGGCGGACTAAGTTATAGCTACACTTTAAAATATTATAATTTTTTATTTTATGAGACAAATACCAGAGACCTTAAACAATGTGCTATTCCATTACCGAATGCGACTGTCGAAATGCCAAAATGTAGGAATTAGATCACGTGACATTTCGATAGCATCTGTCAATTACGTTTTTGACGTATTGAAATTCGTCTTCGCCACGCTACCGACAGAATCTCACTTGTTTCGAGCCCAAGATTACTTGTTTAAGCAATAAACCCTTAGGTCTAAATGATTTTTTGTCTGAAATAACACATCTAACCCAAAATTCAGTCATTATAGAAACCACATAATACTTTGATCGAATAACTAATACCGCATAATATCGCATTTCAAAGCTGAATCAATACTGAATTCAAACGAATGATTAGCTCGAAAATGTTCGTACCTAAACAATATGTCATTATTATTTATTAGGTACTGTTGTTGTTGGTTGTCTTGGTTTCAAAATTAGCCGCACTGCTCGATCTTCAATGTTAAGCAACGCTTGCCGGGGCCGGTCTGTGGATGGGTCTGAATCTTAACATACCGCGATTCCTCCGTGCCTCGAAAAGCACTTTAAGCCTTTGGTCCCGGCTGTCACTAGTAGATATTTGGCAGTCATCACGGATTGTCTGAAGCCAGAAATCTGACTCGTCTTGCCAACAAGTACCGTGTTACTCAGTTAATGGGTTATGGAGATCTGGTAGGTAGCCGCGCCATGTAAAATATCGGTTTGACTGGATGCTGAGCCAATATAGTTGGAAAAAGGCAAGGCAGATGATGATAGTTTAGAAATTATATGCGTCTGATAAGTAGTTAATTGAGGAAGGGGTAGTTATAATACCACTGAGTTACTAACTTTGTTAGGGTTCCGTACCCGAAGGGTAGGTAACCTACGGAACCCGATTACTAAGTCTCCGCAGTCCGTCCATCTGTCTGTCAGCGGGCTGTATCTCAAGAACCGCAATAGGTAGACATACAAGAAACGTGTTTTTTCGGTTTATGATACAGAACCCTTCGTGAGAGCGGCCGACTCGCACTTGGCCGGTTTTATTAATTGTTATTTAATTTTAGCTTGTTTTTTATTTTTTTATTATATTATTCATAAATTATTGGGTATAATTATGTTCATTTAGTAACTGTACGAGTAATTTAATTTGTTTTGTTCGTATTATTTAAGTACAACTTATCACTTTCCACACAATGACTTAGTTTCTTAGATCGTGATTGATTATTTCTAGTCTAGGGTTACTGCTTGGCCATTTAAAAACTCGGCCGCAATTTCCAAGTGCTACGTTTCGGTGTGAATATCAGAGATCTAATTATCTCCCAATCGGTAGCCGACTGGTGACACTTGACGAGTTAACTTTCAACTTCATGACAGGTAGACCGAGGGACAGCGAGGTTTTATTTTCAGAGCGAGGCTTTGGAGTTTGGAATTCTCTATTTAGTGTGTAAAGCTCCAAATAAACAGTCGAAGCTGATCAGATGAATTTAATTTAAAACGTTGGATGAGTATACAAATAATCATTTAACTTAAACATTCAATATTTGTATTGGAAGCTTGATTACAAAAAAAAACGGCCATGTGCGAGTCAGACTCTCAAACGAAGGGTTCCTTAAACCGAAACAAAACACGTTTCTTGTATTGGGAGTCATTTTTGATTTTTGATTATTTTTTTAATTTGTTGTTATAGCGGCAATTGAAATACCTACACACACTGTGAAAACAACTGTCTACCTATTGCGATTTTTGAGATACAGCCCGCTGACAGACAGACGAACGGACGGACAGCGGAGGCTTAGTATTAGGGTTTCGTTGGTTACCCTAAAGGTACGGATCCCTAAAGAAGATTAATGAGTAATTTTAATAACATCGTAGAAGGCAAAAAAGACCAAACAACAACTGTTCTGTTATTTCATCGAAGTGACACGTTAACTGTTCTCTCTGATTTTTACAATCAAAGCAGCAAAATATGCTAAAGACAAAACACACACTGTAAAGCCGACAACACTAGGCTTACAGCAGCACTAAATAATGACACTTAATCCAGCTAACTTTTAATACAGAACGTTACCGTACCGAGAGCCTTTCAACGCACAATATGGCCGCCGCCGTCGAGTGAAGCGAGAGTAAATTAGCTGTAACGTGTAAATTGAAACTCAGGTAATCCGGGAATTACCGTGTCCCGAAAGTACCCGTATACGTTAATTAATAAAGGGCCACCATGACTTTAAATTAATACGTATATTGGGGTAAGAGAACAGTCATGTATGTAGGTGGTATTTGTAAATTCTTCTTCCTATTATATACTCTTGACCCTTTTAGAACTGGGAGTCACAAAAGGTAGTGACACCAACAATGATTTCAGTGGCTTATTGCGCATGAATTATTGTGGGGACATTTAATGAAATGTTTATTTGCGACGTCATAATCCGTTTTGAGATAAATAAGGTTTGCTAACAGAAAGGCAGTTTGAGTTAGGCATTGTGGTTTTTGTTAAATAACTTTATTCAGGAAATCAAATTAGCTTAACTAACATGGACTATGAAACTCACGCTATAGATTTGAGTCCTCAGTATAAATCTCATAATGTACTTTAGTAGTCAATCCTCTTGAAAAATTGATCGTCTATCAGCTGAAGAATACCTATATAATATAATTATGTGTCGACTTATAATAACAATAATTTTTGAGCATGATGAATGAGTATCTCATTATTATTAGTATAATTATTAACCTGTCAACGTTCAAAACTGAACAAACGACTGCTTTAGGCCATTACGGACAGTGATTATCACATAGAACAATAATATAGACATTAATACAATGCTTGTCAGTCACAAAGATGTTCACATTTCATACAATACAAAGGAGGACTGATAGTTCACAATATCATACAACTTAATTCGTATACCTCTATCCGTCAAGCCATTCAGATTATTCATTTGAAGGTACTCGAAGCACTGTCCGTAATTGAAATAACGCAAGCCATGCAGATATGCAGTAAAGGATGAAATGAACAGGCCCCTCTTACCACTGGGACCCCACGATCGATGCCCCCTCCCCCTTAGTTTCTGCCACATGACCTACCGATAACTATAACTAATAAGTTTATTCATTTTATGAAAATGAAACAAATTAAATCGATTATTTTACTTATTCTTGATTGCACATCAAGAATAAGTAAAATAATCCATTTGAATTAGAATGTTATATTATTTAGATACTCAATTTTAATAACCGTTAACAGTTTCGAAAATAGGTACATCATCCCTCCAATCATTTTCATGAGAATTTAAAGGAAAAAAGTTTTAGCTTTTCCGAAATAAAAAAAAACATTAAAAAGGCATCTTACTTCTTAATTACTTTGTATTCGTTTCTAGAAATATGTCCATTGAGATAGCCAGTTTTTCGCTGATGTCCATTGAATGCGATGTGCCGTCATGTGCCTGAAGACAAAGACTTTGAACAAAGTGATTGACGATTTGGCTTATAAAATATTTTTTTTAGTACCTACTAATCCTGCACATGCTAAACGATTAATATGTACATAGGTAATGATAGTATTATAATTTTAGTTGAATAAATCTAGATTTGAAAAAAATGTTTTAGCAAAATAGTCCTCTGCAAAAATCATGGGGCCCCTTTATTCCAATGTGCCTAGGGCCTCCAATAAGTAAAAGACGGCCCTGGAAATAAACAGGGTTGCCATTCAATAATTGTCAATTTTAAAAGCATTTTACTCGAAGGCACAAAAGGAATCAGAAGTATTTTTATTAAAAGATGAAATTGTTGATAAAATGAAAGGGTTGCTTTGTTTCTGAAAAACAGTGTCGCTTCCCTGTGTGAAAAGCTTATGTAAGGACTTATGACAGGTCGAAAACAATAAGAATAAAAAACCATACTTACTATATATGACTACTAACCAGCCAATATTCAAACAGTACACTCAAAATACAAACCTACAGCACAGCCGGTGACCCGCTCACTCGACACGGTATCACAAAGGAGTCACGTAGGGTCACGGAAGAATCTCACCCGCCACACGCATGACCCGCCTTTACATCTTGTTTACACTGGTTACCAATCTGAATAAAGATGGCGGCTTGAAATGTATGGCGGAGAGGTGTGGCAAATTTATAGTGTTTGATTCTTCGGAAGTCAGATGTAGCCGAAGGAATGAGAGAGGGAGGAAATTGGTGTGGAAATAATAAATCAACATTAATTAAAGCAAGACGGACAATGATCACCTGCCTGGCCTTTTCTCAACTTTATTGGGGTCGGCTTCCAGTCAAACCGGATTCCTCCACAACCCATTAACTGGGTAACACGGACGGGCAATACTTCTTTGAAAACGAATAAAGTTAAAATCATTTATCGCAACTGTGGGTGTGATATATGTTCTGAAAGCTTCAAATTATTGCATGTGCCAAAACAATCACTGTAAAATAATAAACAGAGTATGATAAAATAATGATCAGCACAATATTTTTTTATGTAAAGCTCATAAAACATCGAAAAGCACTTCATTTCGCCACAGCGACAATACAGACTGATTTAAAACAAAAACGCTGATGAAATTTGCCAGTTTAAAATGTTTACTCAATAAATTCCCGATTAATGTTTCCGAAATTTATTTTGTATACAAAGCACATGAAAACATATCTTCCGGTTCATATATCGCTTCATAGTACGATGTGACAGTACGAAAATGTGTTATTTACTACTCCCAGAATAACAAACGTGACACGTTTCACACGTTTGTTATTCTGGGAGGTCCAATGCTATGCTAAAATTCCTTGTACGGGTAAGGTACATTTAAAATGATAAACTGTTGTAATGTTAAATTTGTATATTGATTAAACACCCGAAACTGATAGATGATCGACCCGCGGCGAATGAGTCTCTCAACGATGCTATGCAACTACTAACGCTTACTCAAACGCGTGATTTTTATTCATTCGCTGCGCGTCGATGTCAGCATAAAAATTAAACAATTGATATGTACGGGTTTGCTCGTACATGCTCCCCGAGGAAAAGATATGAAGACAATTTTGAGCTTAAGTGAGAAGAAACAAAATTATTTATGATAAATGATTTGAAAATAATCTAATTTCCTAGAGTCTCTATTGTTAACACACTGTTCACAAATTTGATATACTAATATAAGAACCTAACATAGGAGAGGTGGCTTTATCTAACACTCGCGCACTTGTTGCCACCTTCGCCCTTTCACTGTCACACTGATACACTACACTATTTCCAACACACGTACGTTGCGTGGCCGGGCATGCGCCGCCGCCGGGCGCGCCAGGCTCTGCTGCGGGCATCGCCGCCGGCGAAGGCGCGGGGGCGCAGCGCGTGCGCGCGCGCCTCCACGCGAACACTCCAAGACATGCTGCTACCACGCCGATCATACAGTAGATCGCGGTGTAATGATGAATGTCATGAGATGACAGACTGTCAAATAGCAATCCATTCTCTTTCATGATTCTGATTTTTTGGTCAATCGTTTTAAGCTCTTGATCGCTCTCTATGCTGGAGTCGTTGAAGACATCTTGAGGAATAGACACGTTTATAACGTGGTTTATGGATGCAATGACTGGTGAGTACAGGTTAGCTTTAATAGTAACGTCGCTCGTTCTTTGTTGATGCGCAATTACTTCAAAATTATCTGATTTGATTATGCAGCCGTAATCTATAGTTATAAGTCCGGAGTGAGTCAGCTGATGTGCGGTAACTTGATCTCCGCATACTGTTCGTAGGTTACATTGACCGCAGCAAAAAAAGATATAATTGTTGATAGACTGGCTTTCCATCCAAAGATTTTTACAGGGATTGACGTTGACTTCACACGCTGATGCCTTTGATTGGCAGAAGTCTTTATCTCTGCTTAATTTGTAAGTAGGAGAATGAATATAACACAAGTGTACGTTTGTCACTAGACATGAATCCATGATATTTTCTGTTATGATTATGTATGCATCCTTTTTCAAGTTCACAGCTATGAAATCTGACACTGGTTTAATTGATAACATTGTGTCGTTGGGTTTCTCAATAGGAATTGGTATAAGCTTGAATATTTCGTAGGTGTCCCTGCTAATCAAGGGTATTTGTACTTCAAATATTGAGTAATTCTTAAGCATTCTTGCTTTGACTCGTAGAAGTTTAAACAGTTGTGCAAGATCTGTATGAACGTTTTCTACAGGTAACGTGACGTCATTAGACAAATGGCTAGCTATAGTGCTCAGCTGATTCTGCAATTGTTCGGCTGTTATTAAATGTGGATTAAATCGACCATGATAGATGTCTGTTATTGTATCCACTAAAGCGTTCTGTAAATCTTTCAAGTCACGTAATAGATTGCTCGCGACCAAAGCTCCCATAGAAACTTCACTTGCTCTCGAAATGTTTTGAGTTTCAGCCTTTAATACTTCTAATGTATTTCTGATGTTTGCAAACTGCTGATGAATCATTTTATGTTGTTTATGCATTGTAGCCTCCGTCCTCTTTAAGAGACTGAACTCTGCTTCTATGACCGAAGTTTGATTTTGCCAAAATGATACAATATGCTTTTGATTTTTGCGTAGAAGAGTGATATCCTTCTCGTATTGTTCTGCGAATCGAGCGTCCAATACGCCGAAGAGGCCGTTTGCTATGTAACCGACACCGTCGATAAGACCTCGCCGCCACCTGTTCGCTTCCTTTGCAAAATGCTGACTGAGTAACATATGATTATTGTAATCGAGTTCATTGTACCCATGACGTAATTGCAATAATATTATGTCACAATGTGTTTGTTCTTGGATTGTGTTGCATGTTTGTTCCAGGGCCATTATACTTTTGTTAAGTGCGGTAATTCCTTCCCAATAAGGATCTAAATCGTAGTATATGATTAGTTTCCAGTCGTCGCGTATGATCTGCATGTTTGTTAGTTTGTCGAAGTAAATATGTTGATTATTTCTGAATTGTGTGACGTTAAGTGCGCATTGGGAAGTTGTTATGATACTAAAGAATAACATGATTGCTGCAAAAACTGCCGCTATATTGTAACGAGTGCCTCTTTTCCTTGTGTCAGACTGCTTATTTGTGTTACAGGTCCCCGAATCCGCAGTATTTGCTTGCTTAATTTGCGACGATTCATTGTTAATTGGGAGTTTTGATAATTTTATGATAGGACGTTTCAGTGTTCCGTTTTTGGTTTTTACTGTAACCACGCGAATCTTACCGTCGGAACCGGGATGTAGTTCGATGACTCTGCCCATCAGCCATTTTCCCGGCGGAAGATTGTCATCATGAATCATGACAATATCATCAACGTTGGGGTTGCTTGTAGCTTGTCTCCACTTACTTCTTTCTGTAATTTGTACGAGGTACTCATTCCTCCATCTTTTCCAGAGATCCTGTACAATTTTTTGTGTCAACTGCCATCGGGTTCTTAAATCCGTTTCAGTCTCATGTATGGAAACCCTTGATCCACCTGTTAGGAAATGAGCAGGCGTTAAAAAATCCACATCGTCTGGATCTTCTGATATAGCACATAATGGTCTCGTGTTGAGACAAGCTTCAATCTGTGTAAGCACCGTATATAGTTCCTCAAATGTAAGAATTTGGTCACCAATAACCCTCTTGAAATGATATTTGAAGCTTTTAACTGCGGCCTCCCATAGGCCTCCTGCGGATGGCCATGAGGGCGCATTAAAGCTCCACCTGATTTCCATATCTAATATTTCTGCTTTAAGATCTTTGTCTTGCATGATTTTCGTTAATGTTTGATATTCCTGTTGTAGTACCTTGTTAGCACCAACAAAATTGCGACCATTATCGCTATAAATGTGACTAGGCGTACCTCTGCGAGCCGCCATTCTTTTTAATGCTGCGATGAATGAAGTTGTACTTAAATCACTAACTAGTTCCAAATGTACTGCCTTCGTGACCATACACACAAAGACAGCCACATATCCTTTTGTGCTCTTGATACCTCGTCCTTTGCTTGCTTTGACGTAAATGTGACCGGTAAAATCTACGCCTGTGTGTGTAAAGGGACGGGATGGATTACTTCTAGCCTCCGGCAATTGCCCCATAATTTGCTGTTGGCAGTGTGGATTCTGTTTTTTACATATTACGCACCGACGAAGCTGCCTCTTCGTAGCGACGTTTCCTCCTAGAATCCAATATTTTTGTCTGATAAAACCCAATGTCAGCCGAGCTCCGGCATGTAACATGGTTTGATGTGCGTTTTCTATTATTAATTCTGTCAGACGTCCACTGTGCGGCAGAATAATAGGGTGCTGCATGTCATGGCTGATATGTGCCTTTTTTAGTCTCCCTCCGACTCTTAAGATATCATTTTCATCCAGGTAAGGGTTCAATTTTAACAATTTGCTTTTTGAATTTAGCTTTCCCTCTTGCTTTAAATCTCTTATTTCATTCGTAAACTCTTCTTGCTGTACATATTTGATAATTCTTTGCTTTGCTTGACTGATTTCTGATAATGATAGATAATGCTTTTTTGCTTTTTTTTTGTACGTCGTAATCTTCATCACTAATGCTAAAATACGTGCAACCTTGCTGATTGATTGATATTTATTTAGCAGGTCGGTAATGATGCTTGATTCATGCTTTGTAACTATATGAACGTCTTCTTGTTTCTTTAATTCCTCGTTTGTTGTGTAGATTGCTTGATTTTCTCTCGTTGCTTCGAAAGATTGTAACCATGTTGGTCCTTGCCACCACAAACGCCAATCCTTCAATTGAGCCACTGTGAGTCCTCTGCTTCCACAGTCAGCAGGATTTTCATTTGATTTTACATATCGCCAAGATTGTGTTTGAATGCTATCTGTTATTTGTATTGTTCTATTTGCTACGAACGTTTTCCATCGACTTGGGTTTCCTTGAAGCCACCCCAAAACGGCAGTAGAGTCACTCCAACCAAATATATGTAGGTCATGGCCTGCTAGACATTGCTTGACTTTGGTCATGAGTTTGGCTAGCAACAGTGCTCCACATAATTCCAATCGAGGTAGTGATATTTGTTTTTTCGTAGGAACTAATTTTGATTTAGCTGCTACTAATATTGCTGATTGATTACTATTTCTTACTCTGCAGTAAATGACGCATGCATATGCTTTTGTTGATGCATCACAAAAGCCGTGTAACTCTACACTACTCGCTGTTTCCGTACCGTACCATCTTGGTATGTTGTATTGATTGATGCTTTCTAATTCTTGCTTGATTTTGATCCATTCCTTGCGGATTTTATCTGGTACTTGTTCATCCCACTGAAGATTGGATAACCATGTTTCTTGAAATAAAATCTTCAATTTTGTTGTTACTGGCACGATCCATCCCAATGGGTCAAATATTTTAGACATGTCTGATAGTATGTTTCTTTTAGTGATTTTAGTGCTTGATGGTTCAATTTTTGAAACAAATGTGAAGTTATCATTTGTAGGGTTCCAACGAAGCCCTAATGTCTTAGTTAATCCTGCTTGATTAAAACTCTTGCTTTCTTGTTTAAAATAGTCGTCTTTTAATTGCAGCAGACGACTGTCGTTTGATGTCCACTTTCGCAAGTTGAAGCCCCCTAATTTAAGTAGATTCATCAAATCTTGCTGCAACTGTTGTGCTGATGATAAGGAGCAAGCTCCGTGAACCAGGTCATCCATGTAGAATGATTCTTCGATGACCTTGGCGGCTTCTGGAAATTTATCTCGTTCATCCGCCGCTAGTTGTCTCAATGTCATCATTGCAAGAAATGGAGCAGCTTTTGTGCCGTACGTCACAGTTGTCAACTGATAGTCTAGTATTTTTTGCGAGGGGTTATCTCTCCACACTATTTTTTGTAAAGGTTGATCTTCTGGGTGTACCCAAATCTGCCTAAACATTTTTTCTATATCAGCCGTGTATGCGTACTGATATTGCCTCCATTTAATGATAAGAGACTGAAGGTCTTGCTGTAAATTGGGCCCCGTGTACATCAAGTCATTTAAACTTTTATTTGTAGATGTTTTTGCCGAAGCATTGTAGACAACTCTTAATGCAGTCGTTGCACTATCTTCGCGCAGTACGCAATGATGCGGTAGGAAACATTCCGGTGTCTGATTGCGAGGTGAAGGTTTCATGTGACCTAAGGTTTTGTATTCGTTAATGAATGACTTATATGAGTTGAATAAAGAATTGTTTTTATGCAATTTCTTTTCTAAATGAATGAATTGAGCAACAGCCTTGTTTTTGGACTGCCCCAATTTTTCTTCAAATTGTGGTATAAATGGAAGTCTCACTTGGTATTTTCCGTCATCTAACCGATTTGTTGTTGCTTTGTAGTATTGAATGCACTCTTGTTCTTCTGATGATAGTGATCTTTCGTCTGTAACATCTTCCATCTCCCAGAACTGTTGAATTCTATCTAAATCAAATTGCACGACGTTGCATGATAGTTTAGTTTTGAGATTTCCACATAATATCCAACCCAGATGAGTTTCTTGGACAAGCGGAAGTGATTCGCTTAATCTGCACATACCAGTTAAAAGAATATTAGAGTAAACGTCCGCACCCAACAAAATGTCTATGGGTCGGCTGATGTTGTACTCAGGGTCTGCTAATTCTAAATTATCCAAAAATGTGCAAACTATTTTCGGGAATGAGTATGATGGTAAATATCTTGTTAGGTTATTCATGATGTAAACATCGATATTAAATTGGTATTGTTTGATTCTTGAGTTAGACATACAGTTCAGGTTAATAATTCCTTTGCAACTGTTTTCTGTTTGCCCTATGCCTGTGATTATACCGTCACACCTGGACCGCTTCAATCCTAATTGTTGAGCAGCGTTCTCTGTGATGAGAGACATTTGTGAGCCCTGATCAATAAGAGCCCGCAGGATCAGATATGTCCCATCTGCTTTCTGAACCTTTAGAAGTGCAGTTGAAAGTAAAGTTTCTTGCATCATATTTTGTTGGGTCACGTGCGTGTTGCCTTGATTTGCACGTTCCTGATTAAAACGGATGTTGTTTTGCTGTGTAGAAGGTGTCGAATTACCTCCTTGTTTTGACAATTCCTTTGAATACGATTCATGAAGCAATGTGTTGTGAAATCCATTGCATTCGATGCAACGCCTTTTTGATAAGCATTCTTTTCCTTTATGATCATATAAGCAGTTTTGGCAATAATTCAAGTTAGCAACACATTGTTTTTTCTTCATCGGGGAAAAGTCAGCAAATTGTTTGCAATAAAATATAGCATGAGCGTCATTGCAGACTGGACAGTTTGGCCGATTGTTTTGCAATTTCCTGTAACTTGGTGATTGCGAAATAGCCTTGTTGCTTGAATATGACTGCTTGAAATTATAATGTTTTGATTCTGATGGTTTATTGGTGTTTGAAGAAAAGGATTTTTGATAATTGATCTCCTGTTTTCTTCTACTTGCTTCCATGCTCGTGAACTTCCCCTCTAGAAAGGTTAGAAATTCATTCAACTCGAGTAATTCTCGAGGTTGTTTGATAGCTGCGTTGTATTCGCTGAATGTGTCCGAATCTAATTTTTGGCACAGGATGTGTACGATCAACGGATCCCACGACGTCACATCTACGCCGAGATTCTGTATGGCGTTCATCGTTTCAAGTGCAGTATCATGGATTCGTTTGATATGATTAATTGACGCTTGCTGTGAAATGGGCATATTTAATAAAATGTTAAGATGCGATGTGAATATCATCCTTTTGTTGTCATAACGATGGCTTAAGATGTCCCAACTTATGATGTAGTTGTCTGAGCTGATCAGGAGATGCTGTATGAGACGTTCTGCTTCACCTTTTACTTTCGATTTGAGGAACTGCATCTTCTGAGCCCCAGATAATGATGGGTTGCTATGAACTGCTTCTGTGAAGAGATCCTTAAAAGATGTCCACTGATGATAATTACCGCCGAATGTAGGTATTTCTATTTTTGGCGTAGTATGTTCTCTATGTGAAATGGATGACATCCTTTTATTGATTGCTTTGATAGCAGCGTTGTATGTACCTTCGTATTTGAGGTACATACGATGATACTCTTGATTTCGGTCTCCCAGCTCACTGTCTAAGTCCCAGTGCTGAGTGTCAATCTTCGCCCAGCGAGACCTTACCATACTCAACAGATGGTCGAATTCCCATTTCTCCGTTACAATATCCATGTCGATACTTGAAACAGTATGTTCAAATGCCTTAAAATTGCTCATTTGTTTCCTCATCATCTCATCGGTCTTGCTGTTTGATCCCTGAGACTTGAAAGGTTGACCTGATGGTTGCTGTACGGTGCTTGAGGTAGCTAGAGGAGTAGCCGGCTTCAGAAGCGGTGTTGATGGTCTTTCCTCTGTTGGCTGATGTTTCTGAATGACTGCTCTGATTTCCTCATATCTCTCCTTCACAGTGTCGAATTGTTTCGAAGTGAAGTAAATGTGCGATCTGGCATATTCGAGGCTACACAATTTTATATGATTTGATTGAAACTCTTGCCAGCATGCATCTAAATTTTCTAACCTTCGGCGTATGTAATCCGAGGTTTTGCGATCGGAGCCATCCTTTTTGAAGTTGGTGTAAACTTGCTCTATCTGATTGAGTAGTTGCTGTTGTTGGGCGAGAACGTCCTCCATGGAAGACATGTTGATGATGGAAATGATAGTAAAAGGAACGATCTTACTTGATTGTCCAAGTGGGAGCTTTGTTGCTCACGAAATTTGGATCCCTGTTGATCCCTGCTGATTGCTGCTGCTGCTGCTATGTACTGCACTATTGCTGGCAATACAGACACCTTCACTGCTAGTTCGTTAGACGTCACTAGTGAAACACTTTACAGTACTTGGTTGCTACACTGTAATGTACACACGCGATATCCGGCTCGAAGGACCAAAAATGTACGGGTAAGGTACATTTAAAATGATAAACTGTTGTAATGTTAAATTTGTATATTGATTAAACACCCGAAACTGATAGATGATCGACCCGCGGCGAATGAGTCTCTCAACGATGCTATGCAACTACTAACGCTTACTCAAACGCGTGATTTTTATTCATTCGCTGCGCGTCGATGTCAGCATAAAAATTAAACAATTGATATGTACGGGTTTGCTCGTACATTCCTCATAATTGGTTCCGTGGTTTTGTCGTGAAAATGCCACATACAAAACTATAGGTACACACATAACATTAGTATTATACATTCGTCGTATTCCTCCAATACGAATATTTATAACGCATTATTAATAATTAAATCACTCTCAAAATTACAATGTGATTTCCAAAATATAAATTATTTTGTTTGACAAAATGACATAATTAAATTTAAGTTTATTAAAACGTTCTAAATTCCAAATTAAAACAAACAACAGGAACGTTTGTTATTTCGGGGTCAAACGGTTGATTCTAAATGTCATTGTCAATCAAACATTTATGTACATTGGACATTAATTTGACTGTAGTTCAAAATATACAAAACAACAATACCAACTTTTAACAACAATAACAATTGTCAAAGAAGAAAGTTGTGCACGCTATTTGAAATATTATGACTTGTGTTCAACAATGCTGGTATTTGACCTAAAATTAAATTATGTAAGTCTGTTAAAATAAATGCAATGCACCTGCATGCATATCACTACAGGAAGTCTTTGGCACGTTCTTTTCCATATAATCTTACCTAAATTACAATAATACCTACTCCCCGACCGAATTTTGGTCACGGCGGGCAATCTCAACGGAGATTATGAAAAAAAATATATTCAAATTAGGCCGGATGCCAGCACTTTTTGAATGACAAAGTTCTACATAAAGACAGTCCCCGAAACACCCGCCCGTCACCACTTCCTAGTGTTTTAGCGGGGAAGAGGAAGAGGCGCAACAAACTCCCTAGCAACACACACACTGTCTGTTAAGTTTTAAAAACTTTAATTAATACAGTAGTATGCAAGGCTAATTACAATACATGACACAGAAAAATAATATAAAAACATAGAAATAAAAATAATTAAAATTATATTTTTAAACTTGATAGCTAGCACACTATTTAACCAAACAGAAAAACTCAAGCATTAACGAGTAAACCAAACTAATTTAGTCTCCAGGCATAAATGGTGTGCCCGCTTACACGTGCAATGGTATAATCTAACAATAGGACTGAGACTAAAACGAGAGCCAACATAGAAAAAATAAAAAACAGTAGATACGTTTTTAGTTACTTATAACAAATTAAAAAAAAAAAAACATAACCAGCAAGACGACCAGTCAATACAAAACAGTTGGACAGTGCACAATTTAAAGGAAAATATGTGCAAATTCGATTAACAAATCCACTATTTACGCCGTAAACCGAGCTAATATTCGAAACAGCAGAGATGGTAAATATTTTTCCTGGCGGTAATATATACTCATCACGTCTCCACAGAATCTCTTCGCTTGATAGCTAATACCTGTTCCAAGCATTTTATCCGAGGAACGATCAAGATAGAGTAAATTATGATTTATAGAGGTAGGCGAGTAATACGGGATAGCCAGGGGTCGACACGGTGATATGGCCTGCTTTGCCGTGTTTGCATTTTGAACATTTTCGAGATACGCCATGGACGGGAAATTATTCGGCTTTCAAAATGTAACGACGTTGGGTCGCAAACTGTTATGTCTGTTTTTCTGTTCATTTTTTATTTGGTAAATAGGTGTGGTTTGAATTGCTAATTTAATTTCAATTGGTAGGTAAAAAGGTAATAAGAAAAAATAAACATACAAATAGTTGGTACTTACTAGTTTTTGTCGAATGTTTGCTAAAAGATTTCTTGTTTTGCCAAATTTGGTATGGGTCCTTACTTTTCTCAATCACCAGTCGTGATTGTAGTTCCACCAAAGCAGATTCTTACATTTTAGTGAATCTAACAGGGGCCATGGGCGAAAACGTGTTAATTTGAAGAAATCGTCAGTCACGGGAAACATGCCAAAAGGGAAGTATGCCAATCGAAATAGGAGGTCCATAGAAATTCCGGACTGAAATGATGATGATACTACTAAATAAAGGAACTATATAACTTTGCAATATCCATATTATTAGACATTATATTCTAATCTATAAGTACCTAAAGAAAGTCACGATGTAGCTCAAACCAGTATTCTTATAACTAAACAAAAAAAATCTCCCAATATTTCGCCATAACCCACAATAAATTACAACGATAAAAGAATATCCCTAACCGCTGATGAATATTCATCGCTCTTTATATGTACAGGCAGTGTCACTGCCAATATTGGGCCAGGCTTCGACCACATCGGCCCATCAATTATGTCGTTCCCGATCTAACCCTGTGTCCATCTGCGTACCATTTGTACACGTCAGGCCTACCTAACCACGCACACCAAACCTGCCACACGATAACTAACTTTATTTCTTATACATCAAAGTTTATTTTAAGTGTCGAGGATCGTGGTAGATCAACACGCGGGATTGTAATTCGACCATGGTGACAAAACAATCATTAATTAGATTAGAAGCTCGGTATTCGGCAAATCATTGGCCGAATGCCGAACGGAGACGAAATGACGGAGCGTTTGTTTTGTGGGTTTCGGTAACAAAGGGAGTTATCTGAACGTCACTATTCTTACTTACTAATGTAATGTGGAATATATTTTACTAGCATTTCTCAGTGGCTTAATCCGCATGATAGTCAAAAATTATTCCAAGGGTACATACTCCCGGGCTGACAGGTATCTATAGTCTACCCATGTGACAGTTTCATCAAAACTCATTTAGCCGTTAAAATGTGAAGAAATCCAACAGACAGAGTTACTGTCGCATTTATAATATTAAGTATGGCTTTAATATGTAACATACTTAAAAAAATCCTGTTCTGTACCTGTATGAATTAAATGAACATCATCTACTTTGGTGAATTTAGAAATCGTCAATTGAAATGCAAATAATATATCAACAAGCTTATAAGGTCTTTTACTATTGATTTTCGCAATTTGATATCATCGTTAGTCGAAAGACGTCCGCTGCTCGACATGGGCCTCCCCCAAGTGGCTGGGCTTCTCTCATTCAGCTGCTTCCCGCGGCCCAATGTGAATCACCATCATCATCAGCCAAGCAGTCCACTGCTCGACGTAGGCCTTTCCAACCGCATGCCATTTTTGCGTAGCCACCAAGTAACTGACGTGTTGTCACCTCGTCGTGACCGAGTAGCCACCAGAGTTTACATTTTATGCAAAATCACGACTCTACACAAAAATTATGTAATCGGCGGCGGCGACGTCTCGCTTCCGACCCTGGTTCAATTCATGGTCCGGAGCGAGGAGGCATGGGACGTCACCTCTTTCTGCGAAGCAGTAATGCTAGTGTAGGAGGAGGCGGGCCGCGTGAGGGAGAGCCAACCTGCAGACGGAGAGCGTTGGGTGGCTCGCCGTCCGATCAGAACCAGGCCTGGATCGACGGCGCGTTGTGCTCCACGCGCGATTCAACGAGATGTCAGCGTAGTAGTCGAGGACCGCTAGGACCAGAGCCTGCCAGGATTGCGGAATTTGTTCGAAAGAGTCATCGTGGCCCTGGAACGCTAAAGGCATTTGGAGGAACATGGATGAGTTTTAGTCAGTAAGAGTCTGACACTCCCTTCTGGTCCGCCCAGAACGGAAGAAGTCATTTGATGATTTCCTTTACCAGAAACACCGACTTCCAAAATTAAAGCCACCAAATTCCTGAAATTCCAAAAAAACTAATGTATTTTGATGATTTCTCATCTTTAAGAAAAAACAACAATCAAAGAGTAAACCGGCTTTAACATCAAAATGTTGTTACAATTAAAACCTACACATAGGCACAATAAACCCTGCTTACTCCATAACACGCTTGTTTCGCTTCCTAAGTATCCAATAAAATATAAGCCGCATAAACAAAACTTTCCCCTGCAAAATTTTAAGCTGCTATATGAAATTCAAGTGACTAAACAAATATCTAATTTGTATGTACGGGACCTTTTACATTGTCTGTCCAACCTGTGCTTACTTAGGCTGTGAACACAAAGACTGCGTCGCAAATGTTTTGTAGTTACACACAGTTTAGTAAAGGAGAGTTATGCTTGTTTGTTTGCTTGATAGTTACTGTTGTGACTTTTGGTTTGTAATACCGGAAAGTAGGCGAAACACGTGGCTTAAGGGCTTGCGTTTAACCAGAAAAACCAAAGTAACAAAATCTACATCGCAACAAAAAGAACCGCAACGCCATCTATCTCGCCAGCTGCGAACTAACTGAACGAAATCCTGCATCGCGATATCAGAGTTTTCCGTGCGATTTGAACATATGTAATACAACAGCCCGAATATCAATTTATATGCTGTATCTCTATAAGTGTCACCGGATAATTGCAAACTCCGTAAGATTGTTGTAACTTATAAGATTACTAATTCTCCATGTATCGTGGGCAGATCATTAATTTGCACTACAATAAATCTCATCCAATAATATATAAACTCTTTTGCAAAAAAAACGGGCACTTTAGATTTTTTTCTCTACTTCAATGAAGAAGAACAAGAAATAGGTTTTGTTAATTTGACGATGTATTGGCATGTTTTTTGAAGCATCCTGGCATGATTCTTTACGTTCCAAATTTAAAATTTGAAAAGAAAAATAATGATTATTGTGGATTATTCTAAAATTGCTTTACTAATGGCGCGAATTGCTGAAACGATTTTTAACTGATTACGATATTTTAAAACTTTTTGGATATTTTCTGCAAATTAAACAATTTAATCTTTCTTTTTACATTAAATACCACTTTTTGATATGAGTGATAAAGCGATAAGGACCGGTAAAATTATAGCCCTACTTGAAGAAGGTTGTTCGCAAACTTACGTGTCTCAGCGGCTAAATGTGAGTCGTTCAACTGTCCAGAGGACTTGGCAACGGTATCTAGAGACTGGTTCGGTCAAAAGAAGACCCGGTTCGGGAAGAAAACGATGCACAGAACCAAGAGATGACCGCTTTTTGGTGAGTCAGGCGTTGCGTAATCGTAAGGCGTCAAGTGTGGACCTGAAGAAGAGCCTTGAAGAAGCAAGAGGAGTAGAAGTTAGCTTGTGGACGGTCAGGAAGAGGCTTTTGGCTGCCAATATCAAGAGTTACCGCCCAGCTCGGGGCCCTAAATTACTCCGTGAGCACCGTGTTGCTCGACTTCAGTTTTCTCGGAACTGCGCTTCATGGACTCTGGAGGACTGGAATAAAGTATTGTTTTCTGATGAAGCTAGAATCTCTTTGTGTGGAGAGGACCGACGCCGGCGAGTGCTGCGAAGACCACAGGAACGCTATGCGGAAGTGTGTTTCGAAGAAATCACTCCTTATGGCGGAGGCTCCGTTATGGTTTGGGCAGCAATTAATTCGACGGAGCGTACGGAGTTAATTTTCATAGAAAATGGAACATTAAATGCACACCGGTACATAATGGAAGTCCTAATTCCATATGCACAACCCACATTGACTGCACTTGGGGAAGATTCCATTTTTATGGACGATAATTCTCGCCCGCACCGTTCTGGCGACGTGGAAGCGTACATGCAAGAAGTTGGGATCCGTCGTTTAGATTGGCCAGCTCGAAGTCCTGACCTCAATCCAATTGAGCATGTGTGGGATGTTCTAAAAAGACGGGTAAGATCAGTGCAACCTGCTCCACAAAACATCAGGGAGCTAAAAAGAGTCATTGCAGAAGAGTGGGAACGTATTCCTCAAAACGTTATTAAAAACATCGTGGAAAGCATGCCCAGAAGGATTCAAACTGTGATTTTGGCAAGAGGAGGTCACACTCGTTATTAGGTTTTTACATTTGTAACTTTATTTAATTAAAAAAAGTAAAAAAAAAACTTGTCTTTATTGCCGACCACTTCTTATTGTTTGGGCGTGTACGTCGATTTTAAAGAATCCATCGTTTTTTTTTCTTTTAATTGCTCGAATTCACTTCACGCGCATTAATTTACACGATTATAAGTATACAGACTACGTCAAAGAAATAAATTTCATTTAATTAACTAAAATCGACCTTAGAACGTAAATTTCCTTAGGTGCCCGTTTTTTTTGCAAAAGAGTGTAGTTTCAAATTTTAAATCAGTTTTATTGGGAAAAATGAGTTGACAATAAAATTTCACGCGATATTTTAAAATCGTACGGCGTTTCGTTTTTAAATAATAAAAAAGAGTGTTTAATTAACACTCTTTTTTTATTATTTTTTTTTATATCGGTAGAACAGTTTCTATGACAAATCATTGTAACTTCGATTTCACATTGTTATGGAGCTTGAAAGTTTGAGTTGTTGATATTCTATGAACAACTAAAAATATACTTCAAAAGCCAAGGCCCCAAATTACATTATTATTAAAACGCAAAGTGAAATGACAAACAAATGCTTAAATATTTACGAGTGATCAGAATTCCACTACCATTATAAATACGTAATTACGTAAACCAACACAAGGCTTTATTTTATGGAAATTAATAACCCACAAAATATAGAGGCCTGTTTGATTAAACAAACGATGCAAATAGAACCCTCTCAATTTCTGAAAGCTTCCGCACATTGGTGGAAAAACATTTAGCAGCGGATTAAATTTAGCAGCGGGCAGATCAGGGTTGTCTTATTTATATCAAAATACCCAGAAACGATACAAAAATTAATATCGCTAAAATCAACAGGGTTTTGGACCAAATTCTGTATTGTGAACAGTTGTGTTTAGGGTTTCTGTATATTATTTCAAGGACATTTTACCTACGTAGTCTCAAAAAATAGGGACTACGCCCTATTTTTTTCCAACCCTGGAACAAATCAATCTGCCAAGCTTATTCCCATGCTCAACAAGGCAAAGGAGGCGGTGAACCTTGGGGAGCTGGGCACCATCGGGGGCCTCCGGCTAAGGGTTACCATGACAGGTGCCCGGATGCAGGAGATCCCCGGGGCAGCCAGCGGCCCGACCGCTGACGCTCTGGCTAAAAGGCTCAGGGCGTCCCTGGATGCGGATGATGCACGAGTGTCCAGGCCCACTAAGTGCATAGACATGCGCATTTTGGGCTTGGATGAATCCGTCACGAAGGAGACGACTGCGATCGATGACTCTGCGATCACGTGAAGGCAGGCAACATACGTCCTGACAACATGGGCATGCGAACCGTTGCGGTGAGCTGCCCCGTGTCGGCGGCCCAGAAAATTTCGAAGGGCCGAAGGCTCTTGGTGGGCTGAGTTTCTGCGCAGGTCAAACTGCTGGAACCCAGACCTCTGAGGTGCTTCCGTTGCCAACGTGGGAGCTCTCTGCACCTCGGAGGTGGACTGCAGCGGTCTTTGCTTCCGCTGTGGTCAGCCCGGTTACAGGGCAGGCTCGTGCAACGCCGCGCTGCAGTGCGTCGTATGTACGGCAGTTGGTGGCAAGGACACAACCCGGTAACTGGGTAACACAATACCTCCTGGCAACCCTGAACCAAACACTGAAATGAAATAAAACCGACGAGTTCAGATAAGTGTCCAAAAGAAATATATTTACTTACGTTCTCATCTTGACTTAGGAAATGTCACTAGTGGGATTTATCGGCCAAACAATTGAGCCGAATTCGATTCCCTCTTTCTTATAGACTGGATTTATTTGATGACATATCGAAAGAGCTTCTTGATTGTTTTATTACTTCACATGCCTGTATTTTATAGAGATTGGCAAAAGAGGTACACATGACCAACCATATACATACCATACCAGAGCTTATGGGTGGTATTCTTCAGAATCAACCGTGTGCGTAATACTTGCGGCATACCAGCAGGGCAATTCTGCAACTAAACATCTCACCGAGAAAACTTCAGTGCAGTGAGCTTGAAGTCAGCTGTCAATTCATAGCTTAAAATGGAATGACAGTTCACTTCACCAGCTAGACCGTCTATTCTGCAGTGCGATTCTGTGAACATGTCGAAGTGAACACCCGGGCGGGGCGCACGACAGGTCAGTTGTCAAACCATACAAATAAGATGGAATGACAGCTCTATTGTCGTTACGACCGTAATAGTGTGCGAATACAGCACACGCATAAGTCATTAGACTTATGCGTGTGCTGTATTCGCACACACAAAGCCAAAGCAAATCCACAGGATGCAAGTAAACCAAAACAGATTTCTCCGAAAAGCCACGGGCGCCCCGTGGTATGTACGGAACGAACGACTTCATGTCGACCTTAAAATCCCGACCCTAAAACAGTTTATGAAGCGCCTTACAGAGCGTTTCTTCGAATCCGCTGAAAAGCACCAAAACCCTTTGATTTCAAAGGCAACCCAGTACACTCCCTCTCGCATTAGTAAGATTCGCCGTCCTCGGCATACACTCGTCGAATCCGACGACGAGATCACAAAGATTCAGGAAAGCTGTAGGGAAACCAGCACCCTTAGAATAAACAGATACAGACCGCGTTCCGTATACCGACCTCGCCGCCGAGGTCCGTCGCGACGACCCACTCAAAACCCTCCCCGACTTTTGCAAACGAGCCAGCCCGCGCCGCTGAGCCTTTAGCTTTAATAACCCCTAAATAATGAAACGACCCAGCGTGATTGTCCCTTGCTGTCCCTAACTGTCGCCGCTAAGCCGAGGTCGTATTCCACAGGGAATAGCGAGCGGTCAGTAGTTTTTAGCTTGTAGCTAGTTTTGTTGCCTTGGCTGGGGGCCTTAAATTCATTTGAGGCCACCACAGGCTAGTCCGGTTAAGCAGTTGATATCCCAAGTGTGTTAACTTGCTAGTGGTCATACCTAAAAAAAGCTCTATTGTCGTTCACTCTGCCAAGGTGAACACCGTGAGATGTCGACAGAATCGACCGGCTGTAGTACTTACCTACTGAGGGCCTAGCATGAATGTTTTGACGTATAGTAACGTTACAGTATTAATAACAATGTTAACGTAAGTGAATTTTGTATGTAAAAAATTTAACCCCATAGTATTTGAGTTTAATTTTATGCGACATACTAATACAATTTGTATCATTCAAAAAGGGGGTCTTTAAAATTCGAAGTAGGGCTACTAGAACATGTGGGGTATTATATGAAGGGTATGCTATTTGCACATTCTCAAACATTTTTTGTTTTTTTAGGCCGCATAGCTTTCTACTTTTGACGAAAAAAAACCCCAGAATCGATTTTCATCAAACAGCTTCTTAGCTATGTTTGATGAATTGTTGATGTTTGAGGAAAGCTGATTTAGTAAAGTATACCCTTTCCAATTTTTTTTTAAATCGGTTGTCAAGCGACGGAGCTATGCGCAAACAAACATCATCCGAATTGAGAACCTCCTCCATTTTTAGAAGTCGGTTAAAAAAGCATCCTAGTGAAATCGGTGAAATCAGTGCGCGAAGTAAATTTGAAAAAACAAAATCCGTCTATTGCTAGGAATTATTGTCAGCTTGTTTCAAGTTCACATCACCTTAGTTTTTACGGAGCAATTTTTGCAGAATAGCGGTACATGTACATGTATATGTCGCAGGAAACTAGTTAAATCAGCCGTTTCATTAAAAGCCTAGCCTTTAGTTTTCATTGAACTGCGGCGTTTAATCAACGACTTAAGTCACACGGGTAAGTCATTAAACGATATTGAACAAAAGATGCCACTTAGGTCGCTGAAAAAACGACGCATTTAAATGTAAAGGCTAGGCCACCAATTAAACGACTGATTAAGCTAATTGGCTCCTGCCAGGGTTGCGGAATATGTTCGAAAGAGTTACCGCGGCACTGGGAAGAAAGGCACTAGGAGGACTAAGGGTGGGTTTTAGTCAGTAAAATTCTGACACTCCCTGCCGCTCCACCCAGAGCAGGAGGGGTCATTTGATGATTTCCCATCCTCAAAAAAAAAAAAAAGCTTAATTGGCTGCGACATATTATTATAAACGCAATCGAAGCAAAATCGTAACAGGTGGCGTTGTTGTTTTTGCGTTAGTTTATGTATGGCAAATGTGTAGCATACCGACCATAGTAGCTCTATTCGATTCTATTCCATATCATATAGGGTAAGCCTTGACATGAAAGATAATCCTCTTGCCTTGCACAGGCTTACGGGGTTGTATCAAATTGTTTCCCAATCGGTGGAGATTCCGTTCCAATAGGCTTTGACCCGAATATTTACCAGTTTGTATTTCGTTTATAAGAAAGAGGTTGAAAGGTACATAATTGAAATATGATGAGATTTTTTCTGAAAAAATAACGAGTAGGTTTGATTTTAGGCTGTAAATCTTAAAACAGGTATTGTATTTTATGTGAGTTTTTGGGAACTAATCTCTGGACGGATGTACTGATTCGACAACAATTTTTTTTCATATTTAATTTTTTTTGCCATCCAAACTGCCATTTTTATTCTTAAGCTAGACGACGACCCTTACTCACTAATCGGCCATTTTTTATTTGATACTTTGATAACTCAGGAGCCCGATCATGGTTTGCACGTGGTTTATAGTTGGTGGGAGTCATGCATACGAAACGACGACTAGAAACTACAAAAGCCCTTCATCTCAAAAATTAATTGAGACAGAAAAATTACTTCATTATAATTATGATAAATACCTTTTCTGGTGATGTTCGAAGTACCAGACATGTAGGTACCTAAGGCAGTGAACATTCTAGCCACATTAATCACATCCTAACTGGAACACGTAGCAAACACAAATAATAATTCATATTCGTATTACATATTACACGCTCTGTAGTTACCATTTTGTAGTACAACGTATCTTTTGCCGTCGTTGGAGAAGATTCATTCTTTCTTCCTTTTGCATTTTTATGATACTAGTTATCTATCTATGAAGAGAACCCCGGAAAATGGGAATTCGTGTCACATTAGACATGGGTAAGGTACTCGTAAGACTTGTCTAAATTCTTGTAGGGATAGTCTGCGAAAGACGAAGGAACTATTTCTTTAGACTTTAATCATAGTCATAGGTATTATAAATGCGGAAGTAACAGATGTAGTTGAAACTTGTCACTAGGGTAGTCTATATCCTGGATTATCACATGGAATTTTCATCCCGCAAGTATTTTCCGTTAAATCTGATCCAGTCTTGCCAAGAAATACCGTGTAACCCAGTAAATGGGTTGTGTAGGTAATCTGACTCCAGTCTTGCCAAGAAATACCGTGTTACCCAGTTAAGCTCTACGTAAAATACTGGTATTCAGCTGAATGCGGTTTGACGGGAAGCCGACCCTAATATAGTTGGGAAAAGGCTAGGCAGATGATGAAGCATGTTCCGTTGGTAAAATTGTCGACTTTCACGCAGACATAGCTGGCAGAAACTAGTGACTATAAGATGATTAAACTCGTAAGGACATTAACCTTTTGCTTTCTGAAACTTTCGAAAGCAATAAAATAAAAACGTTGTAATCTGATAACGCAAGTACCTATGTGAAAATCCAAACAGTGTGATATGATATAAAAGCGCAACGGTTACACTCCCAAAGGACAGAAAAATATACATAAAACCCAAACTCTAGCATTAGGTGACTCAGCCACCGCGGCTACGGAAAAACACGATAGTTTTATTTGACAAAACTCGGCTGGTAACTCAATATCTGTCAGCGAAACTAGAATTTCCCAGGCGGAGGTGGGGAAATAAAATAAAACTCACAATAGCGCGCCAACAGCATTTTAGGGGTAATGCACAAGTAGGGCGTAACGTTAGTTCGCGAGTACGCCGGGCGTACCTCTTGCGTACCAACTCGCCAGTGAGCACCATCCTTTACATCTTTGAGAACATTTCCTACGTTTCGTACGTGGTTTTCAGAGGAAGAAAAATGCTTTGTAATAATCTTTTTAATATAAGATTCTCGTTACTTTTATTACATGCAGAGTCGAATTCGAGGATTCAATAAGAATCTAATATTTGAAATTGCAATTCACATTTGGGAGAAGGGAACTCTATTATGGTTATTTTGTAATTCTTCAAAGTTGATATAATTAAAAAGTGTGAGGAAGAAATTCCCAAAAATTATAAGGAAGTGGTCTTGTCACTTGGTGCGTGGGTGGGGGGAGATTCCTTCCCGGCCCGTCTATTAAAAATTTAAAAGTAATTATCAGAAGTTAACAAAGTATATTCACAATGACGACGAATTCTATCTACGTAAAAATTTCAACAAAGCAGAGGGCCTAGAGTAGACACCAGATAAATGTGCAATAACGGTCATTGACCCACATACATTTATTGCCTTTCTAAATATCAAAAACAGAAATAAAAACATGAAGCGGTCTCTAGTCATGAAAAACGGTTCATAATTTATTGTTCGGGTATCTCCCAAGAGATATTAGGGAACGGTCAATGTACTTTATAGCAAGTTTATCTGGCGCCTACTATAGCACGATTTTTGCTGACGTATAGTAACGTAACGTAAAATGTTACTGTTATGTTACTCATTTCGCACACAATATTTGAATAGTATGATATAAATTGTGTATGTCGCATAAAATTAAATCAAAATACTATGGGGTTTTAGTTTTTTAAAATCAAAATTCACACGTTAACGATACTATAACGTTACTATACGTCAAAACATTCGTGCTAGGCCCTAAAGGCCAATTCTCATACTTAAAAATCGTAATCTCATCTCAGTGACAATCAAAGTCAAATAGCTGTCAAAACCTAGAGGTGTCCCCTCAGAAGAGCAAATCAAATGTCATTTCTTACTGCGTGACATTTTGTTTACCGAAAAAGTAGCGCGACTCAACTGATGTGTAAAACCGTATACGTATGTGGGTACTACCGCGCAGCACTTTTCACCGGTTCAGTTTACATGTCAATATGGCAACCGCTCCCCAGTTTACGCAAGAGCGTATGCCGCTGAAATCAACAAATATTTTTTTTATCAAGATAGATACTTTTTTAACCGACTTCTAAAAAAGGAGGAGGTTCTCAATTCGGATGTTTGTATTTTTTTGTTTTTTTTTTTATGTTTGTTCGCGCATAACTCCGTCGCTTGCCAACCAATTTGAAAAAATCTTTTTTGTTGGAAATATACTTCCCAAGTGGTCCCATTGAAATTTTATCATAATCGGTTCAGTAGTTTGGTTTTTAAATCCAAATAGCTGGAAAAAATATGTGGAAAAATCATCCATGTAAGCGAAATTGCGTACTTTTGCTTTCTTGTGACTTTGCAGCGCTGTTGTTAGGTGTGGGGTATCACTAAAAAGTGAAAAATAAAAAACTTTTTCACAAAAAAAAAGAAACCGACTTCCAAAAAACACTATAAAGTTCAAAATAACTTTAATTTCGGTAGTCGGTGTTTTTGGTTACTTCTTCGTTATTTGACACCGACTTCCGAAATTAAAGTTATTTTGAAAAGTTTTTTAGAAAAATGTATTCGTTATTGCCTGCCTGTATTTATTTATATGGTAATAGACTTTTCGGTTGAGCTACGGTATAGTATAAAAACATAACATGAAATACTCATAGCTACTCCCAAGTTTTAAGCAAATTACAATGACGTTTTCCCAGTTAATATGCCTAGTTAGTAGTAATAGCCTCATACGGGCAAAGTTACGTAAGATTAAAATATTTATAAATCCATGCAAAACCAAACAACGTTGCGCATCTCGTGCCGAACATATAAAGCGAGGCGTACACCGCGTAATGTGCATCGCGCCCAGTATTTTACGCGGCGACCACGTGTTGTCAGCGTACAGCCGCCATGTGAACACGCTTAACGTCCCAAACGAATGGCCTCTAAAAACACGTGGCTCATTAACCGTAGCGCGCCGAAAATTAATTGTGTTATAACGTAACATAATATAGGCGTGTCATCGGCTTCTCTCGCAAAATGGCTCGCACAAGTTGTCCCATTTCAATTAACACGATACGACTAATTTGGTCCCCGGCACCGCTCCTCGGTGATATATGTCCCTTATCCCAACCTAATTAGTTTGGCGGTAGCTCATACGAACCTTGCGTTAATCATTTTTAATTTAAAGCTAGTCTGCCCTTGGTTGCGACAAAGTTCAGCTCAGCTGTCGAGTACTATGAATTAATCAGGGAACTTTTCAAGTTGGTCAAGCTTCTTGGTCCTTGACAGGAGGGGAGTGAGGTTGAACTATGTTCGAAGTAAGTTAGCTAATACTTGCTCTTAAGTAGTATTTGACTAGTTTACTTCATAAGAAATGATCATTAATGTACATTTACCCCGAAGTAACGGTTTAGGGTTCTACGCTAAGTGCTTCAAACAACTTCGCATCTTGCTCTCTATTGAAAATTTGTATGGATATTACAATTTTCAAACATGGTATTTTAAAATATGTATATTATGGTAGGCGCCAGTTACATGTTTAATAACGGTAATTGACCCACTTTCATTTATTAATATCAAAAAGAGAAATAAAGACATAAAGCTGTCCGGAATCGAATTCTGTCGCGATCGATCCTTTACGTTCTCTAGTCATGAAAAACTGTTCATAATTTATTGTTCTGTAGATACCAGAAGGGATATTAGGGAAAGGTCAATGTACCTTATTGCAAGTTTATCTAGCGCCTACCATAGTAACTTTCATTAATTAATTAATTAGATGCATGAAGCACATGACCGGTTGGTGTTGGAACACCTAGGCGAGACCTATGTCCAACTTCCAGCGAAGGTTGACATTTGAAAGTTCCATGTAAAGGTCTTATAGAGTTGAACTTCGACTTTGTGGATGTCTTTCAACCAACGTTGAGATGCAATGGTTCTTCCTATTCTAATAGTAATCGTAACATGATCACGTTTCAATTACAAACTGTTCACTCCATCCAGGATCCACCTTACATCATACATAATCCATTATACAAACCCCTCAAAAATATACCTAAGCCTATGAATGATACTTCATAGTCCTCACCTACATAAAAATAAAAGAAAAAAGCTAGCGTCTCCCTGAGAACCGAGACATCTGGCTGAATTGTCCCAAACGCCGAGAAATCTAAGTCGGGATTGTTTACCGCGACACTTATTATCTGTGCCTTTTGTCTATGGTCCGTGCTTTGTTTCGCTTTCACTTAATTAGGGTTTCTTGTAGGTATTGTTGTGTGGTACTAAATAAAGTAGGACAAGTTGGAGGTTGGCTTGTGAGTGTTTTAAAATGCGATGGTGCAAACAAACATTGTATTCATGTTCTAAGTTAGGTTGTTCTAAGGAATATAATTATACTTACACAAGATATTAATAAAGATATTTTTATTTTTTCTTTTATTCACTTTTATATTTTTATTATTTTTATTTTTTTTTTTTTTTATAAGTAAGTATCTATAGCATAATATTATTATTTCCATTGTTCATTATAAATACATATAAATTATATTTTAAAATAATTTAACAAAAAAAAAATATAATATATAAAAATAGTAGCCCACCGGTACCAGGAACAGGGTCCAAGCTAACGGTGGTCAGGGCTCCTGATAGAGGAACTTTCTGACAATACGCGCCGTGTCCAGGAGTACTACTTTCTGGATCAAGCCTTTGATCCAACTGCCCAACGAGAGCCTTTAGATGTTGGTCGAGGCTCTTTGCAATAACGGCATTGGCCGTCACGACTATTGGCACAATGACTGCTGTGTTCACATCCCACATGTCGACAACTTCGCGAGTCAAGTGAAGATACTTCGTTTGTTTATCTTTCTCATCCTTCACGCTCACGCCACGACGCTGTCGTCGGTCTATCTCTATGTCAGGCTTATTATGTAGCAGCCAATTAGCTTAATCAGTCGTTTAATTGGTGGCCTAGCCTTTCAATTGAAATGTGCGATTTTTTAGCGAACTAAGTGACATCTTTTGTTCAATATCGTTTAATGACTTGCCCATGTCAATAAAGTCGCTGATTGAACGGCACAGTTCAATAAAAAGGCTAGACTTTTAATGAAACGGCGGATTCAGCTAATTGGCAGCGACATAGGCATACTTTATTAAACCCACGTATTTCCTCGACCAACAGTCTCAGTGTTTCATTTCTGTGTTCATCATATAACACAAGAATGTCCTCTCAATCATCATCTGCCTAGCCTTTTCTCAAAAATTTATTGGGGTCAATTCCCAGTCAAACCGGATTCAGCTGAATACCAGTATTTTCCGTGAAGCGGCTGCCTACCAGACCTCCACAACCCATTAACCGGGTAACACGGTACTTCTTGGCAAGACTGGTGTCAGCTTTCCGAGGCACGGAGGAATCTCAATATGTTAACATGGTCACCCATCCACACACCAACTTCGGCAAGCGTTGCTTAACCTTGATGATCGTAACCAATAAATCTGCTCGGCTTTTCCCTTTAAGTTGGGGTTACTCCAGTCTAACTATATGCAGCTGCTAATACTGCTAGTATTATATGGAGCGACTGCTTATCTGGCCTCCCAGGTAATCCCATTAACTAAGTAACGCGATACCCCTTGGCAAGACTGGTGTCAGATTTCTAGGTTTCTGTCTACCCGTAAGGACTGCCGAGTGGCGGGCCTGCGGACGGCGAGCGTTGAGTGGCTCGCTGTCCGATCAAAGCCAGGCCCGGGTCGCCGGCGCGTTGTGTTCCACGCGCGCCTCAAAGAGATTATGTCAGCATAGTAGACGGGGCTCGTTAGGGCCAGAGCCTGCCAGGGTTGCGGATTTTGTTCGAAAGAGTCACCGCGGGCCTGGAACGCAAAGGGCACTATGAGGAGCACGGATAAGTTTTAGTTAGTAAGAGTCTGATATTCCCTTCCGCTTCACCCAGCTGATTTTAAATTCATTTGGAAGCTTTTACTCTAACAAGGCAAATTAAATAAAACTGTTGAAAATTGGTTTTATCATCGTAAGATATCGGTACCTATCATTGTGCTGCTAGCAAATTTAAATTGAAAGCTAAATTTGTAGGTTTTCAACCATTTCTGGCGATGTAAGCAGTAATGATCAAAAATCTATAAATTGCATTTTGACAGGAATTTACTAAAAACTATCTATAGGTGAAACGTTCCAAAATTACCTATGTACCATAGGTAATATGGGAACGTATCACCTCCAACAAACCCCACATGAACACATGAAGTGGGGTTGCTCGTCCCCTGTCATATTAGGTTCTAATCCCGTCTCTGATGAAGTGAGGGTACTTATCCAATTAATTTGTGTGCCTATTCCTTCGTTCATTAGAGGAATTATGTTAGAAATTGAGTAGACTTCGAAATAGTTTACTCGCACGAAACTATTTGAAGGTTTTGTGGAATGGAAAGACTAAGAATTATGAAGATGATAATTATATAACATTTTAGGATTCTTTCTTCATATCTGGTAATAATTACAGAAATAAAAATTGCACTAGGTCTTAGACTTAAAAAAAATTGACTTGGTACAATGGTCTTTAAATCGCAATCAACAATAAAATTAACCAAGGGCGGATTCGACCAAACCCGAATTTATACACAAGTTCCTAATACCAGGAATAATCTATTCCTCGATTTTATTCTAGAGTAAATCAACAGTCGTTTAATTCCACGCAATCCAACGTTTAGCTATGCTTGCAATAGCTATCTGCGAATAGCAAAGTGAATGGTGCACGAATGTAATACCCGGGTAAAAGTCGTTGTTCTACAAACGGGACGGTGCAGAAGCACATAAGACTTTTTTATTAATTTCTCCACCATTATTAACTTACCTGCGCTGCGTCTGGTTAACTCTTTCCTAATTTTCTGATGCCTATTTAATTTCACTTTTAAATCTGCGCAACAAGTCTTCTCCTTTCATATTTCTCTTTATGGATTTATTTCAGTAGCCACCCCCTAGATTAATTGCAAGCCAGGATTTTTAGAAAGAGGGTGGACCGTCTACTAACCCTGAGATCGATTACGTACTTCCACGAATTTGTAATCCATTACTTGCTAAGTTGCTACAAGATGGGCAATTCTCGTATTTTTAAAAAGAGTTCGCTCTAATTTTCCTAATTTATTTTATAAGTTTATGACACTGGCTGTCGCTGAGATGACATTGCGACTTCAATTTGAACGCCTGAATTAGCGGTAAGAGCTAATCAAATACATATAAGGCTTTGAAACATCAACTGCAAGAAATTTAAGGGATTGTAGGTATAGAATAACCTACAATCCCAACAGAATAAACACAATACTATCATTATGAACAACTTGTTACTATGGGACCAACACTAAGATCGAGAAAAAAAAATCAACTGCTCCATACATTTATGTGCGCATAACTCGATAAAATGTACTGAACAGCTGATTTTTTTTCGCGATTTTGAGGCACAGCCCAGTACAATACATAAAAATATTATTAAGAGTGAAAAAATAACATCGATCAAAAAAACATTTTTTGGGATACGCTGTTTCAGTGATACCGAGTATGGACACGAAATTATTGCACTTTAATTTTTAACACCTTATATACATAATTATGAGAGATTCTTACAGAAGAAGTGGACTAATAATTCCTGTTATTCGTAAAAATCCACTGGCTCTGGTTTCACATCACCGCTTCACATCCAAACTTATATAATTAATAGCGATTGCTGTCAGCAGTGCGGATATTAGCGTAAGCTGGCATTATCGAACTTCGACAATTTATTACAGGCTCCAACTTTGATATGATCGATCTAAAAACATGGGACGGGGATTGTGTCTGATTCTATTACAAGTTGTTACCTACCCTTTACTAAGGCATTATTTTACATCTCTCTATGAAGTGTTGGGCACATATGAAACTTGCTAGATGAAGTATTAAATTATGAAAATTATGTCTTACGTCGTAATCAGCCATGAACACGAAAGGAAAGAAAAAGAAAGGAAAAAAAGGGAAAGAAAAACAAGAGGATCCTCCGACCGGATGGTTGTTGTGTTTGGTGGGCAACTGTCCCCAAACTGATGACACTCAACATTGAATGTCAGCGCAGCCTTCGTGCAGCTACTTCATCATGACGTCATCATCACGTCGGGTTCAGTTTAGGGGTAGTTGCCCACCGGACTCAACAACCGTCCGGTCGCAGGATCCTCCCTTTTCAACGGAGGTATGCGGGACTTTACTCTCTGTACCGCATATCTCCATACACGCTCTTGATATATACATCAATGGTGCTATACTGTAAGAATTTCACCGAATAAACTTAGCTAGTTAGTGAGCATTAAGTGAGCTGTTAATCCATACAAATAAGAAGGAATAACAGTTCGCTTCGTTCCTTGCGTGATCGAATCAGGAATGACGATATCCGCAAGAGCACCAAAGTTACCGACATAGCCCGAAGGATCGCCAAATTGAAGTGGCAGTGGGCAGGGCACATTGCTCGCAGAACAGATGGTCGATGGGGCCGAAAAGATCTGGAGCGGCGACCGCGTACCAGAAGACGCAGCGTTGGAAGCGTGGTTGGAAGGCCTCCCACAAGGTGAACCGATGACCTGGTGAGGGTCGCGGGTAACCGATGGATGCGAGACGCACAGGACCGGTTATTGTGGCGACACTTGGGGGAGGCCTATGTCCAGCAGTGGACGTCTATCGGCTGATATGATGATGATGAACAGTTCATTTCACCTAAGTTTTCACGGAGAAATGTTAACAGAATAGTCCTGCAGTTTCTGGAATAAAAATGATTGCAAAGCTAAGGATAGGTTATTCGGGCCGGTTGACATTGAAAACGCTACCTCCGCCGGACCCCTCATGTTTAACACGGCGATGTTATACGATTTCCGTCCGATGACATGACATGATGAAAATATTTGCAGTTGATCTACTGACTGTTTTTCTTTTAGACAATTTTTCCTCTGAATTTTTTTATCGGAACGAACTGTTTGTTGTACTTATTGGCCGTCGACAAATCAATAAATTGTCAATTGATTGTCTCGACAGTTAATTGGCTTGATAATTTGAAAAAATATGGATTAATTTCTGACGGTATAAGATATGTATTCATTTTTATTACTGCCATCAACAAGCTTCCTATTACAGCGCCCAGCCAGTAGAAGTAGGTATCAAGAAAATTAGTAGGCAATCAAAACACAAGTCTATTCAATATTCAAGGCAGACACTTCGGAATTAAAGCAAGACACTTGTAATGTATTTAAAATGCAAAGCATTCGTTATGTATTCCGTAAATAAATCTCATCTAAAACTAATCAGATAGTGGTTCTACAGAGGTTAATCTCTGAAACCAACCGGTGATTTGAATAATTCCGTCAGACTTGAAACTTTTGAGGATATTTTAAATATAAAAGTAAATCGAACCGTATGCGAATACCTAGACTGGGCTACTGGCTTGTAAGCAAGTTTTTAATATACAAAAAGGCTACATAAGTACATAAGTAAATACAAGGTAAAGTAAGGTTTTTTGGTGGCTTTTCTTAAAGTTTCCTTTTTGTTTATCTTTACATAATACTCGTATCTTTATTGATTTAAGAACTGCGGCGTCTATTCTGTCGACATCTCACCATGTACACATAGCTGGAGTGAACAACAAGTGAGCTCATTCCATCTTGTTTGTTGACAGCTCACTTGTCGTTCACTTCGCCTAAGTTTTCACTTCGACATGTTTACAGAATTGCACTACTGCGGCCCTACCATGACGTGTTAAAGCGTAAGTCGTTCGAGCGAGAAGGAGGGATGGTGCTATACACTCTATATAGCTCCATACCTCCTTCTCGCTCGAACGACTCACGCTTTAACAGGTCATGGTAGGTTCGAGCGAGAAGGAGGGATGGAGCTATACACCCTAGATAGCTCCATCCCTCCTTCTCGCTCAAACGACTCACTCTCGTCATGGTGGGGCCGCTGGTGTCAGTAAGTGCTAGGTAAGTGCTAGGAACCCAGACTCATTGTTGACAAAAAAAGAGAAAAATTAATTTAAAATAACATAGATACCTATTTATTACTTACAAGCGTCATCAGTTTTGTTGTGTTATATCGCCTTAATTAATCATTTAGTGGTCTTCTGATTTATTAATTATGGCGATATTACACCCTCAATCGCTAAATCGTTCAAACATGAACATTGGATTTAAAGCTAGACTTCAATCTAAATCAATCCGGTTTCAGACAGAACCTACTTTCGCAATCAAAAAGACATTTACCCAAAAAAACTTTTTCAATAGCCTAACAATGTTAAAATACACAAAACAAAGGCTCCAATCTAGCAAAAGGGACATCGCAAAAAGGGACACTCACAATTTGTGAGAGATTAACAGTTTTCATTGTTCCGCCATACCGGTCGTTTTGAATCCAATCTGTGCAAATTGTACCGATCCGTTTCGACCAAGTTACATAACGGACCTCGATCGACGGAGGGTTGATTGTTCCCTGATGAAATTGTATTGTAATCAGCTAAGCATATTACGGTCTAATCATTGGTTTATTATCCTATGTCAATGAAAATTAGATGCTTGATTTAACTTCTATTTGGTCTATAACTAAGCGGCGCTGATGTGCTTGTCATGTCCGTGAATCTGGCACCAGTCTTGCCAACAAGTATCGTGTTCAGACTTGAAGTAGGCACATTCCATAAAATCCTGGCTCAACCAAATGGTGATGATGCGAAGAGTCTGTTTAGGTTCATGGCTCAGATATGACCAATGTGTATTTAGGGTACGATGGGACTGACATACGCATTGCGATCATAAATGTCCCTAAATAAATAAAAAAAAAAAAAAAAAAAGTATCGTGTTACCCAATTAATAGGTTGTGGAGGTCTGGTAGGCAGCCACTCCACGTAAAATACAGGTATTCAGCTGAATCCGGTTTGACTGGGAGCCGACCCCAATATAGTTGGGTGGGAAAAGCTAGACAGATGATGATGGTCATTTAAGTAATCTGCATTTAGTCATCCCTTTTTTCTGAAACCGTTACGGGTAGTAGTCAGAAGTTAGAAACGCTGACACCAGTGTTACCAAGAAGCATCATATTACCCAGTAGGTACTAAGTTTTGGAGGTAAGATAGGCAAATCGCTCCATTTAAAATACTGGTAGCCGAATAGTAGGGAAAGGGGTAGGCAGACATGAGTTTCAAACAGTTCAAAAAAAATTCGCAATGTTTTTGTAAACCTTACAAATCTCACAACAAACAAAACAATAAAAAGTATTTTTACAAAGTATATATACACGCCAATTAACCGATTCGTCGACGCGCACATAGTATTATTAATATTTCGTTTGGACGGTCATATCGCCAATAAAATTGGAGGTCCAAAGAAACCTGAACACACACGGAACGGGACGCTCATAAAATTTAAATTTCAACGAAACTTCTCGTTTTCGCTCTGCTGAACTAAAATGTAGGATATAGTGTATGGGCAGGTGGCCGTATGGACTTATGTACAGTTGGTAAAGGTGATGAGTAAACAAGCAAGCTGCTGAGAACCTATCGCATCTTTTAAAAACCATGTGCATCATATGCCAGCCGGTCGATTCTGTCGACATCTCTCGGTGTTCACCTAGGCGTAGTGAACGACAATAGAGCTGTCATTCTATCTTATTTGTATGGTTTGACAACTCACCCGTCATGCACCTCGCCCAAGTTTTCACTTCGACATGTTTACAGAATCGCACTGCTGTACCGATTAGCGAATTTTGTGACATCGCATCTGACTTGTGATGTGTCTCTGGAGTGCATTTTTGTGACGTCGTACTCAAAGCGAATGTTTCACAACGTACAATAGTAGATTATGCACCCAGGGGATAAAGCAGTGTCTTGTGTCACGGGCGTCATATTTTGGGGGCCGAGTCACCCGCGTCCGTAGGAGAATACCCACAGTTGCCCTACACGTGGTCCCCGGGTGGTGCTAATCAGGTGACACTAACTGGTGGTAGGTTTCGGCCGATGGCTTGTGACCACCCACTGGGCAAAGGCATACCGCCAAGCGGCCTAGCCGTGTTCCGGTAGGATGCTCAGTGTAGCCAATCCAGAGGAGCAGGGTCGAAATAGTAGTTCCTATGCAGGCAGACCAACCAGGCTCGCTCTGATTTGGGCGTATCGGGAGACTAGTCGCGGAGGGTAGCGGGATCCGAGGCACGGTGCGCCGCTGGCCGACCGCAGGTAGTTGGGGGCCCAAGTAGTGTGCTAGCCACACACGAAAGGCTGCCCCGCCAACTGTCGAAAAATCCCGGAATGCACCATCGTGCTGGTTGGCGACCAGACGAGAGGGCCCGATGGACATTCCCGGGGGGGCTCGGGCGTCCCCGCAGTCTCCAGACTAGTCCCCCAATGATGCCGTCCTGTCAGAGCGTGCCTGAAGGTTAGCAGCATGGAACCTCATTTCACTTCCTTCTCCTCTACCTCCTTCACTCTCAAACTCAATGAATCAAAGGAACAAAATTAAAAAGGCTGTACAGCGGCAGCACTCCCTCTCCCACAAAGTGCACCTGTGTAATATACGAGGTCTGCACTCTAATCTCGCCGCAGTCCATCACCACCTGGAGACTGAGAAACCAGCGCTCCTGTTCCTTTCGGAGACGCAGATCGGATGTCCGTCAGACGTGTCATACCTCACTTACCCAGGGTTTACCCTGGAGCACTATTTTAAACCACGCGCGGGTGTATGTATGTACGCCCGGGACGACATCTGCTATCGGCGTCTCCGCAACCTTGAGGACTCCAGGTTCTCAACACTTTGGGTTCTGGTGGACACTGGCCTAGATAAAATAATCTATGCCTGTGTCTATCGGTCGCAACAGCGGAGATCTGGAGACAACTGGGCTCACACAACACCTCAGTGAGGCGGCGGATGCGGCTCAGCAGCGATACCCTTCTGCCCAATTGGTGTTACTGGGGGACTTCAACGCCCACCATCAGGAGTGGCTCTTCCCATACCAGTGCACAGACCATGCTGGACGAGAGACGCGAAAGCTAGCGCTAGCGTTAAATCTCACCCAGCTGGTCCAGGGGGCAACGAGGGTGCCCGATGTTGATTCGCACACAGCCAATTGCTTGGACCTTCTGCTGACAACAGATCCAGACCGCTACTCGGTGTCGATTTCTTTACCACTAGGAAGTTCCGACCACTGTCTGGTGAAATCTGTGTCCGTCTACTCCCCGCCCGATCCTAGCCTTAGAGGCACCCGGCGGGTATGGCGATACAGGTCAGCAGATTGGGATGGCATGCGATCTTTCTTCGCATGTTATCCTTGGCAGCCTACTTGCTTTTCTTCGACTGACGCTTCGACGTGCGCAAACGCCGTGACGGATGTGTTGCGGCAGGGAATGGAGTATTTCATTCCGTTCTCTGACGTAACAATATCTGGCGTGGCTCGTCCATGGTTTGGTGCCGAGTGCAATCGCGCTGATGCGCTCAAACATACGGCGTACCTAGCATGGGTCGACGCTCGTACACGCAAAGCGGGTGACGTGAGTCAGAAGAAGAGGGCCTTCAACAGAGCTGCCAAGTCCTGCAAGAAGGTGTTGCGGAGGGCTCGTTTTGACCACATTAGCCGAATTGGGAACAAACTTGCTTCATACCCAGCAGGCAGTAAGGCGTTTTGGTCCCTGGCTAAGTCGGTTGAATCGAACTTCTGCCGCCCCTCACTACCACCACTGCTGAGACCTGATGGGTCGCTGGCCCATTCCGCTGAGGAAAAAGCGAACCTGTTTGCATCTCTGTTTGCGGAAAATTCGCGTCTCGATCCTGGTGGCGCTAGGCCCCCTGCTTCTCCTGTTGGATGCGAGTCGAGTATGTCGAACATTCGCATTCATCAGAAGGACGTTCGTAGGGTATTGCGTAACCTAGACGTGAATAAGGCCAGTGGCCCCGACGGGATACCGGCAAATGTACTGAGGACCTGCGCGCCTGAGTTGTCTCCGATCTTGACACGCCTATATCGCCTTTCGTTTGAGACTGGTAAGGTGCCGATGGCTTGGAAGCAAGCTAACGTGCAGCCTGTGCCCAAGAAGGGTAGTCGAGCTGACCCAGCTAATTATAGACCCATCTCAGTAACTTCTATACTCTGTAAGAGTATGGAACGCGTGCTGAATGGTAAACTCCTGGCATACCTAGAAGCTAACGATATCCTTAGTGACCGACAATACGGCTTCCGCCGAAATCGGTCCACTGGGGACCTTCTAGCGTATGCCATTCACATCTGGAGTGAGGCCATCGAGAAACACGGGGAAGCACTTGCGGTCTCTCTTGACATCTCGAAAGCCTTCGATAGGGTCTGGCACGAAAGCCTTATTGGTAAGCTTCCTTCCTTCGGTCTACCCGCCGGATTGTGTGATTGGATTGCAGACTTCCTGAGGGATCGGTCTATTCGAGTGGTCATAGATGGCTGCTCGTCTGGACTGCTGGATATTAATGCCGGGGTTCCTCAGGGGTCGGTGCTCTCGGCAACATTGTTTTTGCTGCATATTAATGATCTGCTAAAACCCGGTACCTTTGGGTATGCAGACGACAGTACTGTTGCTGAGAGATACGTGTCTAACGCACGAGCTGGTGGGTCGCAGATCCGGTCTCTCCGGGAGGCTATGGTTGAGCGCCTGAACTTGTCCTTACAGGCTGTCTCAGAGTGGGGCGATGCCAATCTGGTCAAGTTCAATGCTGCTAAGACCCAGGCGTGTCTTTTTTCCGCTAAAAGGAGCCAATTCCACCCAGCTCCATCTTTCCGAGGTGTAACCGTGCCGATAACCGACCAACTTGACCTTCTTGGTGTCACGTTGACATCTACCCTCAATTTTGGCACATTTATAGAGGCAAAGGCTCAAGTGGCTGCCAAAAAGTTGGGAATTCTGGCAAAGGTGCGACGGTACTTCACGCCGGAACAGCTGCTCAAGCTTTATCAAGCGCAAGTTCGATCGTGTATGGAGTACTGCTCGCATCTTTGGGACGGATCTGCCAAATACCAGCTTGATGCCCTTGAGTCAATAGAGAAATGAGCCAAGAGGATCGTCGGCAATGATAGGCTCGTCGAGTCGAAGCTCCAAAGTCTCGAGCATCGACGCCGAGTTGCTAGCCTGTCGGTTTTCTATCGGTTGCATTTTGGAGAGTGTGCAACGGAATTGCATAGTTTGATTCCGCCTAGCCCGTTCCATCATCGGACCACAAGACGTACGGCGATGCGCCACCGGTACATGGTGGACATCCCACCCACACGCACAAAGCGTTTTGGGACTACATTCATTGTGCGTACCGCTAAGGAGTGGAATTCCCTGCCGGAATCTGTGTTTCCTGATAGCTACAACCTGGGAGTCTTTAAGTCAAGAGTGAATAGGTTACTTCTAGGCAAGCGTGCTCCATCTTCGACCACATCGTCGCTTACCATCAGGTGAGATAGTGGTCAAGCGCGTGCCTATCAATAATAAAAAAAAAAAAAAAAAAAAAAAAAATATTGAATCTCGAACGCAATGAAGGATTCAGGAGTTAACTCCCGAGCGTAGCGAGGGAGTTTAGAGTTTAACTCACGAGCGAAGCGAGGGAGTTAATACAAGAATCCTGAATGCAGCGAGGGATTCAAGCTAGCCCAAGGTAAAGACACCTTTATCCCCGAGGAGGATACTCTACTTTTCACACCTCCTGTGAGAAAATAAGAAGCCATAATACAAAAAACAAAATATTTTAAATTTACAAACACTAAGTAGAGATATGTATTTAGAACTATACTGAATACCTACTTAAAAAAAGTTAGTTTAATACCATACGGATTTGCAATATCCGCGCCTTTTTTGCGTTCCACTCGGTATATAGCTACCACATAGCGGCCACGACCAACTCGATTTTCGTTTTTTTTTTACTTCTCTGTGGGTAAGTAAATATGTGCAGGCCTAATGTTAGCAACCTCATACAATTTATGTGTACACAAAGCTTTATACAGAGCTTTATATCAGCTGGTAGAATGGGTTCGGACGCTTGGCTGTATGCAATTTGAATTTAGAACGTCATAGGAGATGCTCGAGAAAATAGTTTTTAAATTAATAAATCGACTATAGATGGGTTTTAAGTGTTATTCTTATCCTTGTATAACCAATTATTCTTATAATATTGTCTTCAATCCTGGACCCTGGTCAATCCTTATGATTTTGTAGAAATTCGAGAATATCATCCCTAAGTAGTAAGAGTATCGAGAATATCTTTCCTCTTTCTGGGACAGAAAGAGAGAGACAGAGACAGAAGGCGTAAGTACCTAATATACCGCCAATTGAGCAGACAGATGAGGTTCCAAATTTAAATCACATTATTGACCAGCGGGTTATAATGAAATCCAGTACAATATTATTGCCCGGCTGTGCCACCGGCCAAAAATGACTCACTTTAGGTTAGGTTGACATGACATATAATTTGACGTTTTCGATCAGGTGGTGTGAAAAGGTAATTACATATTTCCTGGGTGCATACCAAACTCCTTAGTTGACTGTACTCTGAAAGTTGTTTGCGAAGCTGTACCGAACTCCCCATTGGCGTTACCTGATACTCATGACTTACAAGAAGTCAATGTATTTGGCTTTTTAACTCCCCCGTCGCGTCGTGGAATGTTTCACGTTTTGCTTGTAACCTTATCTTCCGTAAGTCGTAAATCGCGTAGGATATCGATGTTGATATTTTTGGGGACCATGTTTATATGGGACATTCAATTTTATTGTACACGTTTGGTAAGAATTTATGACAATAAGATAATAGATTTCAGTATTGAAAACTATGAATTTCAATGGAAATATAGAGGAGGAAGTACGTGCAACTACATAAGGAGAAACTCGTTGAACTTTCGATGTTATGGAACAAAAACAGAACATTGTTTGTATATTCTCGCCATGGCAACATACACTGACATTGTTCGCGGTCGTATAAAGTTTAAGCCCTTTATGTATTTGTAGGATAATGTGGTTGTTGTTCGGTCCGTATAATCCTGGAATTATGAAGCACTGGTTTGTGCTAGCGGCTTCGCCCGCGTCGAAATCGAAAATTATCCTATGGGAACCTCCCGGAAAAGTTATACGTTGTCCTATTCCTGGACATGGTCTACTATCGTGCCAAGTTTCATCCAAGTCCATTTTGCCGTTAAAGCGTGATGTGGTAACAAATAAACAGACAGATATACAGAGTTACTTTCGAATTTATAATATTAGGATGGAGTATGAATAGCTTGCGTGAAATAGGTAGCAATCAAATTGAGCGCCATTTCATTGGAATATGATGGCCCGATAGTTCGGAATATCGTGTATAAATAGGAGTTATTTTGATAAAGCAATTCTATTGGTACTGTAATCGATATACAAACAAGGTTGATACGACATGTCTAGACAGTTTTCATGTTATCTAAATGTACGAACTTCGTTTCATCTCAATCTGAATCATGTTATTAAACCCCCTGTACTATTACTTGTACTACTGTGTTGCTGTCAAAGTCAGAATAATCGAATACCTCAGAATATTGTAAGAAATACAGCTGATCTAATGTCACTTTGCCTGAGTCTGCATTGACATCTGCTACTGAAATGTCACGAGGCCAATCAATAAAATGACTTTTGTCACTTTGACTAGAGCAGTGTAATTATTGTCTAAATTAAAATGCACATAATATAGGTTATTCATTAGTTTTGATTGTACTTATGTAAGTCTTACTTAAGAATGGGTGCAAATTAGTAAGACATCATACAATTACAATAATTACCTAGAAACTAAACAAATATTAATGTAATAAATTATAAATACTTACATATAAAAAAATATAAAATCTGCAATACCAATTAGGTAATCAGAATTAACGTTCAAAAACTTTCCTATTACCTATAACTTATCGTTTTTAAATAACACACTTCAATATTATGACATTCTAATCTGCGAATTGAATTCCGAAAATCGTCATCGTAAGCTAAATAACTTGATCAAGTTTCCAAGCTATATTCACTTGAAACCTAATTCCATTACACCCGTGACATAACCTTATAACATATAGGTCGAACAAACTAACGACTGTGTGATTTAAAAACACGAAATAAACAAGTTTAGAGTCCTTTGCAGCCAAACTTTGTGACTTTCGATACAAACTGTGTACTATGCGACCTCAATCGTGAAATATTAATTCGTGTTCAATATATTACGTGTTTACTTCTGAAGGGTTATATCATATAACCCTTTAGAAGTAAACACGTATCGCGAAGCATCCATATACCTAACTTACATGGATGCTTCGCGATACAAAATTATGTTGTTCATTTGATATTAATTAAAGAGTTGCAACTTTATAAACATCCATGAAGTTATGTTGGTAATTAATTACATAAACAAGTACTTAACTTTGTATGATTATTTAGTTATACGAGGTATTTGCGAATGAAACGCACAACGCTTATTTTTAAGACGAAATCGAAAAATACTTAAGTGTACTATTGTAAGTTAAGTTAACGCTTTGTAACAAAACGCGACAGTAATTTCTTAGTTCAACAACGAAATTGTAAAAAACTATAATTTAACCTAATCTAAACAACTGTCATTATGTAGGTACTCTTCGTCGCGTGAGCCTGCGGACGGCGAGCGTTGGCCCGGGTCGACGGCGCGTTATGTTCCACGCGCGCCTCAAAGAGATATCAGCATAGTAGACGGGGCCCGTTAGGACCAGAGCCTGCCAGGGTTGCGGATTTTGTTCGAAAGAGTCACCGCGGTTGGAACGCAAAGGGCACTAGGAGGAGCACGGATGGGTTTTAGTCAGTAAGAGTCTGACACTCCCCCCCGCTCCACCCAGAGCGGAAGGAGTCATTTGATGATTTCCTATCCTTTAAAAAAATGTACGCTTCTTAATTCAGTAAAAGTAAACTAAATTGAAACATAATTGTGTATGAAAATGTAGTTCGTACCATAGATGTACGGTACCTGCAATTGCACTCGTGCCCTATCAGAATACAAGCGCAGCTGATGTTATTATTTTTTTGTTGTAAATATCATCGCATATAGGATCGGCCTTTTAGGCTTCGCTCAGCAGTGCGATTCTGTAAACATGTCGAAGTGAACACCCGGGCGAGGCGCACGACGGGTGAGTTGTCAAACCATACAAATAAGATAGAATGAAAGCTCTATTATCGTTCACTCCGCCTAGGTGAACACCGTGAGATGTCGACAGAATCGACCGGCTGGTCATTTACCCCACAGCCAAGGAAGGGTTATGATTTTCGCGCGTATTTTGTATGTTTGTTTTTAGGGTTCCCAATCCAAAGGGTAAAAACGGGGAGCCTATTACTAAGACTCCACTGTTTGTCTGTCTGTCACCTGGCTGTATCTCATGAACCGTGATAGCTAAACAGTTGAATTTTTCACAGATGATGTATTTCTGTTGCCGCTACAACAACAAATACTACAATAAAATAAATATTTAAGTGGGGCTCCCATACAGATGATTTTTTTTGCAGTTTTTATAGATAATGGTACGGAACCCTTCGTGCGCGAGTCCGACTCGCACTTGGCCGGTTTTTTATTGTTATTTTTTATTCACCTAATATTGTTCTGTTATTTCTCTTGGGCGAGTCCCAAATAAACATATTTTCTCTCTGCTTTAGGTACCTAATTATTGTTATTACTTACATACTAACTATTTCTGGGTGGTGCAGCACATTACATACTTACTCATATTATAAATATTTGAATATATTCAAAATAACCATGAATTAATAATATCTTAGAATAAAAGTTTGAATTACGAAAATTAAAGAAAAAGAAAAATAAATACAATAGTTCTGTATGAAGATCGAAGAATGAAAGAACATCACCTTAAGCTGTCATGTCTGGTCAAGTGCGCTCTAAAACAAACATACATATAAACATTGCAACTTATAAGGAGAACAAAGGATTGAACAACCCATAACAGTTTATTCGCATTTGGATCGGAAAACAATGTTTTTATCATCTTAAGTTGATTGAAAGCGATGCTGTAAATAATGAGTTGTTTCAAGTGTACCTATCTTTTCAAAAAGGTACTGATTTACGTACTTGTTAGTCGTTGTTGTTGTTTTTTTTGCTCGCGATTGAGATAAATTGATTTGTTACAAATAAAATCCCACGGGAATAAACTAGCGGGATAAAAAGTATTTTCTACAATTGTGTCAAGTTTCGTCGAAATCCGTACAGCAGGCAGATTATCTCAATTGTAATATTAGTAGGAAGCTAAGAGCTTGTGGCTAAATAATAAAAGCCAAATTTAACATACTGCAATTCCTTCGAGCCTTAGAAAGCACGCCGATATTGATACCGGCTGTCATTTGTAGATCTGTGTCAGTCATCATCATCATCATCACATCAGCCGTAAGACGTCCACTGCTGGTACATAGGCCTTCCCAAGTGTCGCCACAACAACCGGTCCTGTGCGTCTCGCATCCATCGGCTACCCGCGACCCTCACCAGGTTATCGGTCCATCTTGCGGGAGGCCTTCCAACGCTGCGTCTTCCGGTACGAGGTCGCCACTCCAGAACTTTTCGGCACCATCGACCATCTGTTCTGCGAGCAATGTGCCCTGCCCACTGCCACTTCAGTTTGGCGATCCTTCGGGCTATGTCTGTTACCTTAGTTCTCTTACGGACATAATCATTTCTGATTCGATCACGCAAAAAGAAAGTCCTAGCATTACCAGTCATTGCCCTTTGGATGACTTTAAGCCTTCCGATGAGGCCCACTGCGAGCGAACACGTTTCGGTTCCGGAAGTCATCACTAGCAACACGCACTGGTCAAAGACTTATACGGGTGGTCATCAGCCAGAAAACGTGACGCACGTCGTGCCAAGGGGTGTTGTGTTATCCAATTGGGTTACTGGATTGTAGTGGTCAGATATGCGCACGCTCCATGTATAATGCTGGTACTCAGGTGCGTTTAGACTGAAAGTTGACACAGGCAGCACTCTGCCTGTGTCAACTTTCAGTCTAAACGCACCTGAGTAAAATGATGTGAATAAGAGGGGCACGCGTGGAACACTCTGCCTGTGAAGCACTCTTCACAGGCAGAGTGTTCCACGCGTGCCCCTCTTAGATGTCGTAGGGGGAGTTAAACACCTCACTCCCCGTACTTAACGAGACGGAGCCTGACAGAGGCAGGCACCAGTCGGGGGCTGCGTTGAAGATTAGACGTAGCCCCCGGTGCAAGTGTGTGAGGGAACACGGGGTGGTTTTAGTCAGTAGGAGTCTGACAGACCCCTTCGTCCGCCCGGGACGGATGACATCCATGAGGATTCCCACCCCCAAAAAAAAAAAAATGGCAGAGTGCTTAACACATACTAGTCTGCCATTCTCCTTTGTTCATTCACCATCCGGCAGGTCAGACGGTGAGAAATAAATAAATAATATCACTTTCCAATTTAATTAGGTTCAATTGGAAGGTGATATTATATTTTTATTTTTATAGCAATAAAATATCGCTGCGTAAAAATTATGGAGCTGCAGCGGCAGCGATGTGATCAATAAATCTCTACTTACTTGTTAACTTTAATTAAAAATTGTGTACTGAACAACAGAATATTTTTAATAACGACTTTATTGATGAAAATATTATAATGTACACCAGTTAAGTCGACACTGCTTGAAACAGTAAAAAGACCATCAAGATCAATTCTTACCCTTTTTTAATAATTCATTCATCAAAAATTTTCAGCTCCCTCTCTTTCAGAGTAAGACGGAGCTATAAAGGAAGAATAGCGCTGTCCCTCTTTTACAACAATATCATGATGGTGTTGGAACGTCATAGTGCACGACATATCTGATCATTTAGAACCGTAGCAATAAAGAATGCGTATCGTTTACGGCGTAGGCCAAACCACTGCTACGAGCGCTACGTGAACTTATTCGTAGTAAAACCGCTACACCATTCTATTTCAGAAAAAAAATGAAAAGTATAATATAAATGTAGATGGATGGAGACGGAGAAGGAGCCCAAGTAAAAGATGGTTGGATTATGTGAAGAACAGCGTGACGAATGACAAAGGCCAACGGAAGAGGAAAACGTGTCAAGCCGTTTGCCAAGTAACAAGAAAAATGACATAAATTCGCGGCACACCGGTGTGCCGGCAGTGCTCGAGCGGTCAAATTATAAAAATTTAAAATATAAAGAAATCAGTTTTTGTACTTAAGTCATTTTAATTACTTTCTAAGAAAACTCAGCTAACTTGTTACTTTAAGAGCCTTGTTGAAACAAGATCAAAGATCTTGCGAACACACAATTAGCAACAGCGACAATTAATACTTTTTCTTTCTCTCTAAAAGTAAAGGATTTTACATTATTTCCTATTAACATTTTTATGCGAGAGTAACTCTACAACGTGTAACAGAATAAACGCAATACCTCTTATGGGATCATTCTACTCATCATGATGAACAACTTTTACTTTTGGGTTAACCAAAAGAAATCGCGAAAAAAAAATCAGCTGTTCAGTACATTTTGTCGAATTATGCGCACATAAATGTATGGGGCAGTTCATTATTTTTGCGATTTCATTGCTTATACTATAAATTCCACTGCCAATATTATCCACTCACACCATATCCTGGAATAGACTATTACATTTTATATCATTCGTATGGTCTTTTGGGTTAATTCTCAACTAGCATGCGAGTGAAGCTGCTGGCAGACGCTTGTAAAGAAATAAAAACAAGCTTACGCCATGTTGTAGATTATTTTTAGTTTTAGTTGAGTCTTTTATTTAAGTGTGTGTATAGGTAGTTATGGTTGTGAAAATTAATAATTGACTACACTCATAAATTTATACTTAAATATAATCAATAAAATAATCTAAATACTTTCATACCTAAAACAAGCTTATCTTATTACAATCTACTAATTAGATACTAAGTATGTACCTCTATGTACACACATTCTGAATTGCCGTCTTTAATATTTATTTCTAAATAATGTCTGCGGCGAACAACCACACATGCTTTGAAGTCTACATTCTCTGAAATTATTTAATTAACCCAATTACATTTGACTAATAGTAAAGATAATTGGCTCGCAATTGTTGATGCCTTAGACAAACCCATATTAATGGTTCTCGAATAAAGGAGTAAGAAAGAAGCAACATTAATTTGATATTCTTGACTGCCTACGTCCTACTTACCTGAATCATTATTTATAAAGAGGTAATTTTAAGGAACTGAAACTTTGTACTACCATGACTTACATTATAGCGAGCGGAGTAATCCTGAAAAATAGCTGATTATCATGTAGCGGCATCGACGTCGCCACAAAAAACTAACAGACGAAATTTATACGACAGCAAAAAGTACCGCAGCGCCATCTATCCCGCCAGCAGCTAATTACTGAACGAAATCCTGCATCGTGGCTATATATATGTGCGATTTGAACATATTCTCTGCCAGAGTCTGTGTTTCCTGATAGCTACAACCTGGGAGTCTTTAAGTTAAGAGTGAATAGGTTACTTCTAGGCAAGCGTGCTCCATCTTCGACCACATCATCGCTTACCATCAGGTGAGATAGCGGTCATGCGCGTGCCTATCACTAGTAAAAAAAATACAACAGTCCGAATATCAACTATCGGGCAGTTGCCCAACGCACACAAGAACCGTCCGGTCGGAGGATCCTCCCTTTTCTATGGAGGTTTGCGGGACTTTACACTACTGTACCGCATCCCTCTATAAGCATATGGATGCAACGCCAGCATCCAAAATCTATAGCATATAATACCCAGTTTATAGCTAACCTGGGTACTTTGAAGTCAAGAGGGATAGGTTCCTTGTAAGCAAGCATGCTCGCATTGCTTACCGTCAGGTGGTTAAATTCAACCCCATAAACACTAAATAAAAAAAAAATTTACTTCGTGAAAGTCAAAGTCAAAGCATTTATTTCAATTAGACCATTTACAGGCACTTCTGAATTGTCAAGGTCGGTCGGTCAAAAAAAGATGAAGCTATTTGCAAGTTCCAAAGCGTAGATCTCTATGGAGAAGAACGTGCAAGAAACTCCACGGACACTCTTTTAAAAATAATATTTTGTTACAAAATTATGGTTACATCATTCATATTGAAATTATACATATACGAGTATGTGAGAACGATGTAAAAGACGTGCAGGATAAAAGAGTCCGGAGTAAAAAAGAAACAATTCAAAGAAATAATTAAAATAGACCATGGCAGCCGAGAGATGACCAGTCTCAGCTGACGGCGCCCGTTCACGAACATGACGCATACGCTAGCACCATTCGGCTCGACCATTTTTAAGGGAGCTACATAATGCAACGCATACGCCACCATCAATCAGCCAGACTTTTGAGTGAGCATGACATCCCCAATCGCCAGGGCACATTCAAGTCAAAGACCTACCCAAAATGATACTTACTCGCCACACTTGTCTTGCCGTTCCGTTTCCGCTGTCACTATGTCCTAGGTTGTGGTATAATTTAAACGTCCTAAAAATGTCAAATAAAGTTTAAACTAATGCATTTGTCTGTAACAGTTCGTTTCGCTGCCCCATTTAAAAGTCCAGACAGTTATAATTACATCGTCCGACAGACCTCCGTTAACAATTCCTTTCAATTTAGCTCTAAAAAAGTATTGTCAAGCAAACAGAATTCAACATTTCTGTTTACTTTACTAAGTTAAAGGGATTTAGATAGTTGAGAAGGTTGAGGCGCAGTCTGACTTTGGTTACTGCTGTCCTATACGAGCGGTGAATGCGACGCGAAGCTATATTTTTTTCTGTAAAGCCTAATTTGCATCCCACTCCTGAGTAAAGGCCTACCCTTTCTTTTTCAATACCTCTCTATCCTGCGCGAAAAATAATGAAATAAAAATCCTGTATTTCAGACAAAGTCCATTAATTGGCAAGTATAGATACAAATAACTTAGAAATTAGTGTTAGTACTTACAACTACAAGAATAATACAATGATTACTCTTTGTTATACCTTCTTTTTTTCAACAACTGGAAATCATCAAATGACTCCTTCCGCTCTGGGCGGAGCGAATGGGAGTATCAAACTTGTACTGACTAAAACCCGTCCGTGTTTCTCCAAATTAATGCCCTTTGCGTTCAAGAGGGCCTACTCTCTAAGCCTGAAGTCAGTAGTTTCGGCCTAATTGTCGGGCGTTTTCTACTTCTTTATTACCTACGGACTTACGATTAGTCTCGAACCCGAACTCAGAATGAATGACAACACGATTTGACAGTTGTTCTTAGTTCGGGTTCGGGACTAATCGTGTCGTCATTCATTCTGAGTTCGAGTGAAACAGTTGACCAACGGTGCCCCGAGCCACGCTACCGTTGATTCTGTCAACGGTAACGTGGTAAAGGCCACTGTCAAACGTCACCAAACGCTTTCAAAATATCACGTGATCAATCGATTGTATTTTGAAACTTCGACAATCACATCCGCTAATAGAATGGCACTTTGTCTAAAGCGCCTCAATTTTTTATTCACCGACTGTGTGAGAAGGAGGGTAATGTTTTTCGAGCGTATGTATGTATGTATGTTTGTATAAATGTCCATTTCTTTGGCACACCCTACAGCCCAAACGGATGGACGGATTTTGACATATGAGGTGTCTTTGAATTCGTCAGAATTGTGGTAATGACATACATAGGCTATATAAATTTTCAAAATGGCGCCCGTAAATGAAAAAAAAATAGTAAATAAAAAAAAAATACGGTAAAAATCCCGACCGAGACTGCTTGAAAAACGACTTGTTGGAAACGTTTTAGTAGTTTTTAGCGGTCGGATTTTTTGACCGTATTTTTTTTTTCATTTTATAGCTAAGCATCGCACTAATCCCGCTCGCAGGACAGTGGACGCTCCGTTGATGCTGCAAGGTACAGTTGATAGTACAAATGAAACCTTGTTACCTCCACCACCGTAGCAGGCAGGTCGTTTCCATTTCTTTGTGCTGCTATCTTTAATCCCTAATTGGATGGGAGTGGAGGTATTATGTGTTAGGGATGCATTTCAACTGGGGATTGTTGTGACAGTAAGGCCCGGTTTCCACCAAAGCAGAGAGAAGAGGAGATGTGTTGAATAAATCAATCCGATTTCGTTATTTCCACATCTGTTCTCCGCTTAGCTTATCGGATTGGTTTATTCAACACATCTTCTCTCCTCTCTGCTTTGGTGGAAACCGGGCCTAAAGATGTTTAAAGATTGTGTTTGATTGAGGAGTTCGTAGCTAAATAATAACAGCCGCACGGGTCGATCTTCAAGGTTAAGCAACACTTGCCAAAGTCGGTCTGTGGATAGGTGACCATATTAATATATCGAGACTCCAACCGGATCGTGAAAAGCCAGAAAATCTCCTCTGACATGGTTTTATTTGACGACCGCCATTTGGCGACCGGGACAACAGCTTATACGTGCCTTCCGAAGCACGGAATCATCCTTTTATCAGACAATCAGGTGATTCAAGCTTGCAATGTCCTAGCCAAACTGGAAACAACTTTACAAAGTATCCTTCCCGTGGGAATCGAACCCATACCTATAGTTGGGGAAAGGTGATGTATGGATCTGTGACGTGGTCTTCCATATAATTAGATCTGCATACCTAAACAGTAAAAACAGACTCACGAAGGTGTTCTTTCGCCATACCAAGTGTAGCCAGACACTACAAATGCAAGGATACGATGTCATTGAATATTGTGTTGTTTCCCAAATTCCAAAAAGTCGCTCAAAATTTGAATAAAGACATGACACAGTTGTTTAACTATTTTAGTAGACCATAAAGAATATTTAATTCTAAAATAACAAATAAAAGTAAAACAGAAACTTTCACAGTAGGTAATTGTTTTAGTTGTTTACAATTTGCAACCAAACGTTCGTGCTGCCAACTATTTATTTTCGCTAAGATAAATAAATAAACTGGTTTAGAATTTGATTTAATTAATTTCAATCGAATCCCTGCCGGGTGAATGGTCATCGAAGCACGCAAGTGGCATTATAACGGCTTAAAAGCCTTTTAATCTTCGTGATAGGTACTAATTTGTTAATCAGCTTGTAGGAGGAAATCCGGAATGAAATATTGTCCGTGGGCAAATAGTTCGACTTTTGTTTGTGGTAAATTTGTGCGGTTATTTTGATGCGAATTTAGTTCTGTTACTATTTAATGTTTTAGGAATTGAATTGATTGATGAAGTTTGTGGTTATGTAGGTACTCGTTTTCAGGGAACACTTATTTTTTAAGGACTGTGCATAGATGGACCCTAGTCAATGTATGGAGATTTGCTTCATACCATATTCTAATGGATAGATGTACAGTAGTGTAGTGTTCGTGAGTGGCTGGATAGGACATGGCTGGAGGTGGATCACTGTGTTGCCCAATTTCTCACAGGTCATGGCAACTTTAAGAGTAAGCTTGTGTCTTCTCCTTTCTGTCAATGTTTTACATCTGACCTTGAATACGAATAAACCGCACATCATATCTTATGGGAGTGTATTCTTTGGCAAACTGAACGCAATATTATGTTAGATAGTGTTCAGGTTACATCTGGAGTTGTATACTATACGGACCTTGTACAAACTAGAACAAATTTCCGTGCGTACAAGCGATTTTGCCATACCTATTACTGGAATCAAAAGTAGCTCACAATTTAGGACCCATTATTATTAGTGCTAATGTATAATCAGCGGTGCTTGGCCACTGGGCTTAACCCAGTTGTATATGTCCCTTGGTGCCTATTTGGCCTAGCTCTGTTCTGTCTCCTGCTTAATAAGGAGGGAAGTATAAATTATACTTTTTTTCCTACTCCTCCGCTGTTATTTTCTGATTAATTTCGTTGCGGAATCCAAGACAGTTGAATCATTTCTCCGTGACTCGTCGAGCTTCATTGAATCGTCGTTTTTCTGATGGTCGCCGCTGTTGATTCTGGCTTTCAGGACTTGCAGTGGTTTGGCAATGGGGTGTGGCGGGTTTGTCCAAAAAAAAAACATCAATGAACGTTAACGTTAACGCGATCGACTACGTTTAAAAACTCGCACTTAAGCCTCTGAAATGATCTTAGCCGGCCGTAGTGCGAGTAGTGATTACGTGTCTTGACAATTTTCGAATCCCTATCCTACTATCCCTACTTCCTTACTAATATTAATATTATAAATGCGAAAGTAACTCTGTCTGTCTATATGTTACGCTTTCACGCTAAAACGGCACAACGGATTTTCATGAAATTTAGCAGACATAGGCTTTACGCGATTACCTACATCCACGCAGGCGAAGCCGCTGGCAAAAGCTAGTAAACAATAAATCCCCTAACAATACGATGGCAAGATAATTATTTTCTAATAATTTAATACAACTGTATCCACAGAATTCACAAAACTGAGTGAGTCTATTCACACGTTAAAACAATTCCGTATAACAGCAAAACGGTTAATCAATCATCTAGCTATATCCTTAGTGCCAAGAACACATGTACTCGAGTAGCCGTTCCACGTTAACATTATACCTGCATGGCTGGATGTACAACTTAATCTATGTACCATCGTAGCGAAGGACTCAGAGTAAAGAGAATCAATGGAGTGTCAAGCGGGGTGAATAGAAACAAAACTTTCATAAAGGTTTTTCACTATAAAACTATAATATTGGTTGTGCAAGAAAGGAACTATATTTTATTTCATGTTTTATTATTTTCCCACTGCTGGGCAAAGGCCTCCTCCAAGTCCTTCCAAGAATTCTTTTCACGTGTCACCTCGTACCAGCCCTCATAGTACGCGTCCAGGTCGTCTCGCCACCTCTTTCTGGACTTGCCTCGGCGGCGTAGTCCATCTTCGGGCACCCATTGTGTGGAGACTTGCCCAACGGTCACAGTGCATGCGACTAACGTGACGCACCCAATCCCATTGTTAGTATTATTTATATTAAGTCAATAAAATTTAAGACCGCATATCCTGCAAACAAGATTTCAATAACGTAAATATTCCCTTCAAAGTTTTGTGCCGATTAACCCCTGCATTCCTATACTACGTTTGTAGGTAAGTGCTCGTTATGGGTAGCAAACTACGTCAGCCAACAATTTAGAAAGTTAATATAACCCAAAACAAGTTTGTGTTTTTTTGAGCTTATCGCTGCATTTGAGGTGGTATATAAAATATTTCATACATCTAAAACATATGTATGAAATATTTTGAATACTCAATACCACACAGAGGCAGTGTTTAACAGTCTATTTTAGTAGTTATCATTCAGTCATTCTCAAACAGACATTTATCTTTTTACTCAACGAGGAAACTTGATCTACACAGAGAAGAGCACAAAGATATATTTAAATCTAGTAACAAGTGGGATTGCTTATTACAACAGAAATTTATTCCAGCAGATCTGCGGCAGAAGAGTAGAATTCCGAGTGTTCTCAGAGCCGTCAGTAACTTTGATTCTGCATGTAGCATTGCAGACCAGCACTTTATTGCATATAGCTTTTTCCCGCGGCTCCGCCCGCGTGAATATTGGATGTCACGTAAAAAGTAGCCTATGCCCTTCTCCATACCTACTCCATGCTATATATCAGCCAAATTTCATGACGATCCGTTCAGCCGTTTTAGCTTGAAAGCGCAACAGACAGACAGATATTTACTCAACCTGTATCAATTTTGCAAGCAAAATTGACACTCCATTCATACTGCATCCCGGCTAGAGACGGTTCGTTAACATTTCCGTAAGTTAAGCCCGCCGCGTCTTGTAGACCACTTGGGAACTAGATTTGAGGACAAATTACAACCGCCATTGTCAATTATTGCTTAGCTTTGAAGATTTTGGTTATAATAGTGTTATGAATGGTGGTTGTTTTGTGCATCTCTTTGAAGTGGTTATGATGAGAAGGTGTCTTTAAGGGCTGTCTTTAGTACTATATCTACAGCAGGGGTCAAGTTAGTTCTGAGTAACGTTTTTTGTCTAAGTGGGGAATGTGTTATTTCAATGACGCCGGTTAGTAAACCAGCGTCATTCGTCAGATCAGTTTATCTGTCGATCGAAAGGCGTAATTTAATTACCTACGACTTTTGATCGTCAGATCGAAGGAAAGCGCATACTATTCCCAACCACTAACTACTGAAAACCAGAATCAACAGTTGCTACCACCAGAAAATTGTTCGATTCAACTGTTTTCTATCCCACTATTAAATCAATAAAAAAAATAAGATACCTAGATATAGATAAGGTGAATAGGTTCAGTGGTGAATTTATAATAAAAGAGTGGACTGTATAAATATGGTTGTATTGCTATAATTTACACCATCAGCCGAAAAGATACAAGAAATGACCGTGGCGGCGTCTATGAGCTGAGTGGCCTGTTGGTCTAGTGGTTAGTGACCCTGACTGCTAGGATGGAGGTCGTGGGTTCGATTCCCACACAGGACAAATCTTTGTGCGATGAGTACGATTATTTGTTCTGTATCTGGGTGTGTAATATAATATCTATAATATGTATGTATTTAGAAATATATAAGTATGTTTATCAGTTGTCTGGTTGCCATAGTACAGGCTCTGCCTAGTTTGGGATCAGATGGCGGTGTGTTGGTTGTCCCAAGATATTATTATTATTATTATTATATTATTATAGTGAGTGGCGGGCGCGCAGTCGCTCTCGCGGTGGTGTCGATATCCTCGGCGCCCCCGCTTGCCCCGCACGTATGTGTCGCGCCAACATAAGGCATAAAACAAGAAACTTGTTATTGAGGGAATAAAACTTGTATCAATCGGTGATGTGTTGTAGAAGATCTCTTTCAAATTGAGCCAAGGTGTTGTAGAAGATCAGTGCTATTGGTACGCGAGTGACTTTAAATATACGTTCGCATAAACGGTTCAATGGTGCTGATCGCCCGAGGTTTTCGAGCTGGAAATTGCAGGAACAAGTCTAATCTATACGGTCAGGCCTGGATTGACTACTACGGGGGACGGAGATATTTATCTTATCCAGAAGTTTAGGAACGTCAATGTGACCATTGACAATCTTGAATAACATTATTTAGTCCATTATTTTTCTGCGGTTTTCTAATAATAAAAGCTATATAATCTGTATAATTTACTTAAATAAATCCGTTATTGAATGGCAGAACTATGCGGGCTTAATGCAGTACAATATCGCACGAGGCTATAATAATATAATTACGCAGTCGCCATGAGCAAGCACTCTGCACTACAAAGACAATGTGTATTTAACAGGCACTATATTGTTACATAGTTAGCCAGCACTGGTAAAGACAGTGCTACGTTATAACATACTACAGCCGTCATAAGAAAAAAAGGACGTATCGACACAAAACGAAGAAACCGATTTCCGACCTTAAGTTATTTTGAACCGACTTCAAAAAGAAGGAGGTTCTCAATTTGTCGTTTTTTTTTATGTATGTTTCCCGATTACTTGAAGACGGCAGGACCGTTTCGGAAAATACTTTTTTTTAAAGTGTAGACTTCCCCGGGAAACAGGATTATCAGGTCAGGATCTGATAATGGAATCCTGGAGAAATCGTAGGAACTCTTCAAATTTTATGAGCACACTTGAACCAACTTGGGTATTTCTCGGGATGGTTCCATTTCGGTTTGGTGAAGATCTGATGAAGAACTTCGGACATAGGCAACGAAACTCTTCAATAAATGATAGCAAATGGATCGGGATTGCTAAAATCGCATGTCTGTTTACTGTCTACACCAGTTTATAATATATGTTGCAGTCAAAACTCTCAACCAGTCAAAAGTACTTTTGACTGATTAATACCTGTGCTAAGATAGGTCGACAGAGCCCCGCTTCGCGGGGCTCCTATTTCTAGGTGCTTTACAAAAAAATAACCATAATGACGTTTTTAACTCTACTAGCAAAATCAGTCCAAAGTAGTTTTGACTGATTTTGCTAGTCAATAGTACTTTTGACTGGTTAAGAGTTTTGACTGTAATATACAGGGTTATTTGTAAAACACCAACAACCTTTCAGGGGGTGAAAGTACCCATGATTATAAATAATCGCTAGAATCGCATATCGCTAGAATCGAATCGCTAGATGGCGCTGCGTCTAGCCAAACGTTGAAACAATCGCTCTGTAATTAAATATCAGTTAAAAATACTATTTGTGCTTTTAAGTGAATAAAAATAAGTGAACTAAGAAAACATCACCTAATACTTAAGTGACAGTGTTATCCACGGATTTCATACATAAACTGTGAAGTTAATACATATTATACTGTGAACAGTAAACTGTGCTTTAAAATAACAAACACGACCATAAAATCAACAATGAAAATAAACTAAAGATTGCAAAATGTATAATATTCTGTGACTTAATTCAACGAAAAAAGTGTGGACAAAAAAAATAACAACAAAGACAAAGTGAAAAAGTGACACACAGTAATTTGAATTTAAACTGTCACGCTGACCTGCCTATTCAAAAGAAAAAAACATTTGCTGCAATAGGTCGACAAATTTGACTAGCCTATGTAATGTGTAGTTGGCGTAAGAGCTGACGCTTCAGCTTTTGCAGTTTAACTGGCCTCACACGAGTGGTCGCGGGTTCAAACCTCAGTGACTGCATCACTTTTCGTAAGTTCCAAAATTCATATTTGGAATTTATAAAGAAACTAGTACAACAACTATTGCAAGATGGCAGCACTAGTAACATGTCATAAATGCAAAAAATTAGTAAACATAAAAAGTACTGCTTTGTGTTCTGCCTGTGATAACCGGTATGAATTGGATTGCGATGGTTATCCAGAACATACGTACCGCCTCAAAGACGCGGAATCAAGAAAAAAGTGGAGATGTAAGGTATGCATTAGAAGCAAAAAATACGCTAATACCGACTGTACACCCAATATTACCGTGAGGAAAAAAGTAACATCTATGAAAACACTCTCACCAACGGAACAACCACAAAGCACTAAGGATGTAGTACGTGATGATTCCTTTAAACGTCAATCTACGGTTCAAAATACTGCAGATTTACTTGATTCCCACATATTGACTAAGTGCGAAACATCTATTGAATCGCATAGTACTCCCAACAAATTGTCAATGAGTGTTGACGGTACTGTGTCTGACTTGGTGTCAGCCTCAGAAATGAAGGAGATAATTGCACAGCTCACATTAAAACTCGAAATTACCGAAAATGAACTAGGAAATATACTGTCGGAAAACACCGATCTACACAAGCAAATAAACAAGTTAACTTCAGAAAACAAAACCTTAAAATCTTTATGCCAGTCGCCCTCCATATTTTCAAGTCCGGGTCCAAAAACTAAGAAAAAGAGGCCAGCTCTGTCAACTCCATACAACATACTTTCTACACCATCGTCTTTACCACCATCATCCAGAAAATTGAAATCCAAACCTAATGACAACGCTAATGTGTCATCCCTGGAACAAGAAATCATAACCTTACAGCAGCAATTAAAGGGTGCACAGCAGGAGATTGCAGCTCTCCATGAACGCATTTCAATCATAATGCAAAGTAGTCACAATATCTGTGAACCTGCCGTAATTCAAGAACTGAAGCGAGACACTGTGACCACCGCCAGTGCTCAGACATGTGTTGCCACAGGCGGGAATAATATCCCCGAAAGGAAGATATTTATCTTCGGTTCTCAGCGTTGCGTCGGACTAGCAGCAGCCATCTCACACTCAAGGACTAATACGCAGTATGAAAAATACAGACTCGTTGCTGAAACAAAGCCAAATGCGCCTAGCAACGAAATTATAGCAAACTGCAGAAACACTATAATGACCACTGAAGACAAACTGGTGATATGCATGGGTGAAAATGACAACAACCCTAACCTGTTGTTGTCTCAATTGCAATTTGTATTAAATACATTTATAAACAACACTATTATTGTGTTAGATGTCGTCAATAACAGGTACCTCAATGTCCGAAAGTTAAACTATTCTTTAAAAAATGTTTGTAATAGTTATAAAAATTGTCACTTCGTAAATCAAACATCCACGAATCTGTCCGATGTTTGTATGTCGATAAATTATCTTATAGATTGTTGTGATTATAGTGATAAGTATTTAAATCCGAGCGAAATACGAAAAATAATAGCGAGTAACAAATCAAGTTCCAAACTATATGTTCCTACAGATGAACCCAAAAAAGGGACAATCCCTTACTACTTTGGTCGTATTGAGGGTACAACGCCCCACGAACATAGTTCCTCTTTGCAACACAACTCAAAAGGTCAAATAGGGACTATACCTTATTACTTTCCTGTGTTAAACAAGCGTGACTCTTTTTTTCGTATCTCAAACTAATAAAACACACCACCAGTTTAGAATATTCCATCAAAATATAGCAAGTTTATTATCTAAGCAAGAACTACTAGAAATTACTATTCAGGAGTTAAAAGAAGCGAATAATGATCCAGATGTTATATGTCTATCTGAAACCTTTATAAAAAAAGGTTATGAAAATTATGTGAAAATCTGCAACTATCAGTTGGCTACCAACTACTGTAGAGAAAAGCAAAGAGGTGGCACATGCATATTAGTGAAAATGGGTTTACTTTATAAAGAGCTATAATATCATTTGTGAAAAACCACGCAACTCAAAACACGTTTGAAGCTTGTGGCATAGAAATTATAAATAATAAATTAATAGTAATATGTGTTTATAGAACACCACAATCTGATCCGAATTTGTTTTTGACAAAATTACACAATCTTTTGTACGATTTGTCAAATAAATATAAGTCCAAAATAAATATAGTTGTGGCCGGTGATTTAAACATAAATACTCTTAAAAAAGGTAACATCACTAATGGATTGCAAGATTTATCTAACAATCATAATTTAAAAATCCACATCACTGTACCAACTCGCAAATTGACTTGTATAGACCATATTTTAAGCAACATTGCCAACGCAACTGCCACTGTACTGCCCCTGTATCTGTCTGATCACGACACAGCACAAATGTTAAGCTTTCCAATAAAAAAGAAACTACAGAAATCAACAATACACTATATTTATAAAAGAGACTACAACGTAGAAAATATACGAAAATTTAAAGAATGTCTGAAAAATCTTTCTTGGTCCGATATTTATCTCAAAACTGACATTAACTGTGCATTAAATGACTTTCATGAGCTATTGTGTCTGTTGTATTGTCTTTGTTTTCCTAAAGTAAGAGTTAAAATCAATAGTAATAAGGAAAACAAACAAAAGTGGATAAGTAAAGGTTTGAGACAAAGTTGTAAAACTAAACGGAAGCTACGGTATGGATATTATAAAAATAAAAATTTAATTAATAAAACTAAATATAAAAACTACTCCAGTCTGCTAAATAAATGCATTTACAATTCAAAAAAGATTGCAAATATAAAATATATTCATAATCATGATAACAAGTGTAAAGCCACATGGAATGTCATTAAAACCGAAATAAACAGTAACACTCACAAAGACAACATAGAAAGTATTAAATTCAATGAAACAATAACTACAGACCCTGTACAAATGGCTACTATATTTAATAACAATTATGTTAAATCAACGCATATACAAGGGGAAAAAAGCACAAATCAAAACCGCTTCAAAAGTACGTGTGTCAACTCTATGTTTCTTAGACCAATGGAGGTTAACGAGGTAAGACAGGAAATAATGTCTCTGTCCAACACTAGGTCGGAGGGTTATGATGAGATCAACACAAAAATTGTCAAAACCTGCTACAACGAACTGACGGGTATTCTGACGCATTTAATAAACATGTCATTTTCACAAGGCACCTTTCCTGAAAGATTAAAACTGTCTTTAATAAAGCCCTTATTCAAGAAAGGAGATAAATGTGACATCAACAATTACCGACCTATAACTCTTATACCCATATTGTCTAAAATTTTTGAAAAATGTATGTTTAAAAGGTTAACTGACTTTTGCAATAAATTTCATATTATAAGTGACCAGCAGTTTGGATTCCAAAAGAACAAGTCCACATCGTTAGCTATTTTTTCCCTTATGCAAGCTGTACTTTCAAATATTAATAATAATTATATAACTACAGGCCTCTTTTTTGATCTATCGAAAGCCTTCGATCTGGTGTCACATGACATATTGCTACAAAAATTGGAAGCTGCTGGTATTAGAGGATTGACACTTCAGTGGCTGTCGTCCTATTTAAGCAATAGAAAACAATGTGTCATCATCAATAAAAAAAATGAAAATAATGTAATAATATCCTATTCATCGGAATATAAACATAATAAATCTGGCGTTCCACAAGGAAGTGTGCTGGGCCCAATATTATTCCTCATTTATATAAATGACATTGTAAAAATAACTAACCATAAATGCGTATTATTTGCTGACGATATTTCTATTATAGTGACATCTAATAAAAAACTAAATACCATTTCAGAACATGAACTTGACATTAATAATACAATTGATAAATTATTGCATTGGCTTGACATTAACCATTTGATGATAAATTTAGACAAATCCGTTTACATCCAATTTAATCGATCAAATAATTCCAAAAATGACATCAAACTCAATATTAATAAAATCAATGAAGTAGCACGTACCAGATTTTTAGGTGTAATAATAGATAAAGACATTAACTGGAAAGAGCACATAGACAATGTTAGCACTAAAATTAATAAATTTGTTTATGCGTTAAAACAAGTAAAAAATGTAACTAATATAAAAACTGCTGTAATGTCATACCACGCGTACGTCGAATCATTGTTACGTTATGGACTAATAATGTGGGGTAACAGCACTGACTTCCACAGAGCATTCATCGCTCAAAAAAAGTGCATGAGAGCAATTTGTGGACTTAAGCTCGACGACTCATGTCGACCAATATTTAAAAAACTTGGTTTGTTACCGTTACCGTCGCTTTACATTTACGAAATATGTGTATTTGTTTTTAAAAATAAGCAACTATTTAAGACTGCAAATGATGTCAATCCTCGGAACCGACGAGATCCATATAGGCTGGTGTTAAATGATTTGCCTAGACTGTCTAAATACAATAATAACTGCTTGGCAATGTGTGTGTGCATTTATAATAAAATACCAAGGCATTTCAAAGCTTTAAATACAAAATTATTTAAAATTAAATTTCAAAAGTGGTTACTCGAGTGTAGTTTTTATAGTTTAAAAGAATTTATGGACAAAAAATTTTGATGTTTATAAAATAAAAAAAAAAGTTTGTTGTTGCTAGACATGTTTTTAAAATTTTGCATGCTATGTTTTATCCTAGCTAAACATGCTTGTGCCTCAATTTGTATTTAACACCCTTGTATACCATGTTTTACGCAAATAAATATTCTATTCTATTCTATTCTAATAACTTTTGTTATGAGACCAACCCTGAAAAACCGTAAAAAAAATTTACTGCTTCATACATTTTCATCAGATGAATATTGCATTTTTATGAAACAGCTGATTTATTTTTTGACATTTCAGAGTTGGTCCCATAATAAAAGTTGTTTATAATCATGTTTTTTTTTTTTTTTAGGTATGACCACTAGCAAGTTAACACACTTGGGATATTAACTGCTTAACCGGACTAACCTGTGGTGGCCTCAAATGAATTTAAGGCCCCCAGCCAAGGCAACAAAACTAGCTACAAGCTAAAAACACTACTGACCGCTCACTAAGGGCATTCCCTGTGGAATACGACCTCGGCTTAGCGGCGTCAGTTTGGGACAGCAAGGGACAATCTGGCTGGGTCGTTTTTTTATAATCATGATTACATTCACCCACTAAAAGGTTGTTGGTGTTTTACAAATAACCCTGTATATATAAAATCACGCAGGTACGCTGTGAAGGGTTGCGCAAATGTGAATGTCAATTAAGTTGTGTGTTCACCACAAAAAAATGAAAAATAAAAACTTTATACAAAAATACATTCGTTTTTTTGGAATTTCAGGAATTCGGTGGCTTTAATTTTGGAAGTCGGTGTTTCTGGTAAAGGAATTCATCAAATGACTTCTTCCACTCTGGGCAGAGCGGAAGGGAGTGTCAGACTCTTACTGACTAAAACCCATCCTTGTTCCTACAAATGCCATTTGCGTTTCAGGGCCGCTATACTTAACTCTTTCGAACAAATTCCGCAACCCTGGCAGGTATTGACTCTAACGGGACCTGTCTACTAATATACTGACATCCTTGAGGCGCGCATGGGACACAACGCGCCGTCAACCCGTGCCTGCTTCTTATACTCTACATTGGCGACACGGTTGGCGCAGTGGTTGAGCGGTCGACTGCTGCGCTGCGTGTCACGGGTTCGATTCCCGCACGGAACAAATATTTGTATGGCCTACAGATAGTTGTTCCGGGTCTGGCTGTTTGTGTATGTGAGTTTATATGTCTGTGAACGCACCCACGATACAGGAGAAATTCCTAGTGTGGGGCAACGTTTTTATAAGAAAAAAAAAAAAAAAAAAAAAAAAATAGTTGACGATAGATTAAGGCAACATAGTATACCAAATATGTAGGGACCTCTCAAAACGAGCTAGTATAGCAAACTCATGTATTTTAGAAGAATAATCTTTTCTCTCTTCTGTTTTTAACAAGCTGCTTATTAGCAGAAAACTAGTCGTTGTACAAGTACACTAAGCTTAGCAACACGCTGTAAAAGCGAGAGAAAACGACTATCAAGAACATAGTAAAATAACGTATAGTTTTAGTCTACGTATGGTGGTATTTTAACAATTTTTTATGTTAATTGTCACACACATTGGCAAAAAGTATTATTTTCACAATCTCACCTTATGGACGGCGATGATGTGGTAGACGATGGAGCACGCTTTTCTAAAAGTAACCTGTCACTATTATACTTATTGTTCCTATTGTTGGCGATCACTTGATTCTCATTAATTTTTGTTTAAAGCTAGACTTTGCAGACCTTTTAAAACCTTATGAGGAACCTTAGAAAACCAACTCCACACATCAGCTTAAATCATTATCAGCTCCATTAGTTTCATTCCAGTATCCATTTCAGAAGAAAGACATACACTGCTGGACATACTCTATTTTAAGCATTGTCACATCGACGGGTCATGTTGGACTCGCAATAAGCGGATTCCAACCTCTTGGGGGCCCATACATCCAGAACCTATACCATCATTCCCGTCGGTCATCCGTTCTCTCACTGTGATTTAAAAAGCTTCATATATTCAGCTTTACACCTACATAGATTTTCTGGCCCCAGACACTCATAGGTAATATATCACTCCTTCTCAACTGCTAACATTCTGACGTGGTTAAGTCTAACTGATGGTGACGTCAGCTGATAGGTGGTTGACCTCAGCCTAGCCGCAAGCCCAAATAACAGAGGACACTAAATCACCATGTTTTATGTACAAACTTTACGCATAAAAGACACTTTATCAAGCTGAACTTTACTCAATAACTTGACATCAATATGGTTCGTGAGATATTTGGAGTCAATATTTTTTAGTTAGTATCGAAAACTAGAACCCCATTTCTTATGATTTGCCGTTTAAGTCTTGGGCTAAAAAATAAATAAAATAATATGTTTATTTGGCATGTGGGGACACACAAAAGAAAATAACGGTCTGTGCCAGATAAGTCCAGTTTAATAATGCCTGAGCTGCTTTTCAACTGAACCTTACCTTGATTGGCATTATGGCAAGGCTTATCTGTACCTCGAAGTTTAATCTAATCACAAGGACTCCGTCAGTTCAGTCCTGATGGTCCAGCAAGAAGCGATCTAGAAAGTGAAAAATTAAAGCTTCGTTGTTCAGAACAAAAGAAGCTACTGTTTCTATAACGATATAACGATAATTGTTGGGTTTTACCTTTGTTGAAGTATTGATGGTTCCATTCACAGTTACCAAAAGGCCAAAAATAAAACTTTTTATTTTAAAGACCATCAAAAGGGCATTTTAAAGAGCTCACTACCATCAAATACAAAATTAACGGAATACATATCAACATTTAATCAATTGACAAATTGATACCAACAGTCCAACAATGATTTCAAATAACAAAACAGTACATACAATTGAGAATTACATTTGACCACATCGCCAATCGCGGTAAACCGGACCTAACAATTAAATCCCTCAGTTAAACCAAACACTGCTGCCGCTTAGTTTACCCAATGGTTTAACAGGATCAAAATGCAACATGCATGGAAAAATGCTAACAGTTCAAAAATCGCAGTATTTCGAAAAGGATTTGTTTCGGATTGGAATGTGTGTACTAAAAACCGGTGACTAGTATTGAAATCTGTGGATAAATAATGCAACAGAGTCGGATTAACTTCAGTTGAATACCTTTCCATTTATTTCATATTTTGTAATCACTACGTCTTTTTTTTTGTGAAAAAGTTTTTTATTTTTCACTTTTCAACACCACTGGAAAGTCACAGGAAAGCAAAAATACGCAATTTCGTGTACATGGATGATTTTTACAAATATTGTTTCCAGCTATTTGGATTTAAAAACCAAAGTACTGAACCGATTTTGATAAAATTTCAATGAGACCAATTGGGAAGTATACCCAACATTAAAACAATAATAACTTTATTATATTTCAAACAAAAAAAGAATTTATCAAATCGGTTGGCAAGCGACGGAGTTATGCGCGAACAAACATAAAAAAAAATTCAAACATCCGAATTGAGAACCTCCTCCTTTTTTAGAAGTCGGTTAAAAGGTCACCTATGCCTAACCACCTTCCTGCCCTTGTTATTTGAAGCCTTACCCCGTGTTACTTGGGGTCGGCGCAGCACGATTTATTCTTCTATTCTCCCCTGTCAACCGTCAAACTATCATCATCTGCATAGCCTGTTCCCAACTATATTGGGGTTGGCTCCTAGTCAAACCAGATTCAACTGAATACCAGTATTTTACGCGATGCGGATGCCTACCAGACCTTCACAACCCATTAACGTGGCAACACGGTACTTCTTGGCAAGACTGGTGTCATATTTTTCTGGCGTCTAACAATCCGCAACGACTGCCAACCGTCAAACTACCATTCATTGAAAATTCAATTCAAAGTATTTCATTCCATGTTTTTTCCTCTCTCACTCTTTCTTCATGTCATTTCCTCTAACAATCAATCCGTATGTTCTTTGGCCTAACTAATATTGCGAAAGGTATAGTTTCGCTCTCTCTAAAGTTTTTCTACATACTCGTATATTACAGCCTCTGATCAACTTACCTCTACGTCACAAGGAGTAAGTAACATCAGCAAACCGACTATTACATCACCTCGGGGAATACGCTTAACTCCCATGAACCTAGAACAATCAAAATAAATCCTAATAGAGCCAATCACTTCTCAATCGCACGAATAAAGGAATATACGAGATTCTCGGAATCGGACATTAATAAGTCGTCTTGTGCTTGTAAAGCGGAACTTAGGTCCCACGGTAGTCATATTGAACGTCGCTTGAGTGTCACAGGGCAAGAACACTTGTAGAAGGTATGTATGTAACTATGAATGTATGTTATTTTTTATGTATGCTACTGCTGATTTTGACATATGAGGTGTCGTTGAATTTGACAGAATTGTGGTAGTGACATAGACTATATAAATTTTCAAAACTCACTAAAATGTTGGAAATTAAAAAAAAATACTGTCAAAAAACCCGTATGAGGTGTCGTTGAATTTGTCAGAATTGTGGTAGTGACATAGGCTATATAAAGTCGCTTTTCAAGCAGTTTGTGGCCTCAGCGGCACTACCATGACGTGTTAAAGCGTGAGTCATTCGAGCGAGAAGGAGGGATGGAGCTATATAGGGTGTATAGCTCCATTCCTCCTTCTCGCTCGATCGACTCACGCTTTAACACGTCATGGTAGGGCCGCAGATCTGTGATTAAACTGCATCAGACTGCTTGAAAAGCGACTTGTTTAAACTTTTTAATCGTTTTTGACAGTCGTTTTTTTTCAGTAATAGTAAGAGCAATAAAGGTTTATGCAGGTGATTTGCACACCCAAAAAAAAACTAACCTTTTGTGCTTCCCTTCTCTTTGGCTAACACACTAACGGCTAATGTCCTCTGTGGGGCAGATACAGTGTGACGTAATCGATGTAGCCGTCACTGTAAAGCCGATTGCGGAATAGGTTGACCTCTTGAGTCTACATCTATGTACTTACATGTAGGTCTTGATAGGATGTCCTTTCCATCAATATGTAATCGTCTTGACTGAATAGAGGACTGAATGGGATATTTTCGTCTGGGTATCTATAATAAAAATAGTATTGTATCAAATTACTGTCATTAGCAGTGGCCAGCTCTACGATATGTTCCGGGTCGACGGCGCGTTGTGTTCCACGCGGGCCTCAAAGAGATGTCAGCATAGTAGACGGGCCCCGTTAGGGTCAGAGCCTGCCAGGGTTGCGGATTTTGTTCGAAAGAGTTACCGCGGCCCTGGAAAGCAAAGGGCACTAGGAGGAGAACTCCCTCACGCTCCACCCAGAGCAGAAGGGGTCATCTGATGGCTACCCATCCATTAAAAAAAAAGAGCTCTACCGATATGCAGCTACTAAATCTTCTCTCAGATGGGTAAGAAATAACGATAATGAGGATAATATAGCACCTTCTGTAGTGTTAAAAATATATTAGTATAGAATTTTTCTTTAAGTAAGCATTGACACTCAAAAAGAACTAACAAGTTGGTCAAAGGGCTGATTTCCCATTGAATAAAGTTGACATATAGGAAGTTAGTAAGTACCTACAGCTACACATGGAGACTAGATCACGATCTCGATCTGGTGTCACGTCTGAAATCCGTTTCTTTAATCCAGGACGGGCTCTTGTATCTTCCGTTTCAAAAGCGAGTTTACCCACGATTCATAAAAACGTTACTTACGTAATTATTTGCTTGCTACCGTATTTAATTTTGTGAGTGTATTTGCTGTAGGTACATATTATTTTAACCTACTTTTCACAATTTCTGGTGGTAGAGAATTTACAATAAGAATATGAGATGAAAAGGATACACATCTTTGTGTGTACCTATCTGTTACATTTCATCTGGCTTTGTACAACATGATGTTCAATTTAACAAATGGAACAAAATGTTAATTACCACGACGATCTTGGTGTATCTTGTCACTGTCAAAAATATCCTTCAAATGACACGAACATCTCGAAAAAGCACACAAAACGAAATTACGAGCTAACCAAACGAAACAAGTATATTTGCAGTCGTATAATGAAGTGGCTAATTAATAATGATGTTCTGTACGAGTGTCTAAGTTAATTAAGATGACTTGTCTCTTCTCGTCAGTAAATATAACTTGCGAGGCTTAAAACTCGTGTGATATACGTATGTCGCACAGATTTACAATTTAGCTCCAGCGGGCTAATTGGATGCAGGTATAACATTGTTTGCAACGTAAGCCCCGCTTACTCCGCGCGCCTGCTCTCCTGAATAATTTTATTGCTTCATATGCATCAAAAAATTGACTCGGCGCGATGACATCGTCGCAATTTTTTTGATATATTTTTTTAATTGTATGCCTTTGTAATTGCTGCAAAAGTTTATTTGCTGCCGGGTTTTTTACGATAAATATTTTAGGAACGTAAAACTGTACGGCCTTAGTTTGACAAACAATATTGGCATTTATAGAGTCTTGTAATATTTGATCAAACACGCGCTCCGTTGTACAAAATTACAGGCAAGTAAACCCACCAAAACAGTGGCTACCTACAAAGTAAACCATAAGTAAACCTTTAGTAAGTACTGGAGCCAAAATGAACATATGACTAACCTGACTCCAAAAACCTTAAGGGAAACTTTAACCATACATACAAAATACACTCCGCCCACAAAAACTAACGCCATCACAACAAAAAAATTAAGCACTTTCTCGAGATTATTTTTAATCTACCAATCTCAAAAGCATCACAATTCAATATTCTGAACTAATGTTCAGAATATAGAAAATAATGTTAAGAATAATAATGAAGTCCTAGCAATGTAATTATTGCTAGGACTTCATATTATTCCCTATTCATCAACAATTCTTAATGCTCTATTGTTATCTCAACTCGAAAATCTCTGATCTAAATCCAACTACAGTAATATTAGTAGCTCCAAATTGAATTGGAAGTCAGGCAGCAAATTATCCAGACAACTGACAGGCAGACAGATTAGCTAGGTCATACGTTCCTAACGCGCCGCCGTCGAAGTATTGTGCACACAGACGCACTGTGGATACGTTGGCGAAAATAGTAGTCAAAAACTCATTCTACTCAATCAGCCTAGTTCTTTCCCAAACATATGGAAGTATGGGTTGTATTCAATGACCATGTCGATGAATGATAAATGATAGTTATTTTGTAAGTAGGTTGTAAATAACACTTTTACACGTCAATCTTATTGGTCGTTTTAAACTAGATGAGGCCGGTGTTTCCTAGCTGACTACCCTGAGAAAAAACACCGAAACAAACTCTTTTGAAGTCCATACAATTGTACTGATCAAATCATATGAGAACCATGTAGGTTGATATGTGAGGTGGTCTTTTGAAGAAAGTGCCACACATATTTGAGTGGACCTGTCCTGTAATTAATCTGCTTAGCCTTTTCCCAACTAAGTTTAGGTCGGTTTCCAGTCTATCCGGATGTAGCCGAGTACCAGTGTTACACATGGTATGACTGCCTGCTTGGCGTGATTTTTTAAACCTTTGACATTGCAGTAGGTATTATGAATAGTTTGTTTTTTTTTTTTAGAATAATTTTGTAATGTCATTTGAATAATTTGATTTACTTAACTAGTTTAACAATAGTATTAAATGTTTGCACACCTTATTGGGTAATGATACAGTGTGCGTTATTTACCTATTTGTAACATCTGTTTATACCTGTATTAAGCAAATAAAGAATTTGATTGATTGATTGCCTATCAGACTTTTACAACCCTGTAACTGGAAACCCTGTAACATTGTATTCTTTGGTGTCAAGTTTTTTGGCTTCTTACTATCCTTACGACTGACAATGATCTTCAATGACAGCAAAACCTAATGGTTTAACGTGTCACGAAGGAGGCTCAGTAAGTAGTACAAGAACATTTCTTAGGCGGACACTCAAAGAATTATTATACTTAGTTTAGGACATACGAGTATCTCAATAACATTGTTTTATTCCAGTTTGTTTCGCTTTGTTTAAAAAAACGTTGCCCCACACTAGGAATTTCTACTGTATCGTGGGTGCGTTTACAAACATACAAACTCACATACACAAACAGTTAGACCCGGAAACACTATCTGTAGGCCATACAAATATTTGTTCCGTGCGGGAATCGAACCCGCGACACGCAGCGCCGCAGCCAATCGCTCAACCACTGCACCAACCGTGTTGTCAATTTGTCGAGTTAAAATGAACATATTTTTAATACATACTTTGTCCAGATACATGGGTGAGATCGAACACTGTGCGACACGACAAGGTAATTTCATTGAAAGATTCGACCGCCGTCGACATCTACCCGTTAATGAAGTTAACCCACGGATATACCCGTGTAAACAGGTAAGCTTTTAGTCTCAAAGATAATTAGTTGCGAGCTTATGAAATTGCAGCTTTTTACATTTTTAAACTAGATTGGGGCATGTTCACAACGTGTGCTGGTATAGTTGGAGCATTTCTCTTTGTTTGCAAGTTCTCCTTGCAGTATTTGCTAGCTTTTGTAATGTGAGTCTAATGTTAATTCGACACGTAGGATAGCTAACACTACACACTACTTCTTTAGCTTCAACATACTAATTTTCCTTTTTAAATAGAGTTTCATGTACAATGTGTAACAGAATAAACGCAATACCTCTTAAGAGGTCCTTGTATTCATCATTATGAGCAACTTTCACTATGAGACCAACACTGAAATCTTGAAAAGAAAAATGGACTGCCTCATACATTTCTGTACGCAGAAATCGACAAAATGTACTGAACAGCTGATTCTTTTCTCGCGATTTCGGTGTTGGTCCCGTAGTAAAATTTGTTCATAATGATGAGTTCAATGACCCCTTAAGAGGTATTGCGTTTATTCTGTTAAACTTTGTGTGTTGCATCAAGACAGATGTGCTAGAGCGCAGTGGGAACCATAGGACTGGGGTCGTCGCTGAGGATACGCTGCTGTGGCGAATTAGAGACGTTCATGACGGATTGGTCTGAGAACAGACACACCAGGAAGAGAGGAAGGCTATTCAGACGACTTTTGTCCAGCAATGGGAATATAGGCTGAGAAAAAATCCTATTAGATTGTATTTACCATCAATGAAAAAATATGACAAAAAAATTAAGCTTGAATATTTCGTAATATTCATCGTCCAAAGTTGAGCAAGAGCATACATTTATCTCGAGCACGGTACGGCAGGCTACGGCTCAATTTAGTAAGCAGCACTTGGTAAAAAACATAAATCTTAAAACTTCATTACTCGCTTCGCCCACAAGTTGGTTTTTCTTCCAACAAGGCGTTGATGTTTACGATTTAAAAGGTTTTCGACGTAAAATATTACTATTGCCGACACTTCGCCGCCTCCGCCTAATGGTTGAGGTGTCAGGTAAGGGAAATGCTGGATGCGGGTTCGATGACACGTTCGGAAAGTATGAAAATGAAAAAGTTTCTTTTTATTTTGAGTTTGAAGAGGGAGCAACGTCCGTATCTGTTATATGTGTGGTTGGAACACTTCTGTAGGAATAGGAATGATTTCTGGTTAAACAATATATGATTATATTTATCCGTCCGTCGTTTTAGTCCGTCAGTTAGATTATCTGACGGACTGATTAGATTTTGTTTGTCATCTTATTTAATTTATTAAATAGTAAGCTTTTAGACAGGTTTTTCTATTATTATTCCAACTTAAAGTAACTTGTAAGTCACGTCTTTACAAAAGGTAGAATGCTACGCGTATGTATCTATCATATCAGCCGAAAGACGTCCACTGCTGGACATAAGCCTCCCCCCAAATGGAGAGATTTGCCATAATCGCCACGCTTGGCAGGCGGGTTGGTGATCGCAGTGTAGCTGTAGCAATGTACAGAAATGCTGCTGCCCATTCTCTGGTGAGTCCCTTAGTCGCCTCTTCCGACACTCACGGGAAGTGATGTATCTATGTTTCGAGAGTATTCTAATTAGTTATTTTGAGCAACGCTTAGGTTATGTGGGCCGGGTCTCCTTATATTTCTCGACGACTGATCGAAAATTTGCGTGACCAGACGGCTGGCTCGTTCTTTTCGCAAAGAATTAGCATTGTCATTCAACGTGGCAATTTTACTAGTCTTCTGGGCACGTTTCCGAACGGTAGCGATGTTGAGGAGTACTTCCTAAGTGTTTTTGTATATTTTAGTAGAATCAAGAAGTTCATACTGTAGGTACATTATAAGCCCATTGTACACATGTGTTTTAGTTTGTAGTTGTCTTTTAAAGTTAATTTCGGTGTACAATTAAGTACATAGTAAATAAGTATATTATGCAAAATAAGAAGTTCTCTCAGAGTATTGAAAAAGTACTACTTACCATAACTTTTTTTATCTTCAAAATTACTTTTCGGGGCAAGATTCTTAAACGCAGTTTTGTGTTTTCTAAGTACACATCTTAACGACCTACAGCTAGACACATTGATCATCAGCCTAACGGTCTCTCAGCCGATAATAGGGCAAGCTTAGTAAACCAAACCGGGTTCGACTAAATGTCAAGTAAATCCGCTCGGAACTACGAAACCCAATTACTGGGAAATGCCGATATCCTAAGGTTATCAGAATGTTCGGGGTTTGTGATTGCCAGTAATGGCAATCATGGGTTATTCGTATGTAAACTCGCGTGACTTATAGTACAACGTGTAGGTATCTACTTTAGATCCCAAAAGAAAGTTCTACCGATATACTCTTTGAATAGGTAATTTAAAATATCATATCATCATCATATCAGCCGAAAACGTCCACTGCTGGACATGGGCCTCCCCCAGATGGGGCGGTGGGGTTTGCCATAATCGCCACGCTTGGCAAGCGGGTGTGTGATCGCCGTGTACCAACAGAGAATGCTACTACCCAAATATCATATAAATGTGTCTTATTCCGGGACATTCTAGGTGTGTGCCAAGTTTTATCCAAACTCGTGCAGCCAAAGGTAACAAACAAACAGACAGTTATTTTTGCATTTATAATATTAGTACGGATTTTTTTGGCGTAGTTACAGGCACACGAGACATTTCATTTTAGTCTTTGGGCCATTCACAGACGGCAGGTATCATCATAACTCAAACCAAAGCTCTCATTTTAAGCTACAAATATTTTTCGCAAACCCTCACTAATACGGTTCGTAAATTCATTAAATAAGTTGAAGTATAGTATGCATAATTCAATTTGTTCAGGAGCGTATAAATTTCTATTGAACACAGCAAAAAGTTAGTTATGCAAATTATCAGCGAGCTGCCTGGCGGGGTTGAATAGTGCTTCAAACTTCTAGCCCTAAATTTTCATGTTTTTGGTAAAGCTAGCATTACAGTGTCACCTTATTTTAAATTTATTATCCCGTAGCTTAACCGTTGGGTTTTTTCATTATTAAGTTAGATGGAAAGCTGATATTTAAATTTTAAGACTCGACAGTTATTTTGTCGACATTGCCAATGTCGACAAAATAACTGTCGAGCGCCATTTTTGTACCTCACACTACTTTGTAGCCACTATCAGTAATTTTACAACTCAGACGTAACTTATTTTTGCAGGGTCCTGTTTAATATAACTGACAATGCGTCAAATTTGTCAAATACTGATATAATTGTCACTATTTTGCGACAGGTGTTGTTCAATAAAGCAGAGAATGTATGAAATAAACTTACAAAATTGTCGAATTGTCAGATTGTCACTTGTCACCAGTCGGTTTTACTAGGCAGTTTTAGAAAAATTTGTCGCATTGTCAATAACTATAATAGGGCGGGCCCAAAAGCCAATCATCCCCAATTATCTCCACTCTCACTATTATATTATAAAAAAACTAAAAACCAACTAGGTATATGAGTTTTGTTTCGATAAAATTTTAGCACTCTTTTCAAATGAAAATACGTACATTCTACTAGTGAATTACTCGTTATGAATTTCCCGGGAGCCTCAATTAATTACACATCAGTTTTTATTTACTTTTATGAATACTAGAGTTAGTTGCTTTTAAATATTATTTGCATAACTTTAAAAAACGGCTTCCACAAAATTTAAAACAAAATTTTGCAGGCACAAAAAATAGCAACTAAAATCCATTTTCCTAAACAAACCTGTAAAATTCCGTTTTTCGTTATTCGTTCGTTGGTCAAACTTACCTTACATAAATATGAAATAACGTTAAACAAACAAGATAATTTTTGGTAATTATTAGTTTACAACAAGCGTTTTGCTAAGCAATTACCCACAGGCGCGCTGGCTGGGACCGAACTGGTCCGAACGTGCGGTCCCACAATCGTCGAGTTTACAACACCGTGCTTGCAACTTTAAACGCGGCCTTTCAACATTCCCTTTGTATATTTGAATGAGCATGAATTTTACGAAACACGATGTACCTAATACGAGTGTTTACATTGTAGTTTGTAAGCCCCTTACGGTGGCTAAAACTATTATTCGCTGTTAGTCCACTTAAGTGCAATCTGTTTTCAAATACTTTTGATTTTGTGTTGTTGCAAAGGTGAAATAAAAGCGGGACTGAATATGTCGTTATATTTTGGAACTTTTATTTATTTAAAATTAGGTTTTTCTAGTCGCTTCGTCTTCGTGAAAATCGGAACTTATTCCATAGGAACGTAGGTAGGATTATATGTATGTATGTAGATAGGTAAAATTCAAAGAAAATATTAATTTCTGCAAACGACCTAAAAGTTCATGTAATATCAAAAGTAGCCTTTATAACCTCCTAAGGTCAACCTAGCCAATACATGTACTACCTAACTTCTATAAAAAGGCAGAAGTTTTGTCAGTAACCTTCAATTTTTTGTAGAGTTTCCTAGCATGATTTATTGTATTCCACCTTTCGCCCGCGGTGACCTTAGGGCGGAAATCGAAAACGGTATTCCATTTTGCAAGATACGTATTCTTCAGGCTGGAAAACTTCTGCTGGAGTTATGGTGAGTAGTAATACTAGTATTGAATACTTCATTTTGTATAAGGGCATCGAAGCCTTTTGACCTGTGAGTTTTTCTCAGTATTCAGAATAGGAAATGAAATGAATCGGTATTGCTGGAGTGAATGAAAGGTCTTCCTTTGTAACTCACAAAGGAAGACCTTTCATTCACTCGAGCAATACCGATTCATTGTGAATGAATGAATCGTCATTGCAAATTTAAAACACAAGCACAAAAAAATAGATAAGATTTCACATCAATAAGTATTCTCTCTTGTATTCATATTTCTGAGAATAAATCTAGTTACTCAACCTCATTGTTCAAGATCAAAATATATAATTTAGGTGAATCCCTTTTCCATTGATTTGGGTTACTATTCAATTAACCCCTGGTAGCCTGTAAGCCTACTAATACTGTCTTAGGTTCTAGGTACTTGGTGAATAGTTTGATAATGTTGACATTTGAAAAAATCAGAATCGACCACTGACATATAACTTTGAACAACCAATAAAATAAAACCATAAAATATTACAAGTGGGCCAAATCCGAAACTATGAGGAATACCGAGAACTACTCAAGGAGTTTGTTGTCTCATTTTTCCCTAGTACCAAATGTATTAATTAACTGTAAGTAATAGTTTTTCCCGTTCCCGTAGATATTAGGAACTTCGGGAAATCCTCAGTTCCACCCAACACTCTCCAAGGAACATAAATGGCAAATTTCAGCTTTCTACGAAAAGCAGTTTTTGCTGTGCGTTGTCAACTAGTCACTCAGTAACGGAAGAGTTTTATAGATGTATTTTGTTTATTAGAACAAAATCAACACAATTACGTGTTCTACTGCACGAACCATTCAAGCCTTAAGACCAAACAAGTCTAGCCTCAAGAATTGTAACATAATTAAATGATAAGACTACCCGCGGTAAACAAGGATTACCCCACAAAGGTGTAAAGGTGTCACGTAGACTGTGCACGTCAGCGCTATCGTATACCGTGTGGACGTTATCTTAGCCGTGATTTACAGCCTTGCAGAATTTAATTAGGGCTGCCGACGCCCAGGGACACGTTTGATGAGCTAGGAAATTTTCTAGGTTAGTTTTTGTTAGAAGCAGAAAGGTTTTGTTGACTTTTAGAATAGATTGTGTCATTAAATGGAATTAGCTAATTTAATTGGGGACACAGTGGCCTGGAGTGTGGAGTGTAAATAATTAGGAGTCCTCGTAACACTTTTGGTTTGACTAACCATGTGCTTAAGATGTAGTAATGAATGGGATGTATGTAATTTTTAATAATAATAGAATAACACACCATCAAATAATGATAATAATAACTAGGATCTCACCTTGGTTCACACCCGTGAGATTCTAGCAAATACCAGGTACTTACCTGAGAAAAATAAATTAAAAAAAAAAACAAAATAATAATAATAAATTTTTATTCATAAGTTCACATAAGTATAAATTATATAGAAGTTACATCATTACAAAGTTACATATTAATATTGTGACGAAAACATTAAACTATGCCTAAAATAAATCTAGTGTATGACTTATATTATATTGGTTAAAGGCCCACTGAATCCAATAGTAGCGACCTGCCTGATGTAGGACATCAGGCAATACTTAGTTGAAGGAAAAATAAAGGCTTTATTATTATTAATCCATTTATTTGTTTTATGTACATATTATTTAATTTTTTAAATATTTCTATAATAACTTGTAGGCCACCAGTATCGGAACAGGGTCCAAGCTACCGGTGGTTAGGGCTCCTGAGAGAGGAACCTCCTAACTGTACGAGCCGTGTCCAGTCCGTGTCGTGTCGTATCTCGGAATGTAAAATTTCTTTGTCATGTCGAGTCATTCAGCGTCATTTTCAGTTGGTACATCACTACAAAAGTACCTTTTTATCTAATAATATTTAGTTTAGAAGGTAAACATTGAAATACTTCTGCCAACCCCTTGGATGGAATTCTTTCAATATAATAAAATCCTGATGTTATGTGGTGTGAAAAACAACAATGTAGAATTGTAAAAAGGGATGATAAATTGCAGGCGATAAATCCTAATACGATCCAAGCTCGTCATTTCAGCGTTACAGGCTTTACTATATATACTAATACTCACAAAAGGAAAAAACAATTCACAAAATATACTTATATCGATCTTCATACCTGTCAAACTAACAGATTTGGTCAAATATTCTGTTTTTTTTTAAATGCCTGAACACTATCTGTTCTTTTACGGGCATATTTCGGTCTCCACCACAATATTCTCTTTCAGATAATTTAATCGGTTTCATATAAAACAAAACAATAAAGCTTATTTAAATGTAATAATGTATATTAAGCAATGAAAAAACGTGTAATGTACACTATTCTTCATCTATTGAGTGCTCAAATAGTAGCTGGTTAGCATATTGGCACCCAACTGGGACTATTGGAAAAGGCAGTAAAAACTCAGATGCTTCGTGTTTTCAAGCTTCGATATTAACAGTATTTACATTTCATATAACAGTTATATCTGCCATGATAACCTATTCTCTAGTTAAAACAAAATATTGTAAAAGCTTCCATTGGTCCCATTTGGGTGCCAGTTATCAAATTGGCGCCCAAATGGGACACATGCATGAATACTTGTTTAAAAGTAGCAGATGAAGTTCTGACCTGGATTTAATATTATTGATCTAAATCCTTACATTGTTAAACATTACTTTTGTTCCGCTTTCACGCCGAAAACTGCAGAAACAATTTTGATGAATTTTGGCACAGAGATAGATGGAACTTAGGAGACGTTTTTAAATCTAGGTAATTAACGTGAGTGGAGCCGTAAGTACAAGCTAGTCTACAAAGACAAAGGGCAAAATAAAAAAAAATTCTTTGGAATGCTTCTTCCATGTTGTCTGTTGAAATATTACATTTATTACAATTTTCTCAGAAGATAACACTTTATTCGGTGCAAAATAATAGAATGCACTGTCCTGTCCCGACTTCAAGAATACTTTGCAATTGTTTATTTGACGTTTTCTGAGAAGGACTTTTGAAAAAATAAGGAGCTTTTTAGAACTAAAAACAAAATTGATTTTAATCTTGATACCAATCTATTTTGCGAAACATTTAATTTAAGAAACACTATGTTAGTACTTCACCTATTAATTCTGTCAGCCCTATGAATAATGAGTAATGTGGACAGAACTGAATCGCCGCACTGTGTAAATCCTATGAATATCACATAATTAGCTTTGTTATGTACCAAATTAATATTGTTAATAATCCGATGCGGTGACGACACAAAATTTATGATTGTACAATGTTATCTCCAACAGAAGTTTAACTAGTCTGTCTAGGTAAGCACAACTTTTGATGTAAATTATGTCACATCGTAGTATTTTAAGCATATGAATTCATGGAATTAGTCAGTCAGAACTAAACATCACTTACCACTTGATTATTTTGCTTCATTCAACTGAGACATTCCATACTGTTTTATACAGCATATAAACTGCTAAGTAGTAAGACCCAAGTTTATTCCTCTCCTAATTACCAAATAAAACGAGCATCGCAAAAACATACCAGCGCAGAAACTCGGACAAAAACCATTTAGTACTAGTGAAATACCTAATAGCAGCTCTGTTACCAAGACGAATGATCCTCGTTTGTTCCGGTTTGCTCCCATTAACCCAGCCTTTAAGACACAGGGTCACCGGCCGTCTCGAAAACTAATCCGCACTGCTGTTAATACCAATAAGTCGTGCCTCGAAATTTATCGGGGTCAAAATATAGAGCCAGAATACTTTATTGGACTTTCGGATAAGTTCTGGCTATTCATAAAGATGCGCAGATGTGCTGGATAAATATTGTTGGTAGTTTCTGTTGTTGATTCGAAGATGGCTTTCGATGTAAACAGCTAAGTTTCAGTTTTGTGGTTCTGGATGACATTCTTATTGAGATTTATTGGTTCTGTGTGTCTAAAGTAAATCTATAGACATACAAAACCTATTAATGTTCTGATAAGAAAAATAATATTTACTTACACCGCATAACAACCAAAACCCTAAAACAGTTACTGAAAAAAATAATTAAAGGATAGTAAAAAGAACTAACCAGATGCTTTATTAGCTTACTGCAATATTATAAGTAGGATTATCCTTAACAGGCACGATTTCGATCTACACACTCATATATCTTCCAGCTACCGTAATTTTCGCTTTACGTGGAATATACTAAAGACCCGTCTTAAATTCGAACCCGAACCTTGAGCCTTCCCAAATAATTTAAGCCTTTGGACCCTCAAAACATTAACAGCTCGAAGATACCATTAAACATGCTTAATACTTCGGTTCCTACTCAATTTCAATTTTACTAACTCACTTTGAAATAAGTATTTGACTTTTATTTCTGTTGAGGTGAATCACTATTTATTTGAGATACTAAGTCTCAATAGAGCCAAAGCTCTAGACTAAAAAACTTTCAAAAAACCTACTAGACTTTCAAGTCATCGAAGATGTACGCTCTGTTCTTAAAGGATAGATAGTTCTCTAGGGACTCAAAACTTGCCTGGATTTCAAATCCTTCAAGAACTTAAAAATTGATCAGAACAGTTAGAACATTTTTTGGTTAGTAAATTTCACCATTTGAATAAGTGCATTTTGTTTATTTATTTACTTCAATTTATCTGGCTTATAGTGTGTAATTCTAAATTAACTACTCCATAATATACTAACCTCAAAATGAATCATATATTTTGTACAGGTAACCTAACGTAACTAGTAAACAACTAGACTAATAAATTCAAGAAATTATGTACAAATGCGTATGTGCCGAGAATACTGGCAGCATTACCACGTTGAATTACAATGCAGATTCTTTGCCCGAAGAAAAGCTCAGCTCTCTGGTCACGTGAACAGTCGACTAGCTGCTTGCTGATAAGACTCGATCAACACTCGGGACCCATGGGCCCAATGTTTCAACCCGAAACGGCTCAAATAAGTTCATATTATATTTAGTACGTATTTGAGTTCAAACAAGAAAGCCCAGAAACGTCAATTTATCGTTTAAGATAACCATCATATATTTATGATGGCATGTGCTCTATTATTTAAACTACGTTTAACATTAATTACTACCCATCCATCACCTATGATTAGATATAATCCTCGAGCTTAAGCCTGAGGGACTAATCCTCACTTTTATTTTACCTACTTCAAGAACACTGATACTTAAATTCACGGAACTGATTTATAATAATTACCTAACTTAGTTAAAAATATTACTGTCACAAATAACAATAAGCCATAAACTGACAGAGACAGTCATAATAGGCCAGCACAAAGGCTGAATCACGTGCGGCCGTATTTTTTTGCAGAAGAACCCGGTAAGAAACGTTTATGACGGAATCACAAATGCATTTTTCGTGTCCTGAAAAAGTGCCGACGCGTTCGCCCCGAGAGGCGAACGCGTCGGCACTTTTTCAGGACTTTTCAAGTGAACTTACTTGACATACAGACGTGAAGTATTGAAAGCATATAGAAATATTACGCTAAGCTCACTTTTTATGGGGTCGCTTTGTTCCCATAATATCAGCTCAAATAGTTTTTATTTTTAATAGAATTAACGTTTTTTTTATTAAAAATTAATTCATTTTTTAATGATTGTCGTTGTTCACACATGACGACTTTACCTCCAAATATCTCGGCAACGTGACACTTTAAGGTACCATGTTGCTGCTTTTTTTGTATAAAGTGTCCTCTACCCATGCATGTTTCATCGTGGGCCGCGATTTAAAAAAAATTGAAAACGGCAGCTAGTGGCTATGCCAGCTTCCATACAAAATTGTTCGAACCCCTTTCAGCCCTGAAAACGGAAAAAATAACCTTTATGTCAATAAATATCAAGTTTTATTTAATGGTCAATTTGATTGACTCGAATGGGAGAAATTACCTAGAAAATACAGGATAAGCTACACAAGAGTGTTTAGCCTTAATTCACCATTCTATACTAAGTACATTTCTAAAATGGTTTAACAAACTACACAATACTGTTACATCGAAAGTTGATTAAATTAAAGTGAAAAATATACGGCAATCCATCCAACCAAGTGGATTAATGTCCCAGCTTCACATTTGTATAACTGCGTTACTACGCCTGTATGCTCCATGCAATCACAATATCCAATTTAGTTATTGAAAAAGTTTCGGATCATAAAAAAGACGAATGTAATACTGTCAGATACGCTACTTTACGTCCACGTTGTCTGTGTGTTCTTCATATAGGAATAGTAACATATCTCGTGCCTTACTTTTATTTTTACTTGATTCGCATTTCTATTACGTTTCAGGTATTTTAGTTATGGTATAATTATTATTGAGCCACGCTGTTCCTTATGTACATTATGTACATAATAAAATAGTTAGTATAGAGATATTAATAGTTAGTATAATTTTAATACAGACGAGCGAATTCTTTTTTTCGATTTCTGTCACGATCAATTGATATAGTTTAATAGGTAAGTAATTTTTTAAAACTTCTTGGTAGTAATCAAAATTAATATTTAAAATCAATGCCATCAGAAGTATCCTCTTCGAAATCAACAAGAAATGTTTTATAATTGGGTTACTTTGCGTCATGATTAAACTAATACTAAACTCATCAAATATTATATAACTTTTTCACGTTCAAGATAAAATGAAACGGTGCATATTGAGATGAATAAAAGATAATCTAGAAGCATCTCCTTTTGAGATCGTTCCTTTGAGTCTTTCTGTTAATGGAAGCAAAGCAATTATAGTGAGAATAGTAACTTCATTTACTGTTTACCAGTGAAAGCTTCCCTACATTCATTTTACAGTTATAACAAAATGCACTCAACGCAATAGCTTCGCCAAAAGTACCGCTTAATGTCTTCAAATTTACATTTAGAACACACTGCATCTTGAATTCAAATGTCGTCAAAATTGTTTCCGTTATGAAACACGCTGCGTTCTGAAACAGAAGCTTTTCAATGGAACACAAGTGTTACTTCATGTTTATAACATAGCACAAGCAGTTTTAAATTAAACTGTTCTCGTTTAGTGTTCTTAGGGTGAAATTTCCTCACCTTCCTGCTTCGTCATACCTATGATTGATTAGCCAACTTGCAAAGGTAAATCGACTTTTGCAGTTCCTATGGTGAAAGGTAAATGCTCTATTTTGAAAAGAGGTGGTTGCTACTGCTGTAGGTAGGTGATTGATACGAAAATTATGCAAAGATATTTTAACAAACTCCTAGGCATCGGGAAACTTTTCAATTCAGTCAAAAGCATTGTAACCGTGTCGCGTCGGTAGCAAACGAGTTCAGTCTCTCAGCTCATCAATCACTGGTATTCACCAGTACTCGCGCCCTTAACAATATCCAAGGGAGGTTGCAAATTTATTTATTTTTATTTACTAGCCCGTATCTGGATCACTAAGAACAAAAGAAATTCAGAGTTATGGGCAAACGTAATGAAACTCCCCATTTCCTCTGCGTGCTTGCGTAAATAAAAAGGAAACATTCAAAGGAAATGCCTACTCTGAAGGCAAAAATACTCAACAAAGTTGGTCCGGAGAACATTCAAGTCCTTTTAAATAAAAGTTGCCTTTTATCACTGGCTAAAACGTCCATTTCTCAGGGCGGACTACTAAATGGACAAAGAAACGCGAGGCTGTGATGACACTCAAGTGCTTTCTGGGCTTTGCGCCGTTTTAGCCCAAACTTGGTGAGTTAGTCACGGCCTCTGTACGTGTTACTGTCCTCGGACAATATTGTCGCTGCGACACCTTCCTCCCCCGTTTTATGAGCCTTTGTTGGAACTTGTTAGTCCAGGTGCATTTTTAAATTTCTTGGTACTACTTCCTTGTGTTGTTGTAGCTGGTTAGTAAAAGGATTGAGATTGTGTAATAAAAACAATTCAGTATAATAATATTATGTGGTTTTTTTTTTAAACGTTGCCCCACACTAGGAATTTTTCCTGTATCGTGGGTGCGTTTACAAATATACAAACTCACATACACAAACAACCAGACCCGGAACAACTATCTGTGGGCCATACAAATACTTGCTCCGTGCGGGAATCGAACCCGCGACACGCAGCGCAGCAGCCGATCGCTCAACCACTGCATCAACCATGTGTCGAATTATGTTTTTTACCTGTACATAACAATTTAAAAATAGCTCTTAAAAGGTTCACTGTACATGAAGTAGATAGGCACAATCAGTCATAATAATATCGTCAACAATCGGCACAAAACCTATATATATCGAGTCTTCCAGAAGTGCGTGGTCATATAAGGGTTCTCAAAAAACTGCGACCGGGAAATTCCTACGGGAACTGGAAAAAACAACGGGCAAAAGCTAGTTAAATGCCTTCTTCTATCTTTGAGAAAAAAAAACCGGTGAGATTAGATCAGAATTAAGGTTAAATCAAACTAAGGTTTTAAAGCAATTAGAAACCTAACAAAATACACACATCCGAATGACCTCCTGAAAACCTGTCTAGTTCCAAATAAACATCGTGTATACAGCCTTATACCTCTCCGGTTTCCCGTTGGGCATTTTCCCCGTCCGGGCACTGTACCCCACTCGCATTTCAGTTTCAACTTGTGCAAATAATACATATATTTTAGGAGAGCAAATATACAAGTAAATTGCGATCGTTTCCCTATGTTTGCTAGCTTTTAGCTTCGATTTTGGTTGTTGCTATTCAGTTTTTGATTGCTTCGCCAGTTTTGTGCGGATAGATTTTCGTGTTCTGTGTCGCTGTACGACGTATTTCACTGTTATCTACTTATTCTAAACTAACATAATAAAAGCTATTTAAAATTTGTTTTTTGGTTTGTAAGAGGTTATGTTTAGAAGAATGTACTGATACGATTACCAAAAACTGTTTTAATAAATATTGAACTAACTATATACAATAGAAACAAAAATGAAAACTCCTAACGAAGTTAACTCTAACATATGGCGACAAAAAATTCATATGCATCCAGTGGCGTAGCTAGGTAACCAAAGGCCCTGGGGCAACAAAAGAACTAGGAGCCCCAACTAAACTATTTAAAATCGTTTGATCCGTATTCGTCGTGTTCCGAATACGACGTACTCCAGATTTACTTATCGTAATCCAGATTCGTCGTAATACAGTCGACTCCATAATAAAATTGAAAACCAAATAAAAATTGTAACTAAATTTAATGAACAAATTAAAACTATTTTATGAAAATAATAGAAAATATCTACTTACCTGTTACCTTTCAAAAACTACAGTCATGTAACAGACACACAGACAGCAGAGGCACGTTAATAGGGTCCCGTTGAGCACCCTTTGGATACGGAATCCTAATTAAGTAGAGATTTGCAAACCAATAACACGACTTTCTTGACCGAACGTCATCAGCATCAGTGTGGAGCTAGCGAAACAATTTGAGGGTAGTCATAAATATGGCAGTGGCGGTCGGTTACGCGTAAATCTGCTCAGTGTGCAGCTCCAGGCGTCACTCGCACACTGGGCAGTATCATGTTCCGGCACTGCGTTTGATGTTCTTGGAACCTATAGCTATATACAACGTGTAACAGAATGAACGCATAACCAGAAAAGGTGTAATATCCATCAATATGAACAACTTTACTATGGGATCAAACCCGAAATCGTAAAATAACATCAGTGGTACATTTTTTCGAGTTAAGCACCCATACCTACATGTATGTGTTTTTTTAGCGATTAAAATCATGTTTCATGTACTAGACAGCTGTATTAGAATTAAATTCAATCAGTTCATACGATTTTTTGAAATTTCTAGAAAACTATTGCATTGAACTTATTAACATAAAAGCCATTAAAAAAATTTTTGATGCTATATTTTAGAAGTTATGTTTTAAGTTTAGTTTTTTTTTTAATTTAAGTTATTAATTACATAAATAAGTATATTTTTAAAGTAGAAAACAAAATATAAGAATATAATACCTTGAATTTAATTCATATTATAGTATCTAAGTAGATAAAATCGGTGTAATTTTATTATGTCTAGCGCTCGGGTAAGTACGCGAACTGCTAAAATGAGTATCTGGGTAGAACTAATCAAATTATCTGGCATTTTTTTCAAAATATCAGATCAAGTCATCGCCTGTCTAGCTTTTACCACTACGTATGTATGTATGTAAGGGTCGAATTCCAGTACAACCAGATACAGCGAAGTACCAGATATTACATGCAACGTCCGACTGCCTGATTTATCTCCACAACCCATTTCCTGAGTAACACACGAAACCCCTTGTTATGACTTGTTTTCAGACTTTCTTTTACTAATTATCAAAAAACTTTGGTCTACTAGCTTTTGCCCGCGGCTCCACCCGCGTGTATGTTGGTTATCGCGTAAAAAAGTAGCCTATGTCCTTCTCCATATCCCAGGCTATTATATCTGCCCAATTCATGACGATTCGTTGAGCCGTTTTAGTGTGAAAGCGTAAGAGACAGACATATAGAGGTGACAGGCGGAACAGAGAGTAGTCCCGCAAACCTCCGTTGAAAAGGGAGGACCCTCCGACCAGACGGTTGTGGGCAACTGCCCGATAGTTGATATTCGGACTGTTGTATATATTCAAATCGCAGAGAAAATTCTGATACCGCGATGCAGGATTTCGTTCAGTTAGTTCGCAGCTAGCGGGATAGATGGCGTCGCGGTTCTTTTCGTTGCGATGTACCTACGTTGGTTTTTGCGTAGCGGCATTGATTCCGCTACAGACAGACCGACAGAGTTACTTTCGCATTTATAATATTAGTAGGGAAGTAGGGTTTACGTAATATCGCTGAAATAAGGATGTAGGTATTATGACTTATGTGTTTTTCTTGTGGACCACCCAAATAGAGCCTATTAACTAATTTGACTAAGCATTTAAACATAATTTCAATAATGACAAGTGGGGTAACCCTTCATTAAAAATTAATCAAATCAAATCACTTATACAATTCAGCCAACATAACCATTACCTGATATTTTTTTTCTAATTGCTTTTTAATCACATTGAGTAACATTAACAAAGAGGTAGATACGCTGACGCGTGGTCATAGGAAAGTTAGAAATGCCTAAGGAATATCTTAAAGACATAATTTAGGGAAATCCTTGAGGAAACTTTTTAGAGAATTCTCTGAGTAATTCCCTGTGACCTAGTAGGTAAGGTAATTACCTAGCAGGCAGACCTTTCTCCTCGTGAGTTTAATGACTCATTGTAAGTCTTCCTTCGCAGTGTAGTATAGTGGCATCTAGGTAAATCCATTACGTAGAATATTTGTACCACGCATGAGCTTAATTTGAATTCAGAACTCTTTGTCGTACATGACAAATCTCTAATCTTCTAATTCCATTTTTAACTGACTTCACAAAAAAGAGGAGGTTCTCAATTCGATTGTATGTTTTTTTTTTTGTTACCTCATAAATCTCCGTCATTTATGAACCGATTTGAAAAATTCTTAACCTGTGAAAGGATATACTTCTCGATTGGTCCCATTTAAATTTTATCAATATCGTTTGGTTTGGTTTTTAAATCCAAATAGCTGGAAAAAATATGTGGACAAATCATCCATGTACTCGTATACGAAATTTTGTATTTTTGCTTTCCTGTGACTTTCCAGTGGTGTTGTTAGCCCCACCTAACAACACCACTGGAAAGTCACAGGTACCAATAAAAAGTGAAAAATTAAAAAAGAGGTATTGCGTTTATTTTGTTGCACCTTGTATATTCATTACTATTTATTTAATTTTCAGACAACATAGGTAGTCCATACATACACACAACAGTAGCAAAATACTTAAAGGGAATATAGCATATAAGCTATGTTGTATTACCCATACTTTTCTAGAACCTTTTATACAAATGGTCACTCAACTAGAATACTCAACGCCCAATTCGATACTTGAGTTGGAGGTAATGGATTCAAATTATCTCGAACTGTAAATTCAAGTTTATGTGGGTTTATTCCAATGCAGCCTGGACAGAAGAACCTGATTTAGAAAACTCAAATCACCACATTCCTTTTTCCCCTTGTCTTAAAACCACAATACGTTAAACAAAAAACAATACAAAAAAAAAACTCTTTTTTTCTAATCCCCCTTTTCAATCGTAACGATATCACCTAACTCCCTTTTTATTCAATCATTCATCACATAATCAACCCTTCTCGATTGAATAATATTTATTTCGTATTTTTACGAAACTTCAATAAATATTACAAAATGAATAAACACTGCCTCGAAAAATACTGTTACAATTTACTTCAGGTAGCCACCATTTGCTCATTACATCGTGATAAAGGTCCCAATTTTTCAATAGTCAGCTTTATATAGTAAGGGCTAATTTTGTTAAATTATAGTAGAAGATAGAACACGCAGGGATTCCTATTGTAAACACTGTTCAAATTTATTTCAATGAGTAGGTAACCAAAGTAAATATACTTGGGTGCTTTAAATAATGTTTGGGTCCAAATAACCTTCGTATTTTATCTCCAAACAGTTTTTCTTTCTTCTGTAAAATTGAGTTTTAACTAGACTGCTTGATGAAAAATTAAATGTGCCTTTCGAATGCCCTTTTTAGTTGTTAAATTCACTTTTCATGGCGACTCGGAATTGTTGAAAAAAATATTTGAAGTTTTTTTCTTTCTGGTTATAACTTACAAAACTAACCATTCTTTTATACATCCCTACTAATATTATAAATGCAAAAGTAACTCTGTCTGTCTGTCTGTTCCGGTTTCACGCTAAAACGGCCGAACGGATTGTCATCAGATTTGGCAGATATAAGTGCGTGATGGTCATATTTAAGGGTGATGTTAGGTAAGTAAAAATGCAAAACAGAAAATTTACAAAAAAGATCGACTAAAAAAACGGCTAAAAAGTTCAGATCGAATTACTTTTCAAGCAGATTGTTACAGTTGATGGTATTCACTTTAGTTCAATCACAGATTTGATGTCATCAACTGCATCAGACTGCTTGAAAAGTGTCTTTGTTTTGGTTTGCTATTTTTTCCAAAATGTATATCAGCTACCTAACATCACCCTTAACATCTGGAACAGTCTGCAAAACATTAGGTTATAACTTTATGATAATAACAACTATGGGAACAACAGCAATTGTGCACTTTCACTTATTGTGTAACAATAATAACATCACGCCAAAGAATATACCTACTCCAACTTCCAAATATTTCCGACGCTCATCATGAAAACTGCAATCGCCCAACCTAGCTGATTATACACACTCATAGTTACGCCCAATAATAATAAAGGCGTAATTGGCAAAGTTAGTTTAGACGTTACCGCGGTGCAGTGCAGGAAATTCTAACTCTATGGTATGTGTGCCTGCCGTGCCTGGAATTACACCTAGCCCGAGATACGGCTTAAAAAATATATACCCTCATCAGAGGGCCCATTTTTAAACAATTTTCGCATTCGCTCTTCAATCTGTCAAAAACACCCATATTTTCCCTACATTTTTGACAGATTGCGACTAGGATGCGAATGTAAATGTTGCTAAAAAAATGGAAGAATTGGCTCTCTGTTATTTAATAATGACAAAGATTACCTACATCTTACTATTATTCCGAAAGTTTGAATGAATGTTTGTTACACAATCATGCCAGAACGGCTGAACGGATCTGGATGAAATTAGACACGGAGATAGATTATAGTCTGAGATAGCACATTTTTATCTCGGGAATACTCACGGGATTCCCTTCCCTTGGAATAATTCCCGACATTCCCGCGCGCGGAGCCGCTGGCAGAAACTCTTGTTACATAATATGTAGATCGATAAATTGCACATGGGCTGCCTAGCTAAATCCGGGACCCACACTGTGCTACCTGGGAGTATGTTCCTTTGGGATCATATCCTCCGTCGACGCAGGCGAAACCACTGGTAGAAGCCAGTCTAATATTATAATGTTTTTATATTACACTAACTTTTGACCGCGTATCCGCCCGCATGTATGTCAGTTATCGCGTAAAAAGTAGCCTATGTCCTTCTCCATATCGCAGGCTATACAGGATTATTTGTAAAACACCAACAACCTTTCAGTGGGTGAAAGAAATATCAAAAAATAAATCGGCTGTTTCATACAAAATGCAATATTCACCCGATGAGAATGTATGAAACAACAGATTTTTTTTTCGATTTTCCGGGTTGGTCTCATAACAAATGTTATTTATAATCATGAGTGCTTTCACCCACTGAAAGGTTGTTGGTGTTTTACAAATAACCTTGTTTATCTGCAAAATTTCATGACGATCCGTTCAGCCGTTTTAGCGTCAAAGCATAACAGACAGACAGACAGACAGAGTTACTTTCGCATTCATAATATTAGTAGGGACTACAAGCTTCGTCATCATCAAATAACAGATGAGGGTACAAATTTCTTAAGCCGTCTCTTAGACTATCCTCCCCATACCAAGTCCGGCTGCCAGGGCCAGCAAAATTAATATAACTTATGATTACATTCTAATATGTTGTTTAGGTAACAGTTTACGACGCCAGCAAACCTGTCAGTGACTTTCAGCTACATGGAGAAGTTAACGGGGACCGAAAGTTTGGCTTTACGAAGCTTTTAAAGCGAAAAAATATTTAAAAACTTTTCTATCGTGTTTAGGAAATTCGCTCTTCGTCATTGTAAAGAAAATTGTGTTTGAGTTTTTATTTTTGACTTGAAAAATACTGCTAGGTTAGGTAAGCTGTTTATGTATGCTATATAACATGGGAGTTTCAATAGCGAAATCATTTCATTTATTTATTTAAACTTTATGTATAATAGTGGTACATGGGCGGACTTAATGCAACAAGGCATTCTCTACCAGTCAACCTTTGGGTTAAAAAGACTACACTGTGGTATAAAATAATAACTAATAAGTAAATAATTATAATGTAATCATCAACGTGTCAATAATTCAATGCAAGTCAGATGATACTAACAATATTGGTTATTCAACTAATAAGAGCACTTTACGCGAGAATGTCAATTTGTTATAATATTAATTTTGCAATCATTTTCGTTTCAAAAACTGGGAGTAACTCTAAACTACTGCGTTAGATAAACGTCCGAGTTTAGATAAACTCAACCGTATGAAGTAGTGTTTTCGGCTGAATTTCCCTCGAAAGCTTGAAAGTGCCGCTGGATTTAATTAAAACAAAAACATTAACTTTTTAATCAACAAACTGTTTTGATATTAAAGATGAAATTACTTATCCTCTCTTTATAAAATTGTTTGCGAACACGTCTCGTGCAGGCATCTGCAATATTCACTGTTATTAATAAATATTACATCTCGATGTACCTACCAAACTATTAAGTAATAGCTGCAGTTTATGGATCTTTGAAAAACCTGCCTGGGATCTTTAAAAACAGTGCTTTTCGAACTCGAACACGAAGTTTATCCCATAAATTGGGTTTTTTATGGGACAATGGGAAATTTTGATAGTTCTGTTTACCCTTCAGGTAAGAAATCCAAAAAAATACAGGCCAGGGCTAAAGGCTTTCCTTTCTTCTTACTTAACTCCCGGTTTTGATAGGTGTGGACCTGTCCTGTCCACGGGTGTCGAGCTCGTCCCACCATCATCACCTCGATCAAGATCTTTCAAATTAATCACGTTAATTCTAATTGTCGATTTAATTCCACCGCTTGTGAGATTTTTTCATCAGACAGTGGTTATGCGAGCAAACAGAAATTTTCTCAACATTCATTTCGAAAAATAAGTTTGTGTGAAAAGCCGTAGGTACGGCGTACACGCTTCTTAAAACATAATAACAAACGCCATAGGTACTTACATACGTACTACACGAACTAGGGTTATGAATTCTCGTAATTTATTTTAAGTTGGGTCAGAAAAGCAACGAGGGTCGTAGAACTGTCACCGAAACGTCAAGGGAGCGGAATCTGAGGCCATGTTTAGGAATTTGTGCGACGAAATTTTCTTACTTCCATTAATTAAACAGGAACAGATCGGCTAGATAAAGGACTATAAATCTAAATGATGAATAGGTAGGCTCACTTGGATCGGAATTGTAAATTGCTTATTTGTGCGGGATACGCCACCTATTTGCGACCGGCGGAAATCTTTAACGAAATGTAAAGGGTGTTTTTCTTATTGCGTCTAGGGAATTTGATTTGAGTTTTTTTTTTTTTGGGACAAGCCCGCCACACATTCCCAAACCACTGCAATTTCTGAAAGCCAGAATCAACAGTGGCGACCACCAGAAAAACGCCGAGTCAATGAAGCTCGACGAGTCCCGGAGAAACGATTCAACTGTCTCGCAACGAAATTAATCAGAAAATAACAGCGGTGGAGTAGAAAAAAATATAGTTTCCACTTCCCTTCTTATCAAGCAGGAGACAGAACAGAGCTAGGCCAAATATTTCTATTAGGTCCATATAGTAAACAACTCCAGATGTAACCTGAATACGATTTTGAGATTATGTATGTACCTACTTAATTATTATTTTGAGGTTTTTCTTTATCAACCTACTTTGTTCCACTGCTGGACAAAGGTCTCCCTCATAGCCCTCCGCTCTTCTCGGTGTGTTGCCTTCTCCAAACAATCCATCATGAATGCCTCTAGTCGTCACGTCAGCGTTCCTAGACAGTCCTCTGGCTCCCACTGCTTATCGAGTCATTTGAGGTGTCACGCCCAATTTTTAAACCCAACTTAGAAACATGTGAAGTAGAGACGTTCGTAACTAGCGTGATTAGAGCAATGATCTAATTTTCTTCATAATTATCCTGTTTGTTTATCAAATAAGATTAAGTATGTAAATAATAATACGCTGTAGGTGTCTGCCTCTATTTTGGGACAACTTTACGTTGTGGGCTCTGAGTGAGTGATACCTACCTATCTATAGAATTTGTTACTGTTGCCATGAATCTACAATATCAATCAATTACGATAATAATAGGTTTTCTAGTACCTACAATGTTGGAAAAGCCATTACAATTAACGCAATGCCTTTTTAATAGTGCATGACTTTATTTGTCAATAGTGGTTTGAATTTCGGCGAATTGAATTTCCCCAGATAAAGTTGTCATTGGAATGCAATTAAAATAACGTCTAATAATTTAAACATAATGCAATTAAGGTCATTATTTCATCATTTCGTGTGAGCTGTCCTATCACGAAACTCGTTCGTTCGACTGATATTGCTTCGAAAACAACAAATAAGATTATCACCAGGTTCTTACAACAAACGTTGCGTATGTTTGTTGTAGGAACCTGGTGCTAATCTTGTATACAAAGAAGTAGGATAAGTAGTAACATGACATCCACCTTCGAAAATGCGAAATTTTCGAAAAAAAAGAGTAGTTATATTATTATACCCCTTACCTCTGAGTGCCAATTCTACTCATTTTTATTCTCAGTTGCAATCTGTCAAAAATGTATGGAAATTGAGGCTTTTTTGACAGATAGCTACGAGATACGAATGCGAACGTTGCCTAAAAATTAGTAGTATTGACTCTGGTCACACTGGTTGTCAGACTTTTGGGTTTCTGACTACCCATACGACTGTCAAAGATGTACGAATGACAGCCGGGATCAACGGCTTAACGTGCTTTCCGAGGCACCGAAAGACAATAAAATAAACAGACTGAAATAAAATACAGAAATTGAATTTAAACAAACATTTTAATCACATCGTACAGGATTACAAACAAAACACAAGGTTTATGATATAAAATGTTGATTAAAATACCAGGAATCCTATCAGGCTGCCAATTCGGTTGATCACACAGCACACTGTCTTGCCGCGTATGGTTTAAAGTTTATGTTACTGTTCACACCAACAATTGACATTAGCGAAGCTTCCACAATGGCCGCCCTTGTAGCCGCGCCGCTGGCACTCACCGTTGCAGTTAGAAGTGTAGTCAACTGCTCCCCACACACAGCTGCCGATATGCACGTCAGCCTGGACTGCATTCTGAGGAGACGAGACGATCACCAGGAAGGTGAGGCACACCAACAACAACATGGACTGGTAGCTTTTCGACATGTTTGAAGTTTATACAGAGATTTCTTGGAGAACAAGTAAGTACTGCTGATGCTTCAGTCTAAGGTGAACTGATGTTGATATTGTCGGGCCCCGTATTTATATTGTAACCGTTGAGTTGGGTTAACTCGAATGCATTAGCAACTCGTTTTGTGACGATCATTCAACCCTGCAATGATCACGCGGTTGGCACTTGTGTGGGTATGACCCAATAGCAAGCGAATAAGCGAGTCAACGCAAATTAGCACGCATTATGCTCGTACATTCTTCTGACAGAAAACGAATAGGCGCTGAATAAAATAGGTGTCTTAATAAATAATAATTGGTCAGTAAACAAGTAAATATTAGCGTTTATTATTATGATCTTAGAAGTCGTTTGCAAACTAAGATGCAAACTTACATAAAGTTTGAAAACTAACGTGAATAGGTAAACTTAGTTCCCTAACTCTAAATTGTTAAAGAGCTGTGGATTTGTGAATAAATAAATAAATAAACTCTGTTGTTTAAAAAGAAAACAATCAACAAAAGAAGCTTTCGATCGAATCATCTGAATTTTCCAAATTCATGTTTAAATTAGGTACCGTACGATACGCAAATGTTTGGGTTGCTCTTTGTGAGAGTAATGTACTCGTACCTAATTCTCAAATTCTTAAAAATAACTTCATAATTTTTTCAAAAAATTCCAACAAAAGTGGTAATATTTCGTCGCCGGATGACTCGTGTCATCACTACACCATTGTGGGGTTAAACTATTTAAAAATAGGAAAATCCACAAATCCAGTGGCTTGTGTGGGTTAACTTGGCAGTGGCTGCACGGTTGACATTTAGTCATTATAATGAGTAGATCGAGTTATTGTTTTTTTCCTTGTTGTGGTAAGAAGGTACTGGAGGGCTCGTATAGTATTCATGTAGGTATACTTACCTAGTAAAAATCAGAGATGGTATGGAGCCGTAACTGAAACTATCGGATAACCGAAATAAAAATCTATCCGTAACCGTAACCGAATCCGATTTTAAAGTTTCGGATAATTTCGGATAGGGGCGGAGTACAAATGAGACAGTTACGACAGGTTTTTTTGCACGGCCGAGCTTTTACAAATTCTAAAAATCTAATATCCGAAACCGAAACTAAGGGATAATCCGAAATAATTTCCTATCCGAAACCGGTATAATATTATTTCTATATCCGTATCCTTATTCAAATCCGAACCTTCATATCCATAACATCCCTGGTAATAATCATTGATCTGAACTGGATTATCATAAACGTGGGACGTAGTAGTAACTTTTTGTACTTTGTTGTAAAATCTCGTTCTCTTTTACAAGTCACTACTTGCTTATTACCCGACTCGCGCGTCAGAAGGTGGGTAATGTTTTTCGAGCGTATGTATTTATGTACCTATGTTTGTATGTATGTCCACTTCTTTGGCACGCCCTACAGTTCAAACGGCTGGATGGATTTTGACATATGAGAAGTCGTTATATAAATCTATATGCATTTTCAAAAAGGCGCCCGGCGCAAATGAAAACAAACGCGGGGATTAGTTTGTTGTTTTTGCACAAACCTATCAAGTGTGGTATCAAAATAAAGGACACGAGCAGACGATTCCAACAATGTAACTCACTAACACTAAAATGTAGAAAATAAAAAAAACAAGTCGTTTTTCAAGCAGTCTGATGTAGTTTGTGGTCTCAGATCTGTGATTGAACTGCATCAGACTGCTTGGAAAGCGACTTGTTTGGAACTTTTAGTCGTTTTTAGCGGTCGGGTTTATTGACAAAGTAATTTATTTTACAGGGTGAATTTTCCAAGTGTTTTTGGAAATCATAATCCGAAACTAGTCTACTTACTACCTCTAAGATAGGTAATAAAGAAAATCTCCAAAATAGTGTCGGGTTCGACATTATTATTGTTGAAAACCAAATCAGTAAAAATAGGAAAATGTTTTCCTGAAATCTTTGGAAAATCAATTTACCTAGCCGGGAATCAAATCAGTATTTTGTAAAAAATAAAGTGTGTATTTTTTTAATGTTCCAAATTTAAATTCACCGTGTATCATTTCATATCTACCTAGTCTTTACTTAACTACATTGACTTCATGTTGGAATCAACTTCCAGTCAAACTGGATTCAGCTGAATAACAGTATTTTTCAATTTTCAGTTTTTAAATCTGAAAATAAACTGGGGAAAGACTGTTATTATTTCCCTAGTTTATTTTATACTAGGAGAACACACATTACGAGTTGGTGTATTATTTTAAAACTTTTTTGTCTTATTAATTTAAGTAAGCAGCATATTTGTTTTTTTTGTACCATTTTGGAGCAGGTATAAAAAAAAAATCCGACTGCAAAAAAGACAACTACTAAGTAATGCATTAAAAGACAAGATTGAGAATGTAAAACAAAATTAAAATTAACTAAAAACAAAGCCTGTTTAACCGAAGTAGAGATATCTTTGTTTTTAGTTCACTTACTAATCGAAATCCATCCAGCCGTTTGGAAGATACCAAAGGTAACAAACACATAAGTATGTACATATCTTGGCATTCGGGTAAAAAATAAAACCTTAAAAATAAACCTCCAAAAAATTCTGGGTGCACTGGCTTCTTTATTACCTGACTGTCAAAAAGGGTTATGTTTTCATGCGTGGGTATCTTTATTTACGACGTACTCGGAAACAGAGATACAGGAATCAATTAGAAGTTTATTTAGAAGGGTCCACACCAAGGAACAGATGAATGAGCGTGACTGAAGCAAAAGTATAAGGATTTGAAGTAGCTGTGGTAGCGTTCTGCAGTTTCTACCTACCCCCTTGGGAAAGGGTGACAAAATCATGAACTGCCAACATAGTAATTTATTTCGAAGTATGTGTGTGTGGTCTCTCACAAAGAGGACACAGAGGCAAGTTTAGATACCATGTATGGGCCTTTTTTTGTGTATGGGAAATCATCAATTGACTCCTGCCGCTCTGGGTGGAGCGGGATGGAGTGCTCCTCGTAGTGCCCTTTGCTTTCCAGGGCCGCGGTAACTCTTTCGAACAAAATCCGCAACCCTGGTAGGCTCTGGCCCTAACGGGCCAATTCTATTATGCTGACACCTCTTTGAGGCGCGCTTGGAACACAACGCGCCGTCGGCCCGGGCCTGGCTTTGATCGGACGGCGAGCCACCCAACGCTCGCCGTCCGCAGGGAATCGCCGGGAATCGTCCAGCGTCTCCCTATGTTGCGGCGGCTGGGGCGTGAGGGTTGTCTCTCCCTCACGCGGCCCGCCTCTTTGACGGCTTCCCATGCCTCCTCGCTATGTATAGGCCTATAAAGGGACATTGTTATAACCCAGAAACAAAGCCCGTCATGCAAGGCTTCCTCTTCCATGTCTATAAGAGCGTTTTTCCAATAATTTTCCTCGTATGCGCAGTTTTCCTCATTGCAATAAGTAGCGCATGCGTTTGCGGAAAACCAACTCCAACTGGATATTATGAATTCAATTAGGTCTAGGTATACGGGTTTTTCAAAAGTGCGTGGTCTTATGTTTGTAAACATACCCACGATACAGGAGAAATGCCTAGTGTGGGGTAAAGTCACCTTTAATAAAAAAAATATTAAGGCTTATTGATATAAATTAGGGAAACAATAGCAAAACAAAAAATAAATGAACAAAACGACGAAAAATTAAAAAAAAATACACTTTTCTAGCAATCTGCAGTTCACATCAAATGTATCACTTCACTAATTAGTGAAGTGACTCTTCTTCTTAGTTCGTTTGTTTGATTGGTTGAACGCGATAATCTCGACAACTATTAAATTATTTTAGTGAACATCCTGTATAAGTGTCGTAGCGAACTAGCTTAATCAGCCGTTTAGTTGGCTGCCTAGCCCTGTCACTGAATGGCGCCGTTTAACTAGCTGACTAAGCTGAATAATTAAATAACATGAAGCAATCGCTGAAGGAGCGCTTCTTTGGCCGCCTGAAAAAGGTTTTAAATAGCCTTTTGTCAGGCAGAAATAAGGTGCGCGCCTTCAACGGTTGGGTCATGCCGGAATTAATGTACTCATTCTGCACACTCAAATAGACTCAAACCGAACTCGACGCCCTGGATAGGAGAGTCCGTACACTGCTGAACGCAAACGGGATGCATCACCCACGATCGTTGGTAATGAGACTGTACATCCCGCGGAAGAGTGGAGGTCGAGGCTTTTTAAATGCTAAGACTCTCCACAATCGCGAGATGTGCAGTCTCAGAGAATATTTTCTCAAAACCGATGTGGGTATGCACCGAGATGTGGTCGCAGTGGACAAGGGACTCACCCTGTTGTCCATGGCTAAAGAGAACTGGCGCAAACCTGTGATACTACTACAAATGACCGCAAGGAGGTATGGAAAGGCAAGAAGCTTCACGAGAGCAGTACTCCTCGATACGGCTCGTATAGTGAGGAGGTTCTTTTCTATGGAGCCCTAACCACCGGTATCTTGGACCCTGCTCCCGACACCGGCGGACTACTGTTTTTTTTAATATTTTTAATTTTTTTTATAGAATATAAAAATGAATAAACGAGATAATAATAATACATAGGTACAATTCAGTAATTACATCTACTTACATAATGGCTAGACATTATGTACTAGGTACCTATGATCGGTATTTAATAACATTGTAATAAATACTTTGATAAGTTGCGCTAGGTTATGGGCAATTAAGAGCTAATAACTGCGATAACTACTACAGGTTACAATCCAAGGATTTCCGAATATTTTCTACTAGTGTTTTCCCGCGACTTCCCATATCGTATATCCTTTTCTCATGTAGCTTATGGCCTTTCTCGTGAATGTGGCTATCATATACAAAAAATAATATTTTGATCGGTTTGTCTGTGGGAATGGAACAAACAGTAATAATCAAATAAAGTAAAGGCTTTAGCAGTGCGAACACTTATTATATTAGGTATACTTAGTGCGTTCAAACAAACACACTCTACAGCTTTATATTAGTACTAGCACTTCGCCCGCGACTTCGTTCGCGCGGATTTAGTAGGTACTCCACAAACTTCACCGCCCCCTATAACCCCTTATAAAAAGGTTAGTTTTGGAAAATTAAGCACAACGATTTTCATTAATTACTTAGCCATTTCTACTTATTCTATGGTCTCAAGAGGTCCTCGACAATGTACCATTTAATTAGCGAATGCAACTGTCGAAATGCCAAAATGTAGGAATTTGATGACATATATTGCACCTGTCAATCCCATACATTTTTGACGTATTGACAATGGCCTTCGCCACGCTACCGTTGACAGAATCTCACTTGTCTTGAGCCTAGGTTCAGCGCAACTGTTCACCACGTTCGGGTCGGTCAGGGGTTGATTACGCAAAAATTGTTAGGTACACATCTGTTTCAATAATCCCACTTTTAATTTGTTCATAGCATTCTGACGTAAATTTAAGCAAGCAATAATGTCCTCCCCTAAAAACTTAATTACCCCTGCTTCACCCCTTATTATGTACCTATGTAGTTTATTTTCGAAAAAACCAAACATTTGTTATTCTTTTTGTTTTATCGAAATCATTTAAATGCCGTGTTTCAACACTTTCAACTTTATCGGACCAAGCATTGATACGATTCTCCCCAGTTAAAGTTCGCTCAAGCCGCGACATTTTTCTTACTTCGAGCATAATTATTACTGTCGTAAGTTTTGAACGAAAGGTCCGAATTGAATAATTTAAAGTGTAATTTACACAGACATACTTAATCAACCTTAATCATCTAACCATTCTAAAAATTAACTAAAAAAATCTCACAAGCATACATAAAAAGACTTGGAAAAGGCTAGGCAGATGATGAGCGCTTTTTTATTTCGAAGTCGGTTGTAGGTATGTTTTTGTAAAAAAGTTTTTTTAATTTTTCACTTTTATTGGTGGTTAGCAACTAAACCCAACGCAAACAGTTCATAAACAATAAAGTTATGCCCGAATAGATAACCCCAAAACCATGGTTGACTTGTACCTACACATCTGCGTACCTACCCCTTCACAGCGTACCGGCGTGATATTATGTTCTGGTGTAAACAATAAACAGACGTGCGATTTTAGCAATCCCAGCAGATTTGCTATCATATATAGAGTTCCGTTACCTATCTCCGAAGTTCTCCTTCAGATCTTCACCAAATTGAAACGAGACCAGTCCGGGAAGATACTGTTCCAAACAAAAAAAATATCATCAAAATCGATTGACAATGGCGAAAATATCGCTAAAAAACATAAAAAAATATCAGTCGAAGTGAGAACCTAACCTACTCCTTTTTTTGAAGTCGGTTAAAAACTGTATGATGCCTATGAAGTTCGCTTTTCGCAGTAACCCACACCTTAACCCCGCTGTCACGTGAATTTGCTACAGCGACCCGCAGAGTGCTCCGAACTGTAATTTAAAACTTATTTTTTTTTTTTAAATAAAGTCAAGTCAGTCAAGTTACATGCATGTAATGCATCTCAGGATCACGCATCCTGCTCATGTCTAGCTATTAGTCAATCTGACACTGTCAAATATCTAGGTATAATACTAGATAGTAAACTTACTTGGCGGCAGCACATAGAGCTAACCACTGCGCGAATCGGAAAACTCATATGGGTATTTAAGTCACTAAGACACGTTGCCGATTACGAACTACTACGCACGGTGTATTACGCATTGGTCCAGTCAGTGATCGGGTCTTGCATTGGCGTCTGGGGTGGAGCATGCAAAACGTACTTGTTGCGGCTTGAAAGGGCCCAAAGATCCGTGCTCAAAGTTATGACGTTCAGGGGGCCTACCACAACCTCTTAAAACAATATTACTTTAATATTACTTTGCGTTCCGCTCTGTTGGATTTTCAACGCTCGGATCAGCGCCGAGAGTTGAAAATGCAACAACAGAAATTACAAAGTAATATTAAAATAATATTGTTTTAAGAGGTTGTGGTAGGCCTCCAGGCCTTTTAGATTTCCCACCACAACTTTGTATGACAAGTGTCAAGTACTCACTGTGCGGCAAATGTACGTTTTGCATACAGTCATCCAACAGCACTTTACCACACCATGCAATAAGCAAGTCTTGCGTAAGCGTACGATCAGGGACGTTTGTGTATCTGTTAAATTTAACACTGCAGCTGCTAGAAGACAACGCATTTATTTGTCTATTCACCTTTATAACAGGATAAATAGAACGCTTAACATTAATTATATTACTATCAGGGAAGCCAAATTTAAAATTAAGTCATGGCTACTGACACAAGATTATAAAGAAACAGAATCAATTTTAAAATAGATATAAATATTCAACATTTTAATCACTCATCATAACCCTCTCATTAACCTCCACATCATTCACAGACACACACCACACATACACACACCTTACGAGAGTACTTCACACTCACTCAAGTAGAACGACAGTGTATTTAAAAAAAAAATGTAATAATAATAATTTATACTCAATTCAATCAATTCAATTTTTTCATATTTAATTTTATAAATCAAGTATTATTTAAAATGTAATTATTTAACTATTATTGTAATTCGTAAAAATATTATTTTTAATGCATTTAATCTACTATTGTTTGGGAGAAGACACTGATTCCTGTAACACAGGTGTTCTACCTAGCACAGGAAACAGGGCCTCAATTTGTTTGTACTCAATCTTAATGCCAATAAATGATCTATCTATCTAAATTATCTAAAGGCATTTCGATTCAGGTAGAATCAAACCTGATTCTACCTGAATCGAAATGCCTTAATTTTTTTTACAGACGTTATCGCTGCTAAAGTTTTTTTTTTCACTTATCCTAGAGTTCATCAAAAGGATGGACCCTAATCATTACAATCTTTCCTTGTTACAAGGCTAGATTGTAGTAAGATTTAGACTAATAAGTAATTTAATTAAAACCTGAACTCATTCACTCTGTCCAGACGCCATGGTATTTTATTGTTGGTTTTACTTCCTGAATCAAATCAAAAGTGGCTCGTTGCTAAATAGATGTGGATCGAAAGTTTTGAATCAATTTTGGGTCGGCTAGGGTGATATTAGTACTGTCTAAAGAATCGCACATCCCTACTGTGATGTGATTACCTAATAAAATAACTGAAAATAGGTACATTAATTGTTTCGGAAAGCCCTTGAATATAGGCTCCAAAATATTTTTGGGGCCATTGTAATAGGTACTTAAACAGTCCCTTTAGTTTAAGGAGTAGGTACCTAGAATAAGTACATGGCGGCATGTTACATTTTTAAACTTCCATATGAAATCCAGTCTGCTTATCGCTCTCAGTACTAACCCAGGTACCTACATATTCCAATTTCAAACGTCTCACATGCTATCAAAACACTGAAACCCATGAATATAACATTTTAAAGTTAGAGCCGACTAGCCGAGCACAATACCGTGAAATCCGAAGCATTAGCTGATAACACGGCACCTCTATTCTGCGTCCCGCCGTCTGCGCTTAAACGCTGGGCGCCCTGTGCGGGGGAGATAGTGCTGTGCTCACTAATACTTCAGTAAGTCTAGTTTACCGGCTGCCAGGCTTCGCTCCGCACCTATCTGTGGGCCGCACTTGGCGAGGTAATGAAGCAACCTCGTAACGGCTCACGGAATGAAGCGTTTGTACACTACTCGTATGTAAGCAGGTAATTGTTTTGTAGGTACATTTTGTTTTCGGATTGGTTCGGTTTAGCGGGTTTAATGTTTTCAACGGAGAACTACTGTTCATTTTGTTTACGAATCAGGTAGCTAGGTAGGTACATATAGGTACCTACACCAAATATTAAGAAGAAGAAAAGAGTCTCAAAAATTCAATTAATACCAATAAAGTATGAAAACTTAGAGCTCCGTGCCTACCATTGAGAAGTTCTTGCAGGAAGCAAGGAATTCTTGCCAAGTTTCACGATTCTAGCCAAGGGCAAGTAGGCAAGTCCCTATACGGCAAGTAGAAATATGAGTGTTGGACTCAACTTGCACTTGACCGGCTTTTATTAATTGTCACTCATAAATAATATATACCTAGTATCAGCACTTTACCTACACCAACGAACAGGTTAGTACAAAATAATACCTACTCCTGACTGATTTTGGCTATGGCGATAAAACTGAACAAATGGAAGTGTGCGCAAACATTACCTACATGCAATCCGCTCTTCCTTTACTCTCATAGTCCGAAGGAGCAGCAATCCAATACGACTGGAGAGCAGACGGGATCAGCGGCATAAAGTGCTTTCTGAGGCACAGGGGTCACACCACCAACTTCCAAAACAAAATAATTTCTTATTTTTCTAATTACTTAGGTACTTTGGGCTGTCACAAAGAAATTGCTAATGGAAAAACCCAATGACTTTTTGCCCGACTTAGGAATCGAACCCAGTTCCACGCTCAGCAGTTGCGCTTGCGACCCTAAGACCAACGGAGCAGATAAATTTCAAGTTATAATGATCTTATTCGAATATTACCGTTTTTACCATAGAGCGATGTCAAAAACAAAGCTAAAACGAAGCTAAAACGCCGATATAAACCCAGCGATCCGTTATGGCGATCCCCTTGGTATAGCTTAAAGTACACACGTATTCTGTGATTTTAAGTACTAGTAGTAACGTGACGTTGAAGTACCGATTACAATCCCGATCCAGTAAAGAAGTTGCCTGTTATTCCCCAAGACACCGAACTCTGTGCCATCCCGGGAATTACGCGACACTTAAGTAAGTAGATAGATAATTACCGATGTCACGCTAATCTCTTTCATTTCAAACAGGTTTCGTTGCTTATTTATTTCCGAGGACAGTTGGTATTGTGGGCAAGCTGATGATGGTGGAAAAAATAATATGGGGAATAAAAAATAAAAAGAGAAGGGGGGCGTTCATTTTTTAATCCCAGAGGCTAATTTGACATCTGGCATCTGACATTATTGGTGGCGGGTATCGCCGTATGTTCGTTTTGCCGCGGACGATGCCATACACAGGCTCCGCCAGCATCTCAAGCAAACGCGTGTAAAATCGCTTCTCCGTAAACGCTCTCATACAACGCCGTATATTTGAATTTAGTGCGGGCCGCGTCGCTGAACGCACCGCTCGACGCCCCGAGTCTCCGTAAACGAGGCCATAGAGTTGCGCTGTGCGCATATTCCTTTCAAGTTGCTTTTTGGGGAAAATAAAACACAAACTTTCTTTTTAACTTTCATTATATTTCAATATTTTCTTTAAACAATTCGAAATAAATGCTCAAAATAGACATAATACATGTTCACATAATTTTTTTTCAATAAAACTAATATTAAAATAAAATTTTACATAATAATTTAGACACCTAATTTCAAACATAATAATAATAACATAATTCCTTTCAACTTGTGACAAACCTTTACTAAAATAATAGAAACAAATAACTAGTACAGTTCGCGTCAAATAACTGTGTCCCTCTGATGATAATCCCCGCCCCGCCCATGCGCAGTTGCAGTTTGTTCGTAATTTTGACTACTATGCAGCCACTCGTAGCCAACATCAGAGGGGCACAGTTATTTGACTTCACTTAAAACAAGAAAGTCCACCCGACTTTTTATAGACAACCAACAACATGTTAAAATTAAACTCGTGTTAAGTGATACAATTGGCGGTTGGTAATTCGGTCAACCAATAAAAAAACCGACAGTAGTTGACATGACACGCCTTTGACAAAATTCTGATCGATTGATTTTTCTCATAGACTATTGTCTCTGTTGCCACACTGACTGACTGACACTATAACAAAGACGAACTTTTCTAAAATGAGATGTAAGAGTCAGACACTTCCCTCCCGCTCCGCCAAGAGCGGAAGGAGACATTTGATGATTTAAAAAATAAAAAGGTTTATTGTCAGAATTGCACAGTTTTTGAGTATGTTAGGCTATACTAGCTTCTAAACATGTGTGCCAAATTTCATAAGTGTTGTAAAACGTGTCGTTGGCTTAACAGCGTAATTCTAAAACATAAATCATTTTGCGTGTTGTTTCAATATTTGCATGCAGTTAGGCTCTAGCTAATAATCTTGATTTAAATTTCATAAACTGGCTTAGCAATTTAAAAAGTAATCGTGTAATCGATAGATTCAACATAAAAATGGTTCGTCACTTCATGTATCATAGTGGATATTTAATTACAACTGAAATAAAAAAATAAAAAACAAAAAAGAAATTGTAAAAATTAAACCGGCTTCGAAACTACTTTCAATTAATAATTAAAAAGGGAGAAATGAAAGTTGTATTTTTAAAAAAATCTAAAGTAAATATGCCAACTATTTTTTCGAGGTCGATATACACAATACCTCTTTAGGGGTCATTGTACTTACATTTTGAACATCTATTACTTATGAGACCAACCCCGAATTCGCGAAAAAAAATCGGCTGTTCAGTACATTTTGTCAAGTTATGCGCACATAAATGTATGGGGCTGTCGATTTTTTTTCGCAGTTTCAGTGTTGGTCCCATACTAAAAGTTGTTCATAATAATGAGTACAATGACCGCTTAAGAGGTATTGCGTTTGTTCTGTTACACGTTGTACATCTATCGACAATAAAGATTCAAAAGTTGATATTACAGATCGCGCGGAGTTGCCAGCATAACACTGCTGTCTGCATGCAAAATACTGGTTTGGGATAACCCGCCCTTATTTACATCTTTCCTTTATCCTCATATGGTAAACTGGTTCATACCAGTAGCTAAGTATGCAGTTGGCATGCAACTGGTTTAAAATGCAATTTATGTACACTTTAAGGAAAACATGTAAATCAGATACGTTAAAAGATTATATAGTATATGGATGCGAGTAAAAATATGTAGATACGGACAAGCCGCATATTGTATCTAATACAAAATAATAATAAGAATGTATCTTGCACAAAAGCTCGTGTATCGTGTTTTCTAGTACCTGGATTACGGAACAACTTGCTCCATGTAAAATACTGGTATTCAGCTGAGCTGAGACACTGGAAGCTGACCCCAACATAGTTAGGAGCTTGCTTGCCTTTGTGGCCTAACAATATTATATTTTCTGTGACAATAAACAATGTTTCAATCTTTCGTTTCATGTTTTTAGCTGAGATATGCAACTAAAAAGAATACTGATTCGTTAAAAATTTTGTTCACATTTCATACGGAGTTATTTACCAATGAAAAAGAATAAAAAAGATTTTTTCAAATCGGTTCATAAAGGACGGAGTTATGAGGGAACAAACATAAAAAACAACCGAATTAAGAACCTCCTACTTTTTTTGAATTGAGTTAATAAACCTGTTGACCCTTCCAGCTTTGAACCTGGAAAACCGACATATACCTATAAATTTCGGGCTAATACGGAATATGGAAGCAACGTGAATTTGGATTCAAAACCGAGGAAATATTTCATTGCAGGAATATTACAATACACACTGTATTTATCACAATATTCTCAAACAACATTATTGTAATTATTTGCATTCAACTTTTATTCTTTTCGTTTACTTATTGATATTATTTGATAGCAACGGCTTACTTTTCCATAGTTATGGGATTTTGTCGCACTTATAAATAGTTTAGTGAGAAAACAATAGTGATATGTTCGTTGCGACTTTCCAGAATTGAATCTATCTAGGCTATGGATTATTTGAATAGTTGTTGTGTTAGGAAGCCCTTGTGGCTTTTTATAGTACTTAAAACAATATGGATACAGTTTTTAATCATTCCTTCTAGCCAGTAATCGTTTCGAACACGACGTTTTCGATAAACATGAAAATTCATTAATTTTATTTTAGTTTCTATAACACCAGTAAAGGTTTGTCTTCACAAAAATAAGAACACACAATATTTTACTAAACATTTTCAAGCCATGATGCAATGAAACCAAGAGATAAGACATATTTACTATCTGCAAAAGCGACAATTAAATTTTATTGTGAAATACAATAAATTACTTACTATACAAAAAACCGGTTAGCGCCACTTAAAAAAGTATAAACGTATCTTAGTATTCCGTACATCAAAAAACCATCTTACAAAACGTGTTGACGTTACGAAGATTACAAGCAAGCATATGTACATATCTACATCAATGTGCCTGCAGTGTGCGTACATTGAACCTTCAATAATAAAAACATGATGACAGATGCCAGAAAACCAGAAATTGGATACTAGAAATAAACCTTAGTATAGGTACCGTGCCTACACGGTATACTATAAATCAGAGATGTTACGGAGGTTCGATTCCAATTTTTTTTCCCGATTGATTTTGCACCTTCGATTTCGGTTCCGATAAATTTTAATCGGAAGTTACAATGGAGGTCAATGCACAGCGGCGGCGGTTTCTCCACAAAGCTCAGTAGTAAGCGTATAACTTTTTAGTGGTGCGGGCCTAATCTATGATCCAATAGACAGGACGGAGATAAAGCTGTGAAGCTTTTGTTCATTAAATATATTTTGCTTCTTTTGGAGTCAGTCTATTTGATTTAATTTACTACTAGTTCTGTTTAAGTTTTTAAATTAGTTTCATTTTTTGTTTTAAGACCCAGGTAAACACCTGCCTTATTTTTTTAATCATTATTCTTCTTCTTCGTGTGGGTAGTAAGGTTTAACGACCCCACACATCCGAGTGTCAGAGTTTCTAAACCACCTCATGGGCCCCACATGGCAAAGACATGGCCTTTGAACTGTTAATAACAATATAACTGATGAATAATGTGTGCAATTTTATTTTATTAGACCTGCCCTTAACACATCTCTCTTCTGCCTCGTCCTCCGATTCCGATTTCGACAAACCAAATTTAAAAACTTCGGTTCCGATATAACGTCTTCCGTAACATCCCCACTATAAATGCTTCAGAACACAACAATTCAATACTTTTACCTAATTTTAAATACATTATTTCTGGGTTAAAAGATCATCATTCTAACGTCTGACATAAGAACACGCAACGAATTGTTGTAAAGGTAAATTCGCTAAATATTTTCATATTTAAACATTACAAAAAAAATAGTTCAATAGTTCGCAACATTAACTCAAAATTTAATTAAAGAATCAATGTCAAATAATAAAACATGAGACTACATTAAACAATCTGAAAAGACAAAAAGTTCATTTCCTTAGAATTTTCTTCACAGGTTCATAAGTTAATTTTGGAACAAGTTCATTTGTTTATAAACATAAAATAAATATTGGCCAGTATTCGTTAAAGAATTACTAAAAAGAGTAACACTGCTTCTCAAGTTAATTTTGGAACAAGTTCATTGAGTTTTAAACACAAAATAAATATTGGCCAGTATTCGTAAAAGAATTACTAAAAAGAGTAACACTGATTCTGAAGTTAATTTTGGAACAAGTTCATTTGTTTATAAACACAAAATAAATATTGGCCAGTATTCGTAAAAAAATTACTAAGAAAAGTAACACTGGTTCTTATAACAAATTAACAAAATATTAAAGGCTTTGCTGTAAACTCTAAGTCCTGACCAGATTTACTGTGACTGCGAAACTATTTCGATGTATCTATTCTACCTCTTACTACTTCATTTTTATTTAAAAACGGCTTGGGCTACACTAGCGGTTTTAACTTGCGTATTATTTACTTCCAACCACAGAAATAGAAAACTGGACTGAGCTTAACCATCGCGTAGACAGCGACAAAGTCAATGTACGGCCAATACGTCACTTTTCTGTAGGTCGTCGTGCGTGAAGAAGATGACATTGACAGCCTGTGACGTGGACCAATCAGAATTCTAGTAAAAGACAACGGTCGCACGATCGCTTTGTCCCTATAACATCCTCCATGGATAATAGGGACAAAGCGATTGTGCGGCCGTCTATCTCGTATTTTCTAAACGCAAGTGAAAACCAGTAACGGCCGCTTTCTATAATATATTTCAATCCCAATCTTGATCCCGATCCTTTTCTGTAACCAATCAACGGCCGAGTTTGTGTCCTTCACCACACAATCCTCACCTTTGATTGGTTACAGACAAGGATCGGGATCAAGATTGGGATTGAGATATATTATAGAAAGCGGCCGTATGTCTTAGCCCTTGATACATCTGTTCCTCAATAAAATTACTACTATTGGTCGTTGCTAATCGCCGAGCGTTTGTGAATTAGGACGCAGTACTTTACAAAATGACGTAACCACCAAAATAATTGATGGAGGCAGGTAATTGACGATTAGCTTTAAAGCGACAGTTTTAATTGTTGTTTGTGTTCGTAATTAAGATAATTAGTGGCACTTTCGCCTTTATTGAATTAATACTAACTACGTTAATGTGTTTTTTGTCGTATAAAATGGAACTGAGACATAGCTTACAAAATGTGGATGCACCATAGACCCAACTCTGGCAATAATTACGGGGAAGACAGACGTGATTTTATTGTATGTGTAAAATTTGAAACAAATAAAAGAAAATTGTGTTCGTTAGACAACCCAACAAACAAACCAATATAACAATGGTTTTAGAATGTTGTTGGGGCTGCCCTGCTTTTGTAGTGCCACCGCATTGTTTACGAAGGCTAGGGTTCGGCTTCCATGCCATCGTGCGCAAGCGGCTCGCAGCCTTATTAAGCAGACACCGGGGTAGCACTAACAGCATCCTACAGGTCATTGCAGATAAGCAGGACTCAAATATCCTGAAAACATTTTATTCGCGCTCAAATTTTATAACTTTTGTATTAATTATGGACATGGTCTGTAATAAAGATTTATTATTATTATTAGAGGCTTTTTTGTACTAGACACGAGTAATTTGCAGTTCGCCACCATTTGTACTGGTAGTAAATGAATACTATATCACTGGAAATACTAGTGCATATATACTTAGTTCTTTTGAATAAACCAAGTATTATTGATGGACCAATGGTGCGTTTTGGTATCCATTTTTGGGTGGCTGCAATGACTAAACTATTGTAATTTTTGTATGCAAACTGGGACGTCCTTAGATAATGAAATAGAGGAATTGAAATATAAATAAGATGACTTCGAAAATTCTACTGTATAACAAACTGAATTCTAGTTCAACACATAATGTGACTGCGCCCTAAATCATGTTACAATAAAAACAGCTTAAAATTACATTTTGTGCAACAATTTGATAAACGCCTAACTACTCAACTGCTCATGGCACGTCGCGAGAAATTCTTATATTGTACTATAACGCTAACTTTATACTCGTTGTCCTTCCATGACACCGTGAGGTATCGGACCTACTCAAGTAGCACCTAGTATTCATAAACATTACTTTAAGTACTAATTCAATATTATACAAAATGAATTATGCAACAGTAACAATACTTTAGCATAAATAACATTTTTATTAACTTAGATTACGATAATTTCGGTAGGTAACTTAAATTCTTAGGACTCGATGGCCTTGGAACACAAATCTTTAAATGCATTTAGCGCGAAACTAATAAAAACCTTTATTTTATTTCTATCAAGCATTTAAAATTAATTGTTTAAAAGGCGCTTCTGGCTAAATAATAACAGCCGCACGGGTCGATCTTCAGGGTTAAGCAACGCTTGCCGGGGTTGGTCTGTGGATGGGTGACAATCTTAACATACTGAGATTACTCCGTGCCTCGGACAGCTCGTTATTCCGTTGGTCCCGGCTGTCGTTTGTAGACCTTCGGCAGTCGTTATGGATTGTGAGCTAGAAAATCTGACGCCAGTCTTGCCAAGAAGTACCGTGTTACCCAGTTAATGGGTTGTGGAGGTCCGATAAGAAACCGCTCCACGTAAAATTACTGGTATTCAGCTTAATCCGGTTTGACTGGAAGCCGACCCCAATAAAGTTGGGAAAAGGCTAGGCAGATGATTCAAAATGAATCGTTTGATATATGGCGTGGCTAAATAATAACAGCCGCACGGGTCCATCTGCAAGGGTAAGCAACACATACCGAGGTCGGTCCAAGGATTTGTTATCACCCATTAACATCCTAAGTACTACATAACAAGACTCCTCCGTGCCTCGGAAAGTAAGTTAAGCCGTTGGTTTTGGCTGACCTTTGTAGATCTTTGACAATCGTTACGGATTGTCAGAAACCGGAATATATGACTCCAGTCTTGACAAGAAGTACCATGTTGGCCAGTTCGGTGTAACTAGCTGCATCCATCTGGACTGGAAGCCTGGACCCCAATATAGTCGGCAAAATACGAGACAGAATCATTGATAGTTTGCAAAATAACAAAGACTCAATGACGTCTAAAATACGTTTTGCGTTAAATGCATTGACTGATTTTTTGATGCTCTAGCCTTGGAGTTAATGAGACTGGCAGAAAACTATTTTCTAACTATGAATGTACGTTTAGGCAACAAGCGCAAATTATTTATTGTACGCGTTTATAATATTTGTTCGTTTCTAATTAACAATTAAACTTGGTCCATTAATCGTGCAGTTTCTTTTTTCATATCAGAACCCGGTGTAAAACTTGTGCTATATAAACACTACAATCGGACGCCATATACAAAAATACATTCTCGAGTAAAATTAAACATTGGTCGTCGTCATTCATAATTAGAAAACCAGTTTCTCAGGACACCTTCAAAAGTGTATTCATAAAACGCAGAGTGTTTCACTTTCCCATTTTGTGTGTATAGACTTAAGGTGTTCGTACGCTCTCTTGGTGATATTTAAAGTAGGTTCTATCTCCAGTAGTCCGCTTTCTCCTATTAAACTAAGTCCGGCAAGGCCTAGGTATGTGTGCATGGGGTCCGTGCACGTATCGGGCCACTTCGAGAACCCGCCTACGACCGTGTCTTGTGTCTCATAGACATATCTTCTGTTGCTGCCGTAGTTTGAGTACTGCAGCATGTCTAGTATTTTTAGAGACGCCCCCACCCAGAAACTGTAGCAAGTATCGACGGGTTTGTTGGGCCTGCCTTGGAAGCCGTCGACTTGTCTGAAGAGGAGCCATCTCTTCAAGCCTTCCACTTGCTGTTCTGATAGCTTGTCGAGTTGGTTCGTGAGACTCAGCGTGGCTAGCGCACAGAAGGTCGTGCCTCCGTGGGATTCCAGTTCGGGGCACTGAGCGATGCCGTAGTCGTAACCCTGTGAATTAAGTTTACTTAGTATTTTCATTGAGCTTACAGCTAAAGATTCCATTCCCTGCCGGAGTCTGTGTTTTTAACCGACTGCGTCAGAAGGAGCGTATGTATGTATGCATGTATGTATGTCCATTTCTTTGGTACGCCATACAGCCCAAACTGCTGGACGTATTTTGACATATAAGGTGTCGTTGAATTCGTCAGAACTGTGGTACTGACATTAGCTTTTTAAAAAAATTGGCGCCCGAAAAAAATGTAACAAATAAAAAAAATTACTGTCAAAAAACCCGTTTTCAGCGGTCAGGTTTTTTGACAAAGTCATTTTTTTTTTGGTAGCCATAACCTGGGAGAGGGAATAGATTACTTATAGGCAAGCGCGCTCCATTGTCGACCACATCAATAGTGAGAATTGGTTAAACGATAGCTGCTCATTAAGAATAAAATGTTAAAAGAATAGACTTAGATTGCAATCTTCACACTTCAAAACTTTACCTAGCAGGCGTTCGTGACAACATGCAAAAGCATACCTGTTTGTATCTGGCAGGTAAAAAGAAAACACGTTAACGATTGTTTCGTGTTACAAAATAAAACAAAATGTACCTACATCAATAAATTAATATTCAAATACTATGTCGTTGTCCTTATACATGGAAACATAATTTGAAACGTGAATAAAAATTTATGCTTGACATAAAAATTAATGTACTAATCCGTATCACGTCTTTCAATGCGCGATAATACAATACAAACAGGATTTTACTGCTTTCCATTATGTACGTGTAATTTTCTTTTACATTGTAATTGGGTTTTTAATTGTTTTTAACTCACTTCAAAAAGGAGGACGTTATAATTTCTGATGTTTACATATTTTTTATTTATGTTCGGAGATAACTCACCTACATTTAATCAGCCCACAGTTGAGCAAAGTCTTCTCTCTCCCTACCTTTTCTACATACAGTGAATTTTTAAAGTGTGCGTGGATGGCCCAATCCGAATCTATAAGGAATATCGAAAAACACTGAGACGATATGCAGTTTTAGTTTTCACTAAATTCGGGCCCCAGAATTTAAAAAAAAAATTGTATCATTGGGTTTTTGAAAAAATATCAGATGGAGTAAGTAGGTAGATTTAGTAGAAAAGTCATGTGTTAAAATTGAGCGCTTTCCTTTAGTTTGCCATATGTTATTACTTCCTAGAATTTGATCCTTAGTAGGGACACTTTCAAATGGTGTAATAAAACAGGATGTTTTTTTTTTTCAAAATCACCCGGTTCGATTTCCGGTTAGGAATACCGATTTTGCCAAATCCAATGATGCAGTTTTAGTTTTTATCAAAATCGGGCTCGAGACTCCTTTCAGTGTTTTTCGCGATTCCTCATTGTTTCAGATTTGGCCATCACGCACACTTTAAAAATTCATCCTGTACAGTTCTCGTCAAATAACTTTGCCCCTCTGAAGTTAGCCATTTGCAAAGATCGCGCAGGTGCAGTCACGTACACGGGAGCAAGCGGGACGCAAGCATGCATCGAACGTAAACGAGCGACTGAGACATAAAATCGCGCCCCGCCCCCATGTCTCTTACGCATGCGCAGTTGCAGTGTGTTCGTAATTTTGACTACTACGCAGCCACTCGACACAACTTCAGAGGGGCAAAGTTATTTGACGAGCACTGTATATCGTCGTTGCAAATTTAAAACCTCCTATGTGTATAAAGTAACTTTTCGAGAAAAAATAAAAAACTTCAGGAAGTTTTTTATTTTTTCTCGAAAAGTTACTTTAATTAAAATGTAGGTAAGTTGACACTTCAGGTTTATTCATAATGAAACATACTTTATCGATATAGTAAGAACTCACAGTCACATGGGATTTTTTTATTATTCTAAGATAGGTATTCAAAATCGCATTTCAAATAAGTTCTGCATAACTCATTTTCGACAAAAATGTTACATAGGAAATTTTAAATTTGCAACAACGATATTGTTTCTGGATGAAATTTGGCACAGAGATAGATTATAGTCTCTAATAGCACATGGGCTACTTTTTATCCCGGGAGCATGTTCTTTTTTTTCGAGGATGGGAAATCATCAAATGACCCCTCCCGCTCTGGGTGGAGCGGCAGGGAGTGTCAGACTTTTACTGACTAAAACCCACCCTTTCGTCCTCCTAGTGCCTTTCTTCCCAGGGCCGCGGTAACTCTTTCGAACAAATCCGCAACCCTGGTAGGCTCTGGCCTTAACGGGCCCCGACCCATGCTGACGACTGCTGGCTTGGCGCGCGTAGAACACAGCGCGCCGTCAACCCGGGCCTGTTCTGATCGGACGGCGAGCTACCCATTGCTCGCCGTCCACAGGCATCAGTCACTGCGCCATGCTCAGGAGCATAAGTTCCTGGGCGGCGCAGTGGCTGACGTTCAACAGGAGGAGGTGAAATGGGGCCATTACTGGCACTCCATTTCAGCCCCCTCCGGAGCCCGTTGTAGGGGCTCTACTGCGGCTGTTGCAGTAGCAGCAGCCGCAGTGGAACCGGCTATGGCGGCGGAGGAAGCGGCGGCAGTGGCGGCGGTCGCGGCGGTCGCGGCAGAGACGGCGGTGGCGGAGGGCTTTCTCCGATTTCCGGCTTTGGCGGGTGGGGCGCAGGCCCTACCCCCAGCCCAGTGGTGAGCATGTTCCCTTGGGATAGTTTCCGACATTCACGCAGGCGAAGCCGCTGGCAGAATCCAGTTAATACATAAAAGAAATGCAATACTTACAATAGATTTGATAATATAATCCGTAGCCTTTTCAATGTTGAAGCCGGACCAGTCGTTGAGCATGTAACTGACGCACGCAGCGCAGTAAACGAAGCGCATATCCGACTCGCAGCCCGACAGCGTGGCTGCGAAGTTACCTTCCTCTGTTTGAAGGGCTTTTACACCTGAAATTTTAAAAGTTATGCGTGATCACGATCAGACATCAACAAAAAATATGATAAAAAGTATCTTGAGTTGGGTCGCGAGGTTCTCGACATATGGGAGGTTGACTCAGAAGTCATTGGTCCAATACCCGTGTCTGCCAATGGCTTAATAGTAACGAGCCTCGACCAACACTCTAATTAAACAGCTGGATCAAGGGTTTGATTCAGAAAGCGCTGATTCTGGACATGGTTCATATTGTCAGGAGGTTCCTCTCTCTGGAGCCCTGACCGCCGGGTAGCTTGGACCCTGTTCCCAATCACCACTTCCATTCTTTTGAATTAAAGTAGGAAAGGTAGACCTTTGCCCTACAGTGGGGCACAGAAGGCTGATGATGATAATTTATCTTCTTCTTCTTCCTGCCCGAAATGCCAGATTTTAAACGTACCTAATCGTTAACGTACACTTACGTTGTCGTAAGTGTCGTCTACTCATTTTGTATAGAAAGAAAGGCTTGCAATTCGGCGGCGGCGCTTATTCAGAAGGCCTAGCACGAATGTTTTGACGTATAGGTAGTAATATTACAGTATCGATAACGTAAGTGAATTTTGAATATAAGAAACTACAACCCTAGTAATTTGGTGAAAAAAAAAAAATTTCGAGTATTACAAGACTAGTATAGTCAAACTTTACATTACGTCAAAAACATTCATGTTAGGACTTCAGTTTACGCTAACCCGGTCAAGTATGTTAAGAAAATCGCACTAAGGCTACAGTACTTCCTGAGATTACCTCTTACAGACAATTAATTTTAAGAGGGCAGTGTTTGCAACTTACTCTTTATTTTTTACAATATTTATTTTTATTTTCAGAGACTTAGAAAGTTACATAGCTGTCTTTTTGGACTGTTACCACGCAAATTGATAAAAGGCTAAGTAAAATTATACATGCGCATAAAGAAACGTCTAGCTTCTTATCACCATGTTAAACACGTATATTCGCATATTTGCTAAGCAAGTAACCTAGGTGCACCTCCCGTGACAACACGATTGATAGCTCCTATTTATTCAGCGATAACTGTACCCTAAACATCCTTGACTCTTTATAGGACTGCTATTTCAAAGTGGCCAACAAGCTGAACAGTTACTTCATGGTCGATGTCTTATACCTACGTAGATTGTTATCTGAATATTAATCCTTATGAATATTTTTAAGACGTGTTAGAGCAAAAGGTGTTTCATTGCATTTTATTTTATAGTTAAGTACCTTTTTTTGTTGTTTAGTTAGAAGCGCGTTATTATATTTTGCCTGTTACCTGTGAATAACGCTGTTGATTACATAATTTTTAATTTTAAGTTTCATTGGTAGTATTTTGTATTGTTTGTGCTTCCAAAAATAATATTAAGTAAATAAGTGAACATCCTATCCTATCAGAATACCAGCGCTGTGATATATTTAGGATTCCGAACCCAAAGGGTAAATCGGGACCCTATTACTAAGACTCCGCTGTCCGTCCGACCGTCCGTCCGTCTGTCACCAGGCTGTACCTCATGAACCGTGATAACTAGACTGTTGAAATTTTTTACAGAAAATGTATTTATGTTGCCGTTAATAACAACAAATACTAAAAACAGAATGCTCCCATACAACAAACGTGATTTTTTTCCGTTTTTTATAGATAATGGAACGGAGCCCTTCGTGCGCAAGTCCGAGTCGTACTTGGCCGGTTTTTTTTAAAGTATCGCAGTATAATGCTGAGATAGGGACCTTTTGGCCACGCACAGATTAATTACATGCTTTTTTATGCTATTTAATTTTTATTACCTACTGTTAATCTGAATTATTATTATTTTTTAGTTTGTATGTGCGAGTTCTGAATAAATATTTTTCTTTCTTTCTTTCTAAGGGATAAGGAGCATTCCGACTACCAAACGCAGATAAAATCGCCCCACGATCCGTGCAATCAAATCTACGTGACTCACCTTCAACTAAAGCTTTCCTATTCAATCTGGAGAGGTCATCGCCTAATGCCAGCAGGATACAAATCCCCGTGTACGTCATAGCGAGATGCCCACAACGAAAATGGTTGTTCGGGGGATCCAAATCTATATTTACTGTCGACGAACCCTGGAAACCGCACATTGACATATCGCCATCTGCAATGGGGAAAAGCATATTTATTAGATTTTTTAGGACGACATTATTCATATTTTTTTTTGTTATAAGGTAATGTATATTATAATAAAAAAAAAATCAGGTTACAAAGACCCATAGATACACACACCTTAACCTAAGTATACATATAATAACAATTCATTATTTAATTAACAATTATATGAGAATAGCCTGCGGGGCAAGGCTATTCTCATATAATTGTTAATTAGCAGCAGTGGGACAGTAATGAACAGGAATTATTATTACTCTAGGAAGTTTTTATGAAACACGGCATTAAACCAGTATACATAGTATTTTCTGTGTAAACAGTATTAAATGCTTGGTTATTTTTTGGTGACCATTTTTAAAACGGTATGTAAAAATAAGCCTAAAAAAGGCCGTCTGAGCTTCCTCCACATTTTAAATAACAGGTATTAAATCAAGGTGACGCATACACGCATCAAAAAATAAATATTACAGCTTTATAACACGTAGGCAAGGTTATTTAATGTATCATTTACTTGGCGATAAACCGTGCAATAAAAACGCTACTTAAGTAAAAACATGTTCAAATAAAATAAACAAGATAACACTATTTCATTGTGTTGAGTATTAATTAAACCTAGTTGTAATTCAAGGCTTATAAATTAATCTCACATTATATACTGTAAGTATAACATAAAAGTAAGGAAACTGTATAAATCACTTAATCAGGTACCTTTGTTTGGATTTAGTACTTTTTATTTCCTAACAGTTACGAAGAAGAATCAAAGTTACTATGTGTTGAAGACTGACTGGAAATTCCAAGCAAACAATAGGTACTATGCCGGGTGGTCCAGAAGTTCGTAGCCATATTTAAGGGTGATGTTAGGTAACTGATATATATATTTAAAAAAAATTGACTTTGTCAAGAAACCCGACCGCTAAAAACGACTAAAAAGTTCCAAACAAGTCGCTTTTCAAGCAGTCTGATGCAGTTTGTGGCCTCAGATCTGTGATTGTTTTTTTTTTTATTTCCAACATTTTAGTGAGTTAAATTTTTAGAATCGTCTGCTCGTGCCCTTTATTTTCATACCCCACTTGATAGGTTTTGACAAACAACAAACCTATCCCCCTTTTTTTCGGGTCGAATCGGGTAAATATCAAAACATAAAAATGTGACAAAAAAAAAACGACCCAAAAAAAGACTTAGGTAAAGGTTCCGAAGAAATACATTTTCAAGCAGTCTGATGCAGTTGGTGACATCAAATCTGTAATTGAATTAAACTAAATGCCACCAACTGTAACAAGCTGCTTGTCGTTTTTTTGTGGCCGAATTAAAAAAAAAATGGCTTTTTTTAACCGACTTCTAAAAAAGGAGGAGGTCCTCAATTCGGAAGTTTGTATTTTTTTTTTTTTAATGTTTGTTTGGGCATAACTCCGTCGCTTGCCAACCGATTTGAAAAATTATTTTTTTGTTGGAAAGGGTTTACTTTCCAAATGGTCCCATTGAAATTTTATCAAAATCGGTTCAGTAGTTTTTGTTTTGCAATTTTCTCCTTAATGTAGCTACCCAACATCACCCTTAAATATGACCACACACGTCTGGAACAACCTATACCTACCTACCTATATCATCCGTACTATCGTCCTTCCCTATACAAAATAATTCTTTTTTTTTATAATATTCTGTGAATATTTCAAGCGTCTACTTGTTTCCGTTATCAACATCAAGCGAAAACGAGCAAAAAAAATCTCGTTTGTTGTATGGGAACCCCCTTAAATATTTATTTTATTCTGTTTTTTTAGTATTTGCTGTTATAGCGGCAACAGAAATACATCAGCTGTGAAAATTTCAACTGTCTAACTATCACGGTTCATGAGATACAGCCTGGTGACAGACAGACGTTAGTTATACGTATAGTTTTACCTTTTGGGTACGGAACCCTATCATTACTTTAGCATGTGTTTATATTTCCAGCAAATGCAGAGAGCAGCTGCCTTCCTAAAAACATTATTATTTTCTGTCAACTTATTTTCTCTCATTAGGGTCAGCGGAAAGATGGTTACATATTTCGGCAGATTTTTTTTATTCGCATTTTCCGGTTGCTAGGTTCAATAGGGTATTCTACTAGGTAGAAAAGATCCTATTAATATTATAAATGCGAAAGTTTGTGAGGATGGATGGATGTATGTTTGTTACTCTTTCACGCAAAAACTACTGAATGGATCTTGATGAAATTTGGCACAGAGGTAGATTATAGTCTTGAATAACACATAGGATACTTTTTATCTCGGGAATATGTTCCCTTGGGATAATTAGCGACATTCACGCGGGTGGGGCCGCGAGCGGCAGCTAGTATAATTATATTTAGTCCGTCAGTTATATTTTCAAAAAATATTGGACACGTATTTTTTGACATTTCAAATCGCATAAAAATGATAAAGATAAAGTTTTTTGTTTAAGTAAAAAAAGTAAAAAAAACCTGTCCAATATTTTTTGGAAACTATCTCTTATTAGATTTTTTCAGTAGAATACCCTATTCATTAGGAAGGTGATATGGGTACATAGCAGTCCTTCAACAACGGACTAGGTACGGATCAAATATTAATGGCCAATCTTAATAATCACCCAATGAATCGCGCAATCACAATCGGATAATTTTTTATTATTTAGCAAAATTTTAGAGGACGTAGGCACTCATGAATATGGACAACTTTTAGTATGGAACCTAATCTGTAACCGCGAAAAACAACACACTAAACAACTAGATTTGCCCAACATTTTGCGGGTTCACCATCCAATAGCAAAAGTTGTTTTATTCGTTACTTTCACCGTTCGGGAGATTGGCAATTCAATTAAAAGTCACCTAGTGTACCTAATGATAATGAAACGCACTACAAAAACTGCATTAAATAAACTTATAAAGCTTAGATTACCATTTGCAATTAGGCTTTCGGTCTGGCTTATCTAAATGGAACGCAGTAGTGCGATTACGAAAACAACCAATAATTGATGATGGCAAAAAGCGGTCAGACTACTTGTTGGAAAACATAACTGGGCGACATGATTTGACCTCAGACGATTTTTATAACGTTCTGAGGTACGCCAGCGGTCGGCCTTGTACCTACTAACGAAAATAATTAAAATTTTATGCATTTTAAAAGAGATATTTTTAGGATTCTATGCGTTCTGTATTGCTATGCTAGCTTTTTTTAAAGATGCGAAATCATCAAATGACCCCTTCCGCTCTGGGTGGAGCGGGAGGGAGTGTCAGACTCTTACTGGCTAAAACCCATCCATGCTTCTTCTAGTGCCTTTTACGTTCCAGGGTCGCGGTAACCCTTTCGAACATATTCCGCGACCCTGCCAGGCTCTGGCCCTGGCGGGCCCCATCTCCATTGCTGACTGCTCTTTCCGGCGCGCGTGGAATGAAACGCGCCGTCGACTCGGGCCTGTTCTGATCGGACAGCGAGCTACCCATTGCTCGCCGTCCACAGGCGTCAATCACTGCGCTTTGCTCCAGAGCATCAGTTCCTGAGAGGCGTAGTAACTAACGTTCGCCTGGAGGAGGCAAAATGGGACCGTTTTGGCACTCCATTTCAGCCCCCTCCCGATGCTATGCTAGCTTCATGAGTCAAACAAACCATGGCACAATTTGCGCAGTCAGCAGGATAGACTGTTCTTCTATTCGATTGACCCATAAACAGTTTATTACCAGCAGATGGCAACGTATTAAGCGACATCAGTGGCATGCTATATTGCGGTGGCATCTAGCAATCTGAACCATAAGCGAAACTTTAAATGGTTGAATTTTGAATGAAGAAATGCACTCAGAAATCGATTCAAGAAACGAAGCGGTTAACTTTTCAAAGTTAAATAAAACTATGCCAGCGTCCGATGATATAACAAGAAAGGAGCTGACTATTGGACATTACGGCAATATACCTACTATCCACTTCTTCCCAGCTAAAACACTAGGAACTGGACACAGGCAGAAGTTTTGAGGGATTGTCTTTGTGTAAATTTTGTCGCTCAGAAAGTGTTGACACGCAGTTAATAGTTTAATGAATGACTTTTGATTTTAATTGGAATAAGGTTCAAAGAAAGATTAGACTTATTGACTAGTGTCAGTTGGTCAATTTAGCTCGATATCCTTTGTACTAGAATATTTTTACCTACTCTTGAAAATACGTCTGCTTACTTATTGCCGTGTTACGCTTTCTCAAACCAGTCAGTTCAGAAGAAAGAGAGAAAAAACAACCGCATTTGACATTGGATATGAAAACCTCGTTAACCTCTCGTGATCGTGGCGCAAACTGGTATCAATATATCGTAACGAAACGGGATTTTGGCGTAGTATTGAAAAGAGTAGGTACTAAATCGAGAATGGTTTGAAAGGTAACGTTTGCTACATTTGCACATGTGAGCCCTGTGCCATATAAGTTCTGATTTGGTTTATATACAGGGTGCCCATTTTTATTGGCATATATTTTAGTAGGCGAAAGTATGTACTTTTACTACGTTTTTTACTTTTTTGGGCAGGATATCTAAATAATTGTATAAACTAGTAGCGCGCATGCCGCCATTATTTTCACGTCCTCCATGTTCGTGTGCGAATGTCAAAATAATTCACCTCGCGAATGTGTGAACAGTAGTTCGCGACAGCACTCGTATACGAATGTTTCGTCGAATGTTCGTCGAGTGAAGAGGCGAATGGCGAACACGAATGTGTAAATGCGGTATTACGCTTTCACACGTAAATGGCCGAACCGATTTTGATTAATTTTGGTACAGAGATAAATAGGACCCTTTTTTTTAAGGACAGCAAAACATTAAATGGCTCCTTCCGCTATGGGCGGAGCGAAAGGGAGTGTCAGACTCTTACTGACTAAAACCCATCCGTGTTCCTCCTAATGCCCTTTGCGTTCCAGGGCCGCGGTGACTGTTTCGAACAAATTCCGCTACCAGATAGGACCCTGGAGACGGTCATAGGCCACTGTACGACGCGACCGAAGCCGCGGGCGAAATCTAGTGGACAATAAATTGCACTGAACTTGACCAAATCCTTTGAGAATGCTAAAAACCGAATGCATAATTACATTTAAGTAATCAACTGCAGTATGTGTTTTTCAATGAAAAATAATAGATAATTAGCATACATTATAAAGTAAAGTAAATGATAAACGTTGTCAATAAGAAAGTTCAAGTGCATTATGAATATTGTTAATGAATAAATATGGAATAGGTATATCTTTTTTTTATTTAATTTTTTTATGAGTACACTCACCTATGTAGGTACTTTATAAAAATAAGGTTGAAATAGGTTTAGAAGTTCATTGAACTCTTATTTAGCGTAGTAACGTTTTTCAAACAACAGTTTTACTGTTCCACTAACATATACATCATACAAATCACAGCAAAACAAGTCACATATTATCCAATTCTGAATATTAGAAATTCATTGCTATGAAATTGGCTATTTTATAAACTAGCTGTGCCCGCGATTTCGTTCGCGTGGATGTCGGAAAAAAATGATGTTATATAGCCTGTAGCCTTTCCCAATAAATGAGCTATTCCACGCTAAAATATGTTTTCAATTCGAACAAGTAGTTCCTGAGATTAGCGCGTTCAACTAAACAACTACCAGTCGAATTTGAGATTTTTTTTTGTATAAGATGATATGAAGGCTAGCAATACGGGAACGGGTAAAAATGGGATATGCGCGAACGAAGTCGCGGGCAAAAGCTCGCTCCATCGTAGACTTTGTCTCTGTCCCCAGGAAACATACTCCAGTGATGAAAAGTATTATATTATGTCCTAATATTAAGTCCAGGATATAATACTTAGTACTTACATAGTGTGCCAATCCATGCCATTTCATCCAAATTCATTTAAATTTCATTCAAAACATTTGGATGTGAAAAAGTAACAAAAAAACAGACCGTTTTAAATACATTTAAATATTAAGAGCGTGTACGCCGTATGTCATTTCATACAAACTTTAAAGTCCTTATTCTTCCAAATGAATGAACCAATTTTAACGTAACTTGGTATGCATACGCTAGATATCCAGGTCTAAATAGTTATCAGAAAACATTTTTGAAAAAGATTTCAGAGGGAGAGAGAGAGCGATTTTAAGTTTTCTATAGAAAGTGAAAAATCACTATATCCTTCCCCCTGAACTCTTTTTCGAAAATGTTTTCTGATAACTATTTAGACCTAGATATCTAGCGTACGCATACGAAGTTTTATTAAAATCGGTTCATTATTTTCGAAAAATAAGGATTTGAAAGTTTGTATGAAAAGTCGTACCGCGTAAACGCTCTTAAGTGTGGATTCATAATAAACAATTATTAATATTACATACTAAACAAAGACAGACACACTGACTGAGGTCAAATATCTCACATTCCAGTACAGATAGATGTAGGTATTAAAATAATATCTTTGTCATGACTTGTATTGCATGACTCAATTGCATTAGTATAAATTGAAAATTATTTTTAACCGACTTCAAAAAAAGGAGGTTTTCAATTCGACCCCTATGTTTGTAACATTGTCAGAAATCCACAGTTTTTGATCATATATATTGTTTGTCTATACCAGCTTCCAAACATGTGTGCCAAATAACATAAGAACGTTTATTCACGCAAAACTAAAAACCTATAAGTCGGATTGCAAACATATCCAACTTAGGGAACAGTGCAAGTTACATCAAAATCGGTTCAGTGGTTTTTGAGATAGAGAGTGCAGTGCAAGTCCTGTTGCGGATTTTGTTCGAAAGAGCCACCATGGCCCTGGAAAGCAAAGGGCACTACGAGGAGCATGGTTGGGTTTTAGTCAGTAAGAGTCTGACACTCCCTCCTGCTCCACCCAGAGCTGCAGGAGTCATTTGATGAATTCCCATTCATAAAAAAAAGCACTGCAAGTCCTGGGCTTGCTTGGCCACGTGTTACTACCTTCCAGAATTTAATCCTTATTAGCAACTCTTTAGGATGGTGTAATAATAAAATACAGGGTGTTTTTTTTTTCAAAATCAACCAGTTCGATTACTCTAGGAATACAGATTTTTCAGAACCCAATGTTGCAGTTTTAGTTTTCATCAAAATCGGGCTCAAGACTCATTACAGTGTTTTTAGATATTCCTCATATTTTCGGATTTGGCCATCTACAATAGGGAATATGCATGCATGCAAATTTTTATTTATAAAATGAAATACTTATTAGCTTTAGAAAGCACTTATGAAATAATTTTTAAAATAACTTCATTGGTGACGAAGTTATAAAGCTTCAAAGTGGTCAATTAGAAAGAGAAGTCCGACATGGACTTTGACGTCAAAGTCCATAACGCCTATACAGCTGCCATACAAAACAGATTTTCGCAAGAGGGACAGATATATTTGTTAAAAATAATTATATCTTATTGATTTTTTTATCAATTTTGATTCTATTTTCACTGTTAGTATTATATTTTTGTAAATTTATTTTTTAATTTTGTAAATTTACAAATTTACAATTTGTAATTTAGTCCGAGGAACCAATTTTATGACAGTGAAAATAAACTTAAAAATCATAGAATTGACTGTAAAAACCAATTGGTTCAACCCAGACGAAGGAGGTTAAAAATTCACCCTTTATATTGTCCCACTACAAGGTACAGGCTTCTCTCTGCCTATTCTACTTTATTCTATTGTTAAAGTACTTACTATTTTTATCAGGGTGAACTTGGAGTCTGTAGATCCATTCAACTATTCTATTCCTTAGGTCTAATGATACTGATGATATTGCGCCTAGTGCATCCAGACCAGATACAGAAAAATAGGCAATTGTTAGTCTGAAAACAAAGATAATAGTGTGTTTATAATAACAGTAAAAAAAATCAGGCTTAGGAAAATAATTGTGTAGGTATTTAGATTCCATTGAAAAAAAATAAGATAGCAATGTCTCTTTAATTTTAATTAATTTTATGAATAACTTGATTTTAATGCACTTGATTTAACAGTATGTATATGTTAAACACTACTTTGGCTTCTAACTTAGAATATAATTATTATATTATTTATGATCCATGATCCAAGCAATTTAATTATTTTAAGTAGCAAATTAGTACAATTTTGTATTATTTGGATGAAAAAAACAAAAATAGTCACATTCCTTATTCAAAAAGAGTATAAATCAGTTAAAATACAATACATTGATAAATTATTTTATATGCTATGTTTTTTGCATGGGTTTGCATAAAAACAGTATAACAATAATAGGACAAGAACAGGATAAATACCCATTATCACAATATATAATTTTAATTGTTTTAGGTTCATTCTTGCGAATATTAATTTAGGCTATTCTGCTTTTTTATTAGAAAAAAAAAATACAAATATGTTGTGTAAAAAACTATTACGGCTATAAATTAAATGAACCATAACATCCCTACCCCATAATATCAACAGTTGCAGTTGGTTATTCAGTAAATTTTAAGTTACATACTTAATATATCATTATGTAGATCTTTATTTTCACATAGCCAACTCACAATATAACATGGCAATGAGATAATAATAGTTGATTAACATTTTTAATTTGAAGCCTTGTATAAAATTAGCATTTACCATCAAGATGTAATTAATTTAACTTGCTTCTGTAATTTATTTTTTGTAACTCATTGTGAGCAGTCATCATTACTAGGAACTTACAAAAAATTACGAATTTTGTACTGAATGACTAACTTTTATAGACATTACTGCGTCACTGTTTATCAAAGTAAAATGTATTTCTATATGAATGAATCAATCAATTGCTTTAGATTATGATATTGGCTAAACAAGGCACTGTTTTAAACAAGAAAGTGGTAAAATTATTGTGAGCAGTCCTTGTCTGGCCAATCAAATTATGACTGATATTAATTACCTGGTTGTATCATGAGAGGACAACGACGATGGCAAAATGTTCAGAAATCGCATGAAATACTTCACATGCTGCCGGTGAGCCATAATTTTGTTCTCTTCGTGATTCATTTTTATAGATTATAGTTTGGTTTTATTCAAAACTAAAGCAATTTATTTCTATGACAGTATACACTCGAACTAAAAATAAATGAGAATTACGATACACTTGTTGTTTAGAAACTATTACAAACAACTCAAAAGTGTAAGATATTATTTCATTTTTAATTTTGTCCACTCATTAATTTAGAGACGAAATATCACAGACTTGACTTTACGGCTGTCTGACACAAGCAAGACAACCACAACCCTTTCAAAGTTATGAATAAATTATGCAAAATGTGCCAATTTTGTTCCAATAAAATGACGTTCGTTCACTTCAGAGAAAATTTAATTATTAGTACGACATTTCACTAACTAGTTCACACTCCACATTTTCTGTCAAACAAAACTTGTCAACTGTCATTGAGTCATTGTCAATTTACAAATACAGTGTGCCGAGAGTATTTTTAACCACTCCAGTCAGTCATAGACAAAGACGTCATAGAGTAACAATACTAGTAGGTAGGTAGTACAGTTTAGCACCGGTGTGCCGCGAATTTATTGCGAATTTAATGTTTATCTACTACTAACTGTCTCCCGCGGCTTCGCTCCCGTCAACTGGCTACCTACCTACCTACCTACCCTACACCTACCCTACACATACATGCATGCAAATAATTCTATTTTATTGAGGTATTTCTTTCCTGCTCAAAAATAATTTATAGCCTATAGCACTCAGGAATAATGTAGCTTTCTACCAGTGAAAAAATTTTTAGAATTGGATCATTAGTTCCAGAGATTACCCCCTACATACAAACTTACAAATTTTACCTCTTTTTAATATTAGTATAGATTCCCTAAGATTCATTTTTCATTTGGGAATTGTCACATGTCAGTGCTCGAGCGGTGTACTCTGTGTCTATACTGAAACTACAGTCCAACTCCGACATGCCAATGAACATGGATGGTTGCGCTGCTCGATGTTTTCAAGAACATGAGAAATGATTTTCCATTCGTTTCTATTTTTTAAGACAGATCACAATGGTTAAATAATTATGTAAAGTATAGTAGAAGAGTAGAATAAACTAATTTAGAGTAGAATACACGTGCATTAAGTATATTATAATATACGGATTGGTCCGATGGCTCCCTTTAAGCGATTGATCCTGGCTGTCATTTGTAGATCTTTCACAATCTTTAACTATATATGTCGTTGAATATTGTGTTTCCCAGTTACTGGCTTATGGAGGTCAGATAGGCAGTCGCTCCATGTAAATACTGGAACTCAGCTGCATCTGGTAAGACTGGCAACCAACTCCAACAAAGTTAGGAAAAAGCTAGTTAGATTGATTGAACTGCACATAGTCAGTCTCGTAAATCAGGTTGATATCTACTACTCGTAACTATGCCTGTTCTCACTAACACTCTTCGGCACATAAATAGCTGCCAAATGCGACAATAAATTTTAATCACTTGCAAAGCTGAAATCGGTACAATGAGTTGAAAGTCCAACATTGCAATCATTTTTAGAATTTTATTTTATTTTTAGAAATGTTCAAGTAAACCTAACTTTGACTTTGAGAGGTTCATGGGGCATTCAATCATAATGCCATCGTTTAACGATAGCGTACAAAGCGCATCTCACTATAGCTTTTCGAGTTTTGTCTGTGTACCTATCACTGTTTTGGCCACTAAACGTTTACCACTTTCGTCGCAAAATATCTGTTCTTTCATATGGACCAGATGCTGTGGGCTGGAACCATGACATTGAAATCCTCTGATGAGCAGTTATTTGGCGACGAAAGTGGTAAAGGTTACATTACTTTACAATTCCAAACCGCTCAAGCACCGGCAATATACCGGTGTGCGCCGAATTAATCGCGAATTTAGTGTTTATTTACCAATTACCAAAGTATTATTTTTATTTGGGAATTTTTATGTTATATGTTCATATTTATTTGGAAGTAACTTATTTACAATATAATACTAATTTAACTATGTACACTTAAAATAAAATACAAAAGGAAAACTCCTAACTAAAAGGCGTCAAAAAATTCATCCGTATCGCTGTCGACTGGAAGTGAGCCCAAAAGACTGGCGGCATTGCCACGTTGTATGGCAATGCTTATCCTCTGTCCGAAGTAAAAGCCAGCCCTTGGGTCACGCGAAGTGTCAACTAAGCGTTTACAAAGTTCTTTAAATAACGCATGAGCACTCGGACCCCACGGTCCAAGAGTTTCAACCCCAAACGGCTCGAAAATATAATTGCCAACTAGGTTATTGTATTTCCGCCGTTTGAGGTTCTCAGCAGCCGCAGCGGCAGCGCCAGCACAGCACGACGAGCTAGGAAGATGGGATGGCGCAAGAGTATCGACACAAGTAGCGTCCCACACTAAAGGCCTACCCATCTTCCATGGAAATAAAGACATACCGTCCGGTCGCTTGCCATCGTCGCGTGCCAGGCCACTGGGTTCTAGTACGGCTGGAACGCCGACGGCAACAAGAGCACGTCGGATAATGTCGTTGATGTTAGCGTGCCGCGCTATGCGACCAGCACTTCGCCTGCATGATAGGCCGTGGTGCCCGAGACTGTTGACAGCTTCGCCACAGTGGCAGCGATGAGGGGAACAACACGATGCGCCTAAGCGAAGGGAAGCAGCGAGGCGGAAAGTCGTATCGTCTAACAAGGTGCCTATGTTCGACGACGGTAGTGCGTGAAGCCAGAGGCCCGACTCCCACTCACCCACAGCCAGCAGGCGCGCACGCTCCGCAGAAGTAGCAGAAGTGGCAATTAGGTTCTTCTGAATTTCTCTGCAGAGCGGTTCATCCCACCGCCTCTGGTATGATGGGTTGTCGGGTGGATTTTCATTCGGGCAAGCGAGTCTCCAGGCATTCATAGCCTCGGTGAAGCACGGCACATCAAAATTAATCAGTGTGGAAGCTAGGATATTCCTGATTAATTTATCAGTGCCATGAACCGAGGATATAAAAGCCGGTAAACTAATACTGGTAATTTTGCGAACGCCAAGGCCTCCCATACGGATGGGAAGGGTAGCTTGAGCCCAAGCTCGGTCGTCCATGGCCACATTTAAAATTGAAGAAAGTGTATCCTTGATAATTTGGTCCATTTTTTCCAAAAGATGAGGGTGCTTCCATAGATGGGAAGCTCGAAGGAAATATGTTAATTTAGGGCCGAAACAGCAGTAACGAATTATGGTTATGGCCGAATGCATGTTAATTTGGAACAATCTTTCCGAAACGTCATTGAAATTTTGAACTTTTTCTTCGACAAAATTGGGAAAGGAATTTTCAAAGATTGGCGACCCAAGAAGGCGAAGAGAGCTTTTGTCCAAAATTTTGATTTCAGGAGCTATTGCGTTAAATTTTGAAAGTGTGAGTTGTTGGTCAGTACTGTCAGATAAAAATAATTCGCATTTGGATAAGTTCAGATCAAGGCCTATGGTGTGAAGTTGATTTTTTAAAAATTGAAGATCATTTAATACCGAATTTACATCGCCTCCAAGGGTTCCGTCATCAAGATACCAAACATTAAATTTAGAATTTAGTTGTCGAATAATTGGGTGAATAGCTAAACTAAAGATCACTGGCCCGAGAGGATCACCTTGTTGACAACCAACAGCAGATTCCACAAGATTGTTCCGATATAGTAATTTAGATGGTTGCCTATAGCATTGCCAAAGAAAACTGAAAATTTGAGGTATTTCTTTTTTAGTTTCTGCCAGCATATTCATATTCATTTATGTTATATTATGTTGTACTCGATTCGGTTAGGCGAAACGACATAAATAGTAACTTGCTTTATAAATGTCAAAACCAAAAACGAATTCAACATCCCTTCCCTTGTATTGTACGCAGCTCTATGTTTATCTTTGGTCTTTTTCATGGCTGACGTTCAAGGAATCTAACCGCGGTCATGAAGGTTCTCCTTATGTTTTTTAATAAAATATGTATAATTTAGGTGAAATATACCGAATTTGTTATAGTAAAATAGCCAACGTATACGCCTACATAATTATTTGTTAAAAGTGGGATATGATTCTTTGGGAAATATTTGATAAGTTGTGCCGTATTGTGGAAAGTGAAATTATCATGCCATAAAATAAGTGCCGTGTGATTTTATTAGTTCAATTAAAAACTAGTGTTCAACTGAAATGTTTTCTAATGCTGTGTATTGGGGCAGTAGTCGCAGTTTCATGAGGATGGGAAGTGTGATTGTTTTTCTAACCTCAATTTGTTTTTGTAGCTGAACGTCTCCTTCCCGGCTACGGGATGTCAGAAGTTATTCGAGGTAGTTGATGAGCACAAGCTCCGCATCTTCTACGAGAAGCGCATGGGCGCAGAAGTGGAGGCGGATCAGCTAGGTGATGAATGGAAGGGCTACGTCCTCCGCGTCGCCGGCGGTAACGACAAGCAGGGCTTCCCCATGAAACAGGGAGTCCTTACCAACAGTATGTATTTCCCACATGTTATTTACTCATTTCTTTCTATACTCTACATTTACTTCACCTGTGATCATGTCGCGGTTATTACCAAGCAAAAATACCACATGTTATGATGACCAAATAATTTGTCTGCAAAAAATGCTTTGTATATCTCTAATAGTCTCAATCATTTTTCAGGTCGTGTCCGTTTGTTGATGTCAAAGGGCCACTCATGCTACAGACCACGTCGTGATGGTGAGAGGAAACGCAAGTCAGTCCGCGGTTGCATCGTCGACGCTAACTTGTCTGTGTTGGCCCTCGTCATTGTCCGCAAGGGTGAACAGGTAATTGACACAGTTTCATGTAGAAAATAGGTTGTGACATCTTTACAATAAACAAACATTACTAGTAATGTCTGTTTACTGTAAGGCAAGTTGTGAGCTAAGCTTAGTTAGTATTCTGGAGTGCCAACTGAAAATAAGTACTGAATCTGGCACCTATCAAACACTGAAATGCTTAACTTCATGGTGACGGGATGATAAAGTTTTCTTTTTTGCTGTTGTCTGTGTCGAATAAATGTTTTCTATCCTATTCAGTTTTTATACATGTGTAATCACATGTATAAAAACTGCAATAAGTTTAAAAATACTTCAGTTTTGTAAGCTTAACTAACTTAGCTTTAGCTGATAAGTTATTTTAGCTTGGTAACTGGCTTAACTTAACTACTTGCATTGCAACAGAATTCAATAGATCTGGAAAACCTTTCAACCCTGTTCTTACTGTTTCTAAGATCCTCACATCTTAGCAATTATATGCGACAGGGGATAATAACTGGTACTTGGCATAACCTTTGAATTATTTGTTTAAAGGTCTTTTTTCAAATACCATACATTTATTTATTAATAAGGTACATGATAGAGGTAGAGATGGAAAAATTTTGTTCCCTTCAGGCTAAAGTATAGCTTTAATTGGGGATATAAATGTAAAGTTTGAGGAATTACCATGCATATGGGTTACTATACCATGTTCAGAACTTCAAAAGGATTGTAAAATTAACTAAAATCAGTATTCAAGTCAATCTTGTTCACCTGTTGCAGCATAATTCTCAACACTGTCTTGATCAGCAGATTACAATCTATGAATTACTAACTTTCACAGGAAATCCCCGGACTTACCGATGGCAATGTACCCCGTCGTCTTGGACCCAAGCGTGCGTCCAAGATCCGCAAGCTTTTTAACCTGTCCAAGGAAGACGATGTCCGTCGTTACGTCGTCAAACGCCTGCTCCCCGCCAAAGAGGGCAAGGAGAAAGCTAAACCCAGATATAAGGTAAATTAAAGTTTTCTGTAACCAAGGTATTTTGGTCCAAATCATGCTGTCTAAAGTATGTCAAGCAGCAGAACCACTCCTCAGAGGAATATCTTAAGTTAGTTCTATTAATAAACATGAAAACCCGTGGTTCTCATGTTGTATGGCTACAGTTTTTTTTTATTCATTTGTTTTGTTAGAAAACTGTTCTGAAATCACTCCTCAAGAAGAAACTCTTCCTAGTTTTTAATTTTTAGCAATTAACTTGACCAAAAACTGATGACTTTTATACCCCTGATTATAATATTGTTTGCAAGCTACCTTAGCTTGGAAGCAGCAGCATCAGGGCATATTAATGGCGCCGAGCAGAAGATTCAGGCTCATGTCTGTCTACTTTTACAGTGTGCTGAACATTTTTACTATTACAAAACTACTTTTATTTCAAATCAAATAAGCTTGAGCTTTTCATTTGCATCCTCCCGAACTACAGGATATACATACAACATGTAACATAATAAACGCAATACTTCTTAAGGGGTCATTGTACTCATCATTATGTACAACTTTTACTATGGGCCCAACCCCGAAATCGCGAAAAAAAACGGCTGTTCAGTACATTTTGTCGAGATAGGCACACATAAATGTATGGGGGGTCGATTTTTTTTTTGCGATTTCAGTGTTGGTCCCATATTGAAACTAGTTCATAATGATGAGTACAATGACCCGTCAACAGGTATTGCGTTTATTCTGTTACATGTTGTATAAGTGGAAGAAATAAAATTGTTTCGAAGTAGCCTGTAAATGTGTGTGAATCATCAGTTCTTGCAGAACTTAAAATAGTCCCTAGTCCATTTGACTAACTCCATCCTTTTGTTCCCTAGGCCCCTAGGATCCAGAGGTTAGTCACCCCTGTTGTCCTGCAGCGTAGACGTCACCGTCTGGCTCTCAAGAAGAAGCGCCTGGCTAAGCGCAAGCAGTCCGAGAACGAGTATGCTAAGCTGTTGGCACAGAGGAAGAAGGAATCAAAGGTAATTCCTTACCTTAATATTTATACTTGTTTCTTTTCAATTATTTTGCTGGCAAGAAAGCAGATGCTTGAACTAAAGCATCCACCTACCGGCAATATCAGAGTGATTGTGATGAATTTTCAGAAAACCTATTATATTATACCTCGAAAACAGTGTTGTACAGTGAGACAAATAGAAGTGGTAACAGAACTTTTCCTGTATAAGCCTTTTTTTTTAGAAGAAGCATTTCAATAGTTTAGATTTCATTTCTGAACAGCGGGTATCATATGGCCACATTTATATGTGGAAATAATATTTGGCTGTAAAAGTAATGGCTGTTTCTTACCCCTTGGCATATTTGTCACAATGACCAAGATATTAAAACAGCAACAGTTTTACTCCTAAACAACATTTAATTTTAAAAGATGTGACTTGCTTATTTCTACTAATTTGGAGTTTTCCCATTTTGCAGGTAAGACGTCAGGAAGAGCTGAAACGCAGGCGTTCGGCTTCAATGCGCGACTCAAAGAGCTCCAACCAGAGTGCGCCACAGAAGTGATTTATTTTACACAATAAAAAATATAAAAACTAGAAATCTTATCATTTACTAAAATTATGAACACACCATAGGGGAGGTCGCACTAGGCGACTTTGCATTCAGTAGCCACTAGGGTAAAAATATCGCGATGCTACCGCTGGTCTTATAACCTTCGCTCTCGTAACTACGATCCTGCATTACTACTATGGTAGTCGCCAGATAAAAATGTGCTTTAAGGGTCATTGACCCACTATTATTGACCTTTATCGTAATCGTTTACCGTTCTCTTAATATATTGTTTGAGTATCTGCAAAGGGGATATTTAGGGATATCCAAATGTACTTTATTGCAAGTTTATCTGGCGCCTACCATATCGCAATGCAGTGTTCGGCTTTTTTGTGCAACTCCCCAGCACCACCTCAAAAGATGTCCGTGACTACCGCGGGACGTTTTGAGAATTGGACATTTTGACCCTGAACGCTCATCTCAGCCTTACTTAGCGCAAACTCTCAAGCAGTGTACCGAGAGGGTTGAGGGCGAAACCACAGTGGAATGTCGCCCTGAAATATGCCACGCTCGATCCTTATCGAGTCGCTGTTCGCTTGGATATGTTGACATCCTGGATAGCCAAAGACCGTCCTCCACCGCTCCATACACGACATGGTCGGATATGGTCCGCTCTGTACCAAATCTGGACGTGTACGTACGCTTGGGCCGGACTAAACTACCACAGACTACAATATAAATTTAAGGGTAGTATTTAAACGAGTGACTGTATATTAAAGTTTTAAGGGACAAAAATAATTAATTTACGTTATAGTATTACTAAGTGAGCGACTGACTGCGGGTGACGAGAAATCAACATAACAGCGACTTATACACATTAATTTGAGTTACTTAATATACAAAATGAGAAGCTTCATAATATTTGAGCGACCTAATATTTATTTGAGTGTCAACGTTACGTCCTGCATTTTTTCAATATTTGGCAAATGATATTTCTGGGTGGTTTAAAAAAAAATAACCACTAAGGGGATGGCGGGGTCTGTTCGCTCGCTTCGCTCGCCATCCCCTTCTAACCTAACCTGTCCGAGTCGGGGTGCCCCAATTCCCGAGCTCGCATCACTTGCTCTTGCGCACCAAATAAAACACAAAAATGTTAAAACCTCAATTGGAAAAATCGTCTCTATTTTAATATTGAAGTTGCCCTCTCTGTATTTCTAGTCGCGCACTTAGTAATTTAGTCGCATGGCTAGAATTTTAATATCTGAAATTGATTAATCACAACCCACTTTTTGTAAGCTCGTTCTGGATTTTATTATTAATAAATATTCGTCGTTAGTTAAGTAAATTTTTCGCTTACTCAAATTTATACCGCTCAGTTATTAAAACAGTATCTCATCATCAGTCGCTAAGTTATTTTTTTATTCGATCGTTTTATAATTTTCCTAAATTTAATAATGTATTTCTTTTAATACAATAATTATAGCCAATTCTCTGCTTTTTTCCGCTTTTTACGGTGTGTTTGGTACATGGTGGTTGTAATGTTGCTGCTAGTGTTGCCGCTACCACCATTTTTTGTGCACTTGAAGGCGTACAATTTCAGTATAGTATATATGTCGCAGCCAACTGGTTAAATCAGCCATTTAATTGGCTGCCTAGCCATTTACTTAAACGGCGCCATTTAGTTAGCGGCCTAAATACCATCCCGGCATTTAATTGAACGGCTAGGCATATGATTTGGCTCACTAACATTTAATGGTTTGCTTAGCCATGTTCACTGAAATGTAGTTCCATTTTCTGACACTTGGCGCGCTGTAGTCGGAACTGTCGTAATTTCGTCAACCAGCCGTAGGGTTTCCAACTTCGGGGATTTCTCCCAAATTTAGGGGTAAATAAGTGGTATATTTATAAGTTTCATTTATTGACCTAGCGATACGTAATCAATTTTAGAATAATTCCATGTGACTAAGAATGCGGAGTTTAATAAAGAAAAAACAACAATCACTAGTGTTAACCATTAAAAAAGGATTATTTATTATATCGTCTGTGGTTACTTTGTCTATGCTTACTGGAAATTAAAAAGGTTTAAGTTTAGAATGGAGTCCCCTTATTAGGGGGTTAGCCCCCACCTTTTCTCGCCGCCGGAGGTGCTTGGTTTTTTATGTTAATTGTTGAAGTTTAAATTTTTTAATGAATAATTACTGAGAAAAATCGCCTTAATAGGGAGGCAGGGGGAGGCGATGTGTCATCCCTCCACCGAAGTAATACTAAAGTGTAGTTGACGGAGCCCCGCTGCGCGGGGTTCCTATTTCCGGGTGGTTTAAAAAAAAATAGTACGATTCGGGGTGCCCCAAGTCCCGAACTCGCTTCGCTCGCTCTTGCACCAAATAAAACACCAAAATGTAAATTACTTATAATCTAATCTCATTCATTTTTCGTTCATTACCAGCTTATAAACACACTTGCTTTTCCAATATACTTTAGACATTAGCAGAATAGTCGACATCGGCTTTGCTTGCCATATAAAAATATAGAATAGAACGTTAGTTGATCATGATGATGTTTCAGTAAATGTTATATTGGTGTAGAAAACTCTTACGAATGTTTCTGCGAACATTTTGAAAATAAACTCAAAGAGTAACCAACAACATCAAGGTACCTATTACTTAAATATCGTGTTTTGTTTTGTTTCTGTTTTCGTATTTTATCGTTTAATCCGTGTTGTAATCGTATCCAAGTAGGTACGGTTATTATTTGTTTGTTGTGTGTAATGTGTTTATTGACGGCCTAAGCATCTGCTAAGCCCTTTCATTAAATTTATGTTGTAAGTATTAGGCAAGTTGGCTGGACGTCATGTAGGCAGCTAGTTAAACGGCGCCGTTCAATGAAACGGCTAGGCAGCCAACTAAATGGCTGATTAAGCTATTTGGCTGCGATATATAAGTATACCTATTAGACCCACACTTCCGCGAGATGTAGTCTCATCACTACACCTACCTACATCAGATTATTTGCACAAATTGCATGTTTGCATATACAAATGCATATAATTATTTTTATAGCGTTATTGCATATTTTGGTACCTACTTACTTTTTCATTGACAGTGCGAAATAAATTTATATAAGTAACTAGGTAATATTAATACATGAACCTATAACATATAATTATAATGTGAAAATAAACGTTAATTCTTATAGTAAATGGTTTTTTGATTGTGCATATTTTGTGCTTATTTCGCCCTTTATAATGCATAAGAGTCATCACAAACCGTCTCGCACGCAGGTTTGACGACTTTCAGCCTCCCGAACAAACCGGATTCCGAAAAGGCTTCAGCACCGTAGACCACATACACACGCTGCGGCAGGTTATACAGAAGACCGAAGAGTATAATCTGCCCCTCTGCTTAGCGTTTGTGGACTACGAAAAAGCCTTCGATTCGATCGAGACTTGGGCTGTGCTGCAGTCTCTCCAACGGTGCCAGATTGACTATCGGTACATCGAGGTGCTGAAGTGTTTGTATGAAAACGCCACCATGTCAGTCCGACTTCAGGATCTGACATCAGAACCTATCCTCCTGCAGCGGGGTGTGAGGCAGGGAGACGTAATTTCTCCGAAACTGTTCACGGCCGCAACGGAGGACGTCTTCAAGGTTTTGGACTGGAAAAGGCTAGGCATTAATGTCAATGGCGAGTACATCAGTCATCTTCGATTTGTCGACGATATAGTCGTCGTGGCTGAGACCACGGAGGACTAGTAGTATCAGTACAATGCTCGATGACCTCAGTAGAGCTTCCGAAAGAGTGGGTCTTAAAATGAACATGGACAAAACCAAGGTCATGGTAATGGTAAGTACCCATGTAGCACCCACTCCTATCAAGATTGGAGGCTCCGCACTCGAAGTTGTTGATGAGTACGTCTACCTGGGACAAACGATCCAGTTAGGTAGGGCTAACTTGGGGTGCATGCAGAAAACCTCCTCGTGTGCCTAACGGCTGCTGGTTCCTTACGAATCCGTTCGGGGGAAAGAGCAGTTGACGGGCCGGTGCACCCTGGGCACGGGCAATAGTCTCTCCATGTCGGAGGGGCTATTGTCTGTGGCGAATTTCTGCGAGATGGGGTCGCTCCTGTCCGATCGACAGTCGTCGATTGGCAAAGGATGCGACCAATGCCGCTGCGGTGCAGGCGCACCAACGCGGCAGCTACTCTCTCCTCACGGAGCAATCCCGAGGAGAGAGCTTTCGGCGGGTCCGCTGAGTCGGGTTGGCCGGACAGCGGACGGAGGCATGTCTAATGCCGCCGTCGGGGGCTTGGCTTTACCGCCTGGCCCAGAGGAAGGACACCTCTAAGATAAAAAACCCCCAATCCTAAGTTCTGAAGCGCGGCGATAGGATGAATGGCTGGTGGGGTTACCAGTCGTTAGCGCTTCCCCTGTAGGGTACCTGCCGACCCCCTGCAGTATGTAGGCTTACCGAGTATCTAGGCTCTGCTCGGTGGACATTTGAAACCTATATCTACTCGTGGGAATCATATGGATACAACACAAAAAAAACGATGATGGGCCAGTTTTGGCGGAGATTGAAGAGCCGCCTGCCGGAAGCGGCAGCAAGAGCCGAGGAGGCTCACACGCCCCCTCAAAATTTTGGGGGAAGCGTTCGCGAGGGGAGGCTTTAAATCCCTCCTCAAGCGAAGAGGATCTGTCGGCCGCAAAGGTGCCGACATCAAAAAGAGGTGGTCGCGCAGTGGTGGGTGCAACATCCGCTCGGCTGCCGCAGCGCGACCAAAGGGGTCGATTCTTGCGGCCCGCTACGCCAATTCCAGCGGTCCGCCTGGATCGGTTCGAAGAAGTAGAGAGCGACGAGACCACGCTCGCTGACCTGAGCGGAGATTCCGCTGCGTCCCCGCTATTGCTAGATAGCAACAAAGCGGAGGTTAACGCTGCAAAGCGGGCGCAGCGGAAAGCGGCCGCGGCTGATGAGGTCGGCGAGATGGCTCGACAGGCTCGAGAGCGGCGGGCCGCTCAGGCGGCTTCTGGGGAGGGCTTAACGGCGGCGGCACTCAGTCGCCAGGTTCTGGACGGCGTGGACGTTGTCCTGAAAGTTGCCACAAAATCGGGCAGCTTAAAGGGCACGTTCACGCGCGCCCTTAAAGAGGCGGCTGAGGGCATCAAGGAGGCGGTTGAGGTCCTCCTTGACCGAACAACCTCGGAGGAGACGGCGAAGCTGTGGGAGGAGAACAGCCGTCTCCGAGCTGAGCTGGAGGACCTCAAACGGGAGGTTGCCGCACAAAGGGTAGCTCCCAGCTCCCCGGTGGTTGCGGCCCCGCCGTCGGCCCCTGCCCCTGCAACTGCGCGAGATACGGACATCGAGAAGATCGTCCGCATCTGCATGCAGCAGTGTGGGGGCATGATGAATGCCCGCCTGGAGGCCTTAGAGTCAAGGCTACTCCCGGCCCAGAACCTCCGGCCACCGCTAGCGGCGGACAAACGGAGGATGGAGGAAGCCGCAAGGCCAGGGCCGTCGACCGAGGCGGCCAAAGCTGGAAAGGGGGGTAAAAAGCCCGCGGAGGGGCCCAAGAAGCCCGCGCAGGGTGCGTCAGCACCCCCTCCCAGCTCAAATGCGACCCCAGCGACCGCGTCCGACCCCACCACAGAGGCTTGGACGACGGTCGGCAAAAAGAGCCGCAAAAAGAAGGCGGCGTCGCCGGCACCCGCTCAGCCTAAGCCCGCGCATAAAAAAAAGCGGAGGTCTCGAAAGAGCAGGGCCCTACGCTCCGCGGCTGTGGTACTCACACTGCAGCCCGGAGCCATCGAGAGGGGCCTTTCCTACAAGGAGGTCCTCACGCAGGTGAAGGCGAAGGTCGCGTTCCCCGACCTCGGCACACCGACCGGCTTCAAAATGAGGTCGGCGGTTACGGGAGCGCGGCTGTTCGAGGTTTCCGGACCCTCGGGCAGCGAGAAGGCGGACATCCTGGCCGCCAAATTGAGAGAGGTCCTCCTCGAAGAGGACGTTCGAGTTTCCAGACCCGTGAAGACCGCTGAACTGCGCGTCGATGGCCTGGACGACTCGACGACCCCGGAGGAGGTCGTGGCGGCCGTCGCCCGAAGCAGTGGATGTCCGTCGGGTGACGTGCGGGTGGCTGCCGGGCTCGGCACCATTTGGGTGAAGTGCCCGGTGGCGGCGGCGAAGAAGATCGCCGACAGCGGGCGGCTTTTGGTGGGGTGGGTTGCAGCACGGGTGAAGCTGCTGCAACCCAGGACTATGCGGTGCTACCGATGCCTTGACGTTGGGCACGTCCGGGCACGGTGCACCGCCGCAATAGACCGCAGCGAGCAATGTTATCGCTGTGGTCAGCCCGGCCACAAGGCGGCTCAGTGCTCCGCGACGCCGAACTGCAGTCTCTGTACGGATGCAGGGAGGCCCGCGGGGCACAATGTGGGCGGAAAGGCCTGTGGCGCACCCGCCCCCAAGAAGGGGAAGAAAAAGAACCGGGCTGCCGGGGGCTCTTTACACCTCCCTCAGCCTGGTTGCTCTTCGGCCGACTCCCGGCCTAGGAATGGTGCCGAGGGAATGGATTGTGGATAATGCCACAATTCCATTTCCTCCAGGGCAATCTCAACCACTCTGCCAGGGCTCAGGACCTCGTACTCCAGAGCATGGCAGAGTGATTTGATTCGATTCATGTGGCTGTGGTCGCCGAGCCGTACTACGTCCCCCCCCGAGATAATTGGGTGGGTGACCTGGACGGCTTGGTGGCCATCATTGGCGGGGCTCTTACCGACCCGTCCCGAGGTCACGGCTGGGTGGCCGCTCTCGCGGACGGCATTGTCACTGTTGGGGCGTATTTCTCCCCCAACAAGAGCCTCGCCGACTTCGAGAGCTTCCTTGTCGAGTTGGGTGCCGTCGTGAACCGGTACCACCCTCGCCCGGTGCTGTTACTCGGGGATCTCAACGCCAAGTCTGCGGCGTGGGGATCTCCAGTCACCGATGCCAAGGGCGAGGCGTTGGAAGAGTGGGCGGTCACGACCGGCTTGACCGTTCTGAATCGGGGCTCGGTCTACACGTGCGTGCGGCAGCGGGGCGGCTCTATAGTGGACGTCTCGTTCGCTAGCCCCGCTGTCGCGAGCCGTGTCCGCGACTGGCGTGTCGCCGTGGAGGTGGAGACGTTATCGGATCACCGATACATCCGTTTCGACGTCTCCTCCCAGACCGCGGGCGGCCGCAGCCCATCGGCCCCGCGAACGGACGGTCCGCGCTGGGCGCGCAAGCGCCTCGACAGGGAGCTACTTGAGGAGGCCGCCATATTGCAGGCCTGGATTCGGGAGTCGGCGACGACCGGACCCGTCGACGTCGAAGAGGAGGCGCAGTGGTTCCACGGGGCGATGACGCAAATCTGCGACGCGTCCATGCCCCGGGTCCACACTCAACCCAGAAGGCGCCAGGTGTACTGGTGGTCCGCCGAGATCGCACAGTTGCGCGTCTCTTGCGTGCGAGTGCGGCGCCAGTACACCCGATACCGGAGAAGACGTCGTCGGGTCCCTGACGAAGAAGCCGCGCTGTATGAGGTGTACCGCGCGGCTAAGGAGGCTCTGTGGCTGGCCATCGGCGAGGCGAAGACGCGATCCAGGGAGGAGATGTTGGCGACGCTCAACGGGGATCCGTGGGGGCGTCCCTATCGCTCGGTCCGAGGGAAACTCGGACCATGGGCGCCCCCGCTTACGGAGAGTCTCCAACCAGAGCTGCTGGAGGACGTAGTCGCAGCCCTCTTCCCGGCACGAGCGGAGCGTACTCCGCCGCCGATGGCTTTGCCCACAGCCGCAGAGCCTGAAGAGAACGCCAGCGTCCCAGAGGTGACACAAGCAGAGTTGAGGGCGGCCGTGATGCGGCTCCGGGCGAAGAACACTGCCCCGGGGCCCGATGGGATTCACGGTTGCGTGTTAGCCCTCGCTCTGAAGGAGCTAGAGCCCCAACTGAGAGGACTCTACACAGCGTGCCTGGAGCAGGGCCAGTTTCCCGTTCAGTGGAAATCTGGACGTCTGGTTCTGCTCAGGAAGGTGGGGCGCCCTGCGGACTCGCCGTCCGCGTACCGGCCCATAGTGCTGCTGGACGAGGTGGGAAAGCTGTTCGAGCGGATAATCGCAGCCCGCCTCGTCAGCCACTTGTGCGGAGAGGGGCCGGACCTAGCCGAATGCCAGTTCGGGTTCCGGCACGGGCGCTCCACTATCACGGCGATATCGCGTGTGAGAGTCCTGGCGGAGGAAGCGGTGTCCCGGGGTGGGGTGATGTTGGCGGTGTCCTTGGACATTTCCAACGCCTTCAACACTCTGCCCTGGAGTTGTATTCGGGAGGCACTACGCTATCATCGAGTGCCTCCCTACCTCCGCCGCGTCATTGGGGCTTATTTGGCGGAGAGGTGTGTCACCTATCTGGGACGTGACGGCATACACCAGCACCCCATGTCGTGCGGTGTTCCGCAGGGTTCGGTCTTGGGCCCGCCCCTGTGGAACATCGGGTACGACTGGGTGCTGAGAGGCGAGCTCCAGCCGGGAGTGGACCTGACGTGTTACGCTGACGACACGCTGGTCACTGCCCGGGGGAGCTCGTACAGGGAGGCAGCGTTGCTGGCGACGGCCGCGGTCTCACAGGTGGTGAGCCGCATACGGCGCCTTGGCCTGGAGGTGGCGCAGAAGGAGGCTGCGGAAAGGGAGAGGGAGATGTCGAGTGCTCTCCCGGCCCGCAGCAGGCGCACCGGTCGTCGGAGGAGGGCATACGCTGCCCTCCTTCTGCCCCCCTAACTGGGTCCAGGGGCGGCGGACTTGGGGATGTCCGTTGCCCCCCATTCATCCGGACCCGAGGTGGCGGCGCGTGGTGTTCCCGTGCGCCCCTCTGACGTCGCGGGGGGAGTTAAACACCTCACTCCCCCCGCTTACGAGATGTGGCCCGCAGAGGCGGGCCGGCACCAGCCGGGGATTACGGAAGTCGCATACGTTCCCGCGATCCCCGGCGTAGGTGGAAGATGGAACACCGGGGTGGTTTTAGTCAGTAAGAGTCTGACAGACCCCTCCGCCCGCCCCAGGGCGGAGGACATCCATGAGGATTTCCCCCCGTAAAAAAAAAAAAAAAAAAGGTAGGGCTAACTTCGAGAAAGAGGTCAACCGTCGAATCCGACTCGGCTGGGCGGCGTTCGGGAAGTTGCGCGGTATCTTCTCGTCTCACATACCACAGTGTCTCAAGACGAAAGTCTATAAATATAATAAAAATAAATAATAATAATATCTTGGGACAACCACCACACCGCCATCTGACCAGTGCGTGTTGCCAGTAATGACCTATGGACTCGAAACGGAGTGGAGTGGCGACCGCGTACCGGAAGACGCAGCGTTGGAAGGCCTCCGGTGGTGGACAAGGTGGACCGATGACCTGGTGAGGGTCGCGGGTAACCGATGGATGCGAGACGCACAGGACCGGTTGTTGTGGCGACACTTGGGGGAGGCTTATGTCCAGCAGTGGACGTCTTTCGGCTGATATGATGATGATGATGATGAATGCATAAGTATTTGCATGCGTATTTCGGCATTTTGATAGTGCATATAATCCGATGTCTACTCATCACCGACGATCGTGGGTGATGCATCCGGTTTGCGGTCAGCAGTGTACGGACCCTTCTATCCAGGGCTTCGAGATCGGTTTGCTAGTGTGCTTATAGGATTCAGAGCTAAGCTAAACCAAAGTGGACTCAAGCTGTCGCCCTTAAGTATTCCTCGTTTAATCCAAACAGGCCCATCATTCCCTTGAATTGGTCGACATCCTGCATGGATAGCGAAGGACTGTTTTCCATTGTCTCATACCATGACTTAAAGAAGGTGCGTAGAGTTGCATCTATTTTGTACAACTCCAACACCTTCATGAGCCATGTATATGGCACAGAATCATAGGCCTTCTTGTAATCTATCCAACATATCGACACATCCTTGCGGGATCGACGAACCTGTTTGCTTATGGCCATGTCTAGTGCCAATAAGTAATAATGGCTATATCCATGTCTGCACCAAAAGCGCATTGAGTTCTCATCCAGAGGCCACGCGCGGCACGCTGGTGCACGGAGTTTAAGCTAGCAAGAACCTCCATGGAAGAGGAATAACTATTGAGGTGACCATCGTCCCTTTCCGAACTAAACTAAACCGCGGACAGACAGACATATGGACATGGCGAAACTAAAAGGCTTCCTTGTTGACTACGGAACCCTGAAAAGGTTTAAGATGCTGTATTGGCAGACCGACGAATCACCACACATTTAACTGGGTCACTGTAAGGGACTTGATATACAAAGCACACCGGGCGCGCGGCTACGAAAATGTATGGAGTTTGGCCGCGCGCCCGCGCCTCGTAAGTTGTTTCACTCCTTTGACGCCATACATTTTTATCTTGTCGGCAAAATTGTCCCTGGCCGTGCCCCTGTCCGCTTTGTAAATCAAGTCCCAAATCGAAATAAATAAAATAGGATTTAAAATAATATAAAATATTTAATAATATAAATAATTTATAAGAAATAAATACAACTTAAAAACCACTTGACAATTTTCGACTACACCCAAACTTCACATAATTTAACATCGCACTCAAAATAATTTAACATTCCGTCGGTGTTTTTACCAGTCCTAAACCTACGTATCGCGCCATGACACGGAGATACGACGGATTCAATTTCCTGCGCTTTTGCAACAGGGACTTCAGTAGCCTTTCTGAAGATTCGTCGAAAGGTTTATTGTAATCAGAAGCCTGATGAACAGAAAATGCACATTCTTAGATATATGTAGGTAGGTAGGTTTTCAACTCAATCAATAGGTAACTATAGCTAGGTATAAGTATAGGTCGTTTGCTACAAAATGTTATCCGCTTCCATCGTAATCCACAAGGGACTAACAGGAACCACTTTCGTTGCTTTGTCAAGTGCTGCTAGATCAACTCTTCAGAAACTGTTGAACACAACTCCAATCTCGTAATAAAAAAAACTAGATAACAGCAGCCGTTCTGTCAGTTTCAAAACTTTTGCCAAAGTAATCAAGATAATATCAAAGCAATAACTTTTGGTTTCATTAGCGGACGATTATGATTTCAATTGGGACTTTTTGAATGTCCTAGGTACCTGCCGCATGGCTTGGAGACGCGTCGTATGTGGTCGCGATCCTCAGCAGTGAGGGAACGACGAAGACGAAGAAGAAGGTACCTACCTACATGTGAATTTATCAACAAAAATAAGTAAAAAAACATCTTACAGTAGTTTTAGCTATCCAGTACAACTCATCCAAAAGATTTTCGTAATTCGTTACCGATTCCGGCAAGTAAGTTATTCCTTCGAACTGCTTCAGAAAAAATAACTGTGTTAATTTGGTTGGGGGGTTAACTGTGTTTCAAATTGGGTTGTTGTGAAACTAGTGTTGTTGTAAGCTTGTTTTGGCCACTTGTTAGACAGAACTAATGAATAAGTATAATAAGTAATTACAAGAAAATAATTTTAGACAGCCACTTAAAAACATATTTGTTAAAGTTACCTGCGGAAATTTATTGAAATTTTCTCTGTCAATAACTTCAATTTCCATGTCTAATTCCGAAGCTCGCGTAATTCTGTTCACTGCGATACCTTGTAAAATAATTGGTCTGAATCGCACTAAATTCTGAGTATCTTTCTTGTTGTTTAGTAGTAGTATCAACAGGGCCTGATTTGGATTGATCTCCGATATCCAGTTCTTCATCTGCAAAATTATTGTACTTAAGTACCTACCTATATTAGAAAATAGGTCCTAATTACAAACATTATTAATTTATTTGATAGTTTGTCAAACATTACCTCTGTCACTGACGATAAAATCTTCTTCGCAACATTCCCATCAAATACGCTAGAGAATATTGTTTTCGATCCGAGTATTTGAAAGAAATCGTCTAAAGTTGTTATTTTATTGAGTGGCGTGTAAACCGTACTCGTACATTTCTCTCCTGAAACTTGCTTAGTCGATCTGCATTTTCTATAAAGCTTATAGAATCTATGTTTCTTAATTTTTTTAAGGCTGCTGACTTGAGTTAGTTCAGTTTTCTGCGATTTTCTTGCTAGTGAAGTGTTAATGTATTCTATGCATTTCAAAGGAGGATTATTTGTATCCAATTGACATTCATTGTTATTCTTAATTTTAGGAAAAGCTTTGTATAACGAATCAACGTTCAAATTGCTTACGGTTACTGAGACTGTTTTCTGAGCTCCACTGTCGTTTATCATCGACATATTTATTTGAAGATTTTTGCCATCGAATTGTTTGAGAATATCGAAGTAAGAACTTAAATTACGATTTAATTGGAAGTTGTAACTGCGCATCATACTTTCAACCATATCCACTAGGTTGTTAGGGTTAAAGGCTGAACTCAATCTTTTATTGCTGCCGGTATAGATTTGTACTGAAGTGCAAATTGAATGATTTTGGATATCAGTTACGTGAGAAAACTTCTCGTTTGATTGTTGCAAAGATACTTGCGAATTTGTGTATTGTGAACTATCGAGTTCCATTAACAGCGGACTCTCTTTGTAGATTAACAAATTATTCATCAAAACCACTGGTAACAATTCTGTTACCAAAAACTGATCGTATTTAATATTAAAATTGTGTTTAATTAAAGTTGGCATTTTACAATCTTTATTTGAAAATCTGCCTTCAAGAATGTGCTCAATCTCAGGTGAGCGTTGAATCGGTGCTATGATACTTGCTGAATCACCATTTTCATAGCGAGTCTGTTCGGTTATTGTAGATAACCAGGACTGATTTGAAGGAGAAATGGCAGGAGCTCCCATGGAGCTTTTGATTGAATCGGCTATATTGCTCATCATTTTTGGTAAAATACTACACAACTCGGCAGGCAGCATAGCATTAAGAATTGTTGTTTTACATTTGTATGCTTTGGTCTCACTTTCAGTTTTTGCAATTGGGGTTAATAGGAACGAAGATTTATTCAGGTTCTTTGTAAGATTTTTCTTAGTTGGGACAGTAACGTCGAAGTGTACCATAATATTTGTCATACAATGTTTCACAGCAATTTGGTTCATGTTTAGCGTTTTAATTTCAAGCAACGGTAGTGTATTATTGAAGCCCGGGATATTTATGACATTGTTTTGGATTTTATCACTTATTCCATCATCCATGAAATCTGCCTCGATGTCACAAGTCTGAGTAGAATCAGTAGAATCACATATCGATCCAGCCTGTACGGAAGCTTCCTTTATATCTATGGGAAAAAAGTATAATATTAGCATTACCTAACAACTTAATCAATACAGCTAAATATTATTAAGTCTTACCAATTTGATAAGTATGACAAAAATCCTTACGATCTTGTGTATAATAAACTCCTCCTCGTACCTTCTTCATTACGTTGTCTATAAAATCACTCGCCCATTTCGCTTTGGCCCAGGGATGTTTATAAAGTGGAGCTTTCTTTGTAGTAGACAAAACTCTCTTTATAGGCAGGTCCTTAAGTACCAAAACATTGTCTTTTCTCAACTGCTTGTCCGGTAAAGCTGGAACCTTATTTTCAGCCATGGCAAAGTTTTTGTTGAGTCTTAAAGATTTGTTTTCATCGTTTTCACAACTGTCACGATTTGCAGATCTTTTATACAAGAAATTCAACATTTTGTCCTTTAACTGTACAATTGATTTCTGCTTCTTAGTACATTCAAGTAACTTATCCTTAGTTTCAGGCATAGACGTTGGAGTGATTTTAGCTTTTCTTTTACTGGTATTGAAATCATCATTTGCCTGTTTCTTGTCTTTTAAGGACACCCGCTTGTTTGTACCTTCTTCAGTGTTTGCTTTGCGAGATTTGCTTTCTGAATTAGTATCTATAAGATAAGATTCGCATTTTCTGCTTAGCGTATTTTTTTGATCTTTAGTATCTTTCCGAGCATTTGGAGACCACTCTACCATAAATGGCCAAATATGATCATCTAGTCCACAGAACTGTGGAGGCTCGTAATCTACAACAGTTACACTCGAACTGACTTCATCTTTCGCTAAAATAACGATTGGAAACTTCATATTTATAAGCCTCCGTTTTATTTCAGTTTGAGTTAATTTTACAATCATACACGAACTGGGCATCGTAGTTAATAAGCGGGGTTTCCTTTGTTGAGTATCTAGTCGTTTATGTGCATTGGCCATTGGCTCGTGCTCTTTATTTAAAACTGCAATATCTACAGATTTATCTGAAAACAACCCACTAGATAATTAGTATACATATTTCTACAAATATTGTGCTTCGTATTGACACATCAAAGCAGCTATGTACTAATTATGTTTAACCGCTAACCGGTAACCGCCATGTACCGGTAACCGATACATGGCGGTATATCCATAAACCATGCTGGAATGCTCCCAAATGCCGAACCTTATATTGAGCAGCAGCACTATAAGAGAAAGCATTCCAGGAATTGCGGTCACCAACCCGCCCGCCAAGCGTGGTGACTATGGTAAATCCCCTCAAATGAGTATAGTAACCCAGATTTACGTCCCCCAAATTCCTGGCAGCTGCACTATTCCTGGCCATGGTACCGGCCACAGTAACGGTGCGGTGGGGGGAAGCCGAACGAGGACCTCGCTGAATTGGTAGTAGAGTTCAGTCGTATTAAATGGCACACCGTGGGGCTATCGGAGATCCGAAGGCAGGGGGAGGAGACCATAACTCTCGATAGTGGCCACTTGCACTACTTCCGAGAGGGACATCAACCATCTTAAGTGGAGTCGAGTTTATGGTCCAAAAGTCACTCAGCAGCAACGTTGTGGAATGCGGCAGTGTGTCGGCAAGGGTGGCATAACTTGTACTTAAGATATCAGAAAGATACTCCTTACAGATCATTCAAGTATCCCAATGTCTGCACACCCTGACGTCAAAGTCGAGGCTATGTATGAAGACATAGTGAAAGCTATGTCTCGTACCAAAACATTGTACACTGTTGTTATGGGTGACTTCAAAGCTAAAGTGGGAGTTCAAGAGAGTGGCGAGTCGAGAGTAGGTCCATTCGGCTATGGGGGCTAATGTTGGTAAACTTCCTCGAAGCTCAGGGGCTTTTTCTGATGAACTCTTTTTTCCAGAAGAAGCCTCAAAGGTCGTGGACCTGGCAAAGCCCCGATAACATAACAAAGAACGAGATCTACTTCGTTATATCCGATAAGCGCCATATGTTTTTTTTTTTTATTCTTTCGGTATATGGGTTAATACCGAAAGTGATCACCGACTAGTTAGAGGCACTCTGAATATGAATGTCAAAATTGAAAGAGCGACCCATTTGCCATGTTGGAAACCACTGAGGAAATTAATGATGCCACCGAAGGCCTGTTACGCGTCATCCACGAGGTGAGCTATAAACACTTTCGACCAATGAGTAATGGACGCAAGTCGGTACTTACCAGCGAGAGTCTGGAATTGCTTTCCGTCATTGACATGTGTGACATTAGAATAGCTCTCGGACAACTTTATAACAACAAAGCTCCGGGGGATGACAGGATAACTACAGAGCTGCTCTAGGCAGGAGGAACACCTGTCTTGACAAAGCTTGTGACACTGGCACCGGAGGCATGGCGCAGGAGCGTGGTGGTATTGTTTTTCAAATTGGGCGATAACACGCTTCTTAAGAACTACCGCCCCACTTCAGTCCTGAGCCGTGTGCATAAGCTGTTTTCGAAGGTTATCTCGAATTGTCCCGCCCAAAACGTTCGATGGCTTCCAGCCGCCGTAGCAGGCGAGTTTCGAAAAGGCTACAGCACCGTGAACCATATACACCCTTAGGCAAATAATCCAAGAGACCGAGGAATAGGGTCAACGGTCATCTCGCACCTCCGATTTGCGGATGACATTGTCATCATGCTGAACAGCCTGAGCGTATCTTAAAGGCGGGTGGGTCTCGGGATGAATCTGGACCAAACCAGTCATGTACAATGGTCATGTCACCGCGAGACCTGTAATCGTAAATGGCGCTACCCTCGAGGTTGTGCATGAATACATATATCTAGCTTAGGCTGGATGGCATTTGGGAAGCTGAGTGACATCTTTGAATCGTCGATCCCACAACTCCTTAAGACCAAGGTCTATAAACACTGCGTCCTACCCGTAATGACTTACGGGGCCGGAACGTGGTGATATAGACCTGGTCCACAAATTCAAGGTTACTCGGCGTGCAATGGAGAGAGCAATGCTCGGGGTTTCTCTGGTAGGTAGAAAACGCAACGAAGTCATTCGCCAGAGAACTAAAGACATTCCGCGAAGAATCAACATCCTGAAGTGGAAGTGGGCCGCCCATGTCTGCAAACGGACAGACGGTCGATGGAGCAGACATGTGTTAGAATGGAGACACCGTATGGGCAAACGTTGTGTAGGACGCCCTGCAGAACGATGGATCTATGATTTGAAGAAGGCGACTGGCAACGGATGGATGCGGACTGATCAAGACCGGGATGGTTGGCATTCTTTGGGGGAAGGCTTACGTTCAGCAGTGGACGGTAATTGGCTGATACGATGAATTATATTTACTTACCGTTTCGGCTTACGTGTTCATTCATTTTATTAGGCGTTTGAGCTTTGCTCGATCCTGAATAATCAGAATCTAAACACACTTTCACTGGGTACATAGTGTCCTTTGCCGTTTTATTTGGCAAACTATTAGAATTACAGTTAAGTTGTGAAGTGTCCGTACTGATTAGAGAATCTTTGTTTTCGATGCTAATATTCGCAATTTTGCTATTACTTTGTTTAATCAGTTTGGACTTCAAATTGTTTTTTTTCTTCTTTTTCATGGGTGTTATCTGTTTATTATCTTTAAATCCAGCATTAACTAGTGCTTTAACGTTGCTTTTGGGACTTTTGCACAAAGCTTTATTCCTCTGGATTCGATTTTTGGTATTATTTGAGTCTTTAAGAAAATGATGCGTGCCAAGAAGTCTTTTTTCAAATTCTTCGCATATTTTGCTAAAGTCATCTTGGTTGTCAATAACTGTAACACGATCAATACTAGAAGATGGTGAGAAAGTAATTGGAGATTTGTCATCCACCTCGTAACTTGAAATATACGCAAACTCTTGGGTTCGACAAGTCTCAATCATGCTGAAAAAAAATTTTTTATTAAGTATGTAAAAGTTATTAAAAACAAATTTATCATCAACGACAGTTTCAATAATCACCGTGCATCTTTGCGATTCGGCCTTTTTGATTTATTTTTTGTAACCGGTACAATACTATCTTCAGACATCGGAGGTGAAGGCCTAAACTGAAAACTATTCATATTTCTAAGTACAGCCCAAACATCACTCAGATTATTAGATGCTGTTTTACTTTTATTGGAAGTTGGTATATTTTTCTTCCTGTTTTTTACCCGCTTCCCATCACCGTTAAAACTTTTCATCATGTCCGTCGAGCTACAGTCTAAGTTTATATTAAGCTGTGAGCAATATTTAGCATCTCTGTCGTAATACTCAATATCTTTTTCTCTCACTCGGGCCTTTCTCTTATTTTGATTTGGAGCACGCTTCTTGATTACTTTTCGTTTTCGATCTTCGTCTTCTTTATTAAAATACTCTGAATCGTTCATATCGCTTACTGTGCATCCTTGAGGCACTGGAGCTGGGTCATTTGGAAGGGTTAGAACAGATTTTTTTATTTTCTTAGGAACGTTTTTAGGAGGTTTAAAGTCATCAGAATTAGTTTTGTACAGCTTTATAGCCAATGGAAATGATGAAACAATATTAGTTTTTTGAACGAATCGCTTTTCTATGACTCTTGAAAGTAACTGCACTCTATCCCCGGTTAGATATGGAGATCTAGTGTGTTTTTTTGTCGATTTGCTACATTTACTAGTAGCACTCGATGTGATGCTTTCAGGTGCAACATTTAATTGAAATAATCGGGAAGAATGTTTGGAACTGTGAGCGGAATTTGGAGATTGCGAAGGAACTTTTTCAAACGACATATCCAATGAACTTATTGCCATGTCTTTAACTTTTTTATATTGGCGGTAAATTAACAAAATCTACAGATCTGAAACAAACAAAGAGTGTCGTAATGAATTTTACATTCTTAGTAGGTAGGTGTAGAAAGCTGCAGTGCTTATTTTAAGTACTGTAATGCGCCACTGCTGAAACCCGGGGTCCTGGGTTCGATTTTTAGGTAATGCCATTGGGTTTTTTCGTCAGTTAAGTATATAGTAGGTATCATCAGCCTGGAGTCAAACGCAAAACCACTACCGGTTTAAATCCTATGATGAATCTGAGGCGAATATTTTGACTTACAACGGGCACAAATTATTCATTCTGACACGTAGGAAAAGACTACAAAAGCACGCAACATTATACAATACAGATAGAAAAGTTTATTAGACCATACAGAAGTCACATTTATTACATTAGAGCATTTTGATACAAATTAGGTAAGTAGATGGTCATCAAACCAAGGTCCATCATGGACCAGTTCCAGCGTTGCGTAGAGTATGCACGCACACCATGTTCATGTATGTAAGTGCTATAAACATGGATTTTGAACCCGCCCGCCCGCATACATTTTAATACAAAACGAAGCTTAGTTTGAGTGTATTACGCTCGGAAGGGAATTGCGCCTGTACCCACTGAACCAATAAATGAGACCATCTGGTATAGATAGATACGTATAGGATAGGTAGGTAATGTTGTGAAACTTTCAACACTTACTTACAGATTTTATCACAATAATTTCGATTGTAGAGACCAAAATAAAACCACTCTCTACATGAAACTACACTTATAGTTATAAATTTATTTCAAAATCCAATCAAAGAAATTATAAAATAAGCCATTGACACTATCATGTATGACATTTTGTATTTTCGAATTTTTCATAGAAACCATAAATGAAAAAGAAAAAAATGCCATAATATTGAGCTACCAGTACTATCTAATATTACACTAGGGCGCCATGGGGTCCGAGCTTGGTCCGAGTACTCATCGAGTTTTTCGTGAAATCAGCAAGCTGTTAGTCGACTCTTCACGTGACCAGAGGGCTGGCCCAGGCTGGCCTTTTCTTTGGTTCTTCCCCTCCCCTTTTTACTCCGCTTTTATATTTTCTACTAGTTTGTATTCACTTATTCAGTATTCATAAGTTTTATGTATTAGTGGTAAATAGTTTTAAAAAATTGATAAATAAATAATTGTTATATACAATTGTACAATAATTTATACAATTGTTTTTTTGTATGTAAATATCAAAGTCTGCAGAGGACCAAAAAAAATAGAGAGAACTTTTTTGTAGTTGTTTATTCTCAAGGAACTTCTATTACAACCTGGAATGAGCATTGTCAATTTGACACCAATATAAAAATAAACCTTATGTCTATGAGGTTAAGTTCTATTACAGACAATCACTTGGTCAAAAGAGAAATCCGGTCCGAGGGAGAAAGCGCTTGGAGAGCCCTGTGTCCCTTTCTAAAGTGTTGCCAGGAGGATTATTCCCGAATTTAGTAGGAATGGTAGGAAAAAATTATTGTCGTGTCTTATTAAAAAAACATTAACTTTCGTTCTGATATATTTCTAATATTTTTAAATTATCTGTTAGAATGAGAACATTTTTTTAGCAATAATTTAGATACTGTATTGAAATGTTATTAAAAAAGAAAAGATTATTAGTAGAATATATAATCATATAATATTGGTTGGTCACCCTAATGAAAGGGACTCCGATTGTAGTTTAGGTTCCTAGCAAGGAACTTCTACTACAACCTGGAATGTGCACAGGCTGTCGATACGCGGTCCGAGGGAGATAGCTTCGCGAGAGCCCTCTGTCCGTTTCATTAGGGTGACCAACCAATATAATGTAGGTTGAGACTAATATAATAGGATATAATATATTAACCAATAATTTGATATCATAAGTTAATAATAATTATGCTTTAAGGATGGATTAAAGTAAAACGCATTAAACTATGTTTTATTATATCCTGGAGCCTGAAATGAAGACTGCAAATAACGGAATAATTTTTGATATTTGAATGACTTGGAATGATATCAAGCCATTTTTTCTCCCTGATTCTTCTCCAGGCAGTCTGAAATTATATTTTTTAAATTTATTTCAGATATACGAAGTATCTCACCTAAATCAGCGATTAATATGGGAAGTTGAAACTTTTTTGCCATTTCCCTACAATGTTCCTCGGGAAATGTGAAATTTCATGATCACGTCTTTTAAGTATTCGGTACACCATTCCATATAAAGTTTTATTATGCTTACGTTGAAGACTACCTCCTATTTATATGCTGCATTGTGTAAATAATCTTATGATTTCGTTCATTATGGGCACCCTACTTCAAGAATTGCAATATACTTACTTGAAGAAAGAAACACCGCATCCTGCATAGGATTCGCTTTTGCAACCGAACAGCTTTTGAATCGCACACTTTTTAACCATCTTTATTACATCCGAATAAAAAAATTGATTGTTTTACAACAAATAAATATGGCTGGTGGGTTACCAGTCTTTACTTATATAATTATATATTCTACTACTAATCTTTTCTTTTTTTAATTACATTTCAATACAGTATCTAAATTATTGCTAAAAAAATGTTCTCAGTCTAACAGATAATTTAAAAATATTAGAAATTTATCAGAACGAAAGTTAATGTTTTTTTAATAAGACACGACAAAATTATTTTTTCCTACCATTCCTACTAAATTCGGGAATAATCCTCCTGGCAACACTTTAGAAAGGGACACAGGGCTCTCCAAGCGCTTTCTCCCTCGGACCGGATTTCTCTTTGACCAAGTGATTATCTGTAATAGAACTTAACTTCATAAACATAAGGTTTATTTTTATATTGATGTCAAATTGACAATACTCATTCCAGGTTGTAGTAAAAGTTCCTTGGTTCCTAGTCACCGATAATAATAGCAAACATCGCTTTAATTTATTGACAGCCTGACAGCCATAGTACAGCTGAGCTGAGTTTGACAGTGACATGACACTAATGTTGAAGTGAATAAAATATTGGTCTGTTTTGTATTCGTGTTTTCGGTGTTTTCATTGTAGTTTAGTTTGAGCGAAATAACTCAATTGCACTATCACCGATTCGAGAGAGAAAATAAATAAAAATGGCAGCAAAAGCAACCAAAGAAGAAAAATTTATATATATAGTACAATATTCGCAGTTTATGTCGTTCGTTCACCCTTCATTCTGGCATACCCTTACGGAGATGAAACTAGCCGTTGATAAATTGGACGGGGCTACAAAGGAAATTTGGGGACGATATACTAACCGCGATGACATGGGAGCTATCTTTGAAGTCGATGGCACGTCGTTTAACAAGTAAGTGTCATGAAAACTACATTTATCAGAGTAATGATTTAACAACAATAAAAGGTAGTCGAGCGAGTTATTTAAATTTAAATGTTTTCATGAGTTGTTTTTTCCAATTAGTATTTCCCTTTTCACTTTAATGAACAGGTGCTAAAAGATAGTGGAATCCTATTTTCAGAGAGCCAGAAGATGCCAGGTTTTACACAAATATTAGAGGTACTTTAATGAACAAGAATACAATGGAAGAGTTCAAAAACATTGAAAAACCTACCTTCTTGAACAAGGTTGGAAAGGAAATATGGCCCAGGCTTCAGGAAAAAACATGGATTACAAAACCGTGTAGTCTAATGCATTTTATTATACTATCTTTTGCTGTGAGTTGGAATTGAATACATACTTATATTAACTTAAATATTATGAAAAATAAAATAGAGAAATTATTTAAAATGGTGTGCCGGCAGTGCTTGAGCAGTTTACAATTTTTTGTTTTTCTTATTTCATTATAAATCCATTTTTTAATAAATATTGAGCCCATAGCTTTGCCTGTGTGAAGTGTTTTCACTTCTCAAAATTATTTCAGAGCTATTTAATTTATCATATCTGTTAATTATCAAACATACAAACACAAACATTTTATTAATACTACAAGCATACCATAAGCATAGCTATAGCTCTGCTTGTGTTTGTAGTATAAATATAGAACAAAGATATTATTGGAGATTTTTATTTTCGTTGTATGCTAACAGGGGGTCTGGTATGCTTTAACACCCCCTTATATGTATACACTCATGATCTATAACAAATGTATAATTTTAGTAAAATTTTATTGTTCAGCTGCTTGTTTCAGTATCATGTAACTAGAATGATAATTATTAGCTTGATGATAAGAATGTATAAGTAGAATAGAATTATCCTTCCAATTTCAAAATCACAGCCATCATGATAACTGTGCCTTGAAGGCATTTCCTGTCAATATATTTCTAATTTAACATTCTTTGGTCAAGGTTCTATCGATTTTATTGTGGTTTAAAACTAATCTTTATTTTAAATATTATTTATCTGTTGCATACATCATCTATCTACCACTGTGTAATCTTTTTAAGCCAAAGGTGCAGGTGTTGCATGAAGTCTGCCTATGTACCATATGTATTTTAAGTAAATAAATTTATTAATTTAGTAATAATGTACTTGAAAACGAATTCATATATTTTTACATTCCAGGACCTCAAGAAGTTCAAATACTATTACTGGTTTGGGTTCCCCGCACCCATGCAGCCCACAATATACTTAGAAGATAAAAGTTTAAATATTGCAGCGATTTTCAGCCCTAAAGAAATTGCTGACCTTGCACGGAGCTATATATCTCTAGATAAGGAACAAAAATGCTTCTTTGCTGTCACTAAAGAAAATGACACTATAAGTGTTAAAACATTATCAAGCATATTAGATGTGAAAGGAGGTCCACAAAAGGGTGTGGACCTATCTAGTTTGTATTTTGTCTTTAATGATCCGAGTAATGGAGATTTTCCTGGATGGCCATTAAGAATGTACTTGGTAGTACTTACAGACCACTGTCCAAGTTTACTCAAAACTGATATAAAAGCGATTGGGCTTCGATGCGATGCTCTTGGAAATATTGGAAGTAGTCGATACTTTCTAGTGACACCCTCAATAGTAAATATGAATTTTATTCTGAAATTATTAACCTAACAGCTGCAGTAACAGACAATTACATTTCGTCCCTTAGCAAACAACAACGCTCAAGTCATTTTGACCAAGTTAACTGTAGGTACAGCTAAAAAACTGATTAATTTGTTGTAACCAATGTACTGGGGTGCCATGACAACTTTTTGAATTCTGGCCTAGGTTTGTATAATACTTTATCGTATGTCAGTTTGATCCACAAAGAGTTCTATCCAATTAAATTAATAAGAGGAAACCAGTCAATCCATGAAGAGCCAAATTTGACTTAAGCGGTGTTGTTTGCTAAGGGACGATTTGCCATTCAGAATCAATAATTTTCGTTTTGTATTAATAGGTATGTTTTTAAAATGTCATTTTACAGGAGGAGATAAAGACCGACCCGACTACTGGAAGTGATTTCTGGGTGGGTTGGGAAAGGAATGACAAAGGAGGCTTTGGACCAAGGATTGCCAATATGTCAGCATCTTTAGATCCTGTGATGTAAGTTTTAAATGCTAAGGATCAGAAAGAGATGATCATACAGGTATAAGTGACAATGATATCATCATCTAAAGTACTATGCTGCCGTCATAAGAAAAAAGGACGTAATTACACAAAACGAAGTAACCGATTTCCGACTTTAAAAAAGTAACTTAAGGTCGAAAATCGGTTTTTTCGTTTTGTGTCGATACGACTTTTTTCTTATGAGGTCAGTATGGGCTAAATACCTACAAAAAAATTGGTGGCCCCCATTAGGTAAGTAATCGTAGTTTTTGTGCCATGCTCATGTGGAGTATAAAAAAAATGTGGGCCAGCCATCCAGGAGACAAATCCATCAATATAACTCACGTAACTTTTAAAATAAAAAAATGAATATTTTCAAATCACTATCATCACTACTTACTCGTAGTATAAAACAAAGTCGCTATCGCTGTCTGTCCGTCCCTATGTATGCTTAAATCTTTAAAACAACGCACCGGATTTTGAAGCGGTTTTTCTTAAATAGATAGTGTGATTCAAGAGGAAGGTTTATATGTATAATACATGCATAATATTGTAGAGAACACAAACACTGATAAATTTAGAGGTTTCTAATGTGATGTCGTAAATAAACATATTTTTTTGCGCTTACTTTGCAAACGCTGGCTGAACCCCACGAGATAAATCAAAATTATGTAGTAAAGTATTGTACACCTTAAAAAGGTCAACAAAGAAGTCCGCGATGGTATATGTCAATCTTTTAAGGATAACCCACAATAACCATTTTTATCCTTTACATTTTACGGGAAAACATGGCTTATTTACGAAGTGATTTTAAGCAATACAGCATTAATCCTTATCCAATTAAGTACCTTAAATACATTGTCCATTTAATATAGATCAATATGGCCCTTTACAGCATTTAATTTAAATGAGAATTTCCGAAGATATTACAGATTTAAAATGCAGAGACATAGCGGTGCGGCGGTACCGGCCCGACCGGCGCGGCGGCGCGTTGTATTGTCTAATGACAAAAAAGCTGTAAACGTTGTTTATAAGGATATATTTTAGTATCAGCATTGCACATTTGCACCCGTGCGAAGCCGGGGCGCTAGTAATTAATATACTGCAAAAGCACTAAAACTTGATGAGTTATATTTTTGCCAGGTACTGTAATAACTATGTCTAAGAATACATCCAGTTGGGCCAAGTAGTGTCCTTTCAGGCAAGGCTAGAAATAGAAGTTGCAAAACACTCGGAAAACGGCTGGAAGAGCTACTAGTCCATAAAAGAGCCTTTCAAGGGTGATCTACCCATCCCCAACGCAAGCTTATAGACATTGTGTATTGTCCCCATTTTACATTTTTTTTTTTTGTAAAACTTTGGGCTTTGTCACATCTAGTAGGTAGCTCAAGGCTTTTCATCGGGCGATGGAGCGCAGCATACTTAATGTTAAACTATCGGAACGCAAACTGCCGACGGCGACGTTTATCTAAAAAGCTGCAAGGTTGAAGAAGGACTGGGCAGGCCCCGTCTGCCAGATGCCGTTAAAGCTCCGGGACCGTAAATCATAACACCGGAGCCCTGAGTCATGACAAAGCTAGTCGGGTTAGACCAAGGAGAAGATGGCGAGACGCCTTGGGTGATTTCCCAGTAAATTGAAAAGAGAAATGGAATGAATGGGGAGAGCTTTGCTTGTGGGACATTTCAGGCTCATAAAAAAAAACAGAAATAATGTCGAACTTTGCTAGACAGTCACTTGTTTGATCTTTTCCCTCAATATTCCAGATTGGCAGATACAGCATCAAATCTGAATATAAAGCTAATGAAATGGCGTCTGGTGCCGGACATAAACGTGGATGTGATGAAGAATACTAAATGTTTGCTGCTGGGTGCTGGCACCCTCGGCTGCCATGTCGCTCGGGATTTATTGGTAAGAGAAAAAAATTGATGGCGCATTTATTGAAGTGATTTTATTGTGTTATAATATTAACATCAAGCTTCATAAAACAATATTATCGCTTCCCCAATACATTGGTCCATCTTGTCCTCTCGAATTCACTTTGTGCAGCTAACGGGAGGAGTTCTGTGTTACTCGTCTTGAATAGATTGCGGTGTAGTAATGAAACATTCCTGCTGCCCATAATTTTTATAACTTAGAGATGGGGCTGTTTGCAACACCTGCCTGTTTTTGATAATTAAAGTGTAACTTGTAGCGGCATCAATGCCACCATAAATAACAACGTAGCATAATCTACATCGCAACAAGAAGAACTGCGACTGCGCCATCTATCCCGCCAGCTGCGAACTAACTTAACGAAATCCCGAATCGCGGTATCTAAGTTTTCCGTGCGATTGGAACATATACAACAGCCTGAATAACAACTATCAGGCGGTTGTTCACCAGACACAACAACCTTCTGGTCGGAGGGTCCTCCCTTTTCTATGGAGGCTTGCGGGACTACTCTTTATACCTCATACCTCCATACTGGTGATCCCGGATCCCGACGTGATTTGAACACGCAACATTCTGATTCTATTATTTTATTAAACCTCGAATTTTGATTGGTTGAATAAATTATAAAATAAATTAATCATATTCTATTATATTTCTTTCCAGGCATGGGGATTCCGTCATATAACATTTATAGACAACGGAAAAGTTTCGTACTCTAACCCGACACGACAAGTTCTGTTTAATTTTAAAGATTGTCTCAATGGGGGTCGAAACAAAGCCGAGGCAGCGGCAGATAGCCTGCTAAATATTCTGCCAACTACTGTAAGTCAATGAGTGTTAATGTTTTTGCTTAATTTGTATGCCAGTGAATGGCAAAACATATCAGATCCTAATCCTGTATTTAATCAGACCGTAAATGTACAGACACTAGCACATCAAGCTACAACAATCTGTCAAATTTCTTTAATAGATTTTTAACTTTGTCGCCAAAGCATTAGGTTCAAGTTTGATTGGGAAAATTTGACAGTTTCGGGTAGCTTTTTGTTGCTTGAATATTATTATTCTTAGACCGGTTATTTCGCTTGTCCATGGTATCTTTTTTAAAGTCTGTGAAAACTGCGGTTTTTTTTTGGGGCCCTTGAACCAATTCCAGTTCCAACAAATACCTGAATTAATTCTTTATTCCCTAACTCATACTATTGGTTGGATACCTATGAAGTGGCCGTTCTTTTTTTTCGAGCCACTTTAATTAAACTACTATTTCGGTTGGACTTAGAATTTTAAATGGAAGTAACCTTGTTGCCATGTCTTTCTTTTTTCGAAGTCAGCTATTAATTTTTGTTTCTTTGTGTTTGTTTTTTTGTATGAAGTCTTGGAATAATCGTTTTATTTTTAAACATGAGATTCAACGCGGAAACTGTGCTTCAAACGGCACGCAACACTTACCTACTCTTAGTCTTATCTCAGCTGTATAAGTTTTTCTATAGGCATTGCTTTGTTTCTAGGTAAGCAAAGGCATAGCAGCCCACATTCCAATGCCAGGCCATCCAATCGGAGCATCATTGAAGGAAGAAACCATAGCCAACGTCACAGTTATCATGGAAGCCATAGCTGAACACGATGTCATATTCCTTCTGTTGGATACTCGAGAAGCTCGCTGGCTTCCTACACTCTTAGCGGCTCATTATGGAAAGGTATTATTTGATAAGAACCAATTAACCCATATACAGTCTATTTAAACCCTTGTCTTCAATTAAAAGACGTTAGTAACACTTCACTTACACGAAAGTAATCTTTGTGGTACTATTGAAAAACAACCATATTGGAGGGGTTTAGAGTTTATTTTCCAAAAACATATTTTTTTAACTTGTTTGTAAAATTAATTGCTGTAGAGTAGAGCTTTCATCAGAATAGGTACTAGCCGAAAGGCACTGAGTGCCTGGGCATGACCTAATGCATTGCCAAAACGAATGGTTTTGCAGGTTGACCGCATTTAAATAAACCCATACTAAGAAAGACCATATTTTTAACCATTTTTCGCTCTTTAGTTTTTTCCTAATAAAATTACCTACCATAATATTTTACTCTCCCCAGATAGTGATAAACGCGGCGTTAGGTTTCGACAGCTACCTAGTGATGCGCCACGGTGTTGGCGGCTCATACCCAGAAGAAACGTCTGTGAGCTCGGCCTGGATCGCTGGAGGAAACCTCGGGTGTTACTTCTGTAATGACGTCACTGCTCCTGGGAATGTGAGTGTACTTCATATTATAACAGTTTAACAGTCAAGCTAATCTTACTTCTTACTACTATTGATGGATGAATGTTTCTTACTTACGGCCGCTTTCTATAACATATCTCAATCCCAATCTTGATCCCGATCCTTGTCTGTAACCAATCAACGGCCGAGTTTGTGTCCTTCACCACACAATCCTCACCTTTATCTCTAATCTGTGCTGTTTTTGTTTCTCTTTCAGTCTATGAAAGACCGCACTTTAGATCAACAATGTACGGTGACGCGCCCAGGTGTGGCAGCGATTGCAGGCGCGTTGGCAGTTGAGGTTCTCGTTGGGTTATTGCAGCATCCGCTACGGTAAGTTTAGAACTGGTTGATACCTAATGGTGCTCCATCCAAACTCTTAACATTTATATTAGAAGACTTGCCTCCAGATAAAGTACCCTGTATAGTTCTTACTTGGACTCTGTTAAACAGACCTGTAATAAAACTCGTTATTATAGTGTCTCTGGTTGTACACTGTATGGAAAAACGGAACCCTAATAGGATCACTCGGTTGTCTGTCTGTCTGTCCGTCCGTCTGTCACAGCCGATTTTCTGCAAATCTATTTGACCGATTTAGTTTAAAGGTACACAAGCAAATGTGACCCAGACACGGACGCGTTACGAAAGGTGGGTTTAGAACATTTTAAAAAAAGTTTTTACAACTGTAAGTATCATGTGAAATCAACGTGCTCATCGTCAGAAAATAGATATAAATCGACCATTTCCCGGTCAATTTACATCTATTTTCTTTAATAACTTCAGAATGGAATATCTTAAAATTATAAAAAAATACTTATGAGACCATTATCTCCTAAACTACAAACTTACCTTACTTACTAAAAAATTACCGATAGATTACAGGAAAACCAATAAAAAGTATGTGATTTCAAAGTAACATGTTAAAAAATATATGTTCGGAACCCTTTGCACGCCAGTTCCACTCGCACTTGACCGGTTTTTACCTTCTTATAACTATCATTTATTATACTTGATGGAAATATCTGGAAAAAAAATCGTGTTGCACTTGCATCTACCCCAAGTAGCATGAGATAAGAGCAGGAAGATGATGAATACTATCATTATACTTTATTTTCCAGGGAGAACGCCCCAGCCATATACAATCTACACACCGACACAGAAGACATACCTCCAGAGTTACAAGGCGCGCTGGGTCCCGTACCGCACTCTATAAGAGGCTTTCTGCACTCCTACCAAACCGTGGTCCCGACTTGCGCCAAATTCAAGCAGTGCATCGCCTGCTCTGAAGTTGTAATCAATCAATTTAGAGAGGACGGTATTGATTTCTTGTTCAACGTGTTCAATAGTGGAAACTATTTGGAGAAGGTGACAGGTCTTCATGAGTTGCATTTGGCAGCGGAGATGACAGATGTAAGTGAAATTATTTCATTGACACTTGAAATATTATTACATTTGGTGGATCAAAATTATGGCAAGTTCATAATTTTGAGATCAGTGCCAGCCTTAGTATTTGGCCAACTGCATGCAAACATTGAAACAACATGCAATAATTACGCTGTTAAGCCAACGACGTTTTTTTATTGACTGATACACACTTAACTCTATTTCAAAAACTACTGAAACGATTTTCCCTACGTTAGTCAATTTTTGCAATTCGACTTCTAGATTTCGAGATATGCGCGGACAAACATACTTATATACAGTTATGAAATTTGGCACATATGTTTAGAAGCTAGTATATTCTAACATATACAAAAACTGCAATGCTGGCATTATTACATAGGTACATACGGGTCGAATCGATAACCCCCTTTTTTTTAAGTTGGCTAAAAAAGTATCACAAAATGGGGTTTCACTAACGCCCTTTACACTAAATGTGAGTGCAGTGCCTTATGCCCTTACACCTGCACCATGTAGGATCTGATGAATGCCATCAATGCCGTTATAAGCGTGGCCACCTACTGGGCACAAAATACTGTAGCCTTCTTGGCTGCAATCTCTGGCAGGCAAGTTAATCACACCTACTTTGGAAGCGTCCGGTAGAAGAATATGATATTATTTAAATTAGGAAATATTGTTAGAACGGTTTGTTTTATATATTGACAGATGTAATATGAGGCTTCGACCCGTAGAGCTCCAATATAAGTCCCATTAAAGTTCAATCTGAGTTTTATTGATTAATATTTAGTATGTAGCCCCCAGGCCATAGCCCTGTGGTCTACAATATTTAAGGGTCACCATCAACTCAAAAAGAAGATTTATATAATTTAAGGTGTTGTTTGAAGACTGTGTTTTTCATTAGGAAAAGATCATAAACTTTGTGTCCATATATGGCTTGGTATGCAGTAAGGGGCCAGCAAAAAATATGAAAATTAGGAGTGTGATTTAATGTTTTCTTTTTTTTTTACAGATACTGACGTTTTCAGATGAAGATTAAAATAATACAATAATATATGTAATTCCAAGATCTTTGTGTACTTTAAAGTAATGCTTTATTGCCATACATATTAATCTCCTGCATTTACGTGTTATAAGTATTAAAGCTCATTTAATCAATATTAGTAGTTCATAAATTACTTGTCTTAAAACTTATTATATTGAGCCTAATACAAGCACAAAGAGCAGCTTATATGTTGTGATATTTATCTGTAGATCAAAAAGTATCGAAAAATAAATAAAAATCATTTAAAACATCTAGGACTATTTTTATTTCTACAAAATATTACATTACATCTTTGTCAATGTCAGTCTGATGGCTGGCAGTGACTTGGGAGTTGGTAAATGGATTTCTTTCACTGGTTTAGGAGGCTTGATCTTCCTTCCGTGTCGGCCAGTCTTTCTTTGCCAGAGACCGGAGCGAGGTCTGTTCCCGAGCCATCTGTTGCGCTGTGGGGAACCTATTGGTGTTTCCCCATGGGCTATGTTTGAGAGGCGACCTGAAAAATATTTTTTGTTGAATTACTGTGCTACATTTCTTTTCTTAGGGCTGATTTTTTAAATATTGAGTAACATTGTTCTGAGGAATAAAAATGCCATTTCGTCAGATTAGTAGAAAATAGTGAAATTATTCTTCTGATAAAAAAAGTCACAAGATTGATAAATCTGCCTTTTGCAAACTATTGCTAAAAGGTAAAAAAGTAATTATTATAGTAACTGTATCTATGGTTTATTACTGTAAATATAATATAATTGACGTAATTTACATAGTTAGGTATTCAAATAACCTCTTCAGTTTTTATACAAGATGATATTATGAAAAAAAAAAGACTTCTATTTATTTTATCTTACCTACAACTGCCATACAGTGCTGATTGAAACTGAACAACCTCTTAGAAGGCATTTGGACAATGATACGATCATCTTGCCTCCTAATGATGGTTCCAAATGTACCTGCAGCATGGATGTAAAGACCGCCTTGACCTGTAAATATGGACAAAATTATATAAGTCTGTCTAGAGAAAGCAACAGATTATAAGCCCTAGCTGGAGGCTTTAATTTTTATATTAAGGTCGCCACAGACAAGTCCCGTTAAGAGCATTTACGACCTACGCCATTTCATACAAACTTCCAAGTCCTTATTTTTCAAAATGCAATGCTAAATGCCGATTTTAACCTTTTAACCGCCAAATATTTTCGTGCCCATTTCGCCAGAGTCGTATATTTACGACAAAATACAACAGCTCGTTTTACATGTATTTTTTAGTGCACAACCCCTTTTTGATGTTGGTATTAATTTTTCGATTCACTCAAATTCACTGTGCCGGGCGCTGGGGGCACGACGGTACATGAAACTTGGTACGCTAGATATCCGGGTCAAATTAGTTAGTAGAGAACTTTTTCGAAAAAGAGTACCTAGATAGACAGAGAGAGTGATTTTAAGTTTTCTATAGAAAGTGAAAAACCACTATCTTTTCCCCTGAACTCTTACATCCTAGTTTGAGGCCACTCATAAAAATAAGCAACTAACTGTTGCTTTTTTTGCAGAGGAATTCTATTGCCTAGCCTTTTCACAACTATGTTAACGTCGGCTTCGTCTTGAATACCAGTATCCTCCACAACCCAATTAGTTACTGGGTTGTGGAGGTCAGACTGGAGTATCAATACCCCTTGGCAAGACTGGAGTTAGAGGCCCTGGCTTATGACTACCTCTCTTTTAGCACATCAGAGGGACAGTAAATAATTCTTTACTTGATTCAGTTTTATAGCATTTATCAATTTTTGTACTTGCTAGCTTAACTGGTCAAGCTCCCTACATGTCAAATTTCAAAATCATTTGATATACCTTGCGTTATAGAGTTTTAAAACGCGTAAATCGGGCGACGCACCGGCGTGTGGGCGGAGCTTGAGCGGTGTGCTTTGCTTACCTGGATCTTTTTCAATACAATGTACAATAGTTCCACTTGGGAGTGCTCCTAATACATATGCATCTCCTTCATTTGCTCTCACTGAAAAAAAGGATTTGTTTTTTTAACATTTTTGTAATGAGTTCACATACTATAACAGTCTTTAATTAATTCATATTAAAAAGAGAGGATGGATGGATAATTAATTTTTACTCTCACAGGCAACTACTACTGAAGGGATGTTGATGACAATTTATTTATAGAGGGATATTATCTACTAATTCCATGCATTTAGGAGATAATTTAAAAATAAGATTGAGTAAATTGTATATGTAGCAGGAAAATTTAAAGTCCATCGTCTTTATTGGTCTCACCAGGTATCCTTGGCAATACGCGAGAAGACTTAATGATATCTCCTGCCTTCATATTCTCTGTGGCCAGAATATATTTGAGTCTGTCTCCAACAGCAACTAAAGCTATATGTGCTGTTCTGCAACCATCTTCCAATACCTGAAATTATAGTAAACTAGCACTTCGCCCGCGACTTCGTCCGCGCGTAGGTACTCCACAAACTTCAACGCCCCCTATACCCCCTTATAAAGTTTAGTTTTGGAAAATTAAGCACAACGATTTTCATTAATTACATTTATTACTTAGCCATTTCTACTTATTCTATGGTCTCAGGTTCAGCGCAACTGTTCACCCGGTTTACCCCGTCAGGAGTTGATTATGCAAAAATTGTTAGGTCTGTTTCAATAATCTCATAGTTTGTTCATATCATTCCGACGTAAATTAAAGCAAGCAATAATGTCCTCCCCTAAAAACTTAATCACCCCTGCTTCACCCCTTATTATGTATATAGTTTATTTGCGAAACATCCAAACATTTGTGATTCTTATTGTTTTATCGAAATCATTTTCAACTTCATCGGACCAAGTATTGATACGATTCTCCCCAGTTCGCTCAAGCCGCGACATTTTTCTTACTCCGAGCATGTTTATTACCGTCGTAACTTTTGAACGAAAGGTCCGATTTGAATAATTTAAAGTGTGATTTACACGGACATAATCACCCTTAATTATCAAACCATTTAAATGGATAAGGATTAATATCATGATACCGAAATCACCATTCTTTCATATCACCAAGGATTTGCTTGAATAATTTGAACAAAATGCGGTCATGGTGACTTAACCATAATAGTTAGACATATAGTATCGCGGACTTTTTTGTAGACATTGATGATTTCTATAAAACTGTAGTACATAACTTTGCTCTATTGTCAATAGATTCCGCAGCGTACGCGATATAAGGATTTTTTTTCACACCTTGGGTTACATTATCGAAGTTTTCATACGGATCCCTAACTTTTTGAAAATATTCTATAGCCTATGTCCATCATCGATAATGTACGATTCCACTGGTGAAAGAATTTTTCAAATCGGTCCAGTAGTTTCGGAGCCTATTCATTTCAAACAAACAAACAAACAAACAAATCTTTCCTCTTTATAATATTAGTAGTAAATAAATAATGTTTAATTTCATGTAACAGTGAATTAGACATTTAATTGTTGTAGAAACTAGACTCAAGGAAACGAGGATCTCTGTCTACTCTAAAGAGCCTACATTTTAAATTATATAGTTAAAAGAAAGCTTATTAGTCCATTGTGACATGTGAGGGGGCAGGAGCGCTTACTCCTGCTCCCTGACAAATGTCCAAAAGTCTAGTAAGCTTTCTTTTTTCCCAAGCTGGTGTGGGCCTGCTAGAATGATCTCCAACAATTTAAATGTGATTGTAAACATAAGCTCATTATTATTATAACACAATCATACATCTGATACAAATTACAATATGATTGATTTGCAAACAAATATTCTTTACCGACCTGTATAACTTTCTCTTCTTGTGGTGGCCCCTCAGTAGGACCATTTCTGACCCAATCTATCCAGTGGTACTTGTGTTTGATACCACCACCAATGCCCTTAGCTATAACTCTACCTGTAAAATGCAATATAAATATATGTTAAGCCATTATTGTGACATGCTTTATAATTTGGATAAGTAAAATGACTGTTGTCATATTGTATGAAATTAAATATAGTATCTGCATAGAGGTTTAGTTTAAAAGGGCTAAAATTAAACACGATCATAATATTACTGTGTAGCTGCCCAAACCTAAGGATACCCACTGACCCAAATTACTTGGTACTCACCGGATACTGGATCTCTCCCAGCAAGGTTTGTAACTTCCAAAGGCTTAACAGTATATTCATCGGGAAAATGCACAATTCGTCTGTAACTCTTGCCTAATCCAGGTTTGGGCTTGTCTATGTTGGGTTTACTGGCAAAATTAACAGCAGCTACATGAACAGACCTCCTTGCGGTCAAATTAGGAGTGAGAACTAAATTAGAAAATAATCTATTCAACGCCATTTCATTTAGTTTTTATTCAATTATTACTAAAACCTGTGAGGCACATAACCTCAACAAAGAATTGCAATCACAAGCCAAATAAGCCAATGTCTGGTGGAAGGAAATGTCAATGTCAAATTGTTTTCAAAGAAAATGTCAAATCGGGGTTATCAGAGTTCCTTGGGTTGGTTGTTGGGTTTCTATCAAAAGTTCCTTGGTTTATATATAGTACTAGCCACTACTAGCTGTCTCCCGCGGCTTCGCTCCCGTCAACTGGCTACCTACCTACCTACCCTACACCTACCCTTCACATACATGCATACAAATAATTCTAATTTATTGAGGTATTTCTTTCCGACTTGCTAGACAAAAGTTGTGATAGCTCGGTTAATTTAAAAATAGTTTATAGCCTATAGCACTCAGGAATAATGTAGCTTTCTACCAGTGAAAAAATTTTTAGAATTGGATCATTAGTTCCAGAGAATACCCCCTACATACAAACTTACAAATTTTATCTCTTTATAATATTAGTATAGATTATTTGAGCATTAGGTGTAAGAGTTATTAGTATGGGAGCGTGGAAGGTTTTTTTTAGATATTCTTTGTGTGTTATTTTTGTCCAGTTTATCTGTTTTTTACTCTTCCAACCATGTAGACACAATAGACGCTCCGAGATGATGTTTGACAAATTCATTCGTTTAGATTTAGACATTCAGTCAACCTATTTGGTCTGTGCATTCAGTCAGTAGTTAGATCAAAGAGTATAGTAAGTTAGATAGTCAGATGAGGACAGACAAGCTTCTTGCTTCTTGTTCATTATAATTTTCATCGGAATTTTATGAATGGGTTTGGAGTTATAATAACATATTACCTATTTGATGAAGGCAATATGAGACTGCAAGTGTATACAACAGTAAAACAGTTGTTGATGCTAAATACAACCTGCAACGCATTAGTTAATTTTTTATTTCCGAACTAATATGTCACTGTCAAAATCAATACTAATATTGTCGCACAACTTTTAACTCATGTTGTGCAATTTATCTTGTAATTTTCGCAATAACTCGTTCAATTTTCTTACTCAAAATTATTAGTACATTATAGTGGCACTATTCTACGACAGCACTTAAAAAGGTTGTGTTAAAAATTTCAAAATGCGGCTCGTGGATTCATCAAAACTTTTAGAACTTCAAAACAAACCTACAAATATTCGAAATATTTGTATCGTGGCGCACGTGGATCATGGAAAAACTACTTTGGCAGACTCTCTGATATCTAGCAATGGGATAATATCGCAAAGGATGTCGGGGAAGCTGCGGTATATGGACAGCAGGCCAGATGAGCAGGAGAGGGGTATAACCATGAAGAGCAGCAGCATATCGTTGTACCATTGTGTTGAGCAGCAGGAGTACTTGGTAAACCTGATAGACTCTCCGGGACACATTGATTTCTCCAGTGAAGTGTCCACTGCGGTCAGACTTTGTGATGGAGCTATTGTTCTGGTGAGTACAACTTATTTACTAATTTGTTTTGAATAAGGCGGCCTGTATATTATATCTTTATTTAACTGTATTCAAGTAAATAAAACAGCTGAAACAAAAAACTGTGCTTCAATCAAAGTTATATTTAGAAACAATTATTTTATTTTAAAACCTGGTCCTAAACCTTTATCTTATCACTTCACCTAATATCTTGGTATTCCTTATTAATATAAAATAAATGCTGTTATTGGTAATTCAGTCCAATTTCTCCTCCAAATTCCTCTATATGACTGATAATAAGTTTCACAACATTTCACACTATTTAGTTTTGTTTATAATATTTCCCAATTTTTATGATAAGTTCTATAAAAATTTCTTCAGTATACCTTGTTAAAACCTATACAGAATGTGAAAACACATTACAACCACAATTTCTTTTCACTCACACTTTTTTAAATTAGTTTTCATAGTAATTTTTTCGTTATAGTGTACCCTTAATTGATAACCAAACTCTCTGTTTCAGGTTGATGTTGTGGAAGGAGTATGTCCGCAGACCAGACTGGTACTAAGACAAGCATACTCAGAGAACATCCGTGCAGTGTTAGTACTCAATAAGATCGACCGCCTGATATTAGAGATGCAGCTGACACCACTGGATGCTTACGTACATTTGATGCAGCTGTTAGAGCAAGTTAATGCAGTAATGGCTGAGCTGTTTACCACTGAAGTGTTTGAAAATGAGGAATCTACTATGGGGAAACAGGTACTACACTGAATATTATTATTATTACAAAATCAAATCTGCTATAGTCTCATTACATATGAAACCTTGTTTTTTTTTGCCCTATGCGTTCCAAGGCCACCATAATATTGAAAAAGAATCTGTGAAGAACAGTACTTGCTGTGTATTATTCAGCTCATTTTTTAAAGTTTTCTCTGTCTCTCTGTGAAATGAAAGAGGCCTCGTATTGTTGATGTCGCCGACATCTACTTTGCTGCAACTGCCCAGTTATTGCCATTTTAATAAAACTATGACTGCTTTTGAATGAGAAAAAGTCATCAACAAAATATGGTTAAGGGCTTATCAATTTTTTTAAGGTCATATTAATATGAACACTTGCTACTTTCTTTCATACATTAAGTCTACAATTTTACTTTTTTCCAGGAACAAAAAGAACAGCTCAATAAAGAAGACAACAACTTCTATGATTGGACCTCTGCCATGGATGATGCAGATGACTCCAACCTTTATTTTGCACCTGAACATGGCAATGTTGTGTTTGCCAGTGCAGCTGACGGATGGGGCTTCACTATTCATACATTTGCTAAATTGTTCTCTGATAAACTTGGTAAGTATCTATGTTAGGAAAAAAAAACAATTTTATATTCAACAAACCAAGTGAAGTGGCGTTATATAGCGATCATCGCGCGATAACGCGATCGTCGCGTTCGGTAATACCGGAAAGCGCGACGACGCGATCAGAACGTGACGATTCATGAGTAATCGAGTAATGATTGCTTTGTACTTTTTGATGCCAGAGATTTTCCATCAACTTTTAATCAGTTTAATAAAATGACAAATCAATGTTCCATTACGACCTACATACAACCATCAGTGGATGATTTCGGCTGAAATGATAATAATGATTATGGCTTAAAAAACAACAATAACATCATATTTAGAAATCTATTCATTCAAATTCATATCCATTTCAGGTGTTAAAGAAGAAATCTTAAGAAAAGTACTTTGGGGAGACTTCTACCTAAACACGAAAACAAAACGCTTTATGAAAGGAGCACAAGAAAAGGCAAAGAAACCTCTTTTCGTCCAAGTCATTCTAGACAATCTATGGAATGTTTATGAAACAGTAGCCATGAGAAATGAAAAGGAAAAAGTCCCAGTTATCTGTGAGAAGCTTGGAATAAAGCTTACAACTAGGGATTTAAGGCACACAGACTCTAGAGTACAACTCCAATCCCTCATGGTGCAGTGGCTACCTTTGTCAAGTACAGTCCTCAACATGGTCTGTGAAAAACTACCATCACCAAAAGAGATCCTACCAGAAAAGGTAGAAAAATTAATGTGCTCAAGAATACGCGACTTCGATTCTTTCTTTCCTGAGACACAAAAACTGAAGGAAGACTTTTTAGCCTGTGATAGTAGTGAAGATAGACCAATAATTATTTTTATATCGAAAATGTATAATGTTGATAAGAGTATTTTACCTGAGAACAAGCCTAAAGTTTTGACGTCTGAAGAAATGGCTTTGAGGAGGGAAAGAGCGAGACAGTTGCGAGAAAAGAAAGAGAACAATATAAAAGTAGAAGTTCCTGTAGAAGAAGATACAGAAGTAGAAAAGGCAGCTGAAGAAGATGACCAGCCAGTATTTATAGCTTTTGCTAGAATATTTAGTGGGAAAGTAAAGAAAGGGGATAAAGTTTACGTTTTAGGCCCCAAACATGACCCGTCCAAAATACTTAGTAAAGATTACCAGATAGATGTTAACAAGAGGCTGAAGGACTTGCAAAGTGACGAGCATATTACTTGTACTGAGTAAGTTTCACAATTCTCTTTTTTTTTTTTGAGTGAAGCTGCAGGAGTAAAATTTCCTTTTAAAAACTGACAAACATTTAGTCATATTCATAAAAAAAAAATCAGTTAAATCTGATTAGCAGATTCTTTATTCAAGTGTTCTATAGAGAATTAAGAATTTGGTTTAAAAAAATATATGAATTTAGTTGAGTATGTCTCATCCTTATTTCAGGATCAAATCCTTGTATATTCTAATGGGAAGAGAGTTAGAATTAATTGACGAAGCAATAGCAGGAAATATTATAGGTAAGTCAATTATGAAGTTCAAATTTTGATTCCTTTATTGTATCACAAATTGTTTCAGATCGCCATTATCATGATCGCTCATGAGTTTCGTGCTATAAAACTAAAGTAGAACAAATTGCATCACATTCGTTATTCAGAATTGGATTTCGCGTTTCGAATTACGTGATTGCTGCCTACTTCGAATACTAATTTATTTCAAATGCGTGTCACCAAGGCAGAAGAAACAAACCCAATTAATATTCATTTTTAGGGTTCTGTACCCAAAGGGTAAAAACGGGACCCTATTAATAAGACTCCGCTGTCCGTCTGTCTGTCACCAGGCTGTATCTCATGAAGCGTGATAGCTAGACAGTTGAAATTTTCACAGATGATGTATTTCTGTTGCCGCTATAACAACAAACACTAAAAACAGAATAAAATAAATATTTCAGGGGTTTTTTTTATAGGTAATGGTTATGGAACGCTGCGTGCGCGAGTCCGACTCGCACTTGGCTGGTTTTATTATTATTTTGCTTCTTAGCCAGCTCACCATCATTTCTTAAATAATGTTGAATCGTTGAGGACATACCTGCAGACAACTGTCCCAACTATAGCGTGACAATAGATAGTCATCCTGTTGAAAGTGTCGTGGCTTGTATAATTTAATCAATAACATACAATGTGTAACAGAATCAAAGCAATACCTGAAAAGGGGTCAATGTACAACTTTTCGTATGAGACCTAGACAAAAAACTTATCTGTAGCGTTAACGTCAGTCGCTGACGACAAAATGTATGGAAATGACATAAGGTGTGGAAAGGAAACGTCATCACCTAATGTCATTCCCATACATTTTGTCGTGAGCGACTGACGGAAAAGTTTTTTGTCTAGGCCTGCAGTACATTTTGTCGAGATATGCGCACATAAATGTATGGGACACTCGTTTTTCTTTTGTAACCGACTTTTTTAAGATTAAGATGTATTTACGTGTTTTAATATGGTTGCAGGTATCGGTGGCCTAGAAGAACATGTACTCAGAACAGCAACATTATCCAGTACCATAGCATGTCCTGCTTTCAGTGAGATGCAATACTCAGTGGTACCAATATTAAGGGTAGCTATAGAACCTACCTACCCGTCACAACTAGCACAATTAGTCAAAGGTAATATAATCCTTCTCCTTGGCTGTTTAAAATTTGACTTTATTTTTATAAAAATAAGTTCTAATTCACTTTGATATAACAACTGTAATTTTACAGGTTTGAAACTGCTCAACCAAGCAGATTCGTGCGTCCAAGTGTTACTGCAAGAAACGGGTGAACACGTTTTAGTTACAGCCGGTAAAATACATTTGGAAAGATGTTTAGAAGATTTGAAGTAAGTAGTAGTAGTTAGTATAATTAGTATCCTTTGAAATTTAGTTTTATATATAAAACAATTTCTTGTGTTAAAATAAAACAAATTCTTCATATGATAACAACAATTTATTTTTATATTTTTCTTCTAGAAACCACTACGCAAAAATAGAAATCTCAGTCTCCGAACCAATAGTTCCATTCAGAGAAACGATAGTAGACCCGCCAAAAGTAGACATGGCGAACGAAGAAATCGACTCACAAAACGTTGTGGACAAGACTGTAGACAAAGACATAGATCCAGTTATAATAGTTTACTCAAACAACAAACAAAGTAGAATAAAGATCAGAGCAAAACCAATACCGAACGAAATAACGGCATTGCTAGACAGATCAACTGATTTACTTAAAGCAATTTCCCAACACATAAAAACATTACAAGGACTACACAAAAATGATAAGTTGGAAAGTAAACTAGAAGAATTACAAATAAACGGCACAAAAAACAAACTATCCGATCGCATGCTAAAACTTATCCAAGCTTTCAAAGACGAACTCCAAACTATTTGTGGCAAACTCAGTCCCGAATGGAAGGACGTTGTCAAACAAATATGGTCCGTAGGGCCCAGGAATTGTGGTCCGAATTTGCTGCTCAATCAAACTGAAGATTATAGAACAAAATACTTGCATCACGAACAAGAAATAAAAGAAGATCCGCGTTTTGAATACGAGAGCAGTTTCGTGAATGGGTTCCAGTTGGCTTCCTTAGCTGGGCCATTGTGTGATGAGCCAATGATGGGCGTCGCATTCTGTGTTGAAGAATGGTATTTAGATAAATCGGCTGGAGATGATATGTTACATTTCGGACCCCTGTCAGGTACCAACTTTTATCAACTAGTAACTTAAGATTTGTACTGCAATATTGTAGTAGTAGGGCAAGATTTAAATGTCTTCACTATCACCAGGTCAAATAATGTCAGCAGTGAAGGATGGCTGTCGGAAGGCATTCCAAGCACAACCTCAACGTTTGATGGCAGCGATGTACACCTGCGATATCGTCGTCGACCAGAAAGTATTAGGTAAGTCAACTAAGTATATAATCTTTTGGCATGCCAATATGAACTTTATTTCAGGGTGACAAAGTCTGTAATTCAAAAAACATATTTCGACTTTAATAAAGATGTGTGTCAAGGAGTAAAAAAGTATGAAAAATCCGTTAAATTTATTTTCCGTAATTACAAATATTGTAATTTTTACATCTAATATTTACAATTCACTATGTTAAGTATAAATATGGTTCTTAAATAAATATATTATCGTTAAACTAAACATATTTATATAACTATAAATGCACTGAAATGTTACACAAAAAAATCCATTGAGAACTTATCACATATCTTTTGTGTACAATAAAAAAAATGTTTTACCTTTTAATTATTATGAAATCACCGTCTATTGGTGGGGAAAAATAATTATTATTTTATTCTGAAATTCTAATAATCCAAAACTTAATAACTAATAGTCATGGTTATTTCTATTTCTGGCAAAATTGTTATACTAAATAATACCTTGAAATAAATTATGAGTTTTGAATAAAATAAATAATCTACTTTCGAAACAGAATAATTGTTCTATTAAGTTTTTTGTTAGGGTCAAACTGATTCAAGTCTTGAGCACTAGCCATGTGGTATTTCTAAAAGTAAGGATTAATATTTAATTTAAGTAGTGTTGTTAGGCACTTTATTTATCAGATTAATGAACAATCTTCATTTTGGCCGTTTTTTTTGCTGCCTGCACTTGTTCCATGTTTTATGTACTAAAGTAAGAAAATGCGTTTGATACGAAATGCCCCGGTCAGCTGGCACAATACTTAGTTTAACTTCTAACTGGACGGTATACAATACAATGCAAAACACCACATTTTCGTGTCATGATAACTAGGTTTTCAAAGCTTCTGAACTAAAGAACTTGAAAAATAATGGATTATAAATAATGTAATGGCTATCAACACTTTCACCCCATACATACAGGTTCACTATTATATTTCAATAAATAAAATTTATTGTTAATTATTCTAGTAAATGCAGTTGTACTGAGTATTTCATAGGCATCCAAAAATAAATTTCACCACACTAAACAATCACGTTTAGAATGGGAAAGTTAGTAAGCAGATAAACAAAAAATCGGATATAAGCGAAAAAGCGTTTCGAAATTAAATATGTTTCAAGTATAAGTTGAATTCAAAGAGGCGGAACCGATTAATATAAAGCCTCCATGAAGCCAACAAACTTTTTTCTATTCTAAATTTAAAAGAGGTTAGATTCTAGTTGATCCAATGTAATGACCTTGCTAGTTCGATAACTTTGTACCATGGGAAAGGGGGGTATTCTGATGTCGATCGCCTGGTCCTGGCGACTCGAGATCTCCGGTTGTAGTAAGGTTCTGTATAGCTGTGTGTGTGATATCTGTTGTATACGGGCTTGTTACCGGGATAAGCGTGAGACTGAGAATAGTCCACTTTGTAGGCGCTGGTAGTACTCTGGACGGTGAGACCGGTAAATCTGTTTTTGTTGTAGGCTGTAAAAAAATAAAAAGAGATAAGTGACATTCGCGAAAGTTTTTTTTTTTTCGATTATTATATTTTATTAATAAGATTTTCATTCAAAGACCCATCGTTTGTTTTTAATATATATGTATAATATACTGACCGGAATGGTAAGCGGTGGTAGGTCGTACACACATCATTCCGTACACCCTGATGCCAGGCACTGATGCGTACGTCGGCTGGTCGTGAGACATCGGCCCTTCTGTAAAGTAAAACAATGAACATCATTAATTAAGCAATTCATTAAATCTGACAATGGAACGCACGTAAAGAAAACAATCATTCTAATCCGAATTGGCTAGTAGCACTGTATATTTCTTGGCCATATCATAGAATTTATCGCTGAATGATGAGGCCGACCATTTCATGAAATGGTCGGCCGGTTTCATCATGATGTGGTCTGGCCAGATCAATGAGTAACTCAGCGTTTGACGATATCAACAGCTAAACACAGCTACTTCATGAAAAGGTCAAACATTAGTGATCAGATCGTAAAATATTTACATTATCCATCGTTAGAGGCCCTGATATCGTTCGGTTTTTGAGATGCATCATGGCGGCGGACAAATATTCCGATAAAAAGCTTATAATAATAATGCGTCAGCTAAAGAAAAAAAGCCATTAATTTCATGATGTGGCCGAGGTTAGTTCAGATTAGGTTTGAGGGAACTTGAGGCACCCCAACACGGATAGGTTAAGTTCGAATGGGATGGCGGGGAACAGGAGCCTCGCATAGCCGTCGCTTAAGTTAGATTTGAAGTTGTCATTTTATGATGTGTCCAAACGTCGATTGGTTTTGCCATGATTTCACATTGACGTGGCCATTTCATAAAATACTACCATTTTATGAAATTTTCGGCTTAATCATGAAATGGCCAATTCTATGATTATGGTCACGACATATACATACAAGCCCAGATTTAGATGCAGCTGTAAAGCCATAAAATTGTTTTTTTTTGGTTGCTTAGCCATGTTCCATTGGTCACTTTTGTACATATTTGGGTAACTGTGGACTCCTAACAAAACGGTAATGTACTGCATACAATGCAACACGAACTGTCAACAAACATGGAATGCAAGATACCTTATATCGTAGCCGCAACCATGTAGGTAACAGCATCTGATAATACGAATTCTTAACCAAATATAATGGACAATAGGAATTCAGTTGGATATGAACCTAAGACTGTCCCTTGTGGCACTCCATGCGGAAATGTAGCATCTGACTCAACAATGCTCAAAAATTCTTACGCAAATGTACTTAATAGCAGGAAATTCTATGCAGCCCACATTCGGGTTGCTAAGTATAAACTTACTTTGTATAATGCCAACTTGTGCCTAAGTCAGCCTTATCAATTGCCATTGAAAGATTGTTAAAATTGAATGAACTTGTTTTTCTTGTGAAATTCGGAATTATAACGTAAAAGTTAAATTCCATTAGCAGATTATAAAACGACCAATTTTTTTCGAAAAACAATCCAAAGTTGCAATGCCTATCTATCTATACTATAATATTATATAATAAAGCTGAAGAGTTTGTTTGAACGCGCTAATCTCTGGAACTACCACTCGGATTTGGAAAATTCTTTTCGTACGGGATTTTTTTTTACGGGAACGGGAAAAACCGGGATATGCGCTTACGAAGTCGCAGGCAAAAGCTGCTTAATAAAATAATATCGTAATTAAAAGATTTATACAACGGGTTTGTCACTATAAACATGACTTACCTAATATGTGATCTTCGGGACAACGGCAGATGACCAAGTAGTGTGACTTGCCAGTCCTGATGTTCTGCAGCGCCAATAAGGACCAGTCTCTAGGCGCTCGACATTCTCGCATCTCTGACACAGCCTCGCAAGTCTTCACCAGTGTCACAGCTTTGCTGGCAAACTGTGAAACACATTGTTCAAGTGTTAATATATTAAGAAATTATGTATTGGGTTTGGTGTTGACATGCTCTATAGATGTAGCATCTACAGGATTTGTGAAATAAATTTTAATACTTGAGACGTGGTTAGGAAGTCAAACTTCTGATTCCAATTACATTCTTTCATAATTTCAATTATAAAATCTAAAGCTAAAGTAATGTCAAGAATGTGTTGCGATAGTGATGACGATAACGATAGCTCGGAACTTGTGTGTAATAAGCAAAACTAGCGTGACCACAACACTTCAATTAATTGGATCATCGGTTTATATACCAAAATAGAATGCTTCGATTAGAACTAGCACGCGACGCTTTGTATCACTTAAATCTTAGCACACACCTGCGTGAATACGTTCAGTCTGTGAATAAGAAGTTGCATTTTTAGGTTCTGATTTGGTCGTTTACACGTGTATCTTTCTTTTGGGTGACCTCAAATCATCAATGACCAGGTTTCAGCACCGAATAACAATACGGTGAACTAATGTGTGCTACACATCTTTGTAAGAAGCATTTGACTTGGCGAAATCGATTTCTTTTGCAACAAACATGGCAATACTTTCGCAAAAAGTAACTATGGGTACGTAGAATGAATTCAGTGTGTCAAATTGTCAAATCCAATTATGTTGAGGCGTTACCTTTTTTTTCGAGTCGGTGGTGAGGCGCGTAGTATGCAGGTCGTCGGCGTTGAGACTGGCGGAGCAGGGGTCTCGGTAGCGAGCAGGGCACGCGCACAGTGGCTGCGTATAATTCAGACGCACGTACACCGCGTTGCATACCTGTAACGTTACCGCCATATGAAGCTAACTAACCAACATAGTGCATAGCAGACGGTCTTCGTGCCAGACATGTGGGACGAGATTCTTTACTATTGATCTTCATTCATCACATGTCTTACGTCTTACTTGGTATGTCATAATAACAAACATGGATGGACTGATCTTGGCTTGCTTAAACAACTATAACATAATTATACTCGTAATGAGTCCATCAAGCAAATTATCTGGAGGTACTTGATATAATGTTTTTCTGAGAAAAGATCTCTCTTCGCTACTTTTATTTTAATTGCTCTTAAGATTTATGAGTGAGTATCAAATATTTTATGTATTTAATTTTTATAACGGCAGTTTTCTCTGGCATTGCACTGTATTCAGAACAAAAGCACATTTGATCCGCATCTATCTGAGCGTAGATAATACGAGGAAGTTGAGAAACCTTACACTATTATCTTCGCTCAGGTCTTAACAAATCTCGAATTACTGAACTCGGCTAGCCCATCGATTAGTCATAGTGTTTGTAAGCATTTCATTTGTTTCAGTTCCGGTACTTTCTTTAGAACAAAAGCGTCAATTACCTGTTGAATAGCGCATTCAGGCAACAAATAGATGTGCTGATTGTGAGGATAGTAGTGATACTTTGTCGGCTTCGCCAACACTGAAGTCGATCCGGCAGGTAGGGGCACCGTCTGGAATCAAAGAATAAAGTTGATTTATGAATCTTCATCCATTATAGGAAATGGAACAATCATCAATGGAATGCAATTTGTCAATGAGGCTATTTTCGCAAGCAACAAGAATGTAGTGTAACAATTTATGTATCCGTTGAAAGTGCGTCAATTTATCCGAGTTGTCATTAGTTATCGTAACAATGATGGGAAATCGCTCGAGCTTGGTCTCGGTTCTCGGATCGCGAACCACAATCTCATTCATTCCCGTTTGTCTCGCTGAGGGTTTCTGTGTCAACGCTCTTGCGTATACGCCATATTCGTTTCTTATTTCGCTTGGCATCTTTGACACGTTCTTGTTTTCCCAATGTTTCTTTATCTACTACGCAAGGATTCCGCGAAATTTTGTGGCGGCTCAAGATTTTGAAACTTAGTGTTGGTATACGAAAGGAGTGATTCGTGCGCGTTGGTTCTTACTCATAACAATGCTTCACGGTCATGTACCCTGCGATTTGCCGATTACTTCGTCACGTTTGTTGCTGGATCAGGTTAATAAACCTGTTAAATGACGATTATCCTTTGTAGTTTTTTTCACAAAGACCATTTCGTTTTACTTTTTGCGCCTTTAATTTAATTTTGGACATAAACTTGTTAGCTACGGAACTTATGCATTTAAAAAGATCGTTTTTATTTGACGTTTCTTTATTTGTAAATTAACAAGGTATTCTTGATAAGATCTAAATCTGAAATGTTACTACGGATATAAAAGTTATAGCTATCGTAACACGTCGTGTTGAAGCGCGCGGCGAGCATGCAGTGGCATCGTCCGCGAACAATTACAATGTCCACCTGCTGAGAGATCCAATTTGGATTGCTATCAACATAAGCTGGTCGACGTACTTACTTATCTGGCCCACTAACCCGTATATATTGACATCAGACTAAATCACAACAAAGAGCTTTTTGTATCCACAACCGCTGATCGTGTTTGTTACAATAATTTTCCTTTTACTTTACACAAAAGAGCTACATAATGCTATAATGGATTCAGTTCAATTTTTGTAAGTAATCAATCGTTATCAATGATTTTATTTTATGGCGTTCATAGCATTTTCATATTCGTCGTGGTATATGAAATGTAATCGCGGGTAAATTGCGAAGCTATGTTAGTAGATAAAATAAAATCAGATGCAGGCATTACTATTTCAATTGTGGAGTTATCTTAAACGCATCTTCGATTTTATTAATTCCTGATAGTTTTCTCACATAAAATGAAAATTATACAGTTTCCTTTCAGTGTTTTTGTTTGTAGTATTTTAAAATTACGTCTAATGATAGTCAAATGTAACATATGGTGCAATAAACTTTTCTCTTCTTTCTTTAAAATTTTAATAAAATTCATAAAGGATTAAAAGTTTCTTCAAGATCATTCAAAGCGAAGACGGCGAATGGCCATTACGTTGAGATATGACTGTAGATTATCACGAACACCAAACTTCTCTACCGCAGTTCTCACATAATAAATCAGTTTCAATATAAACTTACAAAAGGAGTAAGAACTAAGAATTCTTGGAGCATCCATTGTGTCATAACTTTCTTTTTTATACTCTCGTCCGAAAATACTCATAATTGCATTAACAACATTAAATAATATAACGTCAGTCGTCCGTGCTCCCAATTGACCTTCACGATTGTGCCGATAATAGAAATGTTATATTACTGATACAAATGGCAAATTTTTGTTCTTATTATTAATCGTAACAAACTTTCACTTCTTTCCGTAAATTGAGAGTTGTGATTAACTCTTGCTTTTCTGATTCGATTATTTCTTAAACAAAAATGAGTGCTTCTGAACGTGAATCCGCTTTTCTTTCATGATTTCACTTTGATTTACGAGTAACTATTTCACTGTTAATTAATTTTGTATTTAACTCACCATGATTAAACACAACACTTGCCGCAAAGCACGATTGAGTCCGATACTCATTGTGTCGGATGTTATCGTTGGCAAAGTTACTGCTCTTTTTGACCGCCAGTACCGTACTGATTCTGTGTTCGATAACAGGGTACCGCGGTCGAGATGACTCAGGAGAGGGTTACCGAGCCAGGCTAGATCCTCGAACTGGCATTTTTTCTCGAAAATAGCACCGGACGTCACGTTCAAGTTGAACGATCTAAATTGTCTCAACGGTTTTGGGTTGGGCTTCACCTGTCATGCGTTGCCTTTTTATGTCTTTTTACGCGTTGGTGCATTTTTATTTTTTGGTTTTAAAGTAAAGATTTTTTTCTGAATTGCTTTTATTTAACTTTTATAGTTATTGTGGCTGTGTTCACCATATATCTAGCTTTAATGTTTGTTTTATTTAATGTTTTGACCGGACTTTTTCACCTTTTCTTCTACCTGTATGAAAATGATCGTAATAATTTTGCGCAAGGTAACTTTTAAATTTTCAATTCAAGCTTCAGCCTCCACCATAATTTAAGGTCAAACTGTACAAGTTTATCTAAAAAAGTTGAATAAAATTACGACCCGTTACTAAGGGCTATAAGGTCAGCTTCAGGGCATTGCTGTTCACACGACATGTTTACCATAAGAGCGAATCTCCGGTTCGCCATCTTGACGTGATCCCGCCATCGCATCGTGACGTCACTGATCGCGATAACTGAAGGTTGTTAAACTATCGGAATTGACTGTTCAGTTCTTGGTCATAACTTTTAGTTGGGACGGATGTTGTTTGTAAATTCGTCTTTTCTAGTACTTACTGGCATCATAATAGCTCGGTGATTGGCCAGGATGTGCCTCGTATGTGCAATTATAACCTGTTGATATTGGTAGGCATTTTTACAAGCATACACTTAAACTCATCTTGCTTTGCCTTGGAAGTCGGCAGAAACTTCAGAACGCACACTGCGCGGTACGGACTGAAAACTAGCGCTGGGTGTTTGACGTGTAGCAAACGCTGAGGTGGTAAGCCTTTGGTATGAGCACACTCAGCGCAATTGTCTCATTCTTTACTATTTTATCTTTTACTTTGTGTTTATTGCTATGTGTCTGTGTCGAATGTTTTCTTTCTACTCTATCGCCACCTGCTACGATCTTTATATAGGTAGGAACTCTGTTTGTATGGGATTTTTTTGCCATGTTAGATGAATGTGATTTTTGTATCGGCACCACTTGATAAATTAAGGATGGAATCGGAATATTTTCTGATTAAAAGGAATTGCAACTAGTTCTAAAGACTTGTTATTTCTTGCATTAATGTCATATTGTATTAAGCAGACTGGCATATGAATTTATGCTCTGCTAACTTTATTACTGAGTAAATGAAGTTTAATTTAACTTATGTTTAAGTGTGTTAATGCCTTAGGCTGAAGTGTAGTCATTTTAATGGATCGCTCACTTGCTTGCTGAGCTTATATGTAAATATGTGTAAAGTACTTAGTCGTTATTTTATGAATAGCATATTAGCACAGAGATTAATCACAAGTGCATGCTATCCGGATATCCGTCACATTTAGTATCCAGATAGTAGTATACATGATATCCAGTTAACCGGATACTTAGTCCCAAGTACTTGGGGAGTGGTCCTTGATAGCAAATTGCTCTGGAAAAGTCATGTCGACTACAAACTCAATAAAAACACAATCGTACTTTAATGCATAGAATGTTAAGCAAAACATGGGGTATCTCCCTAAAGATTACGTTGTGGCCACACAGCCGCGATCAGGCCAGTGTTGGCCTATGTCTCTTTAATTTGGTGGACGAGCACTGCACACTCAACCACCAGAGATCAACAGTTCCAAACACCTGCTCCGATTTCACTGGCTGCTTGAGAATGCAAATAACTCCCCTTTTTTTTTTTTTAAAGATGTGAAATCATCAAATGACTCCTGGCGCTCTGGGTGGAGCGGGAGGGAGTGTCAGACTCTTACTGACTAAAACCCATCCATGCTCCTCCTAGTGCCTTTTGCGTTTCGGGGCCGCGGTAACTCTTTCGAACAAAATCCGCAGCCAAATAACTCCCCATCACTTATACATACATGCAGCAGGAGGCAACACTTGCTGCCATCAGGCTAATGCACCTAAGCATATGTGGCAAGAGTCATGCTACCGCCTACGCTGGCTGCACCGTATGTAGGTATAGCCAGTCCCGGATCCACTAAAACTGACTGAATGAGTCGCAAAAACTACTACTAACATGTTCGAACATCTTAACCAACAATTCATAAGAATGGTCATGGTTCAGGAGAATGGTCATATAGCTTGTTCCTGGCTTTACCGTTCTCTGCACATCATGCTTCAGATATCTTCATTGTTTGTTTTTTTATTTTTTTTTATACCCTAATTGCGTACTACTAACACTAGTTATAAGGTATTCTACTAACAAAATGGACTGTAATGTTGTCTGACTTAAATAAATAAATAAATTATTCATGATATTATAATGTTTTCATAAAAAGAATCATGAAAACAGTGTGACAATTATATGAGTATAATCTTATTAATAGTACATTTTGTATTAATGATTGATTAGATTCATTTAATTTACTTTTAGTTTAATCCGGATAGAATTTTGGTACTATCCGGATTATCTTAAGTTAAGAAATATAGCTGCACAGACATGTAAAATAAACATTAAGTCGAATTGAGAACCGCCTCCTTAATTCGATTTAGGGGCCGTACCATGACGTGTTAAAGCGTCAGTCGTTCGAGCGAGAAAGAGGGATGGAGCTATACACCCTATATAGCTCCATCCCTCTTTCTCGCTCGAAGAAACTTGGACATCACCCTTTCTTTGTCTAAGGTCGGTGTAGTAGATACGGCCGATTCTTCCATAAATCTCTATCAGCCTTAGATAGACTCATCAATCTACTTCAGAGCTCCACCTTATGCCATACTTCCTTATTCGATTTACGCTATACGCCTCGATAATACCGTAAGTCCGTAACCTCTGCTGTAATTACCAATTAAATCATATTAGAAGACTATCCATAAAATAATTAACTCGAGGAGCTCGTGGTTAAATAATAACACTGCACGGGTCTTCAAGGTTAAGCAACGTTTGCCGAGGTCGGTATGTGGATGGGTGACCATCTTAACTCCTCCGTGCCTTGGAAAGCACGTTAAGCCGTTGTATTACCCAGTTTCTGGGTTATGAAGATAGGCAGTCACTCCACGTAAAATACTGGTATTCAACTAAATTCGGTATGACTAGACCGATCCTAATATAGTTGGGAAAAGGCTAGGCGATGATGAACCATAAAATGATTACTTACCAAGCGAGAACTTTGAATGAATGTAGGTAATCTCTTTGAACAGGAAAGTTCTAGATGCCTAGTCATTTGAACTAGCTTTAAGTCTATGAGACTAATACTCAATTATTATTAAGTCAGTGTGACCATCGTGGGCGAGTTGCCTTAGAATTCCTTTGACAGTCATTCACACATTCTAACAGCAATTAATTGAAGTGAAATTCCAATCAACGTGCAATAGAAATGCATAGAAAGCCATGACTTACCTTTTCATGTGTTATTAATTAATTCACAGTACAAATGACCTACGTCACTAGCAGATCAATATTATTATGGTACATTGTATGTATAGTGCGATGACCACTACTTGATACTGTTCGAAAAAAAAATATCTTTAAAACACTTATTTTAATATCTTTCAAATTATTTCTTAATTGCAATATTTTTTGTTACCGTGAACAAATAATTTACTTTGGAACCGATAAAAATACTTTCAGCGATAATGAGAAAAAAATGGCTTCCTAATCATGTAATGATGTGCCTTTTAAGTTACCGCCCGGAAATCCGATTTCAATTAGAATCGGTACAAGTAAAATTCTGTAATACAGATAATTCTTACTGGAAGCGAAATATTAACGTGTAATTTATTATGTTTGTAAGTTTAATACGGTCTTGCGTGGTGATTTGTCACACGAGAGTCCCACAGAAAAAAGATTACGGTGAGTGTATTTTATAATTAAATAAGAGGTGCGATAGTTTATAGCACAATAATTGCTTAAGAGTTCTATGGTGTCTTTGATATATATGCTCCCACGATACTAACTAGTTAAGTTGTGGTCAAATGATTCGTACGCACGCACGGTCTGTAAATATCTATTTAGTTAAAAAAAATAAAATAACAATAACGGCAATAGTGTAGCAGTTAAGATGTGTCAATGTCTTATATTGCCACAGCAAAAGTAAACAGAAAATTAGTTTTCTGATGAAAATCTTAATACTTTAGTTAAACACCTATGTTTGTGAAAGTCTACTTCTATTAAATAAAATATTTTAGATTAATTTAGATAATATTTAACACACAACTCACACGATATCGATGTACAAAATCTTAATTAAGCTCTAAATTCGATTACAAGTTCCAATAAAAACAAAGATAAATAGATTATTAAGATTTTAAATGACTATAGAACGTGCCTCCAAAGCTATCTTAAACGATCAAGTGCGCGTGGTCGCACATTAGTTGCACGCAATCTGCGTTCGTTGGCCGCGACCAACCTCAATACAGGTTCAGGGTTGTGTTACATAACCAACGCGTAATTACTTCCGACTTTATCCTGATTTATTTGCATATTGCAATCGATGTATGTGAAAAAAATCGATACCATCGTATTATGCAGATTTTGATTTAAAGCAGCTCTATCAATGGTGCGAAACGAGAATGCATAATGAGTAGAATCTATTCTTTGTGTGAATCTCAAGGAAATGCAGTGATTATGGTAATACAATGCAGGAAAAGGGAAAAAACTTCATTAGGCTGACATAATATCTACGTCCGTATAAAGGCTGGTTCTCACGCGCCGTCTGCTCGTTAAATATAGTACGCTCTCCTTGTGTCTACAACATTGTTTTTAGATACTAAAACATGATACACGCATTATCGTCTCTCCGTGTTTCTTGTGTACACGGCTGTAATGATGGAATTTGATCGTAATTCACGCAATTTACCGATCTAACCCCGAGTAAAGTTAGCGATAAACACTGTTTTTACTTTAGCAAAATACTTCTCTGATCATTATAACTTATGAGCCTAGTGTTAAATGCAAGGGTTATTTTCAGGCCCAGAGTATTCGATGGCCCTCGGAGCCGGGTATTCGCAGTTGATGCTATCAATGGCTGTAGCTGGCCCATCCATCTGATTAGATCTCTCGATCGCTTCTTTAGACACTCACGGAAAATGTAATGGCTTATTCTTTGCAGTGCAAAAACGACTACAAACCGCCTTTCTTCAGCTCTTCATCTTCTCCTACTTAATAAAAATCACTGACAGCCAACGCATTGCTTAGACCGTCCTATAAGTTTGTACAAGAATTCATTTTACATTTTAATTCAAACGCACGATGGAAACATTTTTGGAAACTCACAATCTTATCATAGGGGATGAACATTTAAATTGTTATTTTTGAAGTTGGAAACCTTGATTTTTTTTCAAGTCTTCTGTAATAAGTTAGATATATCATAATTCTTTGGATAATTGACACCTGAGAAGAAGTTTTCGACAAGAAATACCATCCCACGCCCACAGACTCACGACTTGCCTTCCTTCTAAACCTATTTTTTTTTTTATGTCAATTTTGTTTTTGCCAAAGACGTCATTTTAAGTTTTCTAAAAAAAATAGAAACTGGCTTTTTTTAAGTCTGTTTCCATAAAGTTCTATACTTACTTTTTAGGGCTAGGCATCTTGCGTAGGCGTATTAAGTTACATTAAAATCGGTTTATTCATTTCCAAGAATGAGGACTCGTGAGTTTGTATGCAATACCGTGATGAGTATACGTTCTTAAATGTATATGGATGCTATTTTTAGAACTCAATCTCCTAACAAAAAGGAAGCATAAATAGAAGCTCAAACTCAGCCAGTCATCGTTATCAATGCCTTCCCGTCCTGCAATCATAAACTCAAACTTATCAAGTACAGTTAGTGCAGTACGACTTGCGCCCACTCTTACGCATGCTCCCAACTCCCAGGATAGCGGTACAGTTATTCAACACTTCGTTACGGACTGATTCGAGTGGCCTTCGGAGATATGAAGAACTTTATAGTGGACAGTAATGGCTCCTTGGACGGTTAAGGGAAGTTTTAATGAGAGATAACGCAATTAGGTGTGTTGAATGAATCGTGGTTACAGTTTCATGTCACAATTCTTTGAGCACAGCTAAGGAGTGGAATCCCCTGCCGGATTTTGTGTTTTCTGTTAGCTACAACCTTGGTGTTGTAAAGTCAGGGGTCTACTCTCTAAGCCCGAAGTCCGTAGTTTCGGCCTTAGTGTCGGGAGTTTTCTACTCCGTATCACCTACGGACTTACGATTAGTACCGAACCCGAACTAAGAATGAATGACAACACTATTTGACAGTTGTTCATAGTTCGGGTTCGGACTTCGGGCTTAGAGAGTAGACTCGAGAGTGAATAGGTTACTTTTGGGCAAGCGTGCTCCATCGCCGACCAGTCCACATCATCGCTTACCATCGGGTGAGATAGTGGTCAGACCAGGAGAGCCTTAAAAAGACATCAACCGTTTTATGTGACGCTTCCGGAGTTAGGTGAAAACAATACGTTGTCCAGTATGCAGCTTAGCCAATACAACTTAATTTCAACAGCTACTATAGAAATCTAAGTTGGGTGTTATATATAAACTTAACAAAGCGAGTACAAAAATGAAAATAGAACCTGCATATACGTTTTATTAATATCATTTGTACCAAAACTCTCAATTATTAGTACTGTTTCAGCCTTAGATGTTTTAATGCGAAAAGGACTTTAATTCTATCTTTACGACGTTTTTTTATTAAGTTTAATTTACCTACTTCAGAAAGATATGCGGGTAGTTTATAAAATGACGGAGCCATTATAAAACGTAGAACAACACTGCTATATAATAAGCTCAATAAAGGGAAAGCGATACTATTCTTAGTTAAACATCACTATAATACTCAAAACCAGTTCAAACAACCTATCATTTGCAAGTACAGGATACCAAATAAGTCGTGTCCAGAAATAACTAAAATCCATAAAAGATAGTGGACACACAGGTACTTATTAAGGACTACTCGTTAATTATACACACGTTCAGTTGACAATATAATTAGCGGCCCTTTTGTATTTATTTATTCATTCATTTTTAATTAAATGATGCGTAACGGTGGGACAGGAACTTGTAACAATTATATAACGGCCATTGTGTACAATCGACGAGTTGGTTTTTCACTCTTTTGTCCTTGGTAGGTAATAAAGTTGATAAGTGGTCATTTGCGAAGTTTGCCGACTGTACCTTTGTGGTATTTTTTAAATTCTTTTTTTCGTTGTGTGCTTGTTTATTAATTAGTGAAAGACACAATATTAAAAACCCTACAATAAACTGACTGGAAGAAACTGGTGGAAACTAACATATTGCAGTATTTTCCGACTAGGGAAAATTTGTCTTGAGAAGTAAAAGTACGTTAGAGGTTTATAATTAGCCAACCAGCAATTAAATTAATTATTGCTTTAAGATCTAATTGCACAAATATCTTTACTCTTTAGAGCTAATTATGCTTATTGCATAATTAGCTCTAAAGAGTAAAGATATAACCTGAGAATTCTAACAGTTAAACTTTGCATTCTAGATGAAGATAGAATTATGCGTACCTACTAGTAGACATAATAAATGTCCTTGCCATGTTTAAAATATTTACGAGTACATCCAAATGGTTTTCAACTCTATTTACAATCTGAAAACCGAAAATATAAATACGTGCTCCAAGTTAAGATCTAAATATTCAAGTTTATGGAACTAGAAGCGTTTCAACATTATTTTATTGCGGAAACATACTTGGTGGACAGTTAATTTTGCTGTAAACGTGTGGGTTTCAATGCCGGAATTGCATTACGGATTAGAAGGACATGCACCCAAGGTAGTCTAATTGGATTTGTTTATAGAGTTGGACGCTAAAAACTTTTCACATTTAAAGGGCTTTTACTACGATACCACTACGTCTATGCAGCCATCAGCAACTGTCCAGCTAACTGCCTTGTTTTTCAAGACACGAACCTCTTCGTCATGTACCCGGCTGACTCTTGTTGATCTTTAACAGTCGTAACGGATAATCAGGAGTCATTAAATCTGACACTAGTCTTTCCGACGGACATCGTGTTGTTCAGATACGGGGTTATGATGGTGAAATAGGCAATCACTCCATGTAAAATACGATTCATCTGCATTGGGTTAGATAACCGACATAGCCCGAAGGATCGCCAAACTGAAGTGGCAGTGGCAGGGCACATTGCTCGCAGAACAGATGGTCGATGGGGCCGAAAGGTTCTAGAGTGGCGACCACGTGCAAACAACGGTCGACAAGGTGGACCGATGGCGGGTCGCTGGTAGACGATGGATGCGAGACGCACAGGACCTTCTGTGGCGACACTTGGGGGAGGCCTATGTCCAGCAGTGGACGTCGTTCGGCTGATATGATGATGATGAGGTTAGACGGGAAGCCGACCTAGGCAGATTGTTTAATCGTCATGATCCATTAATACAACAGATCATGCTCACGCTCGTGCCGTCACAATAAAAGACGCAGTTATTGCCCATATTATACAAACGATCATAAATCATAATATTATGCTCGTGAACGCTACGCATTACTCTTAATTCGTAGCACTTTTCGTAGCACATTACTACGCGACTTTCACCATAAGTAACGTCCGTAGTACGTGTTTCTTATCTCGAAATATAAAAGGCATTTTGTAGGCCTAAGGTCTTAAAGTGACCGTACGATCTTAGGCCATCCTTAATCGCTGATTTATTTCCGCATCTGTCCAATAAATCTTGGGTTATAGATTGCGCTAACAGGTACAAAGGTAAGCTATGACTTACCGGAGATGCTGTATAGAAAGCATTATTTTAGAGCCTCTTCTATAAAATAAACGGGAATTTTAGCTAATAATTCAGCTTAATAATGTTCAACGTACAGCCTTACAGCTTTATTAGCCTTCAGTACTTACCGCAAGCAATTTAATATTAATCATTTTTGGATTGGGTTCATATTATGCTAATATATTTAAGTTATGCATAGTTCTAGGACCTGTGGGCTGGTGGACATAGGATAATTAGTGTAATACGTACTATTTAAATAATAACATGAAGGGTCGCGTTATTTCAAACTGAGGGCCAAAGGATTAGTAGAATTGGTACTCTGTCTCGGAGCACACGACTGAAATGTGCTACGACACGCTACACTAATTGGTGCGAGTATAATTTATTTATGAAGCAAACGAAGTACTACGTCGCCATTGAATTCTTTTCCTCCGCTTCCACGACGTCGTTTTAGAGCAGCTTTTTCATAAAAAAAAACATAATACAGGGCGTCTTTTAAGTAACTGGCAATGTTTCAGGGGGTGTAAATTTTCGTGAATAAAACCAAGTTTTCTGTACTACATATAAACAGCTTTTCAATACATTTATGATTGCATAACTTGACAAAAATGGAGAGAACAGCTAATTGCTGATTTAGATCCCATAGTGCATGTTTTGCTTATGAGAATGACTAAAAGAGACTAATGTTCATAAGAACGTTAATCTTTAAAGATTGTCCACCTACCTACCCAGGCTCAAAACATAACACGTTATTCAATTCCATTCAATTTATTTTATTTCAGACTAATGTGTCCGTATAGTGTTAGTAATATACCGTCGTTGCAAATTTAAAACCTCCTATGTGTAAAAAGTAACTTTTCGAGAAAAAAAAATAAGAACTTCCCGTAAAATGTAGGTTGACACTTCAGGTTTTTAATAATGAAACATACTTTATCGATATATTAAGATCTCACAGTCACATGGGAGCTTTTGCTAAGTATAGGTATTCAAACTCGCTTTTCAAAAACTGCATAACTCATTTTCGACAAAAATGTTACATAGGAGATTTTAAATTTGCAACGACGATACATAAAAACAAAAAAGTTAAATCTTCGCAAGTCCATGTGAAACTGCTCCATACAGTTTAGCTTAGCCGACATAGCCCGTATGATGTGAGATCAAAGTTAAAATCTTAGTTCGTCTTTCCACATACATCTGTAAACGGGCTTTACCTAAGACCCTCTTTTTTTGTATGGATGGTAAATCATCAAATGACTTCTTTCACTCTGGGCGGAGCGAAAGGGAGTGTCAGACTCTTACTGACTTAAACTCATCTGTGTTCCTCCTTATGCCCTTTGCGTTCCAGGGCCGCAGTGAGTGTTTCGAACAAATTCCGCAACCCTGGCCTAAGAGCCCAAGGCTTATGTATCTAAACGCGAGCCTTAGATGACAAGTGGAATATCCACGTTCCGCCGACTGATATCTGATGGTGATTAGACAGCATTTCGCGCTTGCATTGACAATGAATTATTTCTCGGTTATACAATTTTAATAGGCTCTCCATTTTAGTTCTTGCTGGGTGTTGAGATAACGCAAGATTAAAATCTGATGAAATATACCTTACAGGGAGACTTTCAGTTTGTTGAAAGTACTCATGAACATCTTTCACTATAGGGTAAAAACTAAATATCGGAGGTTCGATTTCGGTTACAAACGAATCACATGTTTTAAGTAGATGTAATTAAAAAACGCTATATTCCATAAAGGTTTTCCTGTAATCAATAATATTAAAACTGAAACGGTCAAATAGATTCGGAGCAAACTGGCTGTAACGAACAAACACACGAGAGATCCTGGAAGGGTTCCGTTTTTCCCTCGTAACAGCTGTTTCCTCGAGTTTTGACACATAATATTGGTACCGTACAATTTTTTTTTCTGGATTTAATGAGTGATACCATTTAGAAGTATTTCACCCCCAAGAAGATTGACCAATGAATTAAAAGTCATTTGATACTTTGGAAAATTTAATTATTCGAGAAATCTCGGTTGGTAAATATAGGACTTAAAAATACTTCGATCAACCTCGTTATATTTTTTGGCAAACACAAAAACGTGCAGTTTTATCTCAAACAATTTATTGTACATACTTTTTGTAGTTACCGCCATCTTAGACCACCTGAGGTGTGCCCCAACAATCTGTGACTCTGTGTACATTTGCAACAACCGCGAGGTCACGAACGGAGACAATGTGATCTTCAAGTGTTTTTTGTCTCAAATGCCCCAATATTATGAAGGATATTTTAATTCATATTTTGAAGTTTTTGTAATTCTACAAGTAAGCTTTTATTCAACTTGCAATGTTTGTTTAGGTCAACTGAACAAGAACAACTTCTTCTTATCCTAAAAGATGAAATGTTACAAAATGTTGGTTCAGTACCGATAACAATTATTTTGTATGAGAACTTTGACCTGAAACCACTCCACAGAACTGACACATTTTTAATAATGTTTTTAGAGCATTTTGTTCATTTTCTTGTCTCAGTTTCATTGAAGCAGTATTTTCATAGAAAAGAGTTCAACGCGTAAGCACTATCTAAGTATAACTAAGTTAGCTAAACGGACTTGTGTAACTGGCTTTATAATTTATGCTGTTTGACATAACGTGTACATAATTTAATCATGCTCTCTCGCGCTCCACTGAAGGCATTTATGCAGGTAGGTATGCTAATATGACACCTATGATTGAGCCTTTAGTGATGTTACGGCATTGCTTGAAGCTGGCTTGTTTTAAAACTGATAATTTTATCATCATAAGGGTCATTGAATTCCCTTTTACACAAAGTTGTATAGAGCCTTAGATACGTTGATTGGCTGTTGGTAAGTTCTTAGAAATAAGCAGTAGCGTAGGAACTGCAATGTTGCATGGCATTAGTGAGCAGTTTTAGTTCCTTCCCGGATGTATTGCGCCATAGAGAAGCCTATCGACAACTATTCATATATAGCCAGTATTCTATTCATATATAGCCAGCGACTACAAAAAGATAGACTACCCTAGACAGACTTATCTCTTCCTGTTACTGCTATTGATTTAAGGGTTGATCTTAAAGGCAGACAGCGCCATCTATCGTTACACAGATCAGATCTAAGATCATACATAAACTTAGCTTCCTTACAGAAGTTTCCGGGATTAAGTTACTATAGTACCGTAATTCAATCGCTTTTAGATCTTATCGAACAGAACGATATCAATGCTAAATCAATCTGAGAAAGACTGAAACGAGAAAATTCAACGCTCACAAAACGAATAAAGAAATAAACATACACCTCTAACATGACACATAGAAACAAACAGTCGTATAAAGCACCTAATTTGCACTTATATGACCATGTAGCATGTCTATAAGAAGTAAAGATATGTTCGTTAGATGTAATCATCATAAAATTACATCGGTAACTGGACACCTGATTACTGACGCTTGCTTACCGGTAAAATACATGCAATTTGTAGTAGCACCAGTAGCTGGGTGTCTGATAAAAATGTTAAAATATGAAGAAAATATGAAAACATTGGTACCTATGCTTACTTGACAACGTTTAGTGAAACTGTATAAGTGAGCTTGAACTCTAGGCAAAGTGATACTCTCTCAGCGATAGTATTGAAATATGAAGAAAACATGAAAAAATTGGTATGCTTACTTGACAACTAATAGTGAAACAGTATAAGGACCAATTTCACCAATGAAACTGAACGCGATCAGCGAATAAACCACGTTTATGAGCTGTCAGTGTCATTATTTTTCTATGGAATATTTACACTGACAGCTCTTGAATGCAGTTTAAATGTACTGATTGCGTTCAGTTTCATTGGCGAAATCCGCTCTAAGTGAGCTTGAACTCTAGGCAAAGTTACATTTTCTCAGCGATAGTAATTAGGTAGCGCATGTCAATCACCTACATTATGAACTTTTCGACACTTGTTATCCCTGATGAAGAATGTCACAATATCTTGATGAAATGCCAGATGGATTTAAAAAAAAAGGTGGACCCTGCCAGGGAACAACTTCCCAAAAATGAATAACTAGTAACGGTGCATTATCATGCCCGGATTTATCTTATGAGACCGTTATTTCTTATTTTGGAAAGGAAGGTAACTTTCATCTTAAGTAAGACATTCCTAACTCAGGTATACTTAACTGATTTTTTTTCAATTGTAAGATAATGTTTACTGATGTTTGTTGGACTTATACAAAAGCTGTCAAACAGCCATTTTTATTGCTAAGGTAAAATTTTTGTGGCAATTGAAAAATTGCCCTAAAAGGAATATCATGAAGCAGAGAGAAAAACAGATTCAAATTACCTAACATTTTACATACAAGGTGTTCCAGAAGTACGTGGTCATATATAAGAGTGATGTTGGGTAGCTAATCATAAAAAAGACCTAAAAAAAAACAACGGGTTGCACTCCGGGAGTGCCGGCAGAAGTGAAAACTTGAACATTAACGTTGTGCATTTTTGAATATTTTGGAATGGTTAAGCAATAATTTCGCACGAATTGCTTTATTTATCAGTATAAAAGTACTATCATTTATTTGGTTAAATACAATTTTCATTTATTGCGCTATCGTACACATACATGACAATTTATATTACATTATCCGTCTTACGAATTTTCGATCAGGTCACGTGTCCTGACGCGAGTTTAACATTTTTACCCATCACAAAAAGTGCACAACGCCGCTAAAGAAGTTTTCACTTCAAAAACGGTAGTTCGAAAGTTCCGCAGAAATAACTTTTGGCAAGCAGCCTGATGCAGATAGTGATTAAACTAATGCAAATGCCACTAACTGTTAACAAACTGCTTGAAAAGTCATTTCTTCAGAGCTTTTTTCTCGTTTTTGATGGTCGTTTTTTTTTTTAGCTTTGTTATTAAAATTTCCTTAATGTATATCAGCTACCCAACCTCAGTCTTAAATATGACCATACACGACTGGAACACCCTGTATATTTACGCCAGCAACACTAGACAAATTCAAATCTAGTTTGTATAATATCTAAAACTACTAGTAACTTAGCCTTTGGTCAAACTCTAGTAAAGTAACTGTCGTGTATTAAGTCAACCAGGATTATACGCCAGGCGGGCCACCCTGTTCTTAGACCTGCTAGTAAATATTATGCCTATGTTTATGACTGACATATTTCAGGAATCAGTCTTGATTTACGATGACCCGAATATGAAGTTAATGCTAGTTAGACCGTGATTACAATTTAGGTACTAAAGTTCCTTCATTTTAGAGTACTAGTGGTCCTTACCCTTTATTTTAAATCACTTCGTCGTAAGAACCCGAACAATAAATAAAAATATTTGTTCAAATGATGTTGAGGATGTCGTGAAATTTCAATTCGGAACAGTTTTGTTAATTAAGAAAATCAAAAATTGAGGTTCAATGACTACTATTACCATGATAAAGCGCAACAACAACAACGTTTCACTCCTCCTAGGAAAACTCCTTCATATCACTGATTACCAAGAATTATTTTCGATGCTTGTGTTTAAGCTCTAAGGGCCAATTCTACTAGTTTTAAAACAACGCACATTCGCTTTCGTATGTCAAGCGCAAACTGGCAAAAAAGCCTTAATTTTCTTAGCTTTTGAAAGATTGCCACTGACATGCGAAAGTTGCTTAAAAACTTGTAGAATTGGCGCTCTGTTCAAATCGGTTCAGTATTTGAGGCACCAATAAGTTACAAACAGACACACACATATATCAGTTCGTCTTGAGTCGCCCACTGAAACAATATTGAAACCAAATACACGACCATAAATGGGAGAACAATAAATCGTATTGAAGGCCCTTCAAGTTTCAATTAGCTGTCCTCCTCGCATTGAAACTGGTTAAATAAGTGAATCTATTTCAATACAATGTCGTTTGTCACATAATGCTGAATACAATTCTTTGTAACATTTGCAACAATTAGAATTACTCATCAACACATGATTACTCGTTCGATGCACGGGATAACCCAAAAAATACATATTTCTGCTGTGGAAAAAAATTTTGAACATTACGTAGATGGCAGGTAAATACTTTTGAGATGAGACTGGTAAAAGTGAAGTCATATGAGTAGGTGATAGAGATGATTATTTTATTTCAAATAAAACTATAGAGTCAGGATGAGTTGTTGTAGTACAAAAACCTGTAGATGTATTAAAAGAACTAGAACTCAAAACAAACAATTCTACTAAACTTAAAACGAATGAAATCTCAGTAACAAAATAAACAAAACGTACTCAATACGGCCTACGCACTTGCACTGGTTCCGCAGAAGGGAAGAAGTTTGTTGCAATCTAAACAGCATAAACCGACACAATATATCTCACACTGCAAAGAGCCCTTGAACCACAGATTACATAGGTAACCATACTTTGAATAGTTCAGTAAATCTATGGAGACACCGATTAGCATTAGTTAAGGACGATATTATTGTCACCCGTATATTTATCGTTTTAATTAACATAATGCTAGCATTCGCATCTGATAGAATAATCTGTAGGGTATAAATATTGATGTTAAACTTACATTAAACAACGGTTCAACAGTTATCTTTTAACGACGATTAGTTTAGAATCCTGTTAGCAAATTGGTAAACGGGGTTAGGGAAGACAGTTAGTGATTCAATAGTTTTAATTAAAATACGGAAGACATTTGTAACGTTCTAATTCAGTCCAATAAACTTGTTCAAGTAAGTAAAATGGTTTTGTTAATCGAGTGTAGATATCACACAGTTCAATCCATCAAAGTCGACTTAGAATTTCTTGAAGATCAATTGGACGTGATTATCACACAGCTTTGCCTTATTCGTATCATTAATTGCAAATTGCTTTTAAAATAGCGTCTAATAAATGCTCTAAACACGTTATCTTCCAAACAAATAATCGAGAAACTCGCGCAATCACTGGACATTAACAGGCTGCGGATCAGCCGTAACTAAGGCGACGCGAGTGATGTATCGATGCATCGAGCGTCGCCGTCGAACATAGGTACAATGTCGTGACATTCAGGAAACCAGCAAGATAAACAGTTCAGAGATCCTAAGGTACGTCCCTCAGATCGAGTTACAGATTGCCGTGTTGCCGTCTGCAAGGGAATTTGTTACAGCCCGCTCAAGTAGCTGGATCACTTTAACAAGCACCAAACAAGGCGTGAAAACTAAAATAAATAACATTTTCGAGGTGTGCCCCTCCAATGGTAAATTAATGGCCTCCGCTTCCAGTCACTAGATAAGGATGTGTGGCCACTTTATATTCGTGGAGGTTGAGGCGTGAATGCAAATAATTTATAAGAGACAAATGGTCTGGAAACGGCTCGTTAGATTCTGCATTGTTCTCATTATAATGGAAATTGAAAACAGAGTTATAGGGTGGTTTAAATCAATAATTTGATTGTAGACAGTCATCAAGAAATTGCCACCAGAAGTATTAATAAGGTGAAACGATCTACAAATAACCAACTTAATGCACAATTCAGTACCTACTTACTTAATGTTTTGTCCTTATTTAAATAAACGTTCACAAGTCAACGCGTAGGCCGCAAGATAAGTGAGAGAACGACGGACGGTTGGGCGAAGCGAAAGATTTGACTAGTACGATAGGAACCCTACCCACGCTGGTCCGCGACACAACCGCCACGCCTCGCCAGCCGAGATAACCCACCTCTAATAAGATAAATTGAATTTATCGCGTATTAAATCTACTATTACCGCATGGTTCATGCGTGGTCCACTCATATTATGCCCTTGAGATACGACCTGCGCTAAACGCACATAGATTTCCCTTAGATTGCCAGCCGATATTACCGGCACAAGCGCACGAGCATCTTCGCTATTAAACCGACAGAAAATAACGAGCTTCGCTCTAAAACTTTAAAATCCATATTTCCTAATAATGTTTCCAAACACGATAAATTTATCCACATTAAAGTTACAAACGCTTACTTTCCTTATAAAGCGCTCACGAAAGTTGGAGAAATTCGCTTGAATTGTATCGTTAAATAGAACAATGCGAACCATTGAAAACGAGTGGGTAAAGATTTACATCTGAACGAGAGGCAGTGGTCTTCATTGTGTGCAGGTTCCCAGCGGCCTCCAGGACGAACGCGGAGACACGACAATATTCTATACGATATCGAGTATCGATGCAGCATCTATGTATGCAAAGGCACGCGCGGTCTACAGGGAACCGATATCCCGATAAGGCGGTACCGATCGTACATTACGCTTATCCAGGCGCTGTTGGTGCGCCTAGCGCCTATACATTTTACTCAACATCTTCCTGTGTAATGAATACCTCGCCGACACGTAATTGGCTAGTGCAACCCCGCTAGAACTCGTAAACGGTCCTATTTGCCTATGCGGATAAATGCGCATGCACGCTACCGAACGGACGGCAAGAATGTGGCATTCAGCATTTAAAACAATGCTCACGATTCCACATTCTGAAATATCTGTTAGATATTAGATGCCTCGCAAACGCCGTCCAAGTTTGCAGTTATTGCTTTTTTTGCTTCCAGTGTTCTGCAGTTTTGCAAAAACCAAGTACAATACCTCTTCGGCAAGAAATCCATTATATCCATAAACAAGGCTACTTCGGACCGACGTATTTTTTGTGTCCATCTAATCTAGCTGTCCATGCCATGTATCTGTAGCTCGGCCCGGGAAATGCCCACAAAAGCTGGTCCCGTTCTAAGAGTGCTTGCGGTAATCGCTGTCGGCATCAGTCTCCGTTGCGATCACCGCTCAATTAATCTCTTTTTCTCTCAAATCCATTGTCTTCCCTGTTGATCAGTCTTACATGCCGTTTGTGTGTCATATTAACGGTGAGCGTGATGCAACTCTTCGTGTGACAACGTTGAAGCATTTTTTGCAGCGCGTTCGATCATCGTCGTAATTGGATTTTTGTGTTGGTTACCGTTTGAACTCTGAACATCTATTCCGTAAGCGGCGCCAAGCTGTAATGGTTGATCATGCTCGAAAATACTGCAGTGAATTACGGCTCCTATTTTCGTATTTTGCCATGGCTCGTGCTCTTTTGCTTTTTTGTTACTGTTTATCGCAGCGACCGGTTCGCCGAAGCATTTAGTTTTGTTTTCAAATAATGGCGTCTTCTCGTACTTTAACGAACGAAAGTTTCTCGCACTCGATCCCAATAATGGTCGTATATCACCTCACGTATTGTTAGAAAGTATTTTAAGCAAAACTCGTAACTTTACTATGCCATTATTTATGTGCTGCATAAATTTTACGTTAAAGGCTTTCCAATATAATTGCACCATTATCAAAAACAGTGGTAATAAAATATTGCCTACATTGAAATTTCGGGCTTTCACTTTCTTAGCCAAGTCTTAAGCTAGCTTTAGGTTTCTACTATGTAATAGAGGTATTGTTGCACTTGAAGTTTCTCAGAGATAAATTATGTAGTCTTGTGTAACTCTAACACGGATAATAGCCGTTGTCAGGCGTGTTCCGTCGTTTTGAACAACGGTCATTAGTTGATTCTTCCGCTAACTGCGATACTATGGTGCGAAACTCGTTCTGGGCGCATGCGTAATGGCCGATCGGGCGTATCGGGACCCCTGCACGCACATGCGTCGTAAATTACCTATTGAAGACTTGCACAGCGAAACACAGATACCATCGTTTCACGCCTGATAAAATCATTTTGTGAATATCTCAATTATAAAATTGTTGCATTCTTAAGATAAAAAAATATTTTCGAACCGTTGCGGCTTTATTAAAATTATCTTGGTTTTATCATAGCCCTAAAGTTTCACACGCATGCTATGTCTGTACAGTGTTGTATTCATTAAATGAAACTTCAATTACGTTTTGATAATTTTAATGGCTCTAATGTTTGCTTCTAAATTAATGATTCGTTTTGTTTTCCACGACGTTATTTGTAGAAAGTTCAGTACTGTCAATATATTAAATTGGCGAAGCGTTCTGATCACGATTAGACCCGGCGCTCACAGGCCAATCCTCGATGCAATAAGAAACCGACTTTAATTTCTATCGTGACAGGCCGCGCTATTCCCCTCTTATTAATTGATTAGATCGCTTACAACGTCGCTTAGTTTAAAACAATTGTTAATAACAATCACCAATGTATCGTTGCCTTTATTATTTTGTATGATTCCTACAAGCGATCACGTTTTATTATAATTCCCTGCTGTTCAGTTTTCTGCGATGTTTCCTGGTCATGTATCTTATCTTGCCCCGGAGTCATTGAATGGAATATTAAAACCAGTAGCAGATTGGCTACGGCTGATTTTGTATTAGATTATGTTTCCCATAGAGTAAGCGGTCGTGACTCTGTAGGTTGTATATAGTTTTTCCTTGTCGGCTGTATTAGGAGTTCTGTTACATGCCAGTAATGGAAGCCGACAAAAAGCTTAGAGACTGTGACGGTTATTAATGGTGTTACAATATAATATCCATGGTGTTCTTAGAACTAAAGTGAAATATGGATGGCATCGGTTTATCGTTTACGTTTTTGTGTACAATAATAGTAAAAGTAATCTGATTTTGTTTAGAATTATGGTGCGTTTGTCGTATTGTTCTTGGTGTTTTATCTTTTAAGTTAAGAAAAGGACATTCCTTCCCGCCATTCCTTCTCTCGCGGTTGTCATGAAGAATGACGTCCGAACACGACAAGCGTTTATTTTTCCGATCAATCGCACAAATCTGCTTTGATTAAGAACTGGTACAGCCAGTTCCTTATCCATAGTAATATTGTAAGATTCTAGTTTAACTCAAAGGACCTGCCGACTTTCGCTACCCGTAGGGAGACCAGGTTTCTGCAGTTTAAGTAATCTTATCAGTTCACAGATGGATGCTGCCACCCACCCACTTAAAATAATAACAAAGTTGATACCCATGAAAATATATGGGCAAGGCGTGAATAAGCTTTGCTGTAGGTACTACAAATTCTTGTTCTTAATGCGATCATAACACTTCTACAAAAGGGAGGAAACTATTACCGGTATCCATTACATTACTGCTGGATCATATTAAGTACAATAACGTAACAGTTTTATGTCTTCTAATCGTGCTATTAATATTAACTGACACATTCGCAGATCGGTAAATATAGGCGTCATAAAGTGGTAAGAATGAGACTAGGTTTGCAGGCCTTACAAATTGCTATCGCCCGCGGTGGTTTTACGTGTTGGAGTATTTCAATGAGCAGTCTTTACACTGTATCATTATGTATTATAAAACTGTTCCTGATTTGCTTCCAGCTGTCTATACGTTCCGGTTATTATAGTAAACGACTGTAGTTGTTTTGTGGTTTTCGCGCTTAGATGTTTTGCTGTGTTAGCTCTACGCGCTCAAAACAGGTAGCTTGGCGTAGAAACTTGGGGTTGTTAGAGAAGACGAGTCAATTTGTGGTTAAGCTGCTTCGGCTTGCTAGTAGACAGGATAAATAGAATTTAATTGCTTCGTGTGAACAGTTCTTAACAACAAACAAGGAGCTAACGTTCATGAACCTACTCATTAAATAAAAGCTATTTGTACTTGTAATGTATCCTACAGCTATACTTCGTGAGATCACCTCAGTAATAAGGATTTAATGGCACCAATTTGATGCACATTGTTTTTCACCTGTGTACCTCATTAAAATGTTATTCAATTCTGATATTTATTGTAAACGCATTTATGTTTGCAATGAATAAGATGCAATGTAGCGTGCTTGGCGCTTAATACTGTCTTTGAAAAACGACCTCATTAAATAAAGCGGTATCAAGCAGAGGCCGCACTTGAAAAACAAATGAACACTGATACACTAAAGACATCCCGTTCCATTAATCAAAGTTGACCTCCGCCGACTTTTCAAACGTGAGCTTGAAATATTTATACTTCACACTGATGAGATAATAGGAAAGTTGCGGCCAAAGAAGGCAATAGATCAGGCGGACGTTTTGTTGTTCATGCTCTTGGATGTACAGCTTCATGTAAAACATGATCGGTCCTAGAACGACGCACAATAAATCCTATCGTATCGCCGTCATTATTGTGATTTATTATTTCATCGTTTCCGTAGACCACGACTATGGAGTTGTGCAGCTTTTCCTTACAATTTCTAGGCTCGTGCTTAGAGTTAACAGAGTCTTGGAAATTGCCCTTTCGCCGGCAATCATTGCGGCTGGCTAATGCGGCGCCGCCTGTTCAAATAACACAGCAGTGGCTTCCGCGTGGCTAAGAGAAATATTTATTTTGAGAAAATTTATAGCTGTGTGCAGTCACTATAGTCATTAACGAGCCTTGCGAACCGCGGCTTCTTTAATTCCTTTGCTGAATTTTCGCTTCCAAGCTCAGAGATTGGAATACGTAGAATTTGTTTACCTAAACTTTACAGCGGGGAGCCACATAGATACCTCTTCTGAAATCCTGGAATATTAAACGTGACGTATGTATTAATTCCGGGTTTGATAATGACCACTTTGAGTATACTCTCTGTGTAGCTTCCCACTGTAAAGTTTAGGAAAATAATTTTAATATTACGATCCGTAAAATTCTCGTATTATTCACATCTATGTTACTTATGTTTTTGAAGTTTAAGTTAAATATACCTGTTCCGATCCCTGATGATTACTTAAATAACGTTTTACGATTTAGTTATGAGGCGCCTACATGTTTTTCGCCCTGTCTATTATTAGCAAACACATGTATTAAATTATCGTCTACTGGTACAGTAGTTCTTATTACGTATTCTATTTCTCTGGGAACAGCATGTTGTCTAGATTGTTGTCATGTTTTTGTTAGTTGCGTGTCTGTGCGCGGCACGCTGTTGATCGCAACGTGCAGAGACCAGATAATGAATGTTCCACATTTTGTTCCACATTCGCGTCCACGACTTTTATTTAGAACTACTACGATGCCACGTTTTCTCAAGTTTTTATTCCAATGCCCCTTACCGACAATTCATTCGCATAGTATCAATTACCAACAACTTAATTAAAACGATTTGCATAGTTATATAGAAAGTCGCTACAACTATGAACGTTCCCTTAACGTTGCTTTCCATTTTGTCCCTTTTAAAGAAACTCTTGTTGCACGTAGTGGAACGTTGTTCTCCCACAAGTTTTACCTTTAAAAACTGTTTGGTGACTACGTTTAACCTACTTGCTTAGCGTTTTCATGACGCATCGGAATTTTGTACTACATTTGAATAATCGGCCTTCACTGTCTCCTTTGACAAGAACTTCTGGAAAAACTATTCATGATTTCAAAGACGAGCGATGCGACGAGAAAAAAGCAATCGCTTGTGACACGGTCGCAGTCGTGACTTCTTAATTTGGTAAACGTTACAAAGTAAATTAATATCAAGTTTGATTCCATTCATATAATATATTCAGTTTATAATCTATCATGTAATGTATTCTTAGAAATTCCGCTCTATATTATTATGAATTAGATTCTTACTATTTTTAGTGATGTTTTTTTCAATATCCGACGATTCATTGGTAGTTTTATTTTTAGTATATTTTTAACGGGCGATGTAGTATTTTTATAGAACTGGAATTTATTAATGAAGGTGTGCATGTAGCTTGCGCTTCACCTATACTTAGGCCACACGAATGCGCTACTAACCGCGCACAAACCTGCCATCAAAGGCGCCAAGCTTAATGCGACCCCATACCATGATTGTGCACTCTGATGCCAATGTTTCGCAACTAGAAATCGTTTGATCACGAACACTAATGTGTGAATCACTTCCACAGCAAAAACGAGCCACTTAAAATATATTATTGATCCAAAAATAGACAATCTGCGTATCTTATAATAACTGTAATGGATTTTTACATTTCCCAGAAATTTTTGCTACAACAATACATTAATTCTCCCGGTATTAAGGAACGAAATAGATACAATGATAGTCTATAAGTAGATAGTGAATTTCTCTTCTACTTTTCTCGTTTTTCTGGACAAATTGTTGGTCGTAGCGACTCTTTTCAATTTTTGTTTATAAATCGTCAGCTAAATGATTAAAGTAGTTCCGTTCGAGTGTACAGTTTTGTTTGGTCGGCGGGTGTGACAACAAAGGCAGTGTTACAATAAGCGTTAGCGCCGAAATTGAAAGTGAGCCAGCAAGTGCGCGTGCGTGCGTCGTCCGAGCTAGACAACAATCATAAAAGAATAAATACGACAGAAGTGTAAGACCGTACGAAATTACACACGCACGGATTCGTTGCGCTACGTAATCGAGTTATGTAGCCGACTGCAAAAGCTTTAATTGAATGACCTCATAGAAAATACGTGCACCTGAGCGTCTAGTAAGAGCAACTAGAAACTGGTAACAATGCACATTCCTGTTTATTATAAGAAAGAAAACACGCAAACGTTAGTTGCTGCACTTGTCAAGATGTTCTAACGCAGCTTTCTTGTGATGAAGAAAGATAAGACTTTGTATGACAAGCCGCCTCTTTGGAGAGACGCTCATTCATTACCAGAGCTTACGTGAGTTTGCAATAATGAAGCGTAACTACGCGCAGCCCTGTATGACAACGAGTTTATTCCAAGAATGTGTCGATTAGACTACTGACCGCACTGCTTTCTGACATGAGGAACATCTGTCATAGACACAGATAAAGAGATTCGAAACGGAAATAAATTACTATGATGTGCTTGATTTAGAGATGCGTCCGCTCGAACCATTTGTTCTGCGAATGATCAATCTTCACGAGTTAGTAGCACCTAAACAAAAATAATTAAAAAATCCGATTCACATGTCGTTTACAGAGGAAATGCTAATTAGCTCAAGGCTTGATAAACATCTTACGTCCATTAGATTGGATGAATAAAAGTCTGATATAGAAAAACTAGCTGCAGCCAACAAGCGCGTTAGGAGAACTTCTTTGAATGCAAAAAACTTCTTAACGGTTAAGTTCAGCGAAAATTTAACAAAAAATATAAGCTGACTGATGCATTACTGTAAACACCTAATAAAATAGTGGGACAAAAAGCCTGACTACAAATTCCACTCGTTTAATAACCTTAGGAAGTTCTTACCTCTAATTTACTATTCAATTCCGTATGCCATCTCATAAAGTAACGATAAGTTGAATTTAATTGAATAAATAAACAATATGGACGTGTAAGAAGCCGCCAAACATAAAAGTAGAAAGGCCACAGAGAAAGGGCCCGACAAAAAGGTTATAGATAGAACACTTTTTTACATTACCACAATGCGTTACAGATTGTCGATAGAATTTGATTATTCATACGATTTCACCTATAATTTCGTGTCTAAATTACAGACTTGAATCAATTTTATGCCTAGCATTATATTCTGTCGTTTATATTGTTTTGTCGTAGATATTTTATTTCGAACAATGCGGTTGTGATAGTTATGGTGTGTTTGAAGATTATCGTGTGATATTTCGATATCTTCACGAATTTGAACTGTTTCATGTTCAATGGCTACAAACATTTCTATAACAGTCCCAATGTAAACGTACAAAAGTAAAAAGCTGTCAGAGAAAAATTACACATGGCGGCACGTTTGGGTAAATGGTTAAGTACATAATGGGCTATTAATCTTTCAAATACATTTCCTACAACCATAATAAAGCTCTAACAGCCATTATCCGCCCATTCAACGTCATTAAAACGCGAACTTCTATGTGTTTACTCGAACGTTTAGGATTAAGTTCCAAACCATTTCAATTTCACACACGATTCATTACTCAAAAGCGGCGATTGTCTAACGTTGTGTTCGTTTTTGAACAGAAGTGGGCACGCGACTGCAAATCGAACTTTCTTCCGCGCGTTCAGACAGCACCTGACAAATTGCTTTATAATGATAGCTAATTGATGATCGTTTTAGGGTGATTTGTACGGCTTCATGTTTCTATTTTTACAAAACGATGATTGAGTAATGATTCATCAGAAGTGTAAGCTCACTAATTTACAACTTCTTTCGTTAGCTTAGATCTAACATGCGATAAACGGATTATACAAATTGGAGATTAAAGATAAATAGCGTTAATCAATGATAATTATGACACTACTAATAATTTTGTTACGTCTCACATTAACATTTAAACTCGGTACAGCGATGGAGGTCTATTAAGACAAATGGTAATGGATTGCAATCGAAACTCTTTGTTAGAAAGTTATCGACGATAGCGTGTAGATAAACACTTTAAAATAATAGTGACGCTTCCGGGTTTCAATTTAACATTCCTCATTCATTTTTATAGTCAAGACATCTGCTCGCAATGTAGTCGACAATAATAACACTCATTATAATATATTGGATCGCTTCTATCTAATAGTACTCGTTAACTGAATCCAAATTGCCCACTTCATAAGAGACGTTTAAATCTAATTCTATTTGTCATTCAATTTCGCCAATTATTTGTGTGGACTGAGAGTATTATTGGTGAACTTTAGAAAGCTATGTGTAATTAACTAATTATGCCTCTAACAGAAACTATTGTTAGTGTATGAATCGTGAAATCTAAAAGTTTAATTTGGTTAATATCAAAATCAAAAATAGTGATATTTCTCCTGTGTGACTTTCATCTAATACTGCGTCTAATGTGGAATGGTCGTTATCCCTTTATATAATAGTGAGTGAAACTGATTGCTCATTGTGAGTGGAGTTATTACCATCACTGGAGCTTGTGGGAACTCGTTAGGAGCTACCCCGAGCACTGAACCCTTGCACCCGTTTTTCTACGCAAGTCTTGTGTTACTGCTTTTTGTCTCTATTAATTTTACTACACCACTCCATCTTTGTGAGCAGTCGCCGTATATTGTGCTTTATTAACAACTTTTGCACTTGTTTTTGTGCTGCTAGTTGCAAAATCGTCGTGAGTTTGAATAAGCAAGTGGCATTCTCGACCTCGAACTTGATTCATATTTACAAGATCTGTATCTGTGTTCAATTGAAGTCGATGATTGTTGACCTATCGTCTCAGCGTTCACCTCTGCTACCCTTCAGAAGCAATACATTTTACACTGTAGATTACTATCTAAGTGAAAGGCTGTTATTTTGAATCTCAGATACATTTACTAGAAATGACCGATTTCTGTCGACGATAAGTGTGTGCAATTTATTAGCAGAAATATTTCTCTTCAGATTAGGATCATTTTCAATTTGATCCCTAGTTATGACAGATACTTGTACAACAGATATAGCAATGCTCGCCTGTAAATTTAACCGTACAATTTGGCACAACAATGAAACCACTGTTTCAAATTCTTAATCGACAACCAAGATCTAAATTCTAAAGTAATGAACTGAGTAGCTTCAAATGTACCCATCGATATATTTTTCGGCAGGTAGGTTAGGTACTCATATCTGATCTAAATTTTAAATTCACAGATCTTGAAAGCAATGTTCGCAGCAATTAAGGAATGCTACGGTACGTAATTTTGAGTGAAGAAAATCAAAATTTCTTGCGTTACTGGTTCATTGATTTTATCGATTTACAACACTTTTTAAAGAATTTGCCTAAGCCGAATTAGCAATTCTTGATTTGAAGAAAATAAATGGTAGCAATTATACTTAATGAAATTAGCAGCTGCATTGATAGGATTTAATTAACGTTTTAATTTTAATCGATAATGGTTTCCACTTTAGAATGGTTGTGTAACCAGGTTTTAAATGCTTGCAATGTAATGCAAGCGTTTGTAATAGGAAATCCGATTCGTAGTCGTTGACAAGTAGATAGCTCAGTGGAGCCAACCAACCAATAAAATTAACTTCTGTTATGTATCGGATAAAAAAGGTGTTCATACAGAATCCGTACTCTTACCAATTTACCGGTACATTAGCGCCGGTTACTCGATCGGTAATTATCATTAGGTTACCGTTCGTCCACTCGGATTTCAATTGTTGATCGTGTCACTTTTACCTTTGGTAGTTTTAAGGTTATATACTGAATTATGAAATAAGGGGATTGTAACTTAGGTGAGCCTTCAATTCTTATGATTCTTCCCCAAAAATAATTGAGTTCCAAAATTTAAATGACCAAAATTAACAGTTTGTTGTAAAATATTGATCAGCCATTGAACAATCAAATGCGTCTAGACCAATGAAATATATGATGACCTAGAAAACCATGTCCTACAAGCTAACCTAAGCATTATTTTATTTTTTTTGCAGCGAAACTGTCCCCTTTAAACAATGCGGCTTCAGCGATACCGCAAACACCTTTTTGCGAACTTTCTTACTTTATTTAGAGTTATTGTCGCAACTGAAATCTTAGTTTCTTTTTAAAGATTATATTGTATTATAGTTTTCTTTTACGTACTTTAGCGTACGTAAAAGAAAACTTTATAAGAAAAGTGAGACGAAGCCGGCCTATCAATATAAAAATGTCAACGCCTCCCGCGCCATGGAACCTCTTAACAACGTGCCTAATGGACTGCCACCAAGATAAATGTAGATTTATTAATATTTAATATTTATTTTTCATTCATAGGTTTATTACTCACCATGTTTGCGTAAATCAAGCAAATAAAGCATTTAAAGTCCAGCAAAATGAAAAAAGTAATAAACATATCAAGAATCAAATTAGTTTAATTCCAAATCAAATTACAAGAAGAATTCACAATAAATTCAGCGTAATTGGCAATGTAAACGTAGAAATCGTACGTCAGAGTTAAAGGAAAGTCCCTCATTCGCAATTCAATCTGGCGCAATCTTTATGCGATCATATGTCAGTAGGCTGAGGTTCTCACATACATATTTATGGCTATTATCTACAAATATAAATTGCAAGACTTGCGAGTAAGGTACGAAAACTATCCTGTCATCAAATCAGCATCGGCTCTCATCCAATGGTTGTTACCCGGCAATTTTCTACGTGGCATGCATCATATTCGCGGGTTAATCGTAGGTTGCTTGTTTCCAACTCAGTATGTAGGTTGCAGCACATTGTAGGTCAATGGAACGCGGCACGCGCTGCGCTTTCCTGCAGTTGTCTTATGCAGATGAGAATTATTTATTAACCCTGCGAGTTTATTTACCATATTATTATCGGCTTTCAAATATTGACGATTCGTTTATTAGAATTGACTATCTGTAAATAATGCAGTGAAAAATTAAATTTACAAATTTTTAAGCAATCTTCGCATTCGCATCTCAAAGTTGGTAATGAAAGAGAAAATTAATAACTTAATAAAAATATGTCGTCAAACACCACTTCAGAATCTCTCGACAAGATTTTTCCAGTAGTTTAGTTAGCTGTTGCTGAAATAAGCATGCGTGTTAATACTAGACTAACAATTTTGATTTTAAACATTGTTCTTAAAGTTTAACCTAAAAAGGCAACAGTCTCCCAGGTGATATAAACTTTGAACAATGCGAACGGCAGAAAAATCTGAACCGAATCCAATTGTACACTTCCGTTCCCAGACATTTCTAGACCAATCGAAGAAACAATAAAAGGAAAGCTGGTAATTATCGGCTCTGTTGCCCATTACACGTCGCTGCAATTTCTTCCGAAAACAAGGGGCGTTATCCAACCAAATCATGCCTATGCCTAAAGATGATTTGTTCAATAGCCTACTTGCATTCAACTGCCAATGCCTTTTCAATTCATTGAAGCTATTTAGCTACGTTTACACGTCCCCGATAAACATCTTCGAGTATTGTTTTCTCATTTAGTAACTTTGAATCATTACGTTCAAGGCAATCCAATTTGCTATCGAATGATCGCTTCAACGATTTACTTTCTTCTTGTTCAGCTTTAATCTGATCTACGAGATACTTATCGTCGGTAATCACTTCAAAAATGTTGGCTTGTTTGACCCTTACGGTGTTATAGCGGTAATGTTATTGTTTATCACGATGTAGGTAAAGGTGTACAAAAAAATGGTAAGAGGTGTTACAAGTGCATCAGTAATTTTACCAATGTTTTTGCAGTAATATTTTTTCTTCTCCTGAAAATTTTCCTGGAATCGTTGTAAATCAACAGATGCTATTGGTAACGTTTACGGTTCACTTGACATGGGCTGCACATCGGAGGCACCTGTTAGCACATCTGGGTCAGTTTTTGTTCCTCGTTTTCACTATTCAAACAAACACTGTTCTACGTCACTTTTCGTCGTGAGCACAAACGTCTTCATGTTTAATTATCTGAGAAGCGAGAATGTCATTCCGGTCATGTAATATTTGGAACAATTGTGCATTTCTCATGAGTTAATTTCGCTTTTAAGTGTTGTAATGTTTAATTTTATTGTTGTTGTTTGTAAATTTATTTTAACGGTAGTGAATGAAAGTGTTTCTATTACGTTTTTCCTTATTCATGAACACATTGAGTTTTTTGTTTCTTTCATTGTTATCGTTTAAAATACGGATTATAGTGGTGGTTACAAATTTCGCACATCATTTTGCCGTTTCTTCTTATGTTTGAACGTTGCGTGGCTTAGTTGGGCGTGACGCACCGTTTTGTCGGCTGCTCTTGCCGATACGGTCTACATGCGCCTGAGCATCCGTCGACTAACCCCTGCTTTTGGCTTCAAGTTTTCTTCTTCCATGGGGAAAGCTATCGATTTCTTGACTGTATTATATATCAATTCATCGCACTTTCTTTTAGTTACTTGCATTAACTTTGTATTAAACTATGTAGATAATTCCTTGCCTACAAAGCATTTAACCACACATGTGTGAAAGCGTTGATTTACAACAATTATAAAAGCTAATTAGATATTACATCACGGTTGTTTTTGTTCGTTAGTATTTTTTTATGTTTAAATCCTGTTAAGTTTTTCAATGATGTTCCCACGAGCTATTGACTATTCAATTGTGAATGGATATCGTGGAATGCTCTTACATCAATAATAATTATTCAAATTGTGTACATAATACTGTCGGCAACCTTTCTTTTTTTCCATGAACATTACAAATTACTATGTTATCAAGATTTTGTATAATGTGTTGTATAAGCAATTATTGTAAGCGCTTCCGGATAATTCGCACAGTATAATACGAAAAGACGTAACGCAATTAGATTTTATAATCCAAACAAATGGTTTTCTAGTTTCCTTTCATATTAAAAATATTCTCAGCGCAAATACATGGAGTTAAAAAACATACGATGAAGAAGTAGTAAAGGCACTGCCAGCTATCGTTTGAGGTACAAAAGATACTGGCACAATTGAGACGGTACGATTTCTGGTCTTGCAGCGAAAATATCTGTCGACCAAGATATTGCTTTATTAGAAAACTTTGCACAAGTGAATCGAATGACAATAATCTAAGGTAACTACTCCATCTAATTTTATTTCCGTAACTGTAAATTCAAACGCGTTGAAGTTAATGTCATCTCGAATCCACGTTCCAATATTCATAAATTCAACTTTATCGAGTTCATTTTCTTTCGTAACAATAGTTACATCTTCGGATTAAGCGGTACTCAAAACGGTATTACAGTTAGCGATGCAATTGAATCGTTCCGAAGTGGGATCTACAGGCACGACCACAGCCCAGTTCTGAGTGAAATGCAAGGTCGGGAACCGTTCACTTATTGTGTTTATAAACTTTTTGTCATGCATCTCACCGAGTTGTATTGTTACAAACAACTGAACTGCTCCATTGAGACAGATATGCCGTGCGATACTCGACTCGGAAACGCTTCTTTTTTCATCATCTTCCGTGATGGTTGACGATGAAAGCCCCACTTATTCTGACGCAAATATGTGTTGCAGCTGCGATTAACCACGATATGCATCAGTATGTAACGCTAATTAGATTCTTGTTAATATTCATCTTTCATTGCAGACAACAATAAATTCTAATCACAACACTGAATATTTTGCTCTTGGGAAATCATAAACTTGTCGCTAGTGAATTGTGACGTTTATCTTTGCTTCAATGAATTTCCCTTGGTGTTTTGAGTATAGTTTAAGTTGGAATATCCGTCAGTAGCTGGGCACCGCGCTGCACGGTTCATGGCGACGATTTTGCGAAGTGCCTGTGGTTTGCTTTAAATCCGAAGTGGAAATGAGCTAGCAGTTAGTATCCGTATTCCCCTCCTGGCTGAAACCGCAAATCGTCGAGGGGAGACGGGTCTTTATAGTCGCATTTTGTAATAGCTTTGAGTGTCCGCCGCGAATGGTTGATGTCCTCACCTGTCGCATGCCGTTACAGCTTCACGAATAATTTTATTGCTTAATATTACGGTCGTCGATAAATGTCTGAGTAATATCTACATAAGCGAAGATGCTTGGTTGCTCGTTTCTGCGAAGGGTCTTGTTGAACCTAAGCGTTTCACGCGCCACTATTTCATACTGTCGTAAGGCACACTTACCATAGCTTAGTGTTTGCTTTCTATATTAGGAGACTTAGCAGACTTTAAATACACATTGTATGTAGATTCTAAGTAAACATCGTAGTTAGGCTACCATATTTTCTTCATCAACAGTTTACTTAAATTATCATTATTTTGTTGTATCCAACATGTTTATCTGTCCTTTATTTTCATTACAATTGCAAATGTATTACTTCTATCGTCTTGAAGGAATAAACTCGGGTCATAATGACTCAATTATTGTTACTAGGGTTTATGAACGCAATGTTTTAGTAATTTACATAATTTATTGTCATACTAAATAGTACTATTTTATTGTTGTTTTATATTACTTCTATCTCAATTACATTCGCATCAACTTTACGTTTTACATCCGCTTAATTCATTTTGATATGAATTCAAATGATTATTATTTGTACAGGAAGCGTTTATTACGGATATTAATAAAGTTTATTCCACGTATAAAGTTCTAATTTAAAGCTTAGGTAATTGCGTCAATTTCTTCATGTTACAGTTAGTTTACTTAATTACGCAAAAATACTGCAATTCACATGAGTTATATTAATTGAGGCTTTGATTGCAGTAACGGTTGTGTAGTTCCTCCTGAAGTTACTGTGAATAAAAAAAACCGGCCAAGTGCGTTTCGGGCCACGCATGGTAGGGTTCCGTAGTTACCCGTCTCGTAAGCCATGAAAAAAAAATAGGAAATTTTACTTTACTTAACATTAAATAAAATAAAATAAAAATAGTCTTAATTTATTTCTTACTACGATTTGAACTTAACATACGAATAATCTAGATTATAATAGTACACGTATTTATGGTTAGCTGTATAATATAATATTTATGTATATATATATTAAAGTTAATTATTAGTAGTAGTCGCCTCTGCGGCGTAGGCCTCTCCTAAACCTTTCCACACATCCCTTTCCCGCGCCTCTCGCATCCATAACCACATCTCTAGTTGACCAATTAAAAGGTGGAGAGACATCTTCAACCAGAGATGTGGACTATAACATTACAAAGTTACAAATACATCTAGTTTTAAGCCATTTTCTATGTGGTTACTACGAAATTTTTACGTAGTTAGTTACATTTTATAAGTTGGTCGACTATTAATCGTAAAGCCTACTTAGCTGTGATAGTTTTCCTTTTAAATTCGTTATAAATATGCTACTACCATGATTTTTTTACGTTTCCAAAAACAACCGTTTAGCTGGTTTAGAAGCTGGATACTTGACTCTAACAAAAAATAGCACTTTAAAGCTTATTATTTCGCAAACGGATCCTTGAATGGAAAAATGGTTTTACACACCTGCAATATTTTTTAAACGATCTATCCAACGACAGACGGACATGGCGAAACTAAAGGGTTCCTTGTTGACTACGGAACCCTAAAAAGGGCAGGTTAACAGGTTAACTTTTCAAAAATTTACCACATGAAACCCATTTTTTTTCAAAACGTTGTCTTATAATTCAATTCAATTTTTAACATCGATTACGTCTTTGGAAAAAAAAAACACTTCACGAACTGTCGTTTAATGCCATTTAAAAATATTGCAAGTAACATCAATTATAACAAATCATAAGAGTAGCTTAACACAACCACTTGAACTCAACCAGTTCCGCCTAGTCGCTAATATTTTTTCCATACGTCCTGTTAGTATAACGACCGGATTTATATGGAGTTGAATTAACCGCCCATGTCGTTCCCAAGTCTTCACTATTGACGCAGATTTATGATACAACTGATTGGAAATTCGCCACAATTCATTGTAAATGTTGTGTGTTGAAGAATATGTTAAAAGCTTCGCGAATCGCGTGGTGAATGGGTTGCTGCGTCTTGCTAAAACGATGTTAGAAATCTTACTTGCTTATTTTATGTCGAATGGTCTTTTCATAAAGAAAAGCATTTATGGATGTAAACACGTTTGTGCATGGTTCTGGCTTACGACGGAAAACTATTGCATTAATTAAATCAATAATTGGAAAGGTGGTGTGTGAGTGAAGTTCATGACAATAGCGATAAAAAATTAAAATATTGTTGTCACTGGCAGCGAGTATGGTTAATCGACACAGTATTTTCAAAGCTTATGTACCTATGTGAAAAATCTTTTCACATTTCACACGCAGCGCTTTAGATCCGTCACTTTAGTGCAAATGAAGAAATTATTCTGTATGTTTGGTTAACAACCTACGATTGCAAAAAACAACAGTAATTCACATCTACGTTTTATTGGCAGTAAATACGTAACTCCCCCAGCGATTGAATATAATATCATTCCTATCATTTTCCTATCCGTCTGAGGTCACTATGAAAAGTCACCAGGCACGATGATTGGTTTGTATAATTTCACGGTGCCGCCTGAACTTCGACTAACGGACGTCTCTCGGATTACTATAACCTCATGACATAGTTACATCGGATACTTCGTCAAATTGATTCTAGACTGGCTCATCTAGCGTGCCCTTAGGTCTGACTTTGACCTGACTGACTGGAAAATGATTGCTGAACTTTACTTTGCAGTCACGTTCACATAACAATATTAACCCTATCTGACTTCGCATCACGAAAACTTTCGCTGCGAACTAGATATGATACAAATAAGTACATTTAATTTATCTGTACCGTAAGCAAGTGCATGGAATGGAGTCGATATTGAATACTACAGATCACGAAATGTTTGTCAGTCTGGCTTTTCATGCCTATCGTCTGTTTGACCATTATACCTTTCTTCCAAGATTTGTGGTACCTGCTTATCCTCCTTCTCTTTCTTTTCACAAGGTCCGGTTTTCTTCCGGCTGCGTGCTCATTAGAGATCTAAAGACCAGTTTCTCAATCCCTGTCCAGCGAGCCTTGTGTTCTGCGAGAGCCAACCACTGTGTGACCTTCGCAACCTTCGGAAACTAGGTTTTCACATAATGATGTTATCAGTACACCAATGGATGTTGTTACTTGCTCACCAGATATCATCTGACGCCTATAACATAAAGGGTGGTCTATCGGGTCGAGAACTAGGAATACTAGGAACTATAAATACATAAAATAAAATGTAATAAAACTTGAATGTTTGTTCGTGTTTGCACAGAGGCTTTCGTGGAATATTTCTCCGGTTTCGTGATCATGTCTAAGTTCTCGTGACTATAAAAGCTTGTAACGTCTAGATTAAAATGTTTCTGTGGAGATAAACATTATTGTTACGGCGACAGTGTCCCACTTTTTGTATAAGGCTGTAAATGCACTAGGCTGTTCGTTTACGGCAGTCAATCCGACATTCTGTAAGTGTACATGAAGATCGGCGCCAGCTATTGGTGTGTTGTCACAGTAACGCACGCAGTTTAGCAGTTGGAACGTACGGTGTGTCACCTGCCTAAGCCTTTTCAATAAAGTCATTTTCTCAAAGCTCCTTAAGTATCCAATGAAGTCGTTAAAAATTACCGTAGCGTGTTTGTAGATATACAATTTTCTTACAGCTGCAATTTTAACGTGCTGTATTTTAACTTGGGTGTGGGTCTCTAAGGTCAGCCAGATAGAGTCATTAATAAAGTCCCGGTCTCTCGGTATAGTGCTCTAAATTATCAGTAACATTAATGGTTTCTTGTCATATATTAAAATAAAGGTAATAACTTTTGCAGTTAACCGAAAAACATATGTGTATGTCGTTGTTTAATTAACGTTTAATTTCACTACATGTGTCAGGATTTATTAATTGGACACACGGTGTTAATGATGTTTTAATTTGGAATAACGAGGCATTTTGTAGTGGCACAGATTTTTCATTACTTACATTTACTTTATTAAGCTCTAAAAGCGCTTTCAGATCTCTCTTTTTCACTTTTCTGTCATTAATTTATCGTGCTGAGCCAACTGTAAAGAATGTGTCTTTATTGCAATTTAAGCTACCGGTACTTCTTAGGAGTACTTACGTTGATAGACCTAATCGTGCCCGGCGTATGATTCTAAATTAAGGCTGTTAAATATAAGGTACTTCATACCTGTGAAATAATCGTAGATTAACGGGACTAATGGAATACAATTTATATAGCGCCATGAAAATGGGCTCTATTTGCCAATGGTCCACAAATGGTGCATTTTTCAATGCACTATTTGTACGGTACTCAACATTTTCTCCGTTAATTGCGAAACATTGGTACAATCGTCAAGTGATACTCATACGCTCACCGTTCGTGACTGGCGCATTAACACAGTGCTGACCCGCGGCGCTTCTCACGCCATTGACTCCTTTCTGGGTTGAAAACCTACTGCCTACCATCATCGGTAACTGTGCTTGCAATGCACTTCCCCCTACAAACTCAAATGATCTGTCAAATGCACATCGTTTTTCACTCAAGTGATCGCTCGCTGAGGGCGACATCGGAGTAATGAACTGCTAATAATTTCCCTACCTTTTATGGTTTTAATCCTTCAAGATTTATCACCTTCATGCCCATATTATTTGCTCAACGATACTAGTCTCTCTACTAGTGATGAATTGAACGTACCTAAGGACCAAGTGTCAGAACAGCATTAGTCTTGTTTACTACCGCTAGAACACTGGATGTTAATAAATTGGAATCTGATTAACAATTTAACAGCCCAGGACTCGGCAAACAAGACGATAATGCGAATAGATATTTACGTCGCTATTAAAGTCCATGGTTATTCTGAGCTTGCTTCCGTCATAATGTTTGAAGTACAACCCTGACCGTTGGACATTATCACCCATTTTCCACGAATCATTGAGGTTTGAATTCGCTTGCGGTGAGACGGACAAAGCCGATCAATCTCTATAGAAAGCTGTATTGTACGAAGGTCGTAACGTTCCATGAAGTTTCCGTGAAAGAACCACAATAGATGGATTCTTTAGGGCACAGCCACACGATCGATTTTGGTCGAATAACAGTATGTTTGAGGCTAAAAATGTGGCTCTTTGGCTCCGATACCAGTGGTATTTAAAAGCAAATGGGACTGAAGGTCGTTTTTCCCTCCAAATGTTGTTGTCTGACAATAGAAGGTCCAACTGGACGTTTACGATGGTTGGTACGTGAGTGATTTTCAATTATTTTGTCATGTTGGCATGAGTTGGGCTTTCGTTCTCTCTTTCATTTAACGTGTGGAATTTGGAAGGTCATCTTCAAAAGCTCACTTTTTACAATGACGTCAGCAGTTTGAATCTGGCTACTGTTCACGAGCTCCAAAATTTGACAGCATCATAACAGCGACAAAATCATAGACAAAGGCGTAAATCTGTAATGAACGGTACTTTCGATATTGAGTTAGAACAAGTTCTTCCTTTTTTAGGCGCGATGCGTAACTTATTTCACCGTATCGGAGGGGACACGGCTAATTCCATCTGTCTTATGTTTTTTACTAAAGTTTCAATTAAATCGACGACGTGTTTCCGGTTCGTCGGTCATTCGTGTTACAACGCCTTTTCTTGCCCGGGGCCCTTCGCTATACAATATGGACCCAAATTGCCCATCGATGATCTCTCAACGGGCTATTGTGCCGCCTCCGTGGAATTTGTATCTAACGGGAGATATCTTGCACTCGACTGTGGCATAAATGTGCGTGAGGTGCATTTCGCTATGCCGTCAAGTTATGGTTGGAGTACCGATATTCTTAGGGACTTGATATACAAAGCGGACAGAGTGCTGACAAGATAAAATGTATGGCGTCAAAGGAACGAAATATACCAACTTAGCGTCGCGGGCGCGCGGCTAAACTCCATACATTTCCGTAGCCGCGCGCCCGCCGAGCGCCCGTAGAACTTTATAGGTATATCAAGTCCCTAAAATCTTAAAATAGCCACCCAATCGAATGTCTGCAAATCGACACAAAAAGTTAAGTCAGAAATCCAGGAAGTTGGGATGTTACTGCTTTCCAGCGTTGCCCCTAGATGGTTCAGATAAAACAGTCTTATTTTATTACGGCATATCTTTTCTAAAAAGGAACATTAGTAACTGTTCTCCGGTAAGCATAAAACATGTTACGGTGACGGTTTGTGTACGTGATTGACATAAATTGCGAATAGTTTCTCATGTCGATGTCGCTTCGAAGATACTACGAGTAATGCTTACGACCTGAAATGTGTCGAACGGTAACTAATTTAATCATGGTGTCGGACTTTGCAATCCTAGATTTCATTCCAAAGTTGGAAAATTGTCATTTAATCATTATTGTAGAAAAAGTGAAGTAGAAATTACATAGAGCGATACTGCAGTCCCAATCTGTCAAAAATGTGCGACTGACTGAGATGCGAATGCGAATGTTACTTAAAAAATAGTAGAATTGGCCCTTTGTTAGTAGAAATAAGTTCACCATCAGACCAATACATGTAAACAATCTATTTATAAGAGTACATATCTGGCCAACTCATGCAGCAATATGATGCCCCCACTCACCTAGTAACACCAAATGATAAGTGCAATCAACATATCTAACACGCTGAGAATCAGACAGATTGCACTCTCGAATTCATAATCACTCGAATCGTCAACGATAATTAACGTCTCGCCGGAACAGTCATTACTACGTTAGGAGAATATCTTTATTGACAGCTCAAAAGTGAGCACAAAGGCCACGAGAAAGCCACCATTGTGGCAAACTACATCGATGACTTACACAATGCTACCGACGACGCCTAATAACCCATCTATGACTTTACAACCAGCAACTCATTTAGGAAAATGAAAAGTCCGTTTCAATGAGCTCAACTCTCCCTTATTGTTGTTCGGCTAGAGGTTGCCCGTGTACAATAGCGTCTAAGGTTATCAGACCGGATGATGAGGCCTTCAGATTCTATTGCTTTCACCCATTACGTGGCCTTTTGTGTATGCCTTTATGTCTTCAAGATGTCGATAAGTTGTTACGTAATCTTGTACTAATTGGTTCCAAATTCATCTTTCATCCGTAATAAGGGAGTCGAGTGGTCGCTTGTTGAACTTTCTCCCCCTTATAAGGCTTTAATAACGCTGAGGTTCCCGCTAGTATAGTTTGAACCCGGGGTTAATTACGGTTGCTCGTGGCTGTTGCTGACGCTTTTTTGCTAGCTACGGTCAGAGAATTTACACGAAAGGGTAGAGCATCTATTTCATATGCGTACACCGTCTTAAATTGCGTATTTTTTAATGGGAAATTATAAAACGATCGAATAAAATAATAACGTAGCGACTGATGATGAGATACTGTTTTAATAACTTGAGCGGTATGAATTTGAGTAAGCGAAAAATTAACTAAACTAACGACGAATATTGATTAATAATAAAATCCAGAACGAGCTTACAAAAAGTGGGTTGTGATTAATCCATTTCAGATATTAAAATTCTACCCGTGCGACTAAATTACTAAGTGAGCGACTAGAAATACAGAGAGGGCAACTTCAATATTAAGATAGAGACGATTTTTACAATTAAGGTTTTAACATTTTGCTCGCATCACTCGCTCTTGCGCACCAAATATGTTATTTGGTGCGCAAGAGCGAGTAATGCGAGCTCGGGATTTGGGGCCCCCGACTTGGACAGGTTAGGTTAGAAAGAGATGGCGGGGTCAAGTGAGCGAGCGAAGCGAGCGAACAGACCCCGCCATCCCTTTCGTGGTTATTTTTTTTAAACCACCCAGAAATATCATTTGCCAAATATTTAAAACAATACAGGACGTAACGTTGACACTCAAACAAATATTAGGTCGCTCAAATATTATAAAGCTTCTCATTTATTAATGTTTGTATGTTGCTGTTCTGTTGATTTCTCGTCACTCGCTGTCAGTCGCTCACTTAGTAATACTATAACGTAAATTAATTATTTTTGTCACTTAAAACATTAATTTACAGTCACTCGTTTAAATACTACCCTTTTTTAATTAAAACAGAAAATACTAAAACATGCACACTCGCATGTTAGTAATTGCCTCGTAATAAATCTTACTACATCTTCTTTAGAGTCACGAATCTTAACTGCTGAAAAATTCAACAACTTCCGCACGCTGTTTAGTTTGTTAACCAAATTAACAGTTCTTTCACCGTGTCAATTGTTCTAAAATTTTAACTTAATCTTGGAAATGAATAACTTTTAAATTGCTCATCGCGAATGGTGTCATTTTGTACAATTTGCAACGGCTGATAAATAGCCGCGGCATCTCGTCCGTCAACTGACATCAGCATAGGTAGCGGCTCACTTGAAGTAAAGCCTGAGATAAATTGACTCGTTGCAATTTTCTCTATGATGTGTATTTTTGAACAGTTTCATGCTTTTGATAGATCGCTCTCGTCGACGGACACTTATCATCAATTCACCCACGCTCCATAAAAGTAATGCGAACACAATTAACCGAATATCTTCATTCAAAGTCATATTCTTGATTTATTATATTTATTTTATGTCAAGCATTGTGCATTACTATCTCACGATCGTTACCGTTGGCCTGGTGGGCGTTTGACCTCATTTTGAAGGAATAGTACCTTAAAAGGGATCCATTAGTTCGAAGACATGGGAGTAGACACAATTGTCCATATAAGCTCGTTGTTATCGAATTTGGATTAGGAAATGCTGAAACATCTTACATTGCAGGTCATTAAACTGATGTAAATCCTACAGAGTATGTATTAGTAGTATCCTGCTTTATTAAGCGCCCCGCCTTGACGTATTCGTTATGCGAAGTTGCATTACACGTAACATAAACGTTTGAGACAGGAAGCAATTGAACGCATCCTATCGGCATATGCAAAACGCTACAAATTATTCCACTACAACAATTTTCTACACGCATCTCTATATCACGAAACGCTGACTGTTTGCGAGAATACTTATACTCGAGCCACGTTGTACTGATCAGATAAGAACATCGGATTAGATTAATCGAAGGGCGTAGATTCTTCGCTGCGTGAGCGGCTAACGGAGAAAGGCTTCCCATAGTCTCCCCGATTTGTCTATCCCAGCTGTTCATGATAGTGGCGTGCTGATTCAACCATAGCTGTTCTATCTTGTCCGCAATGAATAACAAAAGTCCTTTAAAGGTTTTGTCGGTGAAACGCTTGAAGAAAGCGAAGATATCTAGTATGTTAGTATTCCACAGACTGAACTAAGTAGGAAGTCCGAAATACTTAATTCAAGAAGCTTGCGGATGCAAGTGAATCTTAGTCTCATGAATGATCGTGAACTTGACCGAGTTTTAAGTAAACAAACGCATTAGTAGTCCGAGTCACTTGGCGGCACGAGCCGTTGGCCCGAGGATTTCGCTTGCAAACGTGAGCTGCATACTAAATTGGCGAGCTAAAGTGATTCGCGAACAACTTTTGCATTCGTTCCGCAATGCAACACACTGGCATGATTAAAGTTTGACCCGCGTCGAAGCAGGGAAATTCTGTCCACTGATACATACGTGCCTGACCAAATGTAGGTTGAAACTTTCGTCCGCTTACAGTCATTCCAACCGCAATCCAAACAAGAGCAGCGGTCACGTTTCCGAGATCTCCACCAATGTCTGCCTCGGCCGGATCATTTATACCGATCCGTATTAACAATGTGCGGCGAAAGAAACCGACTCATTGTATAATTGTTAATCTATTCTGATTTCGCACCCGACTCGGTTATTATAACTACTCGAATGACAGCTTCCCACGTCCGTATGCTCCAAATACTGCTAATGACGTTTTCTCCTGCATCGGCTATCACTCACACTACGTTCATTAATTCTTTAGCTTTGATAAATAACCGTAGGTCGAATCAGAATGCATGCCTGCCTCAGTAATGCATAGTGCGAATGATAATACAGCCAGTTCGTATAACAGTTCCAAGTCATTCCGTCAGAAGTGATATCGCCATACTAGATTACAAGTTACAGTTACAGACGTTAGTGAGTGGTTTCCATTTAAGTACATTGTATCTACTATCCGCTTTTTACTACTGTAGATCTCGCCATTTATCGCCGATGCTATCATTAAACACTCGAAACGAAAAGTGAACTTGTTATTTAACGCCTTTGTGTTTGATTTTGAGCTGTTTTACTTTCTAAATTTACGTGTAGGTGAATTAATGACGCGTTTATGCTTTTTCGTGTTAACGGAGAATCGATACAGTCCAGTGTTTTGTGTCATCGAGACTTTGAAATAAGAACTAAACTGGGGTATTAGATGAGATTAAGTTCAGTTCGTCATTGTTGTTCGACCAACCAAGGTGGATTGGACAGGGAAAAGAAAAAAGTGCATACCGCTAGCTGACACAGTGCTTTATTGAACACAATTCCGTTGACTGGTACGCAACGGTAGGCCTTACCGAGATGTAGATGGCGACGAGTGAACGGGACAGATTAATGCTAATAGTTGACATAATCTTACCACGGCGCGTCGCTTCCAGCGCCGAAGGTATGGATGCGTTTACAGCTTTGAAATAAATTATTGCGAATAAATGGAAGTGGGCATAGAAAGACATACAACTTTGTTTTTACTTTGACGTTTTTAATTTGCAAATTTTATCATGATCTTGAGAGATAAATGAAGCCCATAAATTAATACTTGAGATTAATACATTCTATTTTTTTTTCTTACAAAAAATGGTCCTTCGAGCCGGATAAAAAAAACAGAAATATTTTATTAGTAAATATGTTTTTTTTTTTGTAATTTAAATATTTTGTGTTAGTTAATGATCCTCTCCCTAGAGATAACAGGGCAAGCATTCATGTCAGCTGTCAAGTTACCTACGATAAGACCAGTAGCTGAACATTTTCTCCTAATTAAAATCGATCTGACATCAAACCTTTGGATAACATCTATAGTTTTATCAATTGAGTGAATCATTTGGTCGGTAAAAGTGGTATTTTCCTGACGTATTTCGTTTTGGCTCAATACTTACTTACACCGGACGAGGTTATGATCCCTAATGAGTTATAGAAATATCTAATGCAGTAGCCCAATATCATTAATTAAAACCACATAGGCATTTCCAAGGGGTTTCTTTCCTAGGTAAAGTTATAGTTTTCTGAAAAAGAAAGCTCTTTTATGAAAGTGCATTACCTGATCTTTATAACATAACACCAACGGCATTCATATTATAACGAGTCTAAGATCATCTGTTATTGCAACTGTAACCTTCTCGTTTACTATTACGGCTTGCTCGACTTCTAAGTAGCAGATGCGTTCAGTTTTAACATCACATAGGAGCTAATATAAATCTAGCTTTATACTACTACAGTAATTAATCTTGGCTGAACCACTGCCTTCACTTTTTCCTATTTATGTGTGAATCATACCGTTTCTTGCGTCATTTAGCCGCACGGAGAGGAATGTATGGACATAGGACATCAGACATTCATCAATCGCTTTCCGTTAATCGGTTATCTATTAAACAGTTCAGTTATTTGTAATGTGTAGTCAACTGTGATAGTAGTTGTTAAATAGAAACTTTTAATTGATCGAGGCACTTTGATTTTCAATTTGTTCTTGTAAATGTTTGATCAATTTAGAATCAATTTGCTGTTGTTGATTTATTAGGTAGTGACTGCGGACTTAGATAACCTGAATAACATTCCAGTATTCACAAGCAATTACATCAGTGACTCTATTTGAGTTTCTATTGGTAGTCGGTTCCAGTATAAATATTTTTATTTCCATAAAATTGCAAATAGGTAGATCATTTTAATAATTGAAAATGAAAACTGTTGCTTGACAAACGCGTAAAGACGACTTTTTTTAGCAATACGATATTTCAAATGCATTTATATGCAAACATGTGTTTAATAGACACATTTTCAAAAGCCACGAGGCCTTTTTACCAAGACACTTCTTATATCACACTACACATAATAAGTACAGTATAACTTGCAGTACTTGTAAGAAAATTGCACTTCAATCTCAACGGCGTCTGTCCACTCGTAAATGTTTGAGTGCTGCGTTTTGTGCGTCTTCGTTGACATAGTGTCATAGTGTTTGCACTGACTGCTCGTTTAGACACGGTTCAAGTGTCAAGTCGTTCACTTTGCCAGTGTGTTTGCTTGATGGTTTTAGCATGATGTATGTTTGAATGCGGTGTCGTGGTAGGGTAAGCAGCAGTCCAGCTTATGTTAATATTTGGTGTTTGGGGAATTTTGGGTTAACTGTTCTCTTTGTTTGTTGTTTTTTCGAAAAATCTGTCAAAGTTCTTAATTTTGAACGGAAAAGCTGTCTTGAAAAACTCAAGTTTGCACATCTAAAGCGACGTTTTCTGCTAATCTAGGATAATAGCGATTATAATAGTGTATAATTATTTTAAACCTGTCACTATTATACAAGCCGCTTCTGGTATACTATTTCTAACCATAAATATTAATTAATTCAGATCCTACGCCCTTCAATTAGAATTAGTAGTTTTATCACCGTCATTTGGACCATATCAGAGGCCTTTGAGGCGGTTTAGAAACTCTGACACTAGGGTGTGTGGGGTCGTTAGACCTTTACTACCCACACGAAGAAGAAGAAGAAGACCGTCATTTCAAATTATTTGACACTTCATTAAGGTCTTAAAGCGATTCAGCGTCGATTGCGCTTTAAAGCACAAAGTATGTTAATAGGGCTAAAAGTTGTGAACGTCAAGCGGTTTTCTTCAGCTGCCTCTCAAGATTTGTGCGGTAAAATAAACAGTTGATAGACATTCTCACTGAATCCAATAAAGGCCGAACTGACGGTCATTCAAACTGTTTGTGTCAATACCGCAAGTGCCGTTTGCAGACAACACGACGACAGTTTATTTGGCCGATCGTGTACTTAGGTGTGCAATTCTCAACAATTTTACACTTCGAGCCAAATTGTCGACCGAGTATCGATCGTGGTCGAAAACATTTATTTTGCAGTTAACAAATATGGAACATGTTTGAAATTCCTATAAGGTCCCAAGTTATGTTACTTTTCGTTTAGTCACGCTGAATTTTGTAGGGCAAAGATTTTAACCCACATGCTTAAGTGTCGATTGAATTGTGGGCGACTAATACCAACTTCCCTTTTGTACCTTGTCGCACATGCGTTAATGCACTTTCTTTTTCTTTTATGGCCGATGATTGTAATAAAAACGGAATATAGAGGCCGCATTCTTTTGTAGGATTAACTGTTAATAAGATAAAATGTTTGGAGCGTGCTCGATTTGCATGATCGATACATTTCGATGCGCAGAAATGTCAATCTGGGTTTGTTTAGCATTCATTAGTTTGTAAATGATCTAGTTGGCTAATTCTTATTCATAGTAGCGGTTCTCTGTCTTTGAAGAGGTATGCTAAGGATCGTTCATGTTGTGATGGACTGGTCTTGTTCTTATTAGAACTGATTCGACCTGTTCATTCATGGAGACATGATACCTTTCTGGTTTAACATGAAGTGTCTGCCTGATAGCGGTCTGAGGAAACCAGCTTTTCCCGATATAGTAACGGTGGCGCCATGACATGAGCGTAATAAGTTATGTAATAATATTGCTGTCTTTTTCTATACTATTAAGGGATATTTTTAAATGCACATCTGTATAATTTAATGCATACCAGAAAAAATAATGCTGTGCAAAAAATCCCAATTGATTAGAAAACATGTCTTACAAAAAAACTAAAATAATCATCCAAAACGAGATGACCTTTTTATCGAATTCACACCAAAAATGTGGTTCATACATCGGATTTATGATTTATAAAACAAAAATACGAATTGTTTATCAAAAATACTAACTTGCACTCCAAAATTGCACTTCCCTGAAATAGCAGGTGGTTATCATGGTTACAATAGTAGCCGGTCATTGGGCACCCCGACTCGGACAGGTTAGGTTAGAAGGGGATGGCGGGGTCAAGTGAGCGAGCGAAGCGAGCGAACAGACCCCGCCATCCCCTTCGTGGTTATTTTTTTTTAAACCACCCAGAAATATCATTAGCCAAATATTCGTTCAGTAAAACAGTTCTGCAAATACCATTAAACAGTATATCGAATTTGATTTATTTAGTGTGCATAATTTGAGTGCAAGTCAGTATTTTTGGTTTAACTTTGAAATATTTTGATCGAAAAAAGGGAATATACAGATATCGATTTAAATACATGCCTACTATTAATAATATTATAAAGAGGTAAAGTTTGTGAGGTTGTAGGGGGTAATCTTTGGATTTACTGAAGCGATTTTTAAAATTCTTTTTGTATGACAGCCACATTCATGAGGAAGGCTATAGGCTATACGGGAACGAGAAACAACGGGATATACGCATACGAAGTCGCGGGTAAAAGCTAGTCTAACAGAAAGAGGGTTAAACTACGAACATCTTGGAAATCAAGTGGTTACCCATGACCAGGTTGTACTAAGCAAAACTGAAGTTAATAAGTGCAATTAGTATGTCTGCTTAATTCCAAATACATTATTATTTCCTTACTTGAAGGGCTTCGGTCATGCACGGTCATAACATAATGATAGTTGATAGTTAATGTTAGCTTTTCAAGTAAACTCGGGGTTTGAGGCTTAGGGAAATTAATTATAATTGGTATTCGCTGTTGCTTCGTCTGTAGTAAATTAGATATGGGTTGTTCGTGGCGAATAGTTTTCTCTGCTTACTTTCCATACTAAATCATTGTGCTTTAATGGTCATTCTACTTTGGGGTCGGTGCAATGTTTATCTCTTGTATTATCCTTCACTCACTTTTTCTTTAAAATTCTACCAATTTTTAATTCTATTACCTACTAGCACTTCGCCCGCGACTTCGTCCGCGTGGATTTAGTAGGTACTCCACAAACTTCAACGCCCTCTATACCCACTTATAAAGGTAAGCTTTGGAAACGTGACATTTCGATAGCATCTGTCAATCCTATACATTTTTGAAGTATTGACAATCGCGTGCGCCACGCCACCGTTCACAGAATCTCACTTGTCTCGAGCCCAGGTTCAGCGCAACTGTTCGCCCCGTTCAACCCGTCAGGGTTTGATGATGCAAAAATTGTTAGGTACATCTGTTTCAATTATCCCGCTTTTAGTTTGTACATAGCATTCCGACGTAAATTGAAGCAAGCAATTGTGTCCTCCCCTAAAATCTTAATCACCCCTGCTTCACTCCTTATTATGTATTTAGTTTATTTTCGAAAAATCCAAACATTTGTTATTCTTATTGTTTTATCGAAAACATTTAAATGCCGTGGTGTTTCAACTTCATCGGACCAAGCATTGATACGATTCTCCCCTGTTCGCTCATGCCGCAACATTTTTCTTACTCCGAGCATGTTTATTACCGTCGTAACTTTTGAACGAAAGGTCCGATTTGAATAATTTGAAGTATAATTTACACGGGCATAATCAACTTTAATTATCAAACCATTTAAATGGATAAGGATTAATATCATGATACTAAAATCACCATTTTTTATTTCACCATAGGATTTGCTTGAATAATTTGAACAAAAAGCGGTCATGGTGACTTATCCATAATAGTTAGACATGTGGTATCGCGAACTTTTTTGTAGATATCGATGACATCTACAAAATTGTAGTACATCACTTTGCTCTATTGTCAATAGATTCCGCAGCGTACGCGATATAAGGATTTCTTCTCACACCTGGGGTTACATTATCGAAGTTTTCATACGGATCCCTAACTTTTTTGAAAATGTTCTATAGCCTATGTCCATCTCCAATAATGTAGGATTCTAATGGTGAAAAAATGTTTCAAATCGGTTCAGTAGTTTCGGAGCCTATTCATTTCAAACAAACAAACAAACAAATCTTTCCTCTTTATAATATTAGTGTAGATAAATCAAAATGTAATCGACGAATTTTGTAATCGACGGTCTTTAAGCGCCATTTCTGCAAACGTAAGTAATCATTTGTATAAACGCAAATTTAAAAGATATAAAACACACTAGGCATGCAGTTCTACCGTTATTTTGATGAAATTATTACTAACGTACATATATGTGTCCACGGATACAAGTTCTTGCTAACAGGACTCTTCCGTCAGAGGCGACAAATCGAAGTGCAATTAAGGATATACAGATTTAATCGCACCCATGAGTTACCAGGCAGTGGGCGAAGTGAGATATAGTCACTACTGCCACAGATTATGCGGAACCCTGACTCGCTCTAACACAGCCGACATCATAACAAAACAAATGACTAGCGGTTCACATTCGGCCTGGATCTAAAAAGTTGGAAACCATTGGGAAGGCCCTTGGCCCAGCATTGGTATGATGAAGGCTAAAGTAGTACTAATATTATAGTTACCACCATATCATGTTCATCATGTATAGCCCAACTTTGTCCACTGCGAAGCATAAGCCTCTCTTTTCCTGTGCCAATTTCCACGTTCCTGTGCAACCCTCAACCAGATTCATCATGTTCATTTAGAGTCAAATCCCTTTAGCCGTAGTTGATAATATCATTTGCAAACATATTCCTTTGACTAGAACTGATATCCGACCATCCATGCAGACTATTCCACACAGAGGACCAAGCAAAAAACAATAAAAAGACGCGTATATGAAAATCTCCAATATCTATTATTATGGTCATATTTTCATGTCATGTAGTAGGAACATAGTCTTAGCTAATTGGGTAAAAATTGCGAATGCGAAATAAATGTGGTTGAAAGTGAACACAGAAACAAGTTTGTGCGTTGTAACGATTCTCTTCTTCTTTTTTATCGTGGGGGCAGTAGTGTTTAACGACCCCACACACTAGGGTGTGTGAATAAAATCAAATAATAAATTTATTTCACGACCGCCATTTCCGAATTTTGCTTTCTTTTAATCAGACAATCAGGTGATTCAAGCCTGCAATGTCCTAGCCAAACTGGAAACAACTTTACAAAGTATGTTTCCCGTGGGAATCGAACTCACGACCACGGGTCTCAGGCAAACACCTAAACCACTCGACCACGTAGGCCTCTTACAAAATTAAAGTGTTATTTTATCAATGAACTGCAGTCCACGGTAGATGTACTAGACACTCTATATTACTTCCAGTTATAAACACTGCTAGGTTGGATACATCTCAATAACAATTAAACATTAGTTCCGGTAATAAATCTCTGCATCTGTTCATATATAAACATTGTATTTGTATTCAAACTAACAATTGAATCGAAGTAGTTTTGCTGCTGATTTTGCGAAGCGTTCGTATAAAATTAGCATATGATTAGCTTGGAATCAGACATATTCAAAACAACGGACCATAAGTTCTGATGTATATGGTATGGTGAAATTCTTTCTACGTAGGTAACTTCTTTGGGGAGTAAAGATGGTCCTGAGGTCCAAAAAAAAAAATGAGAAACACAATCTACTGGGTTTTAAATAGTATAGTTTTCCATAATTATTTCTATAGTAGGAAAGCTAGTCTTTGTACCACTTTTAATTAACCATATCAGGGATTCAAAGGACCAATTTATAGTTCGAAAGTATTATTCGAAAACTGTTCCGGGTATGTAGAGTTAATTTAGCAAAACACGGTCCTGAATCCCACAAAACAAACAAACAGGAGTCCGATTTCAAATACATTTTAATTAATGCAGATATTTAAATTTATTCACTTCATGCCATGCAGAAAACCATTTATTCAAATACATTTTGAATGTCATAAATTTAGTTAACACCTCTCTTTAAATATGAAGGCCAACTTACACATTTGGTGCGCTCATAAAAAACAAATTGACTCTTTCGAAGAAAAGTAAAACAAGTCGTGATAGATAAGATCGGGGCTCAGAAGGCGCTCGTGTTTACCCAATTTCGGTTTTACTGTCAAATGTACTACATATTTGGGCTTTATTAATTTTGTAACACACTTTGCTGTTATCTTTATCATTCTTGTTGCACCTTAGGACACCGGTATATTTTTATTATTGAGTCACTGACGTCGGCTTCAGCTCTTTCCTGTCAATGCACTGTTAGTTCAGCTGCTATGTATAGACTTCATGCACAACTATATTTACTATGGAGTGCTGAGCTATTATCATAGCGTAATTTGGTATGTCACCACATTCATCTGAAAATTGATTGCTGTATCACACATTGGTGAAGATTGCTTCTGTTTTTACTACACCACAAATTCAGTAGGTTGTCAGAAAGGTTGCATTCCGAGGTTTTAAGGTAGCTCTATTAGACATTGAGCCTAGTAATAAGAGAAAAGGTTCAATGCCAACCTCCCAAGATTCCGTCTATAAGTCTGAAATTCTTAGTTCTTTCTTCCAATTACACTTGTAATTGATAAACCATTGAAGCATGTCAATAATTATGGACTCATGCATTTATCCTAAGATGCCACACGTCCAAGCATTTAACTGAAGGCGAAGAAAGAATATCTATTAAGTTATTATCTGCTCGCAAGTGGTAATTATCCACTGCACTGGGTATTGGACAAACTAACGAGTAGGCTTGACTGTTGTGGACTAACCAATTATAACATGGAAGTCCTGAATGATGAGAGTTTCATACTATGGTTCGTTGAAATAAAATGCAACAATAATGTAAAATTCTATTTACTAATAGAACTGTCTACACTATGGTCGAAATTTTTGACAATTTTATGAATATGCTGATCTTAATCATTAGCATAGCATAACACTGCAAACGTCATAAAAACAGAAACAACGCATTTAAAAAACCCACAAATTCCACCATGAAAATGTAATTTCCTTAGAAAGCCTACAATTATGACTAGCCTAGTAACCTCGGGGTTACCACTATAATTGAGTCATGTACCTTCAACTACATTAGGTACATAAACCACTATGTACCGTGTCTACCCATTACATGAACGATCTATCTTAGAGATAGTAGAACTTTTGCGGTAACCCCTGATAACGGTTACGTGCAAATATTCGTTGATTTAACTTTATAAATTCAAAAGTAGGATAAGTGCTTAGTACTTATGTGTTAATAGTCTCGAAAAGTTTAGAAGCAAAGCACTACAGAATGTTCTAGATGAAAATGCAGGTTTAGACGGTCAATTAGTACGTGAAAACCAGATGAAAATAACGTTGTTATGAATAGGTCGTTAACTATAACTGTTTAGTTGTGCAAATAATTCACACAGTTCATCAAAGTAATAACAGTATCATTTCCTATTTCAGCACCGTTAAAACAATTCACTAAAATATGTGAATTAATATCATTAGGTACCGTAACTCCTAGTTGACAATGCAGTTTAACATAATACAATATGAATCATACAGTTAAAGACTGTATGATTCATATTGTATTGCTGCACCTGCACCTGCACTCACTAGAAATCAACACTCGCAATAACACAAGAACTGCACCAGCAATCTTCCGGAATGTTAGAAAAATACTTTAGGATTACATCTTGTAAAAGGTAGTAGACAATTAAGAAAAAAATTACTAAACAGAGAATAAACCTCCACGTCCACAAATAATAGCAGGAAGCTCCTGTTTCCATCCTATATATGCGCTTGAGCATAATCACACAACTCAAGGCTTCTAACATTTGCATTGTACACCGATTTTCACCGCGGGAGGCCATTACTTGGGGTCGTGATGTTTGATATGAAAACTATTGTATACAAAATACATGCTGCGGGAAAGCTCATAAAATTTACTGAAAGATGTAGAAACTCGTGTCTTTGAAAGCAACTATTTATTGTATTGTGGACTTAGTAAAGCATTGTCTTACTTGTTAGACTGGGTAATGGAACGAGAGTTATTTGTCAATTGTGGAGTCCAAGTGTGGGACGTGCAGCAAGAACAGTGCTATAATAACTTTTTATAGCTTAGCTACCATACAACGAAGATATTGTGTAGACTAAAATGTAAACTAAAAATGAAGCGTAACTTTATGACCATTCCAATACATCAATTTCCATAATAAAACAGTCACGTATAAAATAAATCACAGTCAAAGCATTCCCGATCACTATAATTTAATTACCAACAAGATTATCTCTACTCTACGCGGCGAAATGATAGCCCATAGATATTCTGAACCGGTTCCGAATCAATCAAAATCACTCAATGACTGTACGTCATCAATGGAGCTTCCGTTTAATAGCAAGTTACTACTAGAAATGTCGGTGATCCTCCGTAACTGGATTAAGGAAGCCATTGCGATGATACAACACGCATTTATTATGTTACTCAAACATCAGTTGGATTACGGTAAATAAATTATACGGATTGGTTGTTATCGTCAAACGTCGACCAGTTCCGACCCGATCGTGATCAGCCCTGACCAGACCCAATCATATCACTGTAATTGATCCAGTGACTAGCTTCCGTCTTCGGATAGTATGTATTTAATCACTTCTTAGCCTTAATGGTCTATTAATATATGTTTAAAAGCTGCACTTTATGTAGTAGTAGTAGTAAGCTTGGGAAGTACAAATGTTATATCATCGTTCAAAGTGTCTTCAAGCACAGTTACAATGATATGTCGAAGTGTGCCATTAATTTTCACATCTAATGTTAGTATCTCAAAACTACTGTTAACGTTTTAGATTTGTCAAAAAAGCATTGATATTGTGCCGTGTATTTTGATTCCTAGTCATAGATAATTATTAAGAGATATAAGATGAAGTAATATCAAAAATGAACGTTAATTTGCACGTGTTTTCAAGTAATAAGAACAATACTATAAGTAATTTCGCTCTCTAAACTAACTCGAAAAAAGCCAAGCGTGTAATACATATTTTTTACTGCAATCTAGCTCTTGATCACATAACAATATTAACTTTTTTTGGTCGTTTCTATTGTTGTTATAAATAACATCAATAGAAACGACCAAAACAAATTTTGGAAAAGTAACTCTGTGTCATCAGGCACCTCAAGCGATCTTTCTCGAGGTGCTGCGACTGTGGAATAAACAACAAGAACACAAACCTCTGCCGATGTCATAACCAGTGATCGGAGTAGGTAGATTGATTTTACGTACTTGCATCATGAATAGTCATGGAAATCATAACATGGATAAGCCTTTTTTCCGGGATTTCATTTTGGTACTTACGGGATTGAATCAAATATTGTGAATGTAAAGACTTTTAAACTACTACATTTGAAATTTATGGAATGCGATAGTTAAACGTTTAAAATTGTTTTTTTCTTATTTATCAAGTAAGTACTAAAGTGAATCTTACTATTGTGCGTCCATTCGAAACTTACATATCGACGGTGTAGTATCAATATCTAATAAGTACAAAACCATGATTTTACAGGAGGCGAAAAAAACGTTAAATTTTTATAGTTTTTAATATTTGAATAAAAAAGTTACTTATATTAACAAAATAGTAGGAAGCGCTAGTGATGATAATAATGATTTCGATCAAATGTTTCAGGTTAGGGATATAAATGTAGATAGAAGTTATTGTTTCAAATTTAACTGAGAACCTGGTATTTATCGCGTAGAAACAAGGTATTGCATTTATAAATAAAAACAGTTTGGATTAAATTTTACACATCGTAATTTTATTAAATTTAACAAAAATAACACAATTCTTCTTTTGATGTAAAGGCATACTTGTTTTACTAACAAGTTTGAGAAAACGTTTGGCAAGTGATGGAACACGGTGGGTTTTAGTCAATAAAATATTGACACGCCCTCCCGCTCCGCCCAGAGCGGGAGAAGTCATCTGATGATGTCCCACCAAAAAAAAGGCATACTTGTTTTACTAACAAGTTTGACAAAACTTACACAGTTACAAAATTAAGACAGTTTAATTTTAGTGGATATCACAACAGTTGAAAGTCAACCTTTCTTTTGGTTATAGCTTAACTTGGCACTAATAAAGCTGGCTTTGTTAATCAACTAAAAATAATGTAGAGAGATGAGATCAAAAAAACTATGTTAAACAGCTAAAATCATAATCACAGCATCAGTCAAGTGATATCATCATTCTCCTGCCCTTATCCCAATTTATTTGGGGTCAGCATCAGTCAAGTGATATCAAGACAATAAATCAGTCTTCTTGGTACAATGTGATACATTAATAATCAAATTCCCTAAAATAAAGAGATCTGAAAAAACTTAGCATAAATATTTAAACGACAGAAAAAATCTAAATCTCTTACTTTCTTGGAATAAAGCTATGCTTAGTAATTAATATTTAAAACAGGAACTTAGAGGTAAATTCTGTCTTTGAACAAGGGATAACATTCACAATAATCAAAGCAAATCAACTTATTGATCATAACGTAACACACTTGTATTTTTCCTACGCAAAAGGAAGTGTGTCGTAAAACGCGTGACAATCTCTGAACTTATTTCAGCTGCTGTAGATGATTAAATTTTGTAGCTGAAATTGGGATCCTCTTGGAGTGCAACTGGCGATAATTGATATTCTCAGAGTTTATTATCTTAGGTCTCTGAGGAGGCATACAGTCTGCATCAAAATCTAATTTTACTTCGATAGTCATTGTGTTGTAATAGATTACTCTAATGTCTACAACTTGTGGGTCGCCTGCTTACGTCCAGGTCTAATGCTTTTGTACATAAAATTTTCTTGACTGGCATAATCTTTTACAAATTCATGATCAATCTGGATTGATTCATAAGGATTTAAGCTTCGTGCTTCTCTTGTAATAGTGCCGTAGTCACTTGGCAGGTGTATTTCTCTATTCTTCAGTTTTCGCTCAATGGCACTGTGAACTGAATCACACTCCATCTGTGTATGACCAGCTTCTAAAAATTTTTGAGTGATTATGACATTATTTCTCTTGCTTAAATTCAGCAATGCATTCGCCATAACAACGTTGCGGTTTTGGTACGTACAACCATCTGAGAAAATTACTATAGGCAAGTTTTTCCTTGCTCGTCTAGTTAGCGAGGGACAGCGCTACAGTCAACACGTTTTTAAGTGTAGATATTCGGTATTGCAAGCAAAAATCCAGCACGATGACTTATTAGGCATTTCTACAAGCAAATATCTCATAAATAAGAACAAATCAAGACCTTATGTCCTTGCAAATACGAGCTACTTCATATTTTACCTACGAATATACAATAAAGTGAAAATCGCTAAAATGTTAGTTATTAGATATTGATACTTCACCGTCGATATGACTAATTTAGTAGTTATTTCTTCTTTTAACTATTATTAGTAGAGTCTTGCTTTACGTTTGCTACGTTTTTACTCAAGTTTAGCCATGCCATATTCTTTTCTTAATTATAGAAGGCCGATCACATATTCTATTAAAAAAAACAGCAAAAGGGTTAAACATTTCTTATTCATATACTCTTCATCCTACACATTACAATATTTGAAATTCCTAAAAAATCTTAGTTATTACAAAATCCCAGACTCCCGGAGGCATATCCATATTAATATATACGTGCCAGTGCATCGACCCCAAATCAATCTACCTACTCCGATCACTGGTCATAACAGAATGTAAAGTATTCATGATTATAGCAGTACCCGACATATCTTGCGGTCTACTCAAGCCCACGTTCAATGTTGGACATTTACGCGCACATAAAAGACAGCAAGGAAGCAAAATATCAAGTTATATGAGTAGTAATAAAACAAATCTTACCAATACCACCTATTCGCTTTAGACATTTGTTACGCACATAAAAGACCTACTGGCAACAGGTTATAAGTACCCGTAAGAAATTGTCAGTGCTGAAATCTGGAGTTCTCACATTTTTCTTATGAAATAGCGGATTTTTTAATTAAAGAATGTGTAAAAATTGTGTGAGAACAAATACAACTTGAAAGTTATGTGATATAGTGTAAGAGCATGTCAGTTATACAACATTAATTTTATTAAAGTTGCTGTTAGTTAATGAAACAATTTAAGCTGCAGACCGTTATGCTTTCTTAGTCTTAAGATCAATCGTAAAAAGTGAGTAGAAGTAAGTTTTGGTTCGACTAACACTTCAAAACAAACGAATTAAATCTCATCGAAGTTAATGAAGACCTACATTTTAATTAAGATGAAAATTGCTTTGATAGATTTAACAGTCACACCAAAAGATAATCAACCATCCGTAAATGCAGTATCACGGATTTTTACTGATTTAATAACATAAAAATTACTGAGTCAAACAATATTTAATTTTGTATTGTTTGAAATTTCTCATTCGCAATGACAAGAAAATCAATTCAGGGCTTCAAGTAACAGAAACATGTGTTGATAGAATCGCCGAACTAATCTCATCTCGATTTAATTTCACTTTCGATTATCTTTTAATGAACAGAGAGGTCAGTAGTGCCAGTAAACTTTCGCCCGAGGCTTCTGATATAATAGCAGTGTAGAGGTATTATGTATGTGAGCAAGAATTCGTCATGTTCTTACGTCATTGGTTCGTTACATTTTTCATTCATTGATGACTTCTTTTGTTTCAGGTATTAGTGTAGTCGAATTAGCAAAAAGATTGGACTTAATTCGTGTAGTTGTAATTTTTTATGGAATCATTAGAAAACATGAATATAAGTCTCCTCTGAGTTTGCACCATTTCTGTTATGTACGGAACATCGTTTAATGTTAGGTATTAACATTAAAGTCTCATTATTTTGAATTTTAATTAATAACTAACTGTTTTATGTTTATATATATGTAGATACCCCTTTGTTGTATAATTACTTTTCACCAAAAAAGGTGTGAGGTGTATGAAACACTAATAAACTTAAAAAAATCATTTGCGGCTCAAGGGAAATTCAGTCTGTTGGTGCAAATTCAAAATAAGCTTTTTAGAGCATCATTAACACCCAGTTATTTTAGCACCCTTTTGCACCCCTTGGAAACCAGCATTTTACAATATTTACAAATTGTACTTCGGGGGAAATTAGTGTAGTCATGATTTTTTTAATATATAATGTATTCTACATATACTACATTTGCACCTAATAAAAATAAGAAATATACCACGGGAAGTTTATACAGAGAGCGTGGTTATATCGTAGCGTTCGCAGGGCGAACGAGGGGTTGAAGCAGGACGCGGGGCGGGCGCGGGATCAAACCGTAGAGTTTGAACTATCATAGTTGTGGCAAGAAGCGATCCATGCGTTACGCAAATTTATTATTTGTCATTTCCTTTTATATTATTTCACTAACTGTGTTTGTTCAATAAATGTGAAAAATGGATTATGCAAGAGCTGTTGATTGAGTGGATGAGAAAGTGGACATTTTTAATAGGTGTGTTCTTCACCTTATTGAAACACATGCACCTATGAGGGCCGTCCGTGTTAAGCGCCCACCCGCTCCATGGATTAACCCTGGAGTTCGTATGGCGATGAGACGGCGTGACAAGGCCTTTTGAAGATATAGAAGAGATCGCAGTGAGGAGAACTGGAAACTGTACAAGGTGGCTAGAAACCGCTGTAACCAGATGGTAAAAGCTTATAAACGCCGATACATTTGTGAAAATGTCCTTAACTCTTCACCGGCTGATATATGGAAGTTTCTCAAATCTCTCGGCATAACAAAGTCCTCCCCTAATGTCATTTCTTCTAACGTGTCCTTGAGTGATTAGAATAAGCATTTTTCATCGTCGGATATGCTTGTAGATGCCGTTAAAAACAAAACTCTTCTTGAGATTACTTCCACGCCAATCTTACTTCCCGATTCTTTCTCTTTTTCCCCAGTGACCGACCCTGAAGTCCCCAAACCTTCAATGCAATTAAGTCCAAGGCTGTTGGCTGTGATAGTGTCAGCAGAACTATGATATCCCTCATAATTAAAAGTATTCTCCCTATCACACATTATCAATGCCTCCCTACAAACTGGAGTATTTCCCACAATCTGGCGTAAGGCCATCATAATCCCTCTTCCTAAAATATCCAACCCCAGTTTATTTAATCACTACGGACCAATCTCCATTCTCCCTTTCCTATCTAAGATCCTGGAAGCAGTTGCTCTTAAACAAATATCTACTTTTGTGTTTAGGAATAATCTGTTATCCCCTTTCCAATCAGGTTTTCGGCCTGGCCACAGCACAGCCACAGCTTTGCTTAAGGTTACAGAAGACGTTAGGAATGGCCTGCAAAACTCAAGATTAACGGTGTAAGTTTTAACAGATTTCTCCAATGCTTTTAACACCGTTGATCACGACATCCTCCTGGCTATTCTGTCTCAAATTAGGGTTTCTTCGTCGGCACGGGATTGGTTTTCATCATATCTTCGTGGTCTGAGTGGTGCGCCCTGAAAACTGGCGTTCCACAAGGCGGTATACTCTCTACTTTTATTTTATCTTTTCATAAACTCTATTACCACTATTCTCAAATGCTTCTACAATCTGTACGCTGATGATCTACATGTCTACGCGCAAACTGACACTGACAACCTGGACAACTGCATCTCATTGCTGAATGCTGACCTTCTAGCTTCTAGCTATCAGTGATTGGTCAAGCAGATTTGGGGTTACAGTCAATGTCAGTTAATGCCAGTCTATCCTGATTGGCAGAACTTATTTTTTACGTAACTTGGACACCAGTCAACTACTGCCGCTTACTTTCAACAATGCCGTCATCCCTCTCTCGCCACACGTTAAAGACTTAGGCCTAAACATTGATGACAGGTTAAGTTGGAATAAGCAGATTGCTCAGGTTAGCCAGAATGTAACTTACTCACTGCGATCTCTCTATAGATTCAAGCATTTTCTTCCTTCTAGCACTAAAACCACTTTGGTTCAATCACTTGTGCTTCCTATAATTGATTATGCTGATTTTTGCTACTCTGATCTATCCCAAGAACTTCTTAACAAACTGGATCGACTACTTAACAACTGTATTCGTTTCATTTTTGCCCTTCGTAAATATGATCACATTTCTTCATTTCGTTCTCAGCTTAAAGGGCTGCCTATCCGTCAAAGGAGATCCCTCAGATCCCTCTGCATGCTCTTCACTATTATGAATGATCCTTGTGCTCCTGATTATTTAAAACAATATTTTCAAGTGTTGGGCAGTTCTCACAGTCTTAACCTTCGAGCATCCAAAAACTTACTCCTTCATATTCCTTCTCACCGCACCGGGTTTATGTCTAATTCCTACGCTATTTCAACCATTAAACTCTGGAATCCCCTTGACATCAAGAAGGCTGAGTCCAAATTTTCCTTTAAGCGTAAAATCCGAAGACACTACTTAAAAGCCTGTCATTCTTAGTTTGTTTTCGTCATAATTATTATGAGTTCAGATCAGAAATTTTAGTATATTAAAACATATTTATTACTTTAGCTTGTATATGTATTTTATTAGTACCTATTATGTTACCAGCTGCGGATTCGCCCGCGTGAATATCGGAAATAGCAAGGTTTCCTGATTTTTATTGTAATTTTTTTACTCAGGAAACACCCACCCTACACCTACCTTACACCTACCCAAAACCTACCCTACACCTTCCCTACACCTACCCTACCTACATAATTATACCAGCCCAAAAATACTATGACATGTTTCTGGTCTCCTGGTACTTGATGTTTCTGGTCTCCTGGTACTTGTGAATCTGAAGTACTAAGGCAGCAGTGCGTAACAGCTCGTTTTTTATGTACGTTCATGGCGGTCTGGAAATCAACTAAACAATCTGATCGTAAGTAACCGCCCGTCTTGTGATACTCGCCCGCCAAGTTTGCTGGCGAAAATCCAACGGCAGCTGCTGATGAACCGCACAAAACTGCGGTCTCGTGAGTTGTTACACCCGTATTTATAAAGAAGTAATTACTTGTTGCTAAGTAATTTCTTAATTAAGTCATTACTTAAAGTTCTTAATTAAAAAATCTTATTCTATAGTGGAGTAAAGCACGTTACTTACTTGAGCAATTGCTCAAGTCACAAATCGTCGATTGCGAAATATGCATGATCTCTCCACATACAACCTGAAAGCTTCCAGTGGCATAAAAACGCAAAGCAGTAAGCAACTGACACAGTGGAGTTATAGGAAGCCCTGTTTGTGTCTCTGATTGTAAAGAGTCTGTAATTCTCGGTAAAATCACATTTATCACAACACTTTTGGAGAAACGAAATCTTTTTTTAAAACAATTTTCCGAATAGTCATGAAATGGATCCACATCACGAAAGTAAACTTTGGGATTTCTATGCAACTTCTACCTCTTCTAATATATTATCATCTATATTGTCTACAACAGCAAAAACCGCTTCAATGCTATCTAAAGTATCCATTTTTAACCAAAATAAAAAAAACAAAGACTGCTATATTTTATTGGGTAGCGCAAAGTAATGCCTAAGTAAAGGAAATGGTGACTATTACTTGGTTAAGAATTCTAACTTTTGACAGTTCTAACTTCGAGTAATTTCTTAACTATAGAATAGAAATCGTTACTTAAGTAATTACTTTTACTTGTTTATAAATACGGGTGTTAGCCTTATTCCTACGTTACTTGATGACGTAGGATAATCAGCGCTGTCACAGGGTCTATAACTCGAAAGACAAATAATTAATTTGAAAGAAATAAAGGACATGCTTGCCTGCTGTTTTATTTTTCGATTAAAAACAAGCTGCTTTTGCATTAAAAAAGTCTGGATTTGTATACTATTACTTACAAACAGAGCATTCACAATCAGAAAGTACTCCTTCCTCGTAAAACACATCCCGCAACACAACTACGCGCTTATGCACGTGGCGACGACGCTTCTTGTCAGTTTATTATTCCGTGTCGCGCGCTTGTCTCTTCCATAGCGTAGTTGCTCAATGGCAATGACTACAATACACGAAAAATGTATGTTCCATATAAAAATGCTAATTTTTTATTTGGTGCAAATATAAAGGAAACCAAATTATATGATTGTAATGATTCTCAAAACAACCAAAATTTCCCCCGAAGTACAGCGGCAGAAAAACGTGAAAAACTAATTTCCGTATGTCACAACAGGGTGCAAAATCAATAATGTATTTAGGCCAAAATGACTAACCCTTTCCTGAGTTTACAAAACTACACGATTTTCCCCTAAGCCGCAATGACCAAAAATCATGTTTATAGATATTTTATTTTTTTTCTAACGCTGCGTTGGTCTGATTAAAATAAATAAAATGTAATAATGTGGATTGAGGTGTAATAAAGCGTATAAAAAATTACGATGAGTACAACTGTATGCTCTGCTTAGTTATGAACAATCAACGTTTTTCACAGTTTTTCACCCCCTTCCGTAGGGGTGCTAAATGCAATTTGTTTTTTATACTCAATTTTTCACTCATACAAAACCATCAGAAACGTTTTTGCCTCTCCGGAGAATTTATTCCAATCTTTATTAAAAAATGGCCTAATTTGACTACACTATATGTGCCATGACGTGGTGCTGTCAGTAAGTGCGATTTATTTGTATTGTTGAAATTAATATTGATCACGGAAAGCTATTGTGGATAAGGAAAGTCGGGTTTTTGTTGAGATAATTTACCCTTCAATTCCCCAAAGGTCCCTTTGAAAACTGTTTCTTGAACACATTTTGCTTAAGCATCAGCATCCTATGCAACAGTTTTCTATCCATCAACTGTTAAATCACGATCTTTGATTGCACGATAAGATAAAGTCTATAATTTCATTAGTGCTTCGTGCACTTTTAATAGTAATTAGCCTTAATTCAAGGTGGTCTGGATGACTTCAATCAATGTCAACGTGAGCTTTTGTAACATTTAGCCAATACAAAAATTAAGATAAATTATTTATCTTTCCATCTTCGCAAAGCTTTAAGCGCTTCTAAGATTTGTCTTCCACTCCCAACTATTTACATTACCACTAGCAACAGAGTATTACGAAGCATAAAAACCCACTTTATTCTTGCAAATCATTATTCTTCAAAGCGTCTGTGAACACAGACATTGCTCTCTTTGCCATACAATAGACTCTTTTTTCCCATGAATATAAAATCATATCGACACCGAGGTCAAATACAGAGCATTAAATTCATCATTACAGCACTCAATTTGATTTGCCTCATTGCTTTCACTGAAATTATGTTGTGCTTTACTATTCTATTGTTAGAAAGTTATCGTTACATATGCTTTTGCTTTTCAACTCAGTTTCTCGAACTTCACACTTTACATATTCTGTGTACGTTGACAATTCGCCCGGTGCTCTGAATACATTGGTAATTATTCGCGGCTTACCGAGAGTGAAAATCATTTCTACAAACACTGACCATCTATTTAACACACTTATTTCTGCTTTCTACTGTTTAAAGTAGTATAATAATTGTAACGGATCTGTGGGAAAATCGATTAGTGCAAAGTTATTATTTTCTCGAGCAAATTCCGCAACCGATCTCATTGAATCCGTTTTGTTACAGAAGCGCTTCATTAATTCCTATGTAAATAGAGGACAACATTTAATTTCACTTAGGAAATTGTGGACTTAATCACCTGTCAATTAATCGATGGACTATAATGACCTTCGAATCTGGTTCAATCAATTCTATTTAGCTGGCGCACAATAAATACTGATCATCACATACAAAACGATTACTTTAGTTTTTGTGTTCAAATACCCGTGAAATAGTTATTATCACACATTCTTTTGTAGTATTACTACAACTTTTTATGATACATTTAAACGTCGTGGCTTCTTAGTGAATGATCAACAGATAGCCTGCCGAGCTTGCGAGCTCACTGTCACCGATAATGCAACTGTTGACTTGAAGTAAACCGCGTGTCATAAATAATTCATAGCTAACTCGAACTAATTTACAATAGTCATAACATTCGATTACGGAAACGTGAACAAACATATTAGCTTTTTTATGTCATTGTGCGATTAAAGAAATTAATGCGTAATGGACTCAGCGAAAATGAGTCCGGCACATGTCCATGTTTGCAATCGAATTGTTATCGACAGTACATACAAGAAAACAATTTTGTACACTTTCTACGATTATTTTCTTGTTAGCTTCGCTTTCTTAGTGGCCACTATTTATTTTATAACTTCTGATGGCGGCGATGTTTCGGTAGGTGCTGCTAATGAAAAGAAACAGTCGTCATTTAAACAAATACAGGTTTTTGCACGTAATGAAAGGAAAGAAACATGAAGAGTAATCTTAGCTTTTTATTGTGGGTTAGACCATCATTGATGAAACATAATGATCAGTAAACATAGATTGTACATTTTATAGATCTTACTTGATCGTTATGCCGCTGAGCAGCTAGGAGCTCTATTACTATGATTGCAAATATCTTTATTAAGATTATAACAGTTTGTTCTTCGTTTACGACTACTTGTACAGTTTCGAACGTTATCGTATCTTTAAATTCAGTGGTATTAATGAAGACGTATGCTACATCTCTATTAATCCATTTAACTCCAGACTTTCCCAACTGTACCAGCTGTATCTGAACTGTCAGCATATCAGTAGCCGTTTACAAACGAAGCAAGGATAATACGGTTAATGCAACGGATTTAACGCGATTTCGTACTTAACTGTCCGATTCTTAAACGGTTTATCTGAGGCGAGTTTCGCGTGTGGAATTCGCGTGATAAGTGTACCGGATAAACGCATTTTACGCCGTCAATCGTGACGCGGATTGCCACCTGTAATTGACTCCAACGAATCGGTTATGTCATATTGGACGCACTCCGCTCCCGGTCTAACAAGACATAATTCTTCTAAAAATACATTCATAAGCGGTCATAGCCCTGATCAATAGCAATGGATTATAAGCACGAATTTCTTGACAGGTTTGATATTCGTGACACTCGAAGAGTTCTTTCGTATTTTTAACTCGATATCGCAACTGTATTATGAAGTGCAACGAAGAACGCTGCAGAAAAATTCATAATATTGTGATTTGGTTCTAAGATTCTAAAATCTCTTATGTTGTCGTATGTCTCAAACATAGTAATCCTACTTTATCCTACGGATAAAACAAGTATAAATTAGTTACTTTCTTTAGCACAGTTTGCGTTAAGCCATCTCTCAGCTTAGCAGCATCTCTTACAGCACGAAATCTCTTCTGTTGTTGTGTACAGTAAACCGAGTAAATTATGAAACATCTCTTTATATTCATTTATTTATAGACATGCGTGTTTAAACACTACAATTCACTAAAGTACTACACAAGTAACTAGTCTGGCCGACATTTTTCGCTGCTAAATAACCGGGGAATAAAAAAATGATGATATCTTACTATAGCGGGTTTAATGCAACATTATCTAATAAAAACACAATTACGTGAGACACCTTATGCAATAATAGATGGCCTTGAACGAATGATCGAACTCAATGTCGGTCACATACGAACGAAGCACAAATTACGACACGCCTCGGAAACCTGTATTTATTTATTATTTTCTTCTCAACATCAGCGATAGCTTCTTTTGCAACCCTATAATTAAAATGAAGTCATCCTTTCTCGTAAAGTCCTAGATCTTTTTTTCTTGCCTTTCAATTTATCAGTATAATTTGTACTTCTATAAGAATGCGTTTGAAGTGTATGGCGTCATGTCGGCAATCTTCTTGTAGCAGGACTGTTTAGTCTGATAGTATTTAAATTTCAATTGACCTTATTTAGATGTAGAATTATGCTCATGACAGCTTTTAAAATATAACTTTAATGCTGTTATAAAGACGTAAAGTGAACGTTTTATTTCATTGCGTCCGTGAATGGACCTAGTGGTTTATTATGCAATTTATTGTGCCTTCTAGAATTTCCAGTACATTTCACCGTACAGTACAATGGGCAACTAAGAAGCTAACCTTTCACCAACTAAGATATCTGAACAACCCTTGCAGGATGTCGTGACTTCGCGTCGGTACACTCCCATGCATATTTATGTACACGCTTCAATCATGGCCAGAGAAAATAATGATGTACAAAAACTGGGAAAGGATATCATTAGCCAGTCGGATGCAGCTAGTGGCCGATACAATAATGTGGTCAGTAATGATATCGGTAATCGGATCGCATCAATGTGGCTCACTCGATATTCTGAAATCTACTCTTGCTCTATTAATGCGCAATGTATCACGCGTACTCTTTTAATGCAATTCTCTTCTTCGTTATTACACCCGGACTGCACATTTTATTTCACTCGTAGTGGAAAATAAACATTTATTACATCAAGTAGTTTAGCGATGAAATCACAACCGGTGATGGCGACTGTTTCCTTTATTTATTTGAAATTTGACTTGAATTTCACTTCCAATTGATGCGAGGTATGTGTTTTACATCGTGATTGCAATCGTTAGCAGACGATTCTCTTATTTTTATTGTACGAATTGAATTACCATTCACAATTGAGAAGTATTCTGTTGGATGTTGTGCAATACATGATTTAATCGTAGGAATGTCGAGCATGAAAGTCGAATGCTATCTCTAATAATCAAATCCGATACAAAATGTCGCAGAATAAAACAAAGATTCGATGCGCATTTAGTTATATAAGAATGACATGCTTACATAAGCTGGGACAAATAGTTTGATTACTTAGAAGAAAATACATTTGGACACGGTAAAGTCCATACAATTGTAGACAATGTTACATCAGGCTCTTTTTCAGTTTATTTTTTTCTTATTAAAAACTGCTTCAGAATACGAATCAGATGTAAAATGGATTTGCGGATTTGAGACGAATTAAAAAGCAATATCACAGGTTGTATCTTGGCACTAATATTAGTGTTTAGATTTTCGTCTTCTCTCACTCTATCATTGGCACAAGGCCACCCAAGATGAATATTTTCTGAATTCTGAATTGAATTGTATTGCACATGATGTTATAAAATGATCATATCGTATATAATATTGCGGGGCCCATTCAACAAAAACGTTTTCTCTCATGAAACACTCGACTAAGCGCAATTTATGTTTACGAGTATTCCAACCTAGTTCCCTGTTCGCAGTTCCTAAGGTACTGTTTGCCGCCCCTTTCTCTTCAGATCCGTCTATACTTTCTACAAGTAATGCGTACTGATTAATTAGACACGATTAGTAGCATCGATACCTTTTTGATGATTCATTTCACCTGCGAAAGTGAGATTTGTTTGGTTTCGTCTCGTTTTGCTCTGAATTAAACAGGTAATTATTCGTTCGTTACGTTATGTTTGAGTGAAAATCTCTTCTTTCACCGATCGTGCGTGTCCGAGTTGTCTATTGCAATGGATGAAATTATTCACTTTATGTTGACTAAATCATCAAAATCAACCTCTGAGGTTTTATCTAAATCTGCTTCATTCGTAGCTAGAACATTTGTTGTTTTATTGTTAATATCTGTTTTGTGTTCAATTAAGTCTTATTCAGTGTCTCTGGGTCTTCCATTGTCTGACTCTCAACAGCAAATTCTAAACTGAACAATACGAGTACCAGATTTCAGCGACGTTATTACTGGTAACTGTAATATTAAAGAAACGTGTCACTGCAATCAAGCTCTTTCCATGAAGCCTACCGTATCTTCGCGGATAATCTTCCTAGTTCAACAAACACGGGCTATAAAATATAATAAAGCCACTGTTACTGGAATTCTAAACGACCTTAATAAAGCCGGCTTGAAGACCTTTCCCAACATTAAATTCTTTCACCGTGTGTATCTGCATCACAATAGACTTATGTACATAGTGATAAGGTTGTATGACTTACTAAGTATTCCACTGAAACTATCTTAGAGAATTCACAACTTTGTATGCTTAGATTTTGCTTAATTAATTGCTCATTCTATTCATCTTGTAGAGTAAAATAACGCAGATTTTTGGGTTTAACGAAAGTTAACCTGTATCATTTAAGTATGTTAACTTCAGACGGAAATAAGCCGAAAACTATAAAAAAATTAAAACACTAAGATTTGCAACAGAAGCATTTCTATCTTTTAGTAAAACGTGCATCATCTTGTAGATTTCATTACACGGGCACTACAGACAACGATATCGTTGAAGCCACAATTGGTTTAGGTAACCGTAGACGCTTAATGAAGTAAATTCCACTTCCCAATTAAAATCTTCCTGTAAGTGCCTCACCAGGATATTAAAAAGCTAACGATGCTGCTGCACCGGCAGATAGTTGCGTTTATTATGGATAAACGACACTAAAATGCAAATAGCTGAACGTCAAGCGGCGCGGGCGCTTCGTATCCGCGAGTCCGTTAGATTTGCCCGGTGGCGCCTAACAACGGTGAATTTAAAACCCAAGCTTAATACCTTCATGGAAATGATGAATTTATTTTATTCCTATATGTGCCTTTATTCTCTTCGTTATATATAAAAAATATCAGCTTTCGATAATTTAATAATGTACGCAGGTTATTCTGTAGCTGCAATTGTTTGGCCTTTCTATCCATTCAATGCTCGTTCTAGGTCATCAATTTGCAGCTCTATCAGATGCTAAACATAACTACTCATCATTTGTGATTTACTCAAAATCACATTACACTATCCATAATATTTTACTTTCAAATAACAAAATTGTTAACTAAATTAACACTAGTAATACAATGCAATTTCTATTCTGAATGGCTTTTGTATTCACTAGGAAATCATAATTCATAATGAAGTTGAAGCATAATGGCCAGCTATATCATGCCCAAGAAATGAAGGGGTATTATGTGCTTGCGGATAAATTCTGAAAAGCGATTAGCAGCTAACTCCAATTCATCAACGAAACGCATTAGAAAATGTTCATTCATTACCGATGATGGATCAGACCGTGTAACAGTGAAAGTTCACATTGTGTCTCCAGTGTGTCCAAAGTAAACTTGTTTCTATCCAAGAATTTGCGGGCTTCCACCACAGTTAGAACAGACCACAAAGTCGCTAATGATAGGAAAGTACCGCCAAAATAATTTTGGACACTTTTTTGTGCATTGTCTGCGATTTTTCGAAGTTTCCGAATAAAAGTGCTTTCTCTATTAACTTTTTTTATATTTCCATATCGACAAAAACATTGGATGTGAGTTTCTATTTGCGTTATATTGTAACGCTCTGTATGCCAATGTTTATTAACTTTATTATTTTCTATGTTGTGTGTAACTGATAAAAAGTCTTTAGTATTCATACTCGTACGTAGATTCTTTATTATTTAGCATCCGCAAAAAACTGATCGAGTATTAAAATTGTCACTGTAATTTATCATCTTGTCCTTTATTGCAGAAATTTAATTTTTCTCATGTCTAGTGCTGCTTGCATTTTTTGTGGAATCTCTGGATGTAGCAAATGACTGAAAATACTTGAATTTACTCAATAATTGCTTCGTTTCTTGTTTCATATTAACTTAATGGACTCCATTGTTTTATTTTTTGTGCAATTATAACTTGATGGGTTTCATGCAAAATGGTTTTTTTAGTATCGGATGTGTTAGGACATTTTAGTGAATTATGTTTTGTACATCAGTATAATCTTTTATGCAGTAATTTAAAATACAGTTGATCGTATTATTATTTTCTACAAATGATGGACTGTTAATCTGAAAAGTTACGTTTATTTAAGTTTTATAATTTTCATATCAAAGATATGCTGGGCACTTGTTACTTAGGAAAGTGTTCTTCTTTTTATGCAAGCGTCATGGTGAAAATACTTTCATATCCTCATACTAAACTGGAATGGTATTGAGGATTGTGATAAGGCTTTTATGTCTGCATGAACTAAAATATAGAATTTATATCCTCATCCTCGAATATGTATAAATTGTTAGGGTTTATGCTAAAATTCTTTGAATTTATTAGAGTTTATAAACTGTAGCTGTCTTTGTCATTTTTAACCAACTTCATGTATATTAGTGAAGTCAAATAGCAATACACTTTTTTGTTTACAAGATGTTTATGAATTGGGAATAGACTAAAAGGTGTGGTAAAATTGATGTAATGAAGGAATTATATATGTAAAAAGCTTGTTTATAGGTTCAAGTACATACAATCAATTACAGCGGTGTAGTTTTAAGCGCATTTCTCGCGTTTTTAAAGTTCATTATCAACAATATAACATCTTTATGCTTAATTTAGTACCTCGTGATGCGTTCTGCAGGTACTGTAATTAAAACCAAGTGTTCATCAAATAAAAGCAGCTACTTTCCTTGCAACGCGTACATTATTTTTTTACTTCGGAGTATTACTTAGCATTTAATTCGAACGATGATTAGTGGGAATGATTTAAACGTTCATTATTAACCATTACTGTGCAATAGAAACTGTCTAACTACTAACAACGTGTAATAATTTAGTTTACATATGGGCACAGGGCGTAACACAATGTGTTCTTGTTTCTATCTTTTTTACAATCGTAATGCACTTCATCGGGTTTCTAGGAAATAAATAATTCATAGCAATTTGCACGGCTAATGTGAGAACATGCTTAGAGCTGGTGAATGCACAGCAACCTTTCTCTAAGGGCTCATTAGCTCGAATTTATGTGCTCTCCCGTCTGCCGGCGGGCTCACAGGCTCTATCGGAAAGAGCTTTTGTGTCACATATTTTACACCTATCGAGTGCTCAGCGCTACGAATATTTATGTACCGATTGGGTTTACCTTGCCTAAAGAAATTTACGATCTCTTCGAGAAATCAAGGCGGCGACACAAACTAGGAAAGTTGTAGCTATTAGACTGTGAACAATTTAGAAAAAAAGAGAATAGTATTAAATCACTGACCTCTTTCTTGGTCTGCTCGTTGATCTTGACGTGGGTCTGTTGAGGCTTGTCGCGGAGCGGCAGGTATCCCTCGCGACTGTCGGCGGGCTCGGTGCTGTCCGTGGGCGTGGTGGACTCCACGGTGGCTGTACTCGCCGTACCAGCGTCCGTGGATCGGGTCTCGTCGGCCGTGCTCAGCGTCGGAGCCGTCTCTTTCGGACCATCAGCCGTCGTTCCCACAGTATCAAAATCTGACACAGTCTCCGTGCTGTCGCTGTTCAGCGTAGTTTCCGTGTCCTGAACCGTGGGTGTCTCCGTAGTGCGCACAACCGGCCGGATCGTGTAATGTTTCGTCGGCGGCTTGTACGTAGTCACGGTCGCGTCTTTCGTAGTCGACGCCGGAGCCTCGGTTTTAGTTTGCGTAGTTTTTATCTCGGTCGTCGTAGCCGCGATAGGCTTACGAGTGGACTTTTTCGTTTTGGGCGGTGTCGTAGCGGTCGGGTTTGTCACGGGTGCGGTTGACTTAGTTTTAGTAGATATTTTTTTCGCGTAAGTAGTAGAGCGTTCCTCAATAGTGGTGGGTGCGGGGGTGTTTTCGACAGTGTGCGATGTGGTTTCAGGGGGTGTCCGGTCAGCGGGTGGGTCAAGGTTCGATTGTTTGGGTGTTCGGGACGGAGGGAAGAAATAATCCATAATTGAGGGTGATCTGTTTCGGTTTGAGGGTAGCCATGCCCAAGGGTTAAAATCTATGAGCCGGGGTCGCGGCGGGTCATCCGCGGCGGCGATGGTCGCGAGGGCGGCGAGCGCAAAGACTACGATCAACAGACGATTCATGGCGCGTCGTGCGCGTGCGGCCGCGACGACGTTTCAAGCGGGACTGCGCGCGCGCCTCACTGAAGAGAACTCGCCACCGTTCACCCAGTTCATTCCGCCCTACGAACGACGCAGCAGATGCAGCCGCTGTAGTTCCTGTTCAATTTTCTTTTTCTATAAGAGTATCTTCGCTATATGTAAAGGTGATGGCGTAATGGCTAATTATAGAAATAAATTGCTGCTAGGGTGGTAATTTTAAATACCGTTTCTGAAATGGCTGTTTGTTTATATCTTCAACGCACCTATCAATTCTATGTAAACGTTAACTACAAAGTAATACTTGAATGCGTTGCATATTATGGTAGTAAGACGAGAAAACTGAGTTCAGTTTTAGACTTCACATCAATGACACATTGGTGTTGAACATTAAAATCTTTGACTTCGAAAACAATAGAACATTTCTAAGAAACTTTCGTAGGAAAGTTGCTAGACCACGTCTTCTTTCATTGAAAATCTATATGAAAACCCAGATATGTTACTTAAAATAATACTAACGGAGAATGTTAGAACAAACATAATCTATGGTTAAGCTATGAGGTGAAGTTTATTAGTACTTGTACAGAAAATAACTTTAAAGAAGGTAATTAATTAAAATACGACCTAATATTTTTTCAATTAAAATTAATTTCCGTAGCTAAAATATTGCACGAGGATGCTAAGTAATAGACTAATTAATCTTAGTACCACGTGTTCTCGATACTGTATGCCGTTACAGTATAGTGCATCATGCGGTATTATAATCAAACAAACGAGTTCAGATTTAGAATCGAATTTTCGCGTATATTTTCCCTGTGGTTTATCAATATGGCACCCAGTACCGTTATCTAATCAGAGGCGTTGAAATTCACTTTGGGTACAGCGATGCACGTCTGTCCCCGGAATTTGTATCAAAAATGCTTCACCGCAAACCGTGTAATGCTCGACTGAGGTCGTTCTGTACGCTCCATTTAATTTCCAATATTGTTTGGTCTTCCAGCTTAGCCAGCCAATCTTCTTTTTAAGGTCAGCGGTCAATACTAAAGTGAGTCTGGGTTACCGTGGTGTAGACCTCGTGTAAATCAAAACTATTGCAGAAATCTTTTGTACTAGACAATAATTTAGGAGTTAGAGAGTTCCATTAAGAGTTTGAAAGTCGCATTTAGCTTCTTCTACTAACCTTCAAAGGCAGTTATCGAGATTATTACGAGTGTCAGTAAAATATTATTAGTTTTTATAAACCTTCTCTAACCCAAGTAAGGTATATATTCGCACGAACCCAAGCATTTATCAATAAATTACAGAATGCACTGCGGAATCTTTAATAGCTTCATACAATACCGTCTAAACTATGCCGCTGTAAAGATAATAATACCAAGACTTAGAGAAGGCTATATGGAAAATTTATACAAATGCCTCGTAAACACTTGGCAAGCAATAAAGATCCTTCTAACGATCTTTATCTATGAATCGTCAGCTAACGCTCTCCACACCGGTATCGACGACTTGATATTTAAATAAGCTTTTCACACACTTTCGTAGACTCATTTTAAAGCTAAGTCACACATTCTAGAATATTTCACTTACTTTATTGAGTACATCATCTAGATAATTGAAAAAATAAACTAAGGATCTAACCACTATAACAGTTTATTTAGTCTATTGTTTTAATGGGATTTGCGATATTTCTATGGGAAATGTTCTTGTGCAAGATAGATCTACCTTCCATTAGTTCAGAAGCTCAGTAATTGAAGCACATCTTGATCTAACATGCGGATCAGATTGATTAACACGAACGGTAAAAAGTGCAGACGTGAACTTGTATTGAGTGTGTGATGACAGTGAATTGATTGTGTAAGACGCCTTCGGAACGATCGAGACAATGTCGTGAATATCATCATCTCTTTTTCTGAACTATAATTTTAGGTACGGCTGGTACTGAGTATTTTCTTGCGCAGCTTTATCAGTAGATATCATAGTATTTTTCTTTCTTGCTACATCATCTCGCACACTATCCATCCATCAACCATCTCAGCCTTTGTTTCCACCTGCCACTAGCTCGCATGCAAGTTGCATTACATTGCGGGCAACCATGGTACAATTACGTTTTTACGGGAGGATAGTACTGCTTGCTTCAGTTTACTTGGAAATTTGAATAAGTAGTGTAATGCGGGCAAACTGTTTGATCAAATCGAAATACAAAATTTCATATTACTTAATGCCATTTGACAACTCATTTTTGATCCTATTTTCCAACAGAGTTTCGTGTCAATTTCAAAAAAAAAGTTTTGAACCAGCCTGTTTGATCAAATTACTTGATCGTTAAAGTGTTAACAATTTTAACGGATCTAACGATGTTTTGTTATCAACCCCCAACGGGATGAAGGATGCAATAACAACTCAGCAGCAAAAATGGCTGGGTAATAATTATTAAAAATCGTTGTGATTAATTTTCCAAAACTACACTTTAAAGGGGCTACAGGGGGCGTTGAAGTTCGTGGAGTACCTACTAACCCGTGCGGACGAAGTTGCAGGCGAAGTGCTAGTTTCTAATATTAAGAAGTAAATAAAAATAATGCTAAATAAGGCGAAGATAAGTTATAAAAAGCGGTAAATCTTGACGTTTAGCAAAAAGTAGTTAACAACTTAATCTAACCGTGGTGAAAAAAAAGCAAAAGTATTGCAAATTCTTTGCTAATTTATTTACTTTTCTCGGATTTACAGTCATTTCTTGATTGACTCTAGCAAAGTACGTGATTTCATCGAGAGTAGGATGCTTTGTTCCACTATAAATAGGGAAATAATGGCTTCTCAGATTTTCTAGTTTCAAATGAGTCCGGATGAAAAGACCTTCAGTTGAAAAGTTTGTTCTAAAAAAAAGTGGTTGGGATAGTGGTCAAACGCATGCCTATCAATAGTAAAAAAAAAGTTGTAAATAAGTATTTTGTACAATATTTCTGTGATTGGCGTGTCTTTGATTAGGTACTGAACTCTACCACCCAATTTTTGTTTTTTATAATATTTTTTTTAAACTGTCAAAATGCGGCATTAAAATAAGGTTTGACTTCTCTCTGGCTTTAATTTTTTTTTCCTTGGTATTTGCTTTATAAACATCTCTCTTCACTTCACCAATCTTATAATCTTGCGTCGTAAAATCGTCTCATTAGCGCCTTACCTTGCTTCAGCCTACTTATATTGTTACTGTAGTTTTACGATAAATGCAAAAAGAGGCTGTTTTCTTTCCACGTTTAGTGATGATCCAATTAATCGAAGGTTTTCTTCTTTTATAGTTTTTTGTAGGAAATTCTAGAGATTGTGCCTTAATAGTCTGAAATCACGGTGGTTTTCTGTTTAATAACTTTCACGCTGGCTTATGAGTAGGGATCGGTGAACGGTCACATATTCTACTACACCATTGTTACGCGGTAATACGAGTGATCCTAATACCAATGCATACTACTGCCCGATAATGTAACTTGTGTATTCCGAAATTAAGACCATGTCCCATATCTGTAGTTCAAGAACCAACCAAGCGAAAAAAATTCAAGACGTCACAACTCAAAAACAAAAGCTAGTCATCAAAATTACGTAAAAGCGGATAATGCAGCTAGTCTACGAAGACGGATTGCACAATTAATGCCAGTGGCCACCGTGCCAGTGCCAAGCAGTGACTTATTTACCCGGCAAGTGCTCCACTTGCGCCGGATAACGCGGTTAACGGAATTTGTCGTTTTCACCGGACACCGGCGATAACTATCGTCCAAATCCGGAACACAAACGCAACAAAATATGCGTGAAAATCTTGTATAAACAGACGCCTATTTATTTCCTTGTTTGTAAACTTACCGTTTCGCACATGAAGCACACTTTTCCTTCACGCCATTTTAACCTTTGCTTCGTGCAGAATTTAAACTATATTTGTGTGCACGTCATCGATAGTCGTAGCGTTTCAGATCGGAAACTTAAAATTCTCATCAAGCTTTAACATTAGGATTGGAAACGTGTGTAGCGTACGAATGTTAAAAGGATGCATCAAAGAGTTCCTTGTTCACCTGTGCTACGAATGAGGTTTGTGTGGTAAAATTAAGATTGACTATGAATTAGAATCTTAAGTGTAATTAAAGAAAGTACCTTCGCATTGTTTCACTATGAATATGATTTCGACATGGTATTGGACACAATATTAGAGACCAAGGCAAACTGAAATAAAATCTTTGCCCGCTCCTCAGCCTATTAGGTATCAAAAGCAATGATTCAGTTGAAACTAAGTAAAACTTATAGAGATAGATAACTCAATAAAGATTACTTTAGTATGTTTATCAGTCATATAAATCGTATCGTGCGATCGGCGTGCAAAAAGACCACCTTTAGATAGTAGTACACTTTCAGTGGCAAGAAAGTACTTACGATACTGGGGCGCCAGCATTCCGCCAACTAAGTGCCTTATAATATTCTACCAATATTGAAAGTTTTAAACAAATACTTTGTAAAATGTTTTATATTTTCATGGTTAATGCTTAAATTGGAAAATGAGGAAGTGATTTCGTAGACAATCGTATTGAAAGCTGGGTCAGTAGTCGCCATTAGTCGTGATTTGCTCAATCAATTATCGCTATTCAGAAATGCATTTTTGTGTCAGTGGGTAAAACTGTAATGGCTAACAAGCTGGAGTAATACAATAGATTGTTCTATGGTTTGAGTGAGGTTGAGTTTCTCACCCGGCCCGCAAATTACGAGCGACGACGGTTAATAGTGGCTTTTGAGCAGTTTTAAAGTGGACTACTCCGGGTTGCCTCTCAGGTGTTAGTGTGTTAATTTGCTTGATGTAATAATGATAAGTGAGTGATGATAATCAGCGGTTGTCAATGCTGGAAGATTTTAAAGGCGTCGTGTCGAGACGAGTGCTACTACCATACTAGTTGTTCAGACAAGTTTGGAGCTGGCGATTCTGATTTTTGACGATCAAGATGCTGACCTACATGTACTGGCCCGTCGCGGTTGATGCCCTTTAGGCTCAATAAGTTCAACTGTTTTCGGGTCAAAGCTTTGGTCGCAGTTAAAAGGTCAAGAAGCAGCTGAATGTCGGGTATCGTTTCCAAAAATCTAAAAAGATGTGGTGAAATTTTTAATGGCATCTTTAACAAAACGGTACAAATATTAAGTCTTGGTCGCAACCAAAATGGCCAGCTGTATATCAGGTTATATTTTGCCTTAACAATTTAATTCAAAGTCAAAGTCAATATAATAATAAAGAGCAAGACAGGTGTGGACTACGAAAAAAGCCGAAACACTCAAAGTCATACCACTTCTCCGGTGTTGTACCGCAGTGCGGATATCCGGATGCAATACGTAGACCACTCCCGTTCCGTACCTACACCAACGCGATAGTATCCTGCCAGACATGTTACAAAGAAAGTTGAATGTTATAAGAAAATTGGTTTCGTTCCGCCTTCCGTATTGGGAAAGAATTTTCCTGACAGCTGATTAATAGATAAGACTAAACAACATGGAAATAGACGTGAAGTTTTTTTTTTTATGTTATGCTATCATTGATGCGGCCAATGCACCTTTTACCAGAACAGGTCTCAAAATATGGTCTTAATTTTCCCAACTCTGCTGAGTCTGGCTTTCAGTGTAACGGAATGCAGGTGAGTAATTTAATATATTTTAGTATTTTAAGTGGAGCGATTGCCTATCTGACCTCCAGAACCCAGTAACTGGGTGATACGGTACTTCTTAGCAGATTCGTGCAGAGCAGGACTCGCGTAGCGTCAGATTTTATGGCTTCTGGTAATCCGTAACGATTGCCAAAGATCTACAAATAACAGCTAGGACCTACGGCTTCACGTGTTTTCCGAGGCACGGTGGAGTCTCGGTATGTTAAGATGGTCACCCATCTACCGACCGACCTCAGCAAGCGATGCTTAACCTTGATGATCGATCCGTGTGGCTGTTATTATTTAGCCACGAGAATATTGTGTTCATAATGGTCCTAATGCCTATAAAAATAAAATTCTACACCTAAATATTTTCCTTTTCATGAACATGGCATTTCGCATGGTAGTATATAAATTGAAAGACGCAAAGTATAAACAAACTTGAAAGGTTTTTCACAGACTAGCACCATAAAATATTTCAAAATCCTCAAGTATTTGTGCGTTAAATATACACAAGCGCTATTAGCTTAGGAATTATGGTTTTTATTTTAACAAATATTACTTAAATGGTTTGTTGGTTTAGCTCACAAGTAATCACGTACAGTGCCAGCGAAAGTACACACGTACTCAGCACTCATTTGCTAAGTAAAGCGCATATAAACTCCTTAGAACCTTTCATAAGGCTACCGATTAAATTGTACAAAAGACAATAAAAATATACAGCTCGAATCCAGCAGCAAACGTTCACGGACGAACAAGAAGCGAATTAAAATCAAACCATACAGATTTACATGTCAATTTTTCAAAAGAAACCGGGTCATATTTTGCATGACTTGAATCTGAAGACTTACTAGCATTACACAAGTTGTCGGGAGTCGCAGGGCGATTCCCGGCCACCGTTGGCGCGGGCCTGCGGACAGCGAGCGTTGGGTGACTCGCCGTCCGATCAAAGCTAGGCCCGGGTCGACGGCGTGTTGTGTTCCACACGCGCCTCAAAGATATGTCAGCATAGTAAACGTCGCTCGTTAGGGCCAGAGCCTGCCAGGGTTGCGGATTTTGTTCGAAAGAGTCACCGTGGCCCTAGAAAGCAAAGGGCACTAGGAGGAGCACAGATGGGTTTTAGTCAGTAAGAGTCTGACACTCCCTCCCGCTCCACCTAGAGCGGAAGGAGTCATTTGAAGATTTCCCATCCACAAAAAAAAGCCTTTAAAGTTCACGAAATACTTTGAATCTACATCCGTAGTCTTACTGAGGCAATGAAAGAGAAAATAGAATATATAAACAGCTTATCTCCTTCGTAAATTGCGGACACGGGGCGTTAAATAACAGATTTCTCTCAACTAAGGGCTCAGACACACGATCATATATTTCCCAATTATCATTATTTCACAATACAAAAAAATTGCATAATAACAACTGTGTGAAATATTTATTTAGCTAAAAGTGCGGTAGATAAACAACAATGCAGTGCAATTTACAAACTTAAATCGTACATTTATTATAACAGTATCGTACCTATCAATATACATGTAGGTGATGTTTAATAAGAGTTAAAAATAAATACCTACATAAATAAATTCATATAAAAGTAACAAGCAAATTAACAATACAATACCTAGTAATAAAATAAAATTATACTAAGAATTCAATCAAACCAGTATCAAAAAGAGTAATATGTCTAATATGATATGACGATATGGAAGATCAACCCAAATTAATTGGGATACCTAGTTGGGGCAAAAAAATAATGATGATGACGATTATGAATAAACTATATAACTATATATTATGTGATTTGCTTTGGCTAGAAAAAGGTTGATTACTGAAATTACGGCGAAGAAAAATGTATGTACGCAAAAGAATTATTAAGATGATAAACCTCCACTGGATGTATCGAAATAACACACACAGCGATATTTCGATACATCCAGGGCGATCACCACCTAGCTGAAAACCAAATATTTTTAAAAAACCATCGACGTAGTGTTTTATTATTGTTCGTGCCAACACGGGAGAAGACAATAAAAAAGTTCCTACTACTTCTAGAGAAAAAAGATAATTAATTGTTTCGCATGCGCCACATGTATAGCGCTACCGTTGCGCGTTGTTTTGATAAATTCGTTTAATGTAACGGACACGCTTGGAAACCCTGAAGGGGTAAGGGCAGGTGTAGGTCATCCACCTTGAGGGGGAGAGTTTATTGGTATGAAACGAGCTAGTTGTTCTATAATTTAATTATCTTATTGTTAAACCACTTTCATTGCCTGCAACGTATCAATATTGTATTTTTAGTCTACGTTGTATCACTGTTAGGCAAATGCCTTCTCGATATTTTTCCAGCAAAGTTTTCGTCAGGAATAACTCCAAATCATCACTCTGTGGGTGCCTGAAGACGGACGTTGCAACCAAGGCAGGCCTACAAAAAAAACTCTGGCCTATTTATGTAATAGTAAAAGAAAAAAGTATAATGTAATACCCATAAATTAATAATTGATAGTAAGGTAATTACAACTTTTATTTAATTATTATTGTTGTATGTTCTAATCTTACAGCTATTGAGCCTACCTATATCAAATGATTTAATAGTAATTAGATACAGTTGTAGAAAAAGAAAATACTAGGCTGAAAGACCACAGGCAAGACCTGAACACTGATGTTTTCCTCTAAGACTTAAAAATTGATATTTTTCTATTGTATCGTCAACCCAGACCCTAAGAACTCCCAAGCCATACATTACCAACGTGTCAAATCTTGCGCACGACTGCTATGTTCAAACCCACTATGTCATTCACATTTGCACACCGATTCGCGAATGTAAGAAACTGTTGAATGCTAATTGTTACTAGGGATGTTTCGAAAGTGGTTTTATGGGAACCGAAGTTGGAGTCGGAGTTTTAAAATTTAATTTGTCGGAGTCGGAGGTAGTAGCAGAAGAGATATGTGCTAAGGGCGGTGAAAGAGTAATCGACGTCAGAAAGCAAGTGGGGAGGGGTGTTCGTGTTCCCCACGCGACATGCATAAACCTTTTTCTACACGTTATAAATCCACTATGGTTCGACCTGCTTGAAAGCTTCGATTTAAAAATGTCAGAGTCGAAGTTGGAACTGGAGTTGTAATATCAATCGGAATTTCCGACTTATCGGAGTCTGAGTCGAATTTCCGTAACATCCCTACAAGGTTATAAAATAGGTTATTGTAACGTTAGTAGTCTAACCTAACATCCTTTAAGTAAATATGCGCTATTGTTATCTGATGTTTAAATGACTTACACGTTCACTTAGGTCTTTTAGCGGTCATGACAAGTGTTTAATATTGATCGAAACTGTAGCAGTGAGTGAATGGCCTTGATCGCAATATGAAAGTTAACGTAAAATAGTGGAATTTATTTATTCAAAAAACGTGAACAGTTTTTCTTATCTTTTATCATTATCCCTGCCCTATTTTTTTTTAAGGATTGAAAATCATCAAATAACTTCTTTCGCTCTGGGTAGACGGAAAGGAGTTTTAAGACTCTTACTGACTAAAACCCATCCGTGTTCCTTCCATTGCCCTTTGCGTTCCAGGGCGTTATATGAATAAGCACCGCTTTTCTAGCCATATCATTTACTGTCTTGCCTTTATGGACCCTAAATTCGAATGATTGTTCAGTAAATTTAAGCAGCAGTAAGTCTGTTCGGAAATTACAACCATCATTTGCTGCCAACCAGCGTTGCGTTATCTGTAAAATTACAGGATATTTATTATTGCAGCTTTGTCTATTGAATAGCAATACAATTGCTGTTTCTGATGAACCCGCTTATTCGCTGCCTACATATTAAAACAAACCCTTAATCATTTAAAACCAGTAGAAAGTCTGTCAAATATTAATCCGTAAGTGAGAAAAGCTTTAAAGCCAAATCCCAGCCGTTGATTACAAAAACCGCTACGCACTGTTGTCAAAATCAATTAAGCAGTAAAACACACGTCGGCTGCTCCAGTTTACAGAAGCCGTAAGCTCTCACGTTACACTCAATTCATGCTATCTCTTATCAAATCGCCTGTGAAAATATCTCTCGGCACTTATCCACCTATATATCTACCATGGTACGTAAGATTTTAGTACACAAATACTTGCTTGCGCGTTGAAATTCGAACACGGAGCGATCCGGTATTTTTTTGAAGTTTTTTTTTTGCCGTAAATGGTCACGGAAATATTTTTTTACTTATTAATTTGAGTGACAGCCAGAAATACCTTTATTTATATGAATTTTATTTCTGCCATTAATTATATCTCATACACTCTTAATTTTGTACAAAACGTGAACTGCATCGCAGATTAAGAAGTATTTTGATTGGCTTTTAAAAATTCGCCTTAAATGCATTTTAAATTTCCCACTACATGTCCAGGATAACGGCAAATAGTTGCTTTCTATCAATGTGGCAAGCCAACCCAACTCCTACCACATAAAACGCAATTTTTCACACTGCCATATAATATTCACAGATCATCTGTGTGGAAACTGGGAACTTCCTGCTATTAGTTAGTTCCACTAAGTCACACACGGGTCCATTCTCATCACAATAATCAATGGCCACGGGGACTAACTGAACATAATGATCCGAGCCAAAGCGTAATGGTGCGAACACAGAAAACACTTTTATTTTATTCCTGGTCAGGTGCGGATTTGGTTTCGTGGAAATAGAAGTTTAGATTATTGCTAGAAGTGTATATTGAAATAAATAGATATTGTGTTTCTTAAGGTTAAACGATGGAGGCTTCACTCTCGGACCAAACTTATTGGGTTTGGTAATTTAAATTATAAAAGGCTAGCTTTTGGCCGTGGTTTCGCTCGCGTTAATTTAGATTTTTGCAAAAGACGTAAACTATAACCGTCTCTAGGTACCTGTCTATCTCTGTACCAAAATTAATATAAATCGGTTCATTCGATTTAGGCGTGACAAACAAAAAAGCTAACTTTCGCATGTAAAATATTTTAGTTAGGATTAGAATGGAGGATCATCCGATTCGAAGGACCAAACTAATAAGCAGTTTCTTAGTACTCATAATTATAATGTTATCTATTATTACTATATTTCTGTGTACATGAATAATAAAATAAATAAATAAATGGTTTCGTTATACAAAATTAAAATTTCCGTACCTCCTCTATCTGTGAGTTTCCGAAAAGCCCGGTAGTTTACATATTTAGAAGTTTTTTTGGTCTGAATATAATAAGTGGTTATCGCATTATATTTTTTTAGAATTGGTATTACTTCAATGGTTATTATATTTTTATTATCAGCTGTAGTGTCCCACTGCAGGGCAAAGGTTTCTCTTCTTTCTTCCACCTCAATTCCACTTCAACCGTTGAATATGTGTTTTTTTTAACCTCAAATTCTTCTCAGCCCTGGATCCTAAGTCCGTATCTGTCGGTTATTGAAGTCATTATCAAGGAGTTGTCCGTAATTGCTGTTTAATGATTATTTTTGTACTTGCGAGTTACCGCGAATCAGTCGTCATTGACGTTAGATTGTTTGCGTAAAACATATCCACTGATGTGAAAATAAACAAACGTAGAACTTTCCAATTGCGTAACTTTAAGAAGTAACCATTGGATACGGTTACGTTAGAAGACGTCTTAATAAAAGCTTAGAGTTTTTGGGGAAAGTTTTTTCAGATGAACAATTGAAATTTGGGTGCAATGGTTATCTGTGGTTTGCATTGAAACTGCAAAGGAAAATTTATAATAAGGAGTGCTTTTGTGGTTATGAAATATGTATGACATGTTTATGAATGCCACACATTGTTAGTATTTTGTTCGACAGAAAAACTAGTGAACTTTTACTAATGTTCGCTGTACTTGTATTTATGTATTTATAGGCCATGCCAACAAATTGAGGGCTGTAAGAATCCTTAAAGCGCAAACAACTTTCTCTGTCCAACGATCCTAAATATCACCAATCTAGATTGACACGATAAAATTTGCATGCTGACTCTGTTGCAAGAGTGAAAATTGATTGTACGCCTTATAATTACGAGTAAGCTATGGAACGCGGTCGGTGCGACAGGCAGCCAGCCCGTGGGACCTTTTCGACCCAATAACACGAATTGTGCGAGTGACAACGTTCTAAACGGACTGATGTTGAATCAACAACTAATGATAAGTTTACAGATTTTAGACCAAGTCTTTAGCTTCGTCCGAGTTTGCGTAGGTAGGTAGGTACATAATTGACGTTTGGAGACACCTTTCAAGTTTCTACAGGTTGATTAAATAGAGTTTTAAACACGTTTTTAACGACTCATGAAATAACAGTACCGAGGTGTGACTTAAACGCTTTCATTACTGATTTGTTTGTAATAAAATGTTTAATTAAATCTGAAATTATTTCCATTACAAACCTACATAATTAACACGCTTTTCTAAAGAAACAGCAGTCCAACATTCCTGTCAGTCTATTCACATTCACATCATCGCTGCAGCGAGGTATCATTAAAACGCGCCGTCTAACCAACCATTCGCTTAAGATGAAAAACTTCAGTTCCTGGCTCTGGATGACGCTGCGAAACGAAATAGATTCACGGGTGGTCGCCCTTAATGATTGCTGGCCACTGGGATGCGTACAGTCAGCTCCGCAGATTAAGGGCTGTGCTCAGCAGGCACGCCTGTTCGAAGCCGCCGGCTATAAGTGTCGGGTTAAGACTTCAATTTCGCAAAGGTTCCTTGTAAATCTTCGGGCATAAACTCGAAGCATGCGATTCAATTTACGGAGATTTATTGGTCGAAATGTTACGTATTAGGTACCTCGTTTTGATAAATCTATCGTCTCATAAACAACACTTGACTAATTTAAATGGTTGTCTCTCTTCATCCAGCTATCAGCGCTTGCAACTAAGTAACAGAGCTTTGTTGAATAATTAAAGGCGTTCGCTTGAACTTGAGGTCGTCACCTTTGAACCTCGATGTCCTGATTTGTCTAATGACAGTTAGACTCGTGAAAATGTTTGTCCTATACATGGTCTAAATCGTTGACCGTTACTTCTGTTCTAGCCTTTAAGGCTGCAAGATGGTAAACGCAGACAAAATGTTGGTCTGCGGTTACAGACGTACCGAATCTCAATATCTACCTAGGCAGAAAATAATTTACGTCCGGCTCAGCCATTAGCGATAATTTTCTGTACGTTGCAATTGTTGAAAAAGCGATGCAAGTTTTGCAAAAAGATTTCAAGCTGTAAATGCTATCTTATAAAATAGTTTGTACCTACTGACTTTGAAGTGTGCATGTATTTTACATATATTTAAGGTAAGGTCTTTGATTCCTTTATTTATAAGGCCTATGAATCTAACGTCTTCGTTGATGCAAGTTCATTGAAGGAAACTGCGCCTTACCGTTTCTGATATTACCTCAAAGACCGTTAAACCTGGTACGATATCTTCGGAAAAGTTATTCGAGTGTATATTCGATCGTGTTCGCTTCTTTATGTTATGTCTCTGAATGTGCACTAAAGCTTCACGACTTCGGTCTGTCGTCTTATTTGTGTGGCTGACGTTACTTTGGTCACGAGTGGGGTTATTCGCTATTCAATTACTCTGTGCAATAAGACATGGGTAGGAATATGCTGTGGCTGTATTAAGGGCGTGTGCTACAAAGATAATAATGTTAAAGTAACTTGTCTGAATGTAATTAGATCTCATTGCAATTGACTTTTCAGATGTTTGTAATCGACAAAAATATTCGTCTTGCAGTTACGTCTTCACGGATGTATTATCTTCGATTTTGGGATTTACTGAACTGTGGTGTTCATTTAATTCTTGTGAAGTTGGTTTAATTACAGAACCGTAATGCGATTGTATTGTGGAATTCCGAACCACAGTTTTGCGTAACCTCCTGTGGAGACACACCATCTTCAATCAAAGTTTTTTTATTCAATTCTAAACCTTAGAAACTGGTGGATAGATATGATTTATGTTAGCAGGGCTGACCAACAATCTGTCAAAGTAACTCCCGAATTATATAACTTTTGAACAGTTAAATTCTAGGAAGTTTAAGCTCTCACTGTAGCGATTGTTATTTGAATAATGTTGAAGACAGGGAAACCAAAGAAGAATATTAAAAAAGTCTTCTTGAGGTTAGGCGATTGGACTAATGTATCTTTCTGTTGTTAAAATATCGGTGATTTCGTAATAAGCCGCATGGATACTTAGCAATAGGTCTAAATGCTGGCTTTTTACGCTAGACTTTTCTAAGTAGTCTTCGCTACAAAGGACCACAAAATAGCTTGCATCCGCACTAAATATCATAATCTTCGTGCGAAAGAAGTATTCCTAAAGCCACAAGCGGCAAGCTAGAAAAATTATATCATAAATGTAGAAAAAGAAGAAAGAAAAGAAATTAGCCATAAGTACTTAATATAATGTCTGTACGAAGGCACTTAGTAATACCACAACATTGTTGCAACTTTCACGGCACATCAGGGATGTTATAAGTTAACTGTTATGGCGAAATGATGGAGTCATACAAAATACACACGAAACTGACCGCGGTCTACGCATTTCACTTTCAACAAAAAGCCCAGTCGTGACATGAACAGAATAAAACTGATTGTGTGAGTGAAAAATTCGATTAGTCGTTTAGAACTAGATTTACCAATTATTAGGCTTTTACAGCAAATGCACGCACTGTGGGGTGAGGATTAAGAAAAAGTTATCAATACACGCCTAAAGTGCCTACTGACCTCAAGGTGTAATCTCGTAACATTTAATGCCATCGCATCATCCAGAACATGAAACGGTACTAAATGTTGACCAGCAATACAGCCTAGTTTGTCCACTAAGTATTGTCATCGTAAAATGAAATCTGAGAAGTGAGCCAAAATAGTGTGTCGTTGTCAACCCGTGCGAGGCGTAAGAATGAATTAAATAAATTCAATATCTATGGTGTAGGTACATCGTCATAATGTTGTAACTAAGCGGAGAAAATTGCAAATGGCCGCTACTTGTGCCCAATTATATTGAACCTGCCGTGCTGTGTTTGCTTCGAAACGTGAGGAAAGCACGTATTTTTGACATTATAGGAATGAGTTATCCTGTAGCTTTGCAACATAATATTGTATTGCATGTTAAACATTACACCTGGAGTCATAGACCTCATAAACTGCTGTAGGAGCGATATAAATATAAAATTCAGCCTGTAGGACGGAGTAGGTACTCAGTCCTACAGGCTGAATTTTACTAAGTTTTCAAGTACTAGTTTCGCCTTCATACGTATGAAAGTAAACATATTATATGTGTTAAACTAAATGATTTGACACAAAATTATGTGAAACTGAATTAGGTACCTATAAAATATTTTGGACACCATAATTTTAAGTAAAAGAGCTTTATAAAAATTTGAAAAAAGCCCTTTGTATCTCAACTTCGGTCTTCACAGGCATCGTCTAGGTTATAGACCACTGCAAGACATCGGTAATAGTTACAGACCGATAGGAAATAATTGTAACAATGGCTCAATATACTTTATTTTTATTATAAATGTTTGCCAAAATTCTTCCAAATGATTTTAATACTTTTTGCATGAAAGAGCGACAAACATCCATCTACGTAGCAAACTAACACATTCATAATATTGGTTGGATCAAATTTTGAACTTGTCTATATTTCTGAGTTCGTCCCGTAAATAGTAAAAGTTGTTCATACGTCAAGTACTTTCACACCCTGGAACATTGCCAATGAATTCAAAGCCAGCCTGTATGAATTATCTATGAGTATTCAGTAACTTTTCTCTTCAACTTACATAAACACGAAGAAAAGATTTTTCTTTAACCAATTAAGGCTAGGTTATCCGGAAAAACGTTGTTTTGCATTGTGTAAAATTGTGTTTTATTCGTAAAGAACACGGATTTAAATTTTGAAAAAAATATATTACATATTTCACACTTCGATCTAGCTATTTCGGCCGTGCGATACACGATTACTTGCAATTTACTGCATCCAATTAAATCGCAAAGACAAGTCAAAATCAAGATGTAATTATCATTTCATTTGAGTTATATAAGGTTTTGAGTAATAAAACTTATACCACAATAAAGGTCGTAAAAAATGTGATATAAATCGGCCGTCATAATGTGAAATATGAAAATACGTATCCCACTAATTCCAAAATCAAGTGATTTTGTCTTTTCATGCGCGCGCCCCGTGTCATTTAGTCCCGAGCGGAACGTGTTGGAGGTCGGACGTGTGCCAATTTTTGCGATGCCGCCACCCCCGCTAAGTTCTGTTACTGGCTAAGCCTAAATTGATTACCGCTCGAGCACTGCCGGCACACCGGTGTGCCGCGAATTTAATGTTTATGTTTATTTACGTAAGATTTATTTTTTATTTTGGAATTTTCACGTGTCGAGTGGTTAAATAATAATACTTGTATACAATTTAGTGTTCAAACAGTTGTAATATAGTTAGTTTTTATTTGATGTAGCTATAACTTTGTAAAAAAAAATGGGGGAATAAAAGTTGTCATCAACGGCTCTTCGTTGCAGCGGTGACTACTTTTTTTTTTATAAACTTTGGCTGAATAAACAAAAAGGTATATAGGTATATTATACATAATTTACTTTACTAACTAGGTAAGTACCAACACGGAACAGATAAATTTACACACCGCGAACATGTAAACAGTTTAATTTAAACCTTATTTCAATACACATAAAGACGTGCGCTGCGTTAGTGGTTTAGTTTTCGCGCGAAATAGATTTACCAACCGCATCAAGTATGTAAAACAATTGAATTTGAACCCTATTTCAGAGTGCATAAAGCCACCTCACGCGCACATGATACAATGATTTACTGTTTTCAAATGTCAAATAGGTAGTTCACCCCGCTACGTTAGTCTTGATGGTTTTGGAGAGTTTGTACAAGTCTTATAATATTTGTTATTTATTAGAAATGTCCGTTTTCACTTATCTTACTCCTAAACAAATGCCAAAATAATAGCTCGTATTTCCTACATGAGAGTTGAATATCGGTGCAATAATGTTTTGGTGTTCATGTAGAGAAGAAATATAAGTGTAGTTATACGCTAGGTGGGTACCTACTCACAGCCACTACAACACAACAAATAATAATATGTCTGCAACGTTTGTGTAGGTCTCGTCTATGCCAACCAATACGCGCAGCGCACTCGTGAGTCGCGTGCCATAGTGTAAAAGTGTTACAGTATGACCATTTCCTATGAAATAGTAGATTATGCACCCAGGGGATAAAGCAGTGTCTTGTGTCACGGGCTTCATATTGAATCTCGAACGCAATGAAGGATACGGGAGTTAACTCCCGAGCGTAGCGAGGGAGTTTAAAGTTTAACTCACGAGCGAAGCGAGGGAGTTAATACAAGAATCCTGAATGCAGCGAGGGATTCAAGCTAGCCCAAGACAAAGACACCTTTATCCCCGAGGAGGATACTCTACTTTTCACACCTCCTGTGAGAAAATAAGAAGCCACAATAAGAAAAACAAAATATTTTAAAGTTACAAACACTAAGTAGAGATATGTATTTAGAACTATACTGTATACCTACTTAAAAAAAGTTAGTTTAATACCATACGGATTTGCAATATCCGCGCCTTTTTTGCGTTCCACTCAGTATACCTACCTACCACATAGCGGCCACGACCAACTCGATTTTCGTTTTTTTTTTACTTCTCTGTGGGTAAGTAAATATGTGCAGGCCTAATGTTAGCAACCTAATACAATTTATGTGTACACAAAGCTTTATACAGAGCTTTATATCAGCTGCTAAAATGGGTTCGGACGCTTGGCTGTATGCAATTTGAATTTAGAACGTCATAGGAGATGCTCGAGAAAATAGTTTTTAAATTAATAAATCGACTATAAATGGGTTTTTAAGTGTTATTCTTATCCTTTTATACAATAATCCGTACATAACCAATTATTCTTACAATATTGTCTTCAATCCTGGACCCTGGTCAATCCTTATGATTTTGTAGAAATTCGAGAATATCATCCCTAAGTAGTAAGAATATCGAGAATATCTTTCCTCTTTCTGGAACAGAAAGAGAGAGACAGAGACAGAAGGCGTTGTAAGTACCTAATATACCGCCAATTGAGCAGACAGATGAGGTTCCAAATTTAAATCACATTATTGACCAGCGGGTTATAATGAAATCCAGTACAATATTATTGCCCGGCAGTGCCACCGGCCAAAAATGACTCACTTTAGGTTAGGTTAGCATGACATATAATTTGACGTTTTCGATCAGGTGGTGTGAAAATATTATAATAACATTCTTTTGGTAACGTTTAGGCTACCGGACCAGCTCATTTATGCGCTGTACACTAGAGTCCATCCTCTTACTAATTACTAACAATGTATCAAGTTATGACAAGACATACAAAAAACTATGTGGTCAGTTTGGATAGTTTTTAATCCAATGCGTAACTTTATCGGTGTTTATTGGCAAGAGGAAAAATGCATAGAAATTATAAATTACATACACTAAACTGTTCTGACTTCCAAAAAAGAAGAGGTTCTCGATTCGACTGTTTTTTTGTTGTTGTATGTTTGCTCAGCGATATTTTCACCAATTGTCAACCGATTTTGATGATTCTATTTTTTTTGGAACTGTATCTTCCCGGACTGATCCCATTTCAATTTGGTGAAGATCTGATGAAGAACTTCGGAGATAGGTAACGGAACTCTTCATTCCCGTAGGAATTCCCGTTCCCGTATAGCCGTACAGCCTTCCCCATGAATGTAACTATCATAAATTCATAATCATAATACAAAAAAGAATTTCTCGCACCGCGTCGCACGCAGTCACGCACGCTCGACGCGTTCTCGTTTGGTGGCCGCGTCTCGTGCACCGCCCGTTCGATTTAATAACATTGTTGAATTATTTTAATTTTACATTATCTCCTAAACGGTGAGTTCAAATAACATGCTGTAAAAGACAAAGTTTATCTTCATAAAATTATCTTGATGATGAAGTAACTTTCGCTAGTAAGGATTAATATGCCTGCCTAATATTAATGCTGAAAAACCACCTTTAATTTTTAAATAAATTATTTGACATAAAATGCCTTAGTGTGGCTTATTTATAAGAGATAGATATAGGTGTAACGTCGGACTTTTTTTTAGATCGAATGAAAAACAATATCTTTGTAGTACATGGTACTTACGTATAATTAGCTATTACCACAGCGCACTTAGCGCACTTCCACTTTATAATATTATTTAGTAAAGATTTGAATAAAATAGTAAGTATCTCATTATCATTATTATAACACCATAAAAATACATAAAGAAATTAAACACACACCCCCACATAAGTACATACCTACGTAATTATTACAATTCTATCCTATTTATTTAAAACGGTTTGCTATCTATGTTTCTGTGTATGTGCGTCTGTGTGCCTGTGTATCTGTCTTTGGCACTGTAGCTCCGTTATCTTTATTGAACAGGGATATTTTGTAAGTTTTTAAAATTTTACTTGTTAATTACCAACAAATCAAAATCAAAATTTGCGTTACAGGTCAATAGAGCATGCGGAAGGGCGTGACTTGTCTCCAAAATAATACTCATTTATTGGGGTTACCCCAAACGGTATAGTTGGGAACGACACCATTGTTGAAATTAAATGTCCAATAACGGCATTTAGAAAAGGGAAATGCTGCTATTGAAGAAAATAAAATACATATATTTAAATTCGATAGAATAAAACATACCAGAGTTATAAACAAAAAAAGTAATTGGTATTACCAAGTGCAGGGTCAACTTCACGTAACAGAAAGGAACCAATGCATTTTTGGAATATGGTCCGGTGAAAACTAGTAGTAGAAAATATTTCAAAAGATGACGAATTTTGGCGGGTGCACATGGAGAAAAAAGTTATAGCTTTTTATTTGAAATGTATATTACCAGAGATTTTGGATCCGCGCCAAAATCGCGGTATGCCAATACGAGACATAATATTGAAAGAAAACAAAGAAAATGTTAATGATAAGCCTGTGCAGCCAGGTCCAAGCAAATCCAAGGACCATATTCCGTGTCAATCTACTCAGCTAGGTCCATGCAAACCGAGACAGCTACAGTTCAACGAATTTTAGCCAGTTGCATTGGTAACTTTTATTATGTTAACTATTTGATTAAAAAATATAAAAACGTTTTTGTTTTTTTTTTAATAGCATCTAGGCAAATTCCAAACCATTTATACTTTTAAGCTTTCTTGAATTATAATATTCAAGAATTGTAACATAATTTTCCTAAAGTAAGTGTGCCTACCTACTACTTGATTTTTACGAAGGTATCGCACCAAAGCCAAATAGCGCGCGACGCGTAGTTTTGTATCGTACTCGTATTCATAATTTTCGTGTCAGTCAATTTTAAATCCACCATATACTCTAAAATCAATAAGTATTCTTACTGATTTTTAATGATTAGTAATTGGATTCAAGTTTGTACAATACGTACTTAATCCATCTATAAACTTAAAAAATACTTAATAGAAAAATAAAACAAAATAAACTTATACTAATCAATTCAAGTTGATCTACTGCATTACTTTATCCTGTGACGGAACTTAGTACCTACCCGAGTCTGTGAACTCATGAGCGAGCGGTGCGCTTATTGCGCGCGTCTCCCGCGCATCGTAACTTATTACGTATTGCTACTCCTTGCGGGGCCTGAGGTAAGCGTTAGATGCCTACGCGCTCAAGTCAGGCTCGCCTTAAAAAGCTGCCGTACCGCACGATAATAAATCTCTCTTCGATGTTATGAAACAAGTCGAAGAAAGGGCTCCAATTCGTCACCGCTCTAACGATGAAATGTCAGTTTAGAAACTTCGAAGAAGAAAACTAATTGAATTAAATTGCCATTTTGTCATTTGCATGTCGATTGGTCGGCTTGTAAAAAGAAGGTTCTCAATTGGTCGCATGCCTATTTGTTGCTTTTTATGTACTCGTATGTAAACCGATCACAAAGTATACGTGACCATTTGCTGAGTTCTTTTTTTAATTGAAAAAGGATTCTTTGGGGTCGGTCCCATTTGATAGAAATTGGCTTTGCATTTTGTAATCAGATTTTTGTTTAGGTCTTTAGTAAAAACTAAAAGTCTATTGATATAATGTTTTGTCTTTTTCAGCCAAGTAGATTCCTAGATTGTATAGAGGGTTCCAAAGATCTGACAATACCATTGATCTGATGAATTAGAGCTATTCGAATTGCTATGATTTTTTTTTTGTTTCCAGTTTGACATGCTTTTCAAGAGGTTCGATATACTTTACTACATGTGACAAGACCCTAATTGCCATGTGCCACGGGCCCACGGCCCCTTTTCCATTTGACAAGACCATTACTTTTTCACTCTTCATTATTGTAACCAACAAAATGTAACTCCAATACATTTAACGTAATGCCTAACATTGAATGCGTTTTTACGCGTTAAAAAAACTCATTTATATTGCGTATTAGTGGAATAAGGCGAGCTTTTTCCCGAGCCATTTGTTACGTTATTATATCGTAATTTCTGATTAGTTACACTATGGCGCAGGCCTATTCGGTGAGCCATCTTGTCTTTACTAGCCCAGTCGATTAACTGTACTCCCCAGGTATTATAGTTGCGATTTTAGGTTATTTCCCACCGTTGCGTTGGGCGAATAAAACAACTTCTAATACAATTTGAAGAGGAAAACTTTTGACACGATGTTGTCGTACAATTGACTGGTGACCCAGTCGAATTATTTTACGGTACATCACAATTCATAAATCATAATTTTGGCTTTAATTTAATTTAGACTGCTTACTCGTACAATAAATCTATAAATAATAACACGAGTTTTAAGTTATTCTTATTCCTGAGATAGATTCCTCGAAAAAGTTTACTTTTTTTTCATATTTATTCATCTCCACTTTTGTAAGTCAGCTCTATTTCTAGCCATTTTATTATTTTACCCATAGACGTAATTTTAGCTAACACGTACATTCTGCTATTTATTCGCTTAAGATAAACTAAATCGTGACCAGATACTTCGACGCCGTGAAAAGCGTGATTGGCATCTTTATTAGCAAAATGTGTGTCGATTCTGTTGACGATTAATATGTAATTCAAAGAAAATATGAGTGCAAAGTGCCGTTTTTGTAAAAAGTTAACTAATCTGTCATAGTCACGTTTCTGATTGCGAAATGATAACAGACTATCGCAGTTTTTAGTCATAAATATAAACGAAATACCGTTTTTCTTAGTGGTATACTTGGAAAAATTAAGATATTGTTCTAGAGCTACACAGGAGTAATTCCCGTATCGGAAGGAACGTTAACATTTTAACCTAAGTAATACGTCAAAAACGTTTTTGACATTGATTGTTTTCGAGATTGCGAGAGTTGGCCTTCAGAGAGGTAATTCAAAATAAATTTTTGAAGTGATAACTTCTTTAGCGGCGTTGTGCACTTTTTGGGAGGGGTAAAAAATGTTAAACTCGCGTCAGGACATGTGACCTGATCGAGAATTCGTAAGACTTTTTGGGATGGGTAAAAATGCTAAACTCGCGTCAGGACACGTGACCTGATCAAAAATTCGTAAGAAAAATAATGTAATATGTAATATAAATTGTCATGTTTGTATACGATAGCGCAAGAAATGAATATTGTATTTAACCACATAAATGATAGTACTTTTATACTGATAATAAATAAAGCAATTCGTGCGAAATTATTCCCTAACCATTCCAAAATATTCAAAAATGCACAACGTTAATGTTCAAGTTTTCACTTCTACCCGTTGTTTTTTCTTTTTCAGGAATGTGTATCTTCTTCATTTAAATAAAAATAGCCAGTATCGCCTATTGGTTTCTTGGCTGCATATGAGTAATGTGTTTATTTGTATGGAGGATAAGCGCTCGTAACTCTTGCAATCACGCGATAATGTCACAGATCATTAACTTATTGCTATACGCAGTTCATGCGGCGCGGACGCATTTCACAATCTCGAGTATTTGTTTTGCTGTTGTCGAGCCATATTTTCCTATAGCTACTGTAGTTTTTATATAGTTTGTTGATTTTTAGATGGAACCGTGACGATTATGGAATAATGTCTTTTTATTTTCATGTTTCGTTGGTAATGTTTTCGTTTACTTATATTTTAAAATGTTTAAAACGGAAGGCAAATAATATCTGAGGAATTGTGAATTCAAGTGCCCACTCCCGTGCAAGGAACCATATGATCCATGATATTTATTTTGCAAATTGTTTATAAATAATACTTTAACACGTCAGTTTTCGATGCATACTGAATAAAGCCAGCATCTACTAACGTCTGCATCCTTATTTTAATGTCGAAATCCAAAATTCTCCCAGAATAAGTCCACCCAGTACGGAACACTATCCAATAGCGTGACCATACGTATCCGCGGCGTACGCGTATCCTGCGTGGACGTAATTGCTCCCAAATTGGTGCGTAATAATGATGAAAATCTCGCCGTTTCGCCGTCCGTCTGTTGCACTTGCTTGTTGCATGTCAATGATCCCGTATCTGAACGATCTTGGAACAAAACTGTTACTAGTAGAGATGAACCTACTGGACGACTAGTCGGCCCATTTCGATATAATATGTATTAAATTATTTTTGATTTGAAACTTTTCGTTGACTAAATTATTTACACCGTCCTTGTAAGGTGCTGGAAATTTATTTATTTTTCTTACTGGTTTTCTGCATATATCTGCATAGCATTTTTAAGTACTGATTAGTCAGCAAAAGGTGCCAACTGAGATAAAGCCGGATGGTCGGTTTTCCCGACTAGTTGCCTGCTAAAAGTCCATGACTAGACGGTCCATCTCTAGCTACTAGTACCTACTTAACTAGTTGTGGTGATTGTGTATTTCAGCAAATGTTTTTCTCACGTCAGAATATTTTATCACGCTAACATTGCGCGCGCGTCGATATCTACGATCAATTGTGATTTACTTCCTTTGTGATGCCGCTGCGATACGGTTGACTATCTGAATAATTGTATACGGACATAATCATGAGCTATTCTTAAAGTGTGATATGGTTTCTGCGAATGACTGTAGGTACATTAGCGATTGTTTTTGATGGATGTTGCTGTTGGTATCATTTTTGCACGACACCAGGACCTATGGTAAAAGAAAGGGAAAGCATGAAATAATAATGGCTTGATTTTTGGTAACATTAGAGGGAGGTACTTTGAACCTTGTTTTTTAAATGATTTAATAAGTTTGGTGAATATTATTTGTACTGAGATATATTTATTTAACTGCAGCGTGCTGAGGTTCTCAGAAGTAGTACTGACGTGCATTGAAAATATATGCGATTTTTATAAAATAATGTAAGATACTTTTATCTACACTCACAACGTAATGTTCCAAATATGAGTTCAAAAACGAATGCATAAGCACGTACTTTTTTTTCATGGACAGGTAAAATAAAAAAAAAACCATTACAGTTCAACATTTTCCTTCGATTTTTTAAACAACTGCATCATAAAATAACTTTTTTAATTTTTATAGCACACTTTTACTTTTTAATTTATTGGCGCGGGCTCATTGACATAAGGTGAACGCTTCAAGGCTTCAAATTTTCTTACGGTTTTGCAATTTGCAGTATGTAAGTAAGTATGTATTAAAGAATTATTATCATTAAAATCATCAATACAACTCTTTCAGTTACAATGTCAAATGTAGTATTTCATGAAATCATATTTTTGGTCAATCAATTTGAATTTCGCGGGCTACCTCGAAGCGCGCACCTTAGTCAATGAGCCAGCTTTTATCATTGTCTATGGATGCGCGCGCTGCGCAGGCAATGAGAATATCCTCCATATTGGAATAAACTATTATTCCACTTATTTTATTTCAACTGTATTAGTGAAGATAAAATAGTGTATGCAACGGCATATATTTAGGTATTAAAACACTCGTGTGATGCTATTATGGCACTCGGCTACGCCTCGTGTGATAAACCCACACTCGTGTTTTAATAACCCCTTTTATATGATCGTTGCATAAACTACTAATATATATGTAGTAATAACATCGTATTGTGCATATAATAAGTGTCATTTATGTGATTTTAAATAAATAAAATTGTTCATTTATGAGATAGAAATGGATGAATTAACAAACGGAAAGATATTTTGATGAAGTAAGAAAATTAGCTACCGCAGTCTGAAATAATATACAATTTAAAATTATAATGCAAGTTCACCTACAGCAGAGACTAATTATTATTAATATAAATATAAATTAATTTATATTTAATACTTGTTATTGTACCTTTGAAAGTTAACAGATTTTTAAAGTGATCAAACTTAAAGAAACAATAGGCTTGATACCCGAACAATTAGGTAAAACTGTATAGTATGCCCAAATGGTGCCATTCTACAAAAACAAAACAAGAATAAAATTGATATCGAAACATTTATTCATTTTCTTTCAATAATTTAACTTATTGTATACCTATACATAATAAAACAAAAAAGGAAGACATACCACATCGCAGGTATCATTTTACAAAACACCAACATTCTATCATATTTACATAGATACAGCGTTATTAAAACTTCTAGAAGTTTTCTATACAAAACTCTAGGTAGAAAAAAATATCGCCAATAATATTATAAAACATTCTGTCACTGGTATTAATCCATACATGCTTCATTAAAACTATACATTTATCTCATTTAGCAAAAAAACAATGTCTCACATATTAGTGATGTGTTTAGCAAATATTAAAACTGGTATCAGTCGATACTAAAACACAATTCTATAAGTTATTTAAAATGTAATTTAAAACTTACAACCTTAAGATATGGCTATCAAATAACTCGTTTTCGTATAACAAAAATTATTATACAATTTGTTAACATAAACAAAACAATGAACATAACGTTGCCTTCTTGACTGGAATGGAAGACTCGGAACAAACGCAACAAACTACGTAAGTATGGCAAGTAAATAATTAAAATATGAAAAATAATAATTTAAACTAAACGTTTGGAATGATTTGACTTACGCTAAAATTATTTACACGATAACAGAAACAGTGCGTAATACAAAGTACTTAAACAAGATATTTACAGTATCTGTATCACTTAAATATCGTTGTACATTATTATAATTAGAAGCTTAATCTTTTGTTCGTTAATTTGATCGTGTCACATGGACTAGCGTACGAACAAGCTATCAAAATCGGTATCGGTATCCGAGACCGTAAACAGACATCACTGTCGTTTAAATAATTTAACAAATTGGTCATTCTTTTTAAAACCAAACATGCTTAACACTTTTGTACTAAACAGGTATCATATGAGCAAAGCAAACTTCGTTGTGTGCACTTGGAAGCTGTGGAGCGCGTTCAATGTACAGTTTTAAGTACATTTCCAGCTAAATCACACAAGTTGAGGGTGGGTGGTGGTGGTTGATTCAATCTTTATCTCCTACGAATCTGTAGGCGTCGGGTGGAGGCTCGGGCATGCAGTACCCGTGGTAGGTGCGGATGTCTTCAGCTGCGTACGTGATGCCGGCTAGGACCCCCGTCTCCGTGTGATGCCTGGGGCAGGTGTGACCTCGAGGACATTGGCAAATGGTGTTCGCATTCACTTCGTCGATTTGTTCATGACGCCGCCTCGCGCTGAACAGTTTGCATGGCTCCTTTCTTGAACAACGTAACCTCTGTAAAGGACGGAAAAGAAAAATTTTAACTTTGAATTTAAATTCTAAGTTTAACATTTTCAAAAACACATTTTATTTTGACGTCCATCACGTTAAACTTTTATTTAAGTAAACAATAATTTCAATTCAATTTGGTAACACCTTTATATTCATAAGATTTCAGCTAACAGCTTCTCAAAAGCTCAGTTTCCAATTACTCAGCCAAAGAACTATTGTCGCCACCTTACGGCGCTAACTCAAACTAACTTAAACGAAAACTAAATTCCAATGTAAGACAACTTACGCTTTGCGGCGAACACGCGAACTGGTACTGGTTCCCCTGTTCCCCGCTAGGTGTCGTGTACGGCAGTTTCTTCAACAGATACGTAACTGAGAGCTTAGGACAGTGACAGTTGACGATCTGTTGCGTCGCATTGCTGTCAGGGAATGAATAGATGATCCAAGCAGCATCTTTGAAGTACTTGCACTTGGGCAAGCGTTTGACAGGCTCACACGTCTTGTAGAGCGTCGTTTTGTCTGATAACGTGTGGTTGTCATCACTCGTGAGGTCACTGTAATAAGAAGAAGGTAAACATTAGCTGATGATGAGCTCGTTTATTTAACTCTAGAACAACTATCAGATTAGAAAATTGTGGAGACTCGACAATCTCTGGTATTACACGAATTTAAGCCCGTTAGAAGCGGATTCGTGAAACCAAACTGCAGACGTCAATGACTCAGGGATAATTACGTTTTATGCTAGACTTAATTCTGAGCGAATTGGAATTCCTTTACAGACTCGTCACCCCGTAGATTAGATATCAGACTAAGATTAGAAAGTAGATGAGATAAACACATTTATCTAATCGAGCTAGAAGTAGGTTTCCAATAGAAAATCAGAGGATTTAGTTTAGATAATCCGTTCGAGCGCACAGTTCTTTTGTAGATTTTTTATCGAATCTTAGCTCATTGACAAAAAGCAAAGCACCTAACTCAACAACGTCACAAGGCAAAAAAAAGAAACTTGAAGCAACGATACTAATAATACGATATAGCCATCCTAATGCTCAAAACTAAGGACATTTAAATAACGGCCTCGAGCGCCATCCATTCACCATAATTTGATCTTTTTAAGGGAAACCCTGTCAAAGGTTGGAATAATAATCAGGCAACATTTGAATATAATCTGCCTTTTGAAAGGGTCAATATGAAGATAATAAATTTACAATGGCCCATTTCCCTCATTTAAATCAGATATAATATGGAACAAGTTGAAGACACATTTTGGTACAGTTTTAACGGATAAAGTTGATTTTGATCAGATCTTTCATGCTCATGTAGTTTTGTTAGACACTGATAGATGATATTGAGCTAAATTAGTAAAAATGGACTTTAAACCAAAACAAACAAAATCCGATGAGGCATTGGTGGTTAGAGAAGAAAAAGAATTCGAAGCACATGAACTCAGTATAGAGAAGTAAGTCAATAAAGCTAAACTTCGCGTGGACAAAAAGTTTCTGTGTGGGTAATATTTCTCGTTTAAACAATACTGACCTAGAGCACGGCCTATGCCCCAAACAGCGACACTTCCTCTCGATCCAGGGCTGTGTCGCATCGTATAAGTCCACTTTACTGCAGACTTGTCTTGGCCTGCAGTCTGGAAGGTCATCCTCTGAACCCTGGAATAGAAGGAGGGAACAAATGAGTATTGTAGAACGATTTGAGTCATCAAAGAGACATTGATTCAGTTTAAATTAAGGAAGTCAACGACAAAATTTCCAAAAAAAGGAAGTTATGTAAAACCACAATCAACAATCACGATTGGGACAAAAACAATAAAAGCATTTGTAAAAGTTTTAAGTTTAAAACTGGTTTAGCCTCTTTAAATAACCGTTTTCAAAGTAGTCAATAACGCAAAACCAGGCATAACTGAACACAATAACGTACAAACATGACCCAATCATTTCACCAGCGTGTGTACAACGTTCGGTATGCACGGAAACCATCAAAATTCGCGTGCATTGTTTACCATTCAACTCGCGTCGCATACTAAATCAATCGGTACATTCGTACAATTCGACACGTCGAACTGTACGAAAATTCAAAAAGAATCAATCATCGCCACAAAAGAAGTTGGCGTGGGAAAAATGGAAGGTGTTTCAGGACACCTGGCTGAGGAACATAATGAAAAAGATTATGAACGAGGCCAAATCGATGTTAATCATAACATTCCGTAAAGGAATCACAACAGAACATGTGCTCTGGTCCTTTTAGTTTTTTGCTCTCAAAAGGACCATCGGTCGTACTTCCGACCGGAAGACATGCCATTCGGCAACCTGTTAGCTGTGGGAACATTTTTTCTGCAAAGACTTGCAGGGCTACTTACAGCTGTAATTAAGCCATTATTGCCCGTAATAAATTACTATGTTTAATTAGAAACGGTCGACATCCGATGGATGGCTTTAATTTCCTTTGCTTTTTGTTTAAGTACGGTTTAGTGCCAAAGTGCAATTAACGATGATGTTATTGATAATTTTATGCGAATGGCCGTCTGTACTTCTGTTTATAATTATAGTTTTAATTGTTAAACAATCATGGTAGCCATAGACTTACAAAGGAAGAAAATAGACGTTTTCTGGATCCTGAATTTGTGCAATAGTGATACTAACGATATAACATTTTATGTTTATGGTTTTTCTAATGACGAGGAAAACTTGTTTTAAATTTGCCATAAGTTCTTGCATTTGAATTCTAGCCACATCTTCGACAACCCTGTTCACGCATAGGTGTTAAAAAAAAAGTTGTATGTATATTTTTTTCGTTGTTCCGGATATGCTTCCCGTTTCTTGTGTATTGCGATAGATTTCGCGGAAACGGCCTCAGTTGGATCTCCTAAACACCGGATACAGCCCTTTTGTGTATCAAACAAAAAGTACAAACGCATAGACACAATGTATGGGTTGTTGACTTACTTCGTCAAGAGTTTGCCTTTATTTAACGGAGTCTCGGTGTCGGCCTGAATGCTAATGCCGGTTGTAAGAAAATCACCTTTCCGACGCACCTCATTGAATTCTAAATAAGGCACACAAAAAATTGACAATAGTACGCTACGTTGTACTAAACAGAATTATTAATGTTGTGAGTTTCAAGAAATGAGGATGTTTGGAAAGACAGTTCGCGATTATCGATAAGTGGTCGCATGTCGCTGATGTATTCAAGAATACACGATCAGAAATCACGAATTATACAAAAGAATAGCCATTTGTAATGCCTGGGGAATCGTCGGATGTTCTTTTTAGAGTGTTTGGAGAAGTTGTCTGAGACACAGACAACGCTTAAAGCGACAGTACAAATGGACGGCCTTTTCTGAAGTCAGAATTAGCAAGAGCAGATTTTTGTCTTATAAAAATACTCCCATCTAGTGTTCTTTAAAGTTTTAACTCGTGTGTTGGATTCTCTAAATGATGAGGTTCTACTATAAACGTAGAGCGATAAGCGCTAAGCTTAAAGCCATTCTTGAGGTTCCTAAGTTAGTTGGTCAGGTGTGAAGCTCACAACGCTCCTATATTTCAGTCAAATCAAGTCAGTGATCAGCCCCTTTCCTTGGCCTTCCCCAAAAACATGCTGAGATTATTCAACACGTACTCTCTTTAAACAGACATTTCATAAATTCAAAGACCTAAAGACCCTGCATTCTAACAAAAATATAGAGTTGCTCATACCGTTCTAGCAAAAGAGGGTAGTTACGGAAACCTCAACGTTTAAACCCTAACAATACGATACTCTAGCTCGCCGATAACCTAACCACTGCCTAAGTCCCTTGGCGGAGTGCGGTGTGGGGGCCGGGAGGCGCGGCATCCGGTCCATCGAACAGGTGGCGCGCGCGCCGCGCCAACACTAATAAAATAATTTGTTACCACCGCCGACCTTCCACAACCTTCTTCGTATACCTGGCCCTTTCTTGCGTAGGCGTTGCGTATGTAGCTGTCTTGCTCGCACGGTTTCAGTTTGAGATGCTGGGTGCTGAAGGATATTGCGAAAGTTGAGGTGTGTGGTGATGAAACAAATGAAAAGCTTGTTTTCGAGGCTGATTTTGAGTTCAGTTCAGTTTCGAGTTTTGTTGAATTGTGGTGGTTATTTAAGTAATCACTTAAATTAATGAAGTCGTTCAGTCATGTTATTCTATCTTTATCATTATCACATATTAAACCGATGTATTTGTAAGCAAATCAACTAAATCATACCTAAAGAGGTTATTAAGGAACCTATGTAGTTATAAATAAATCGTTACATTGCGTGTCAATACCGAAAATCTATTCATCTCGATTCATTCGCATACAAAATGAAACCCCATGATATAATTTGGTCATTCATATAGAATTAGAGCCCTATAGAATCAGATACAACATATTTTCAAGGTGATATTTGTCAATGCATTCATTTTCATTCAAAATTAGGGGAGACGGTCGCATAATCTTGGCTAGAGGGACAAAATTATATAAAACAGGTTAATGGTGGATTGATAAATTATTCATCGTGTTATTTGAATTTAACAACTTATGTTTTCTTCTGTTATTTAATATTCTTAACGTTTATTGTATTTTTTGTCTTAGACTCAAAAGACCAGAGCGTGCACACCAATTAATCGCAACTTTTATTTTTATTTTTGTTTCTTAGTAGCCCATAATGTTCCTGTCAAATTTCAGCCGGTAAAATATCATGTTACACCTAAAATCTCAACCAAAAAAAAGTACCTTTAAAACCAAGAAACCCTAATCAAGTCAAGCTTCCACCAGCTATAATTTAAGATATCCGTTAAAACGCTCCCGAATCCATAAGCCCAGCATTAATATCTTCTCGAATAATTACACGTCCGAAACAGCGGTGTATGTATTCAATAAATTACAAATAACGATTTGTTAGCCGCCGGCTACCGGTCCGGATGCGAACCATTCCGGGAACACAGGTAGCCGAGAAATTACTAATCCGAGTAATTAGCCTATACCCGACGGTCACATGTTATTTATAGCCTTTATAATTACCTAGTCTTTTGCCTGCAGGTCAGGCTATTAGCGATCGGCTAAAAAGTAAAATAAAGTCACATATATTTTAATATATTATTTTCCTAGATTGAAACTTAACTTTTGATTTTTTGTTCGAAACTCTGACTTGATTTAACGACGACTACCGCAAACCAATTTAATTTCCAATCAGTATAAAAACGACGTCAATAAGCAACACGTTATGTTAAAAACATGAGTTTACAATAAAAAATAAAGCCATAAAAATAAAGAGCCTATAAAAGTAATTTAAATTGCCAAAATCATTTTATTGAGCAATAAATCGTAGGTATTTAACCAACACGTATAATCAAAATATTTATATATTATACAATTTTAACTTTGCTACACTCCATAAATCAGGTGAACGCGTAATTAAAAGTAAAAATATTCATAGGCCGTGAGTTTTTGTGGTCGTAGAAATATGTACGTTGTACTCCTCGTTTAAAAGACATCAACGGCTCACATATCAGTAATGTTAGTGTCCATGAATGAAAGCACGCGCCTCTAATCGTCAGTGTTGTTTTATGGATGCACACATTGTCATACATAGGTGTCCAGTGTCACCGGCAGTTATGAAACAACTTGTATAATGTTCATACGTTATTATGCCTACGAAAATGTAAACTTATAAACGTCGACTTGCGGTAAATAGAATATGACTACTGCGTGTTTTTAAATTTAATAGTCCTTTTTACACACGAAATTTTATACGAAGTGGATAATGAACAATCGAAACCAAATCACGTTTTATGTTTGATTATAAATTATATTCAGCTTTATTTGTTAGCCATCCAGCGTGCGTTATAAACTTATAACATTTCAAAAGACGTAATTTTCAATGGGTTTCACCTCCATTCACAAAATTAACATATTCAACTGAATGATAAATAACCCTCTAAGTCTACAGACAATTTCGCTCTCGAGAGGAGCATCGTATAAAGAGTACTGAAATGCAACTCTCAAACGAACTTCCTCAAATTACAACTACAGCACACATCCGCAACGGTTGCATCATTTCGAAAAGTCTTAACCGCCAACATGAGGAGTGTAGTTGCGTCGTTTTGATCCGGAGGCGTTGGTATAATGTCTAAGCATACAGGCGTCCCCATTGTGGGCCAGGGCATCCGGAGCGGTCCATTGACGACACACGTGGTCGACCCTTGAGACGGAAGCCGGGCCCAGTTCTTCTTCCACGGTAATCCCGCTCGAGTGTCACCTACTTGAGTCTTGTGTTTGTCTTGAGTAGGGATTGTCTGAAGATTTTCGGTTTTTAGGGCACGGAGATATCTACGTGTACCGATATTTTTTTGAGCTCTATGATTTTTACAGATTTTTGTAATGTCTTATAGATTTACAAAAAGCTTTAGCAATTATTTTGATTCTGTTCCGTACGTTGTTGGCTGCATTTTCTACCACGTGCAATCTCCAAAAGCTTTTTTAAAACCTTAATCATCTATGTCTCTAATTACATTAATTTATCAACTTGCTTCATCTCAATACTTCAGAATAAAACCAAGAGCCCATGAAAAAAGTTGGATCTAAACAAAAACTGACAAGATTCGATCCGTGTTTATTTTTTGGGCCGCGGTAAGGGTGTTTAGTGTTTTTGTGGCGTAACGCAGGTGTCTCGGGTTCTCTTCTGAAGCTTATTGGCCTTTTTTCTTTAATATTCCCTAGTGCTGAGTGTACAGGTCTGTATAAGGCAAGTTTTGATTTTTGAGTTTGTTCTCTTTATATTTATTTATGTCTGAAATTGTATTATAATACGTTTCGTAAAATCAAAAGGCAGTGACGCAAACACTAAACCATTCCATGGTTTAGTGTTTGCGTCACTGCCTTTTAATATTTTGAGCATTATAAAAACTAACTGCGTAGGCATTTGAAAACAGCACTCCGCATTGCTTTTTTTTCGTCTTTTTAAAAAGACAGGCTAGTTCTAGAAATGGCTGCAACTTTAGAATTAAACTCTGAGCTTTAACTTTCCCAACATTGTGTCCCGGCTTTACCCGCGTCCCGGCGAGGTCATTTTTTACCATCGCTTTTCTTTGTTGACGCGTGTCCCACTGTCACGCTTTTTGTCCGCCTCAGCCGTGGCGAAGCGTAAATTATCTCATTATTTCTATTGATTTTATTTTCCTTTAAATCCGGCTTGTGGTATGGCTTTATTTTATATTTTTGTTGTGAGATAAGATAACCCATGCTTGATGTTTTGCTTCTCTAAACACTGATTAAACTTCTTTACGTTTATCATTTTCTACGGCATCAAAAAATAGACTTGTCATTTTAACATCAGCCACTACATTTTCATCGTTTGCAAAAACTGCCTTTAAATTCTGTGATATAAATTCAAAACGTACGTTGATGCAGTTTGCATTGTAATTTTATTTACATATCGTTACGTGCATAAGTTTTACTGTAAGTAAACTTGAGCTTTGTTCCCGTTACGTCCGCTTCGTCGCATGCTATCCTGTGTCCTTTGCATTAAATAGAGACCTTGCAATGAAGACGCGTTTTATGTTTTGCTACTTTTAGTTCTCTGCAAGCAAGAACTATAACGTCTATAACATAAAACAATTTATTCTAGCAGAGTTTACTGTACTGTACTGTTCCTCTTCTTCTTTCATATTTTCCTACCGTTTATGATTTTCTGGATCTTAACTGTCTGTACTATACTGTTTTCCTCGTGTTAAATTGGTTGCAGACAACTATTAGCAAGATCATTAAGGATTTTGTTATTACCATCAGTGTCGCCAGCAATATGCGAGACGTCATTGACACTCATCGTTTAATTATGCCAAAGCAATGTGTTTACATTTACATAAATGTTTTCATTTAACTTTATAGTTTTCTTAATATATTTATTTCTGGTTGGTCGGTTTATGACTCGGTGTTATAGGTTTAGTTAAGAAAAAATATCTTTATCTTGTTCAATCTTTTAGGTTTGAAGGGGATTTCTTGCAAAATCACGACTAAAACAAATATTGATAAATTATCTAGACATATAAGCATCCGTTACGAATTTGGCATTATAAAAATATACTAAACCAATTAGATAATCAAATGGCGCCAGAGAATTCGAAGCAAAATAAAAAAACTGCCCATAAACAATATGCTAGCTGATATAGAAGTTTTTATGCGAAGTTTTTACGACTTTTTAAATATGTGTCAGGTATTTTATTAATAATAGACATGTCTTTATCGCTAATTGCTTCACGGCGCCTGCAGTCCGTTTCTGCCACATTGTTAACTTAATTTTTAGGTTTTTATTACCTTAATCAAGTGCAGTTAACGAAAAAAAAGAAAAATGATTTTTATGTTTAATTTATTCATACTTTATAACAAACAGTATTCATTATTATTATTGTGCAACTATCAAATACGATTTTTTATCATCAATCTCTTACAACCGGTACATCACAAAGAAATTAATGATATTTCGCAATACCTTCCGTGCGACCCTATTTCACACCTACACGGAAACATCTATTGTGCAATAGAAAATTATGATAGAGCACAAAAACGGGGCGGTTCCCGAGGTCGACGTCTAATAATGTTTTAATAATGATTGATGATACGAATAAGCTGGTAATATCCTTAGCAACATCGATGACGTCTGAATTTCCAACGATACCTATCGCAACGGCTTTAATACCGAAATTGACGTAATCTATGTAGGTATAACAACAGATCTTGGAACGACCGGTAAAGATATTATTAAGAATATATGAGCATTTTCTTTATAAATCCAAAGACTGAGATGAGTAAGAAGCTTAAAAGCTTTATATAAACAATGATTACAGTTTCGATTTAGGGTTGTAGGTATATGGTTTTTCCCTACTATATTAACTACCCTATTCGAGAAATAGGTAGAATGCGTCATAATCAATACTATGAAAACAGAACTCCGCATGTGTACGTTTCTTCCACAATTTTCTCTTACATTGGAGCTATTCATCGAGTATAGGAACTCGCTGTATTCTAACTTGTAACCAGCTTAAGCGATTTGATATTTCTTCAATCAAATAGTCTGATCTATGTTTAGAATAATGTTTCCGTGCTAGAACAATTCAGGTCAATAAAACACGACACCAGTTGTAAGTCGCCTGATTAGATGTTTACATGCAAACTGCAGTGGCTTCACTTAGCTTCAATTTGAGATGATTTTCTAATTAGACAACGCCGTTTAAAGCACGAACTAGACAATGCACTGATGATTCTAACTCTCCTGAATATTTCAAATCATTTTCTTTACTTTCTTTGCTCATGTGCTTCATATAAATTTATAGATTGCTCCATTGCGATCGCACCTCCGTTTGTCCCAAAAACTGATGCAATTTCCTTAATAGAATTCATAAATGTAGTCTTAGTTGCAACATACTCAGTACTTCTCGGTTATTCACTTCCTTTAGTAAACTTTATATTTACATAAGCGTAAGATATGACTGCAATCATTCACTGTATTCTCAATATGTACTACTCGTAACTGCCGTGACGGAAAATGCAAATCGATGTATCCAACACTACAGGGGCGTCAATTGATTCGTTCGGTGCGACAAATTGCACGACCATTATTCTATTCTGTATATCAGTCTGGATTGCAGCGCAATTGGACTGAAACTCAATTATCCCATGAATTGTAAGCGGGATCCTTTAGCACTTACGAATTGCTTCAAGAGTCTTGTCACTTGTCATCTGGCAAGTGAGGATGATGATTTATATCCGCGTCTGCTTATTGGTACTCGGTTTCTGTTTGCATCGCCTTGAAAACAATTGCAAGCTTCAAAAATGTTAGCACTGTCTCATCTACCCAATATCTTTTCATAGCACGTGTCGTCACAAACAGGACCGAAATCTAAAGGTAAGCTTTGAATGCGTTTGCATTTCTTAATGTCACATTATATGTAATGAATCTATTCAGATGTTATCAATGAGATGTTCAAAGTGGCCCGCGCGGGATTCAAGAGGTGTGTCGCGTCGGCAGATCACAGACACCCTCTCATAGTTTTGTTATTCAAATCTTGGGAGCACTAAACTCAACCATTATTTACCAGTCGGCACTTTGACACCCGCTGTGAGGACTCAACGGTTGATTACTCCGAACACTGCTGCATCTCGAACCTGCACAATGGCAAGACTGCACTTTTTGTTAAGGAAAGCTTAAAAAAATGGCACGCCGCTTAATACTCGTATATCTGTCAAGATTTAAGCTCTCCCATAAAACGAAATATGAATAAACGACGAGATAACTTTAAATTCCTTTGCTTAAAGAGACGAACGATCGAAAATACGGTTACCGTTACGAATGGGCTTAAAGGCAATCACATAAAAAAACATATTTTTTATACCAAATAGCACACACGGGCCGGGAGCGAGGCTCGGCCCGTAAGTCATCGAAGCTGTCAAGATAAGAATGAGTGAATGAACACCTGCCGCCACCGGTGTTACGCGTGCGCCTACGCACCCGCGCAACGCTCCAATTTTATAATTCCATTTTTAAAATACTTGCGACGAATCACAATTTCAATTTTATCTCACGGATTATAAAGTTCATATTCCAATAAACAAAATAATATTTTAGATCTATGATTGAGAACGTACTCGTAATTATGGACCTAGGTTAGAGCGATTATCTTCTTGAATCGACTTGAAAATTAGATATAATAATGATTATCGTTGTTTTTAAAATATAACTGACAAGACTTGACATCCGGAACTGCTTTTATTTTTATTGGCTTATGGCCGTATTTATTGTTATCCGTACTCGTTTCTGACGTTAAGTTCGCATGGAGAATTAAAGAGATTTATATGTGATGGTGTATCTGTTGATTTAAATTGTGTTTTACCGCATTACTTTTTGTTTTATTTACGATTTCTTGGTAGTGGTTTAGTCATGGGGGCTCTCCGTGTTTATAAAAATTAATATGGCCGACATACTTGCGCTATTTGTCGGTTTTAATTGGTCTAATTGTTGGGTGGAACCCTTCGTGGAATCTCATAATTATCTTCTCATATAGCCGCAGTGCGTCATCTATTGCGATATTTATGTGATTCTACTCACATAATACCTTAATATTATTTACTGTTATGGATATCTACAACTACAGTCTACGTATCTTGAAGATCACAGAGTAAGAAAGAGTAATCAAATACACTCATTGTAAAGTTTACAAAACTTTTATCAAAAGCTCTTTGCCAATAGAGATAGCGAAATTTTTACTCTTTCAGCCCATATTGTCTTTGGAATTTCAAAAACAAGCACCTAATGGTTTCCTTTGAAATTCCCTGTTCGTGACAATCGTCACGACTTTGACTTTAAAATATTAAACTATACAACAATGATCCAATAAGGCATTCACTTTGTTCAAACCTACTTATCTTGCATCGTAAACACCTATTATGCTTCCATTAGAATTTGTCGTCGCACCTCATTGACAAAGTTTTTGGCGCCAATTTTTTAAAGTAGTCCATATTTCGCCAACAAAGTGCTAATTAAGCTATTTCTCAACTTTAAATTACAGTTTAAATACTCATTCGTACGACAATCTTGATTTTTTGAAGGTTGACTTCCAAATATTCAATGCCAGCATAGTCACAAAGCGGTAACTTGTTGTGAACTTTCAGAAATTTACTTGTATAACATTTAATAATTTACTTATACTCTTTACATTGAAACCTTTGGAAGTAGAGCTGGTTATAGGTTAGGAGAGTCCAGTGTTATTTTCGCAAAGCAAGAGGAATCTGAAAAATCAAATCTTTTTAACTTACCCCAGTTTGGTACAGTATCCTGAGGTCGCTTTTTGATGGCAATGGTATTCTCTTGTGTGGTAGATAGGGCAGTTTGTCTGGCCTCCTCAGGTGTATTTCTGCTGAAGGCCTGAACGCTTCCAACGGAGTTCTTATCACACCTCGGACCCCGCAGAGTGCCCACACCACCAGCAAGGGGGTTAACACATGCATGTTCGCACAAAAATACACACAAATGTAACTGTCAATAGTAACGTTCCAATTGTTTGAAAATGTTCGAATTTTGAACGGTGTTCGATATTCGGTGTTCGTGCGTGTTCAGGTCGCGTGCGCTGTGTCGCGTTGTGGTCGGGCAAGCTCGGACTGGCGGCAAGCGCGCCGGGCAGGTACGACTTAGCCTACGCGCCCGGTATAACCACCTCCGACTACGACCAGTAAGACTTGATTCTTGAAGCTTTCCTGAGAATTTGGCGCGTGAACATTTCTTTAAACATGTTTTTCGGAAATGGTTTATTTTTGTTTGTTTCAAAGAATGTAAAGAATACGTTTATAGTGTGACTACATTGATTTCTGCTTTGTTGAAAAAATCTTTATTTAATTCTAACGTACAGAAATATAGGTATGCATGCCCCTTGTTAGCTTAGATGTTGTTATGAGTCTGTAGGTATCTACATTTCTTACCAAATACTTATTTAAAAATCGATCCAACATATGCCAAAAAAAAAAAGAAGTTAACTGACCAAAAGGAGTCATTTATCTGAAAGGTATCACTATCAAACAATTTAATAAATGACCCATTCAACTATACGAGTTTTAAATAGGCACTTAATAAATCCCAAATAGGCAAACGGTCTTAAGTGTCAAATTTCCTAAGTCGTTATCGTGAAGTGACGTAATAAAATATATTTTTTTAAATACCTCAGCGGATCAAGAGTGTTCGGTTGGGACGGGTTGACTTCCTACCGACGATGTTTTTTTACACAGTCTTGTTGCTCTGATGGCAAGGGTGTGTTCATATACAGCCTGGTTTAAAAATGTAGGAATAGGTTTTGTTTTTATTGTAGAGCTTTGGATGTTGCAGATTTTTAATAACCGGAACACCGGGCCATAGAAGGATTTTTAACTTTTTCTTCAGTAATTTGTGAAATCCTTCAACACCACCTGGAAGTTTTACCTATAATTTTCTTCAATATTTATTTTCTAAAATCTTTCCATTAACTTAGCTTTTTTCTAGAAAGAAGCACCTATATACAAAGCTATATTTTTTTAAGCCCGTATCAGCTATTCAAAGCTTTTTTCCACAGTCAAGTGGTTTAACAATTACCTAACTACGATATCGAAAACAATACGTCCTTTAAGTAATCTCATTTCACTTGAAGTAAACAATAAGAACAACAGATAATTCGGCTGATTACCGTAACAGGGGGAAACCTCGCTTCCCGTAAAACCCACTCGATCAACAAAAGCCTTGGCTACCATCGTGCATATTCAATTGTTTTAAAACAAAACAATGTCATTCATGTATTCGTAGAACAGGATTTCAACTCATTCATGTGAATTCAAAAAGAATCCATTGTCAGTGTAACGCGACCTTATATCTTCCGTCTCGCTCGCTCCCATTCACCGTCGACGCGGCCGCATGAATGAACCGCTTCTTATGAATGGACACAGTCGCTATAGTACTATACGTACCTACCTGCCGATCGCTACATATGTGTTGTTTATATCAAGTTATATGAGCATCGGGAAATACTACATGTATGTGTGTATATGATGGCACGTGGTCAATCGTCTTTTTATTCTATATACGTAATAAAAGCTTACTGGGCGAACGTTAGCTTTGAATTAAGCGTTGCTGGGATTATTGTTCGTGGGGAACTTTCATTGTGAATTATTAATTTAATAGGAACTTTTGAAAGTATTTACAACTTCAGAAACGAAGGTACTATGTTAGCTAGAAATAATATCTAGTTCTCAGAAAACTCGTTAATATCACATCAGACGTTATTAATTTATATTTATTAGTAAATAAGCAATCACTAATCGTCTACGATAGATTCACTGTAGATACCTACGATAGGGCAATGGTTACGCTATTATGACGAATTTAATAATGCTTACCTAACGGTGCGTTTACGATAGATTCACTGTAGATGCCTACGATGAGGCTCCGCCTAATTAATTCATTGTTGCGATGAATCTACGCCAAATTTCATAATGTCCAGCCCGGCTTCTGATACAACTATGTATTCGAATATTTTTGTTGCAGCCTTAAAGTGTTTTTGATCATTTTTTTTTTATAATCAAATAAGTACCTCCTAGTTCAAGTACATACTTACATAATTTACGGGGAAGTACACTTATCTAAAAATGTTTGTCTGACTAACCAAAAATTAACATGCTACAATCTCTGTCAGTCGCGGTCATATGTCTTGTTAATGTCTTAGAACCAAGTACTCGAAGACATCATTATGTAGGTATGAGATTCACCAAACCGCGCTGGGCTCGCGAGATGGATTACGGCCTACGCCCTCATACAGAGTCGGCTTTTGTACCAGCAGTGGGACCATTATGGGCTGATTATGCTATGCTATCCAGCTGTTCCATTGCAACTTTAATAGTTGTCTCTAGATCTCCACTTTGTCGCATTTCTCACCAGATGATTGAATACGCGAATGCTTTAAAGCGTTCTCGCATTTGTATATTCAGTTCATCATCATCATCATATCAGCCGAAAGACGTCCACTGTTGGACATGGGGGGGTTTGCCCAATACAGTACCCCAGTTTGGGATACTTATATTCAATTGCAGCAAATAAACAAAAAAAAATAGAAAACAAGCGTATTAAATAAAAAAAATATAAGAAGTATTTGCATTATTCTAACACAAATACTCCAATTTTATGCCTTAGCTATTTATTTATTGTTAAGGCACTTCAACGACTTACTAAAACATAAATCACATAGAGTTTTGGATACAGTGAATTCGTCACTTACAGAAGTGCACAGCACTATCAGAGAACTTAATGAAGACAAGATTACGTTATTTGAATTATTTACAAGACAGAAGTTAGAAAAATTAAAGTTAAAATAAGTTATTCAGAAATATTTTACAGAATTACAGACACATTAATTTAACAGAATACAAAAAAAATACAACAAATACAACGTGTAACAGAACAAACGCACTACCTCTTATGGAGTCATTGACTCATCATTATGAACAACTTTTACTACGGGGCCAACGCCGAAATCGCGAAAAAAAAAATCGACTACTCCATACATTACTGAACGCGTAACTTGACAAAATGTACTGAACAGCTAAATTTTTTTTCGGGATTTCCGGTTTGGTCCCGTAGAAAAAGTAGTTCATTATGATGATACAATGACCCCTTAAGAGGTATTGCGTTTATTCTGTTACACGTTGTATGAGCAAATGGAAGTGAATTCAATAATACTATTAGGCAGCTCATGTCACACAGAGGTCTTGAGACTCCGAGCTGATTAAAATCCTCGTACAGAGCTATGTGGCATTTATGTGTACCTAAGCTAAGAATTTCCCTGTATCATCTACCTACGTATGATTGATGTTCACGACCTACAGTGCGTCTACGCCAATGATACCTACATCGAATTGATAATTTAAATAATTAATAATAAAAAATCACCTTAGGCTGCTAATACGCACACATTTTATAAATTCTGCCTTTGGCTTTACTTTACTCCTAAATACCTATTTCCTAAGTCTACAGCAATATGATTGGTTTCACTTTCGCTGATCACTTCGTCAGCTGCGTAACAGTGAGTTTGAATTAGATTTTCTCAATTTAATGGGTAAGTAATTGTTAAATGAGCTAGAAAAGAAAGTGGTGACTTGTTTATATTTAAAAGATTTTTCGTGACAAAGAAATAACCAAAACTGTGATGCGAAACGTGAACATCAGGGTGTAATGAATACCTATGTTACCTATTGATTTTTGTAGATAGGTATATTTGTAGCGCCACACGAAAAACTAACGAAACGAAATTTGTACCGCAAAGTCTATCCCGCCAGCAGCCAACTACGCGCGGTATCAGTTTTCCGTGCCATTTGAACACATACAACAGCCCGAATATCAACTATCGGGCAGTTGCCCACTAGACACAACAACCGTCTGCTCGTAGGATCCTCCCATTTCAAATTAGGTTTGCGAGACTTTATACACTGTTCAGCATACCTCTATATATTTCTTACTTCGACACAATACTGAAAAAATTACCGCATAACATCGCTTTCTTAGGCCCTCAAATAAAGAAACACCCAAAACTTTGGAAAATCCATGTCTAAAGCCAGTTGCAGACCAAAAGCTAAGTTAGTTTCGCTAAGCTCGCTTCAACAACATCATAATTGCCAGTGGCTCTTCCTATACCCTCCTTAACTGTCGCCACATGTATCTATCCTGTACCTCTCGCAGCGGGTTCCCGCGTCCTTCACCTGGTCATCGGTCCACCTTTTGAGGAGGTCTTCCAATGTTCCGTCGTTCCGTCTTTCCATACGCGATCGCCACTCGTGAAGTTTTCGGCCCCATCGAGTCCATCGACTTTTCTCACTCGTTAGCGGTCCACAGTTCTCTAAATAAGTATCCCCTGCTCCACCTATGCAAGCTAAGTTTAAACTAACTTAGCTCCTGTTTTACAACCGGCTTTAGAAACTTTTTGGAAACAAAGGAATTCCGTTCCAGTTCCAACCAGTTCTTCAAGTTTGAATCAGTGAAAGGACACGTCATACTTTCGTGAAACCTTCCTACAACATAGCTTAGGCTATGACGTCACAGTCTAGCCACAAATCAGTTTTTTTGACAAATGAACAGTCTAGGCTGACGTCATTAGTTAAAATGATACCTTTTTATGATTTATTCGATTTTAGTTTTACTTAGGGCACGCATTAAAAATATTTTGCTCTAGATATTTGTTTGTTAGTTTGCAAAAAGTTACTTTCTAGACAGTCTGCGTCACTCATTTCTGAACATTCAGGCTACTTCTTTTGTTTGTTTAAAATTATTCATAAATAATAGTCTTATAACAGTTGATGACTGATTACGAATAGTCGCGTATGAGTATAGTCATACGTCATTATGCCTGAATTTAATGTGTTAATTCTAAAATAAAGTTTCATTTTACAAACTACATTTTTACTATTACAAAACACGGTAGAGTTGTAAACTCGTGTAAAAAGTATAGGTACCTAACTTACGAGTTAGATTTTTTTACAACAATTTTAAACAAAATAAATTATTTTTATGACCTAAACATTGCTTCAAAGTACAGAGTACTTAAATTCTTACGCAGCAAAGTGCCTTTTCCGTTTTAACATAAAGATTACAATTGTTTATTATTATTACCTTCTAAATTACTCACAATTTTAATAGCTATACCTAATTATTATTTATGTTGTTCCTCTGACCTTTTAAATATTGTAGGACCATTATAGCACAAGTGATTAATTAATATTTCCAATACAACACGAAGTAAAATAATAAAAATATTAGCGGCCATTTGATTCTAAACTAAATGCTTTTACACCTTAGATTTAGATCGGACATTATTCAAAGTGGTAGTAAATAAATAGGTTTAATTACAAAAATAAATCATTTTTACTAGCCACATAATGAGCAAAAAAGCTTATCGAACTTTGGTTCGTTTTTTGTTATTGTAAAAAAAAATATTATCTTGAAAAAGATTATTCTGTAATTCGAATCAACAGTTTTTGAAACACATCGATCAGGGGGCCTACCACAACCTCTTAAAACAATATTACTTTAATATTACTTTGCGTTCCGCTCTGTTGGATTTTCAACGCTCGGATCAGCGCCGAGAGTTGAAAATGCAACAACAGAAATTACAAAGTAATATTAAAATAATATTGTTTTAAGAGGTTGTGGTAGGCCTCCAGTCCATTCATACTTTCATGCTTCTAAGCAATGATATTTCAACTAATACGTCATTGCTTCTTTCTAAGTTGAAAGTTTTCTTGAAAGGTAGAGCAAAATATTTCGATCTTTTTTCAATGCCATTTTTCCAGCTAAATAAGCGAACTAATGATTCATGGCCTAGCATGCCATAATAATATCATATCCGATGTATCAAATACTTCATAGTCATACACCTCAGAAATCACGATAAAACTAAATAAAGTGTCCACTATTCAAAGTCACGTACGTAGGGTTGTCACAAGGGTTTGGCACAGCATGGCACGCACTCGAGTGCATTGTTGTACTAGAGCTAGACAATGGACGTCTAAGCACCCACTTGACTCTGAGTGGTCAGCGTTTTTTGCACCTTCGAGCTTCGCTTTAAGTGGGAGAGGGACAGGTATAAAGTGGTGGCACGCGCACTAGACGATAGGGCTGTCAATTTTATAGGAGATTCGAAAAATGATAAATTAATTTTAAATAGATTTCTGTACCAAGTGTACCTACTTACTCCTTCTTTAAACGACTGTGTGACTCTTGTAAAACAATAAAATCACTTGGATTTAGTCGAGTAACAACCTATTCCACCCAAACACTGATACGAAAAAACCATGATGAATAATAATTTCATAATATAATATAATATATTTAGGCTGCGATAACTTTTCTTAAAAACTAAATTATCTTGAGCTTTAATTTTAAGACGGTAATCTTTTTCAGATCAAAACAAATTTCAAAAAATTATACAAACCTTGTCTGTCATTTTGCTGAACTGGACCTATTTGGCGCAGCCGCGGGGCACACAATGTTATTGTTTTCAAATTTAGATTTCTTTTTATTTGTACCCTCACCACATTGTGTGTATCTGTGTGTGCCAATCTGTTCAAACAAGTTTTCTTTCTTTCTTCTTTCAAACAGCACTTTTTTTAAAACACTAAAAGTGACAGCCCTAAAACTACAACCTTCTTTGTTGTTTCTGAATATCCCTTTTATTAAGGTAGGGTTTGTTCTTTGCTTAAAAGTGAGAGATCCGGTTAAGTTTCGAGTGGTTTTTTATAACCATCCGTATTTAACAAGTTTAACTGATAACAATGGACACCACGTGCTGTTTAGTTCAAATGCTGGATTACTGGTTTTTGACTTTTGAAACTGCTTCAAGTGCTTTTGGTTAATCTAAAATATATAAGTATTTCTTTTCAATTATGATAATATTATGATTACGAGAGATTTTTTTTACGACGTTATTATTTATTTGTGAATTCTCATTTACTTTATCAACCGTCGGTTTAAAAACAGTCCAACGAAAATTGCATTTCAACACATTATAGCTCTGAGGTAAGCTCCCACAACATTTCGGATTCAACCGAAGACAACAAACCCTTAATTCCCAAAAAACATTTCCGTCAAATGTTCCTCATAAATAAAAGAATATCTCTTGTAGAAAATTTCCTTTTCAACTACAATGTCGGTCATAACTTTGTTCTTTATTCTAGCTGAGTCACGGAACCCAGCGTGATTCGTGCTACAAAATATTAACTTCGAGCTGTCATACGTATCTTGATGAAGGGAGCACGATATTAGGAACACGAAAATGATAGTGGCTTGCCTTAATTACGTAGCAAAACTTAGCTCATTTACTAGCTGGTCGGTAACCAACTCTCAAATAGGTCGTTAAAACTTTAAATAATTATAACTGTTGAAATCACGCGATGCTTAACTTTGAACTATAATAAAACATTGATTCCGGTAGAACAGGACTGTGTAGAATAAGTCGAACTGTGAACAAACTTATGAACTGAAATCAGTTATTAGGAGCAACATCATTTGTATCATTTCAACCTATTAAAGCCTCTTCTTCTATTTCGTGACACTCTTGGAGTGGTCGTGATCATCACGTAGCGACTTCTGTAAGGGCAGAGTTCCAATTGAACTAATATTTCAGCAACAATCAAATCAATATTACTTAAGAATTAGTAGAATTGGCCTTCAGATGTGATTTGCCTCACAATCATTCGCCACTTCTTCCTGCTGGCCGACACCCTGGTGCATTCATGAAAGGACCCGCCTGCAACAGACTTAATTTGTGCTATCTATCCTCATCCACTTCGCCCTGCACAGCTATCACTCTTGCGCCTGGACACAATTGTGTGATGAATTCAAGTATGCGACTTTGTACTACCGCCGATAAACGTTGACTAAAACCGATTTCCTGATGAGAGATATTGGTACGGAATTCAGTCCATGAGACTCCAGTTGAAGTATATCTAAACTCGGTTGGTAAACCACCCTTTACATGATATTCAAGTTCCTATAATCACAACCATGGCAGAAAGCAAAACAATGCTGGCTTTGCGGGAGAACAAGGCTTTTTAAATTGCCGACTCAAAGAACATGAATTCAGATAATTTAATTTTGGAATTAATTTTCATGGACACAGAAGTTACTTATTTAGAAACTTCGTTTCAATGTGTTATTGGTAAAAACTGACTTGTCTTGTTCTAATCAAACGCAAACATCGTTAACCGCCAACGCATTTAAATCGGACACGAGTAGGTTGGTAATGAGTTGGTAACGAGACTACCCAAATCCGACCACTCGTTTTCAATAATAACCCTTGAGAAACGTGTAACGTTCGAGATAATGACCTTATATCCCTTACACGAGCACCATCGCCCACGTGCGACCTCCATCATAGCCTTCGTACTGCTTCGTAGCCAGTATCGTATTGACCCTTGGGCCAAGGGGGCCATGGCCCGGGGCGAAACACTGCGAGCCCCAGCAGATTTTCTTCAGACAAGCACCACTGTGCTTTTCCAGACAGCTGCCCCGTAACTTCCTGATCGTCAAAAACAATTAATTTATCCGAAACGGTTTTCCTAAAAATGAGCAGCGCTCGCTCTTGCATGTAAGTACTTTAATTCTCAAGATTGTATTCACAGGTGTCTCGAAAAGTTTATGTACAGGTATTGAAATGCTTTCTACGAGTATGTTGACAGATAGTGTAGTATAATAGTAGTTTTCTTGTACGGATTAGAATTTTTAGTCACAAAAGAGATACCTAAATGAAAAGCATGTAGCTGAGATGCGAATGCCAAGAGGGATGTGTGTTATGCATAGGAATAGAATAAGAAATAAGTGTGTAAAAGTAAGTCTGTAAGTGGCACTGGTGATCGATAAATTGTGTGGAAATCGTAACCTATCCGAAGTGATATACGTTTTTGATGAATTATTATGGGGGCGGAAAATCCAATATGGCCCGGGACACCAAGTCTTTAAATACGCCACTGTCTGTACCCATTCGTGTCCCTGCGATGCCCATTCGAAACACAAATAACCCCTTAATAACAGCACAATCAGGCTAACGAAGTTATTTTGATATTTTCTCCATTGCATGGTTTGTGACGTCAGAAGACACGTTTTAAGTATCGACTCCGTTATCATTTATTATAGAGTTGTTCGTTTTGCTGACGTCAGAATGAGATTCGTGAGAATCCAATTATGATTTTTTTGCTTATTTAATAAAACGGTCGAATTACAGCCGGAATTAGGTATCACTTGCCAATATTGCTATGGGTGTTTATTTTATATTTGTTGGATATTTTTAGCAACCAATGTAAAATTATTTATTTGATGAATCAAACAAATGAACGAGTTGATTACTCCAGTACCTATTCCAGTTTATGGCAGTGTAATTTTAGCTCATAAGCTAATTTTGACATACTTAATTATGAACTGAGATCTAAGAATTTTGAGAAACTCTCAAATTAATTCAAGCTGAATAGTACTGTAATGAAAATGACGTAAATTTTGAATTTAATATCTAAGTACTGCTTTAATAATTCAAATACATAGGTTCCCCATACATATTAATATACATATACATATTAATTAAGTACTCGACTAGCTCCTATAAGTGCCTTGTTATACGAGATTAACGAGATATCTGATAAAGTAATATTGTGATTAATTATTATAATACTGGAAATGAAAACGTTTTGGTAATATTTTCATTGTGCGTACAGGTATGAAGTCGAATTCCCAGCCGGAATCTATGTTTTCCTGATTGCTACAACCTTCGTCATCATATCAGCCGAAAGACGTCCACTGCTGGACATAGGCCTCCTTCAAAAAGGGTGGCCATAATCGCCACGCTTGGCAGGCGGGTTGGCGATCGCAGTGTAGCTGTTGCAATGTACAGAGAATGCTGCTGCCCATTCTCTGATGAGTCCTTTAGTCGCCTCTCACGACACCCACGGAATGGTGCTATTCTTTTACGTCTGACACCATACAGAACAATTCTACAATGCTACAACCTTGGGGGTATTTAAGTCAACAGTGGAAATTCCCTTTAGGCAAGCGTTCTCTATCGTCGACCACATCGTCGCTTTCCAGATTGTGGTCAAAAACGAGCCTATCAATCATCATCTGCCTAGCCTTTTAACCTAGCCAACTATATTGGAATCGGCTGAATCAAACCGGATTCAGCTGAATACCAGTATTTTAAGCGGAGCGACTGCCTACCAGAGCTCCACAATCCATTAACTGGGTAACACGGTACGTCTTGGCAAAACTGGTGTCAGATTTTCTGGCTTCTGTCTGACAATCCGTAACGACTGCTAAAAATTTCCAAATGGCAGGCGGGACCAACGGCTTTACGTGCTTTCCGAGGCACGGAGGAGTCTCGGTATGTTAAGAGGGTCACCATCCACAGACCAACCTCGGCAAGCGTTGCTTAACCTTGAAGATCGACCCGTGCGGTTGTTATAATTTAGCCACGAGCTCTTAAAAACGAGTCTATACATAATAATTTAAAAAAAGTTAAATTGAAACCTCAAATATTCAAGGAAATTCGAAAAAACATAGAAGTACAAATTATTCTCGGAAGCCGTAAAATTAAATTACACTTCGAGCCCAGTTTTTGGAACGGAAATGGTCAAAATGCTCCTTTGCTGCAATGATTGCATGAAATAACTTTCAATTGCTAATCGCTTTATTTGCAGTGTTTCTTTACTGCTGAAGGCTCTTTGAACATACCAACTGCGGTAGGCTGATATTATAAAACTATCACATAACAGGTTTAAAACCACAACATCAATAAAAGTTACCTTATCCAGTACCTAGTTACCTACATAAGCGTGACTTTCGTAACGACGTTATGTAATTTGTTTACACCGGCCCACGCGTGGGCTGTGGGCTCAATCCAGCCCACTCCAAGAAGCCCACAGTTTCCTTTAGAACACTTATATGGACACTTAAATACTCCAAGTGGAACCTTGGTATAAGTTTGCACAAATTGTTGACTTAATGTTTTTGAGTAATTTACACTTACCAACACTTTTTTATATTGAAAAATCGAAGTTGCTGATGTTTTTGCCTATTTCTTGCGTTACTGAGTGGTAAAAATTAGAAAAACAAATACAAAAAAATATCATGCAACTGCTGGACGTAGTTACGTAGGGACGCATATTCATCCGGTGCTAAAAAAATGCCTGACATAGCGACATATCATGCCTCTATTTCCTTAAGGGTTAGGCGGAAGTGTACCGGGTAATAGTAGGTACAACTACGTATTAATAAAAATGTGAATAGTACTCGTATGTAAGGGAAATTGAATAAAGAGATAAATCTTTTATTGCAGACCATACAAGGCCAGAAGGGGTCTTTATTGCCTGGGAAATAAATGAGAATTATTAGGAGTATAAAACATCAATATTTCCATTTTTTTTTGTTTGCGAATTCATCAAATGGCTTCGCCCACTCTGGGCGGAGCGGGAGGGAGTGTCAGACTCTTTCTGACTAAAACCCGCCCGTGTTCTTTCAAATGTCCTTTGCAAACCAGGGCCGCGGACGAATAATTCTGCAACTGGTCGGCAACCTGGGTTTTATGCTACCAAACCAATATGATATTAAACATTTTCATCATGAATATTACTTGAATTAATTACGTATCCGACTGTACACGCATGCATCACCCACCCACCGCCGACACTGCTCTAGTTCACTATATTTAGAACCTACACATAAGGCTAGCGATAAGAACATATCGCCATATCGCGACATATCTCTGCCTCTCTGGCTATACGCGGTAGTCGGTGACGACGGTGACTCAGGCAGCGATAACTTCCAGGCGATTATAAGTTAATTGCCGCCTAGTTGACTGCTTATACGATTTGAGTCGTTATTAGGAAATCAATATGCCTGTCGATATGGTAGTTAAGTATACGCGGTGTTGAAATTCGTGTCTATGTGTTGAGATACTATGTTGAAAAATGTATCGATTTTCGACGATGTTTTTCGAGTTGTATGGTCAAAGCCTTCTTCAGACAAAATCGCTGGTGAAAACCCATTGATACTTCACTTCACTTATCACATCACATCGAATCACTCGGATAAAGTGTAGAAATATCACTTTTTTGTGGATGGGAAATCATCAAATGACTGCTCTTGCTCTGGGCGGACTCTTGCTGACCCTGAACCCACCCTTCAAACTATTTCGCAAACCTGGCAGGGTAGAAATACCGCTAGGTTTTCAAAAACGGTCGAGATTACCTATTTAAAATAACTTTTTTTTCCGTTACATGCTGTACATGCCATTTTAAATTAAGTTACGTTGAAGACTGTTTTGAAATAATTTTAATATGAACGTTCTTTGTATGGAGCTAGCGGAAAACTTACGTTTGGTAAACGAGCCTATTATTTTTTATGATCTATAATAAGTTTACAAACTGAAATACTTTTCCAATAATAAAAATAATAAACTCGGCTGTCATTGTGCCGATTGTCGTTACGGCCAATAGCTTAGTGGCCAAAAACTTCGACGACCACCTGTCGAAGCTGACGTTACGCAGTTGGGTAAAGGGCCTGATACAGAAGGCAGTACTCCTCGATACGGCTCGTATATTGAGGAGGTTCCTTTCTCTGAAGCCCTAACCACCGGTAGCTTGGACCCTGCTCCCGACACCGGCGGACTACTATTTTTTATATTTTTAAATGTTCTTTATTGTTATTTATAGAAATATTTAAAAATGTAACTTATATGTATTTGAAATGAATAAAGAGATAAAAATAATAAAGTAACTAAAAAATCAAAAAATGTCTCAAATTTCGGTGTACCTCATAGCATAGGCTTCTTCTATCAATTTCCATGGTTGTTTGTCGCGGGGTACCCTCCCCCAGTTTGAAATCGCTGCCAGCTTTATTTCCACCTTCCATCGGGTATGCTGTCTTCCCCGATTTCGTTTGCCATCCTTTGCTTGCTTCATTAGCTCCACTTTCCTTTAGTGTCTCGCATCATGTGGCTTGTCCACCTCCACTTTTGTTGGTCTATCTTCTTAGAATGTCAGAATGACGTTCTTTTCTTACATAGGTACAAAAATATTAAGTAGGTTCGTTAGTGAGGGATTTTAATATTATTTATCCTTCAAGTTTCTATGCAATCGGAATTCGCGTAGGCGCATTATTACTGCAACAAAATGTCACTAGTAATTAAGGATTTCCGAAATCCATTCGAGAAATAGTAATTGATTCAATGCATATTCACTAACGACTCGCATTTTCATACATTTGTCTCGGTAAACAGACGCCTCTTGCAGTTGCTAAATCGGATTAGTTTCGTTGGCAATCGTTAACTACTAATTTAACTTCTCATCGTGATTCGTTCATGGTTTATACTTTATACCATGAACTTATGAAGTTATTGTATAATAGAGCTGTACCTACCTATTTCTGAGGTCCAGTTCCAATTTAGTATTTGGAGTGATGAATAAATATATGTCTCTTTCCAATTCTACTCCAATGTCAAAATTTGACAGATTTTCAGGGTACTCTACTTTAGCCTGAAAACCTGTCAAACTTTGACAATTAATGTCAAAGTTGGTAGGGTTGACAAATCATCCTCATCATCATATCAGCCGAAGCCTCCCCCAAATTCGCCACAACAACCAGTTCTGTGCGTCTCGCATCCATCGGCTACCCGTGACTATCACCAGGTCATCGATCCACCTTGTGGAAGGCCTTCCAACGCTGCGTCTTCCGGTACACAGTCGCCACTCCAGAACTTTTCGGCACCATCGACCACCTGTGGCCACGTTATCCCACGTTGAACTTAAAATATTTTCCAAAATATTAAGGCTTGTCATCCTTCTGCCCCTATCCCAATTTTTTTGGGGTACGCATAGCTTATTTCTTTATTGCTTCTGCTCCCATAAATTGTATTTTGTTTTCATTTCTATAGTCACCCACTTTCCAGAAGGACAAACAGAAATAAATATACTTTATTGGACGCCAAAAATAGTTACACAACTCTTTTACACAAACTTAATTTTATGTGTTTTTTTTAACGATGCGAAATCATCAAATGACTCCTTCCGACTCTGGGTGGAGCGGACGGGAACGTCAGACTTTTACTGACTAAAAACCCATCCATGCTTCTCCTCATGCCCTTTGCGTTCCAAGGCCGCGGTGACTCTTCCGAAAAAATTCTGCAACCCTGGGCTAATTATCTATGTATACATGGCGTTCTTATCGCTGACAGCGATATCTACCAGACGATATTTGGATGAACTTTAAGAACTTAAAATAAAAAAGAGTCGGCGGTGTACTGCTATGAAATAACCTATCATAAAAACATATCTCATCCAACGCGTAAAAGGACCAAAAAACTTCGCAGACCAAAAATCTCGATCTCTATCTTCACAGACATTTCCTAACCAACTTAAATCTCACCTGTCACCCACGGACAGTAGGCGACTAGGCGTCAAACATGTTGTTGTAACCCATTGAGCACTCGGCCTTAGCGATTTAAGGACGCGGTGGCAGGTGGCTTAGAGGAAATAAGTTCTTAGCGGCATTCTGTATAACAGCTTCCCATCGCCTGGGAAAAAGTTCTCGCCTGAGTTGAAAGGGATGCATCTGTCTTTTTAGACAAAATTGAGATACCTAATCGTATATTCAGTAGCTAGTAAAAAGATACATGTAGTTATTCTATTTTCTCCCAACAAAAATGTTCGATTCTTGTTGGAAGAAACTTTTTTTTTCAAAAAAATTAAAAAGTATTTATTTGAAAAAAAAAAAACGTTCCGTGGTTTGCTCAGATACGTCCTTTTTGTTTATGGCGGCAGTACTTATATATCCCTCCTGTGAAAAAACAATCGCACCTATAAACGGAACTTTGCTTTTGGTTATTTTTAGTTGTAAGTATGAAGGGATGTGTAGCAGGTTTGTGTTTAACGTGTAGTAAAGCAACGGCAATGTATTTGAACAGCGTGATTGGCTATTCGGAAGCTGACTTTAAATGATTTTCATGAGGTTCTGTGGTTTTGTTTTGTTTCTTTGTACGTCAGTCGAGATCTGTTAAAAATGTATGAACATTTAGGCTTTTTTGACAGATTTCGACTGAGATGCAAATGCGAGCATTGTTTGAAAATTAGTAGAATTAGCACTCAGATCTTCGTTTACCATCAGGTGAAATAGTGGTTAAACGCGAGCGAGAAAAAATTACCATAAAAGTAGCGTGTTTTGAAAATCCGGTTGTTGTTGTTGTTGTAAGTAACAAGCAACTAACACTATCTCTAGATTTTCCCTTCACATTACCCGTCATCGAGCAATCAATAACCAACACTTCGCCGAGCTATCACTAGGACAGTTAAACGACTCTTACTTTTTAACGGAAAGGGCAGCTCTTGTCATTATCGAATATCCTCCGACGTCCGATCGGATTTAATTTGTTCTTATGTTATGCGTTATCGTGACGGGAAGTTGTCGCAGGAAGCGAGTAAAAATGTTATGTCGGCCGGGTAATGGCAAGCCAACATGGATCGAGTTTTTACTTCGTGACTAGGGTTGGTGGGTTCGTGTTGAAATCTCCATGGTAAGGGATTCGTCGGTGGTCTTTTTAACCGACTTCAAAAAAGGAGGAGGTTTTCAATTTGTTGGTTAACTTATAATATATCTGAGTCATATATGCACCGATTTAACAAAATATAAATTAAGTACAGGGATATACTTTCTGATTTGTCCTATTGAAATCCAAATAGCTGGAACAAATATATCATCCAAGTAAAAATTGCGTATTTTGCTTTGCTGTGTGTGTAACCTAACTAAGTAAGTAAGTTCAACCACTAAAAAGTGAAAAAAAAACTTTTATACAAAAAAAATACAACCGACTTCCAACGAAAAAAAAGAACAAAATAGGTAACTATAATTTCGGAAGTCGGTGTTTTCGGTTGTTTCTTCGTAATTTAACACCGACTTCCGAAAACAAAAAAGTTTTAGTATGAAATGTCTCGGGTTTTAATGTGAAATCTGTGATTTCGAAGACTATTTCAGAGTTATTTTCATTTAAACTGAAAGGGACGGATGTTATACTTCAATACGTCTATGTCTTAACGATTTTTTTTAGACTTTTAGTGTTTTCTCACAGTGGTCGTCGCAAGGTTTCATGTTCAAATTCCTCTGGAGTTCATTGCTTCAAGAGCCGCTTTCAAAATGCCACACGTGCAAGCCCTACTCCGGTGGCCGGTGACAAATGACGCTTCAGCGATCTGAGTTTCCGATTTGAAGGAATCTACGGTGTTTTTAACGCGAGTCGCGTTGCCAAGTTTTTGTCCCACAATAATTGCATGACCAAACAATAAGATTGAGTAACATCTCACAAAAAATACCGACAATTTAGAAATGACTGCCGCCGGATAATACTTGACGGCTTTAGAGGTTTTCTGTTCCTCTGTGGCATTTGTTTCTGAGGTTTGTGAAGAAAGTGTACGAGATTTGGATTATACAGACGGATAAGGAAGTCATCAGCGTACTCACTATTTTTTTTTTTTTTTTATTAGTGATGGGTCTGCTCTTGACTCTAGTCAATGTCAGATATGACAGAGACAAAGTCTACGATGGAGCGAGCTTACCCAGAAGGAGCCTGTTCACTCTAACTTTGAAGAGATTAGGGTAGATTATGGTAGAAAGACCATATTATTTGAAGAAGCACAACTGTTCAATGGATTGCCGTACGATATTAAAGAGTGCGATAACGTAAATACATTTAAAAATAAGCTTAAGAAACATGTCTGTACATTATAACTTCTTATATTCTGGAGGAAATTGTATTGTACTGTGTTATCATTATTTTATTATTTAGTTGTTATGAGAATAAATTTCGTAAAACCGAAAAACAGACTGTTTATTCACGTGAAAGTGACGCACATACATACAATTTTTGTAAATAAAATATAAGCCTAACAAACAATTGTTTATGTACCTATTCTAAAAAATAATATCCTACACGGAATCATGCGTCACTCACTACCGCGCGAATAGGCTTACGCTCAGCATAATGCCGAGGCCCGTGCACGGAGGCACGAATCCACGGCGCTGGTTTTCAGCGTAAGCCGAAGTATTTTTGATACTTTTCGTCTCCTAGGTTTGCTTTTTTAGTAATGCTACTCACGACGTGATGTTTTAGAACCGTTTTAACTATACTTATTGATTAAGTTCTCCAGGATAAAAGTTCCTCGCAAGATTGACCTTGTTGAGAGTTATTTATTATATCAGCTGTCATTTCATTTATCATGTTCCCCAAACGATTAATTTTATTCTTTCTTAATGTCACAAGGCATTTTCTGACAGTCAGAGTGCCAATTCTACTAATTTTCAAGCAACGTTCGCATTCGCATCTCAATCGCAAATTGTAAAAAAAATATGAAAATTAAGGCTTTTTTGACAATTTGCAATTCACATATGAATATGAATGAGAACGTTTGTTTAAAAATTAGTAGAATTGGCCCTCTGGTCGTCCATTAAGAGTTCCTTATTAGTGTCAGGAAAATCGTTCCGGTTTTTTTGTTTCCATACCAACTTGATGAAGAATATTCCCTTTTAAATCGCTAATGAAGTAATCTTCCGTTAGCAGCCTGGCCGGTGATTACACCCGTTCAGTTTTTGTATGCGCGTGCGCAGTCGGCGGGTACAGCCGGACGGACGACTAACCGTATCGGTTATCATTATCACCTTCGAAGGAACTAGTCTACTAGTGCTTTGGCTAGTTATTTTAGAGCTGTGCTGTTGGTTACTTAATGTAATGAATTCCAGTAATGTGTTAATTTTAATGGACGCAGTACACCCCGAGGCGGCGCAAAGCGTGGGCGACGTGGGCCATCGCCTACGGCCGCGCGGTTCGAAGGGCCTCGCAGCTTTGGCTTTTTTCAACACCGCAAAATTGTAAGGCCATAAAAAGAATCCAACAGTCTGTTTGCAATATTTTTTGAGCTCGCTTTGCTCGCTCTCTTGCTATCTGAATTATTTTTATTGTTAAGGTTTACTTCAGTAAGTATTGTCAAAACATTTCCTTCGGCGGGATAGGCACTATGATTTACAAGCTCACTACTCTCGCTCCTACTTCCTATTTATTTTCCCACATTCGCCAAATATTTACTACTTTTGCTCAAAAAGTCCAAAGAAAATCAGAACTATTCGTGGAGGTGTTCGATTGAGTTCGCCGCATCTCACTCTCAATTGTAGAATCTAATCTGAGAAAACCTCCTCAAAAAATCACTCTATTCTTAGGTAGGACCTAAAAGGGCCTCGCAATATACGAATCTTGCCCACATAAAATTTTAGTCTTGCCCCGCCACTGAGTACATCTATTACTTATCAGCCTATTGTATTGCATTATGACAGCAATTATTACCGAAAAAAAAAATGAGCCGTTGAATGAATACACGATAGTCCAGCTTAAAATAAGTTCGGGAATCAGATAGATAAATAAAACATTTATTTGGTACTAACAGCCAAAAAAAGAAAACACAACACACGAAAGCACAATTACATAGACAATTAGAACAAAATAAAGAAATAATAACTAGAAAAAAACAAACATAAAAACACACATTGAAAAGAAAAACGACGTGGTGTACCGTGTGTATTAAGTTGCACCAAAAGGGAGTTTAGCTCAGCATGTGCCAGCTAAATATACGCTGGTATTCTGCTGGATCACAATCTGTGAAAATTTCAATTGGCTACCTATTACGATTCTTGAGATACAGTCCGCTGACAGACAGACGGACGGACGGACAGCGGAGGCTTAGTAATAGGGCTCCGTTGGTAACCCTTCGGGTACGGAACCCTTTTTTCCTGATTATTTTTAATTTAATTTTTCTTTTTTTTTAATTTCGTAAATCTACATCGCGACCTAAGGTCGAAATTTCACTACACTATACTACTTGTACTATATGGAATAAAATGTCGGTTTGACAGCTTTGTATAGACAATATGTCAAACAACCATATTTATGTCTGGTTTCTACCTACTGTTCATTACCAGCTTTTTAAACACACTTGCTTTTCCAATATACTTTAGACATTGGCAGAATAGTCGACATCGGTTTTGCTTGCCATATAAAAATATAGAATAGAACCATATTTATGTATTTCTCAGTTAAAATTGTGACTATAGAAAAAATAGCCGTTAATATTTAACCGGCTTTCAGCACCAAGCATGTTTTAACATTATTCATTCATCCATTCCACCTCGATGTTCAGTATTTTTCGTCGATTGTGTGAGGTGTGACACATCTAGTAAGTCAAGTTCGGAACAAGAACGAACGGTATAAGAACGATGTTTTCTTGAAGAATGTCGTAAATTCCCTGGAAGTTTATCAACTTGTTTATTTTCAATAAGTGCATGTCACATCGTAAAGTTACCGCGACGTGGCCGGCTTTTATTTGAAGGTAACATGCGACATAATTATTAGCGCACACGTGAAGTAAAGGTTTTATGTTGTTTTGTTCGTAAATACCTACCTAACATTTTTTTTATGTCCAGGGTTGCAAAACAACCATTTTGTTTACAACAAAAGCTACATCAAATCTAATATAAAACTCTTACCTACCTTATTGGTGACTGACTGAGTGACTGACTGCCTGACTGACAGAACGCACAGCCGAAACTATTTCAGCTTTCTACGACCAATAGTTTCGGCTGTGCGTTGTCTGTCAGCCACTCAGTCAGTCATATAAGCTGTGCGTACGAAGTCGCGGGCAAAAGATAGTCTGTGAATAAATCAATATTATAAGGTTAATCCACCTGCCTGCCTATATATAGGCTTATTTATTATTTTGACTTGAATTGTCACGTATGTACTTACTTAAACTAGTTCTATCTTTATAATCCGAAAAAATAAATCTTTTAAAAAATTATTTGGTACTCCAGATTCACTTAGTCGTTCGTTCGTCTTCTGGGCACGCTCGCTTCATCATGAACCTCATCTATCGCTTTCCATCAGGCGTGATCGAGGTCAAGAGCTAGCCCATTCATAAAAAAATACTATTTTTGTCTGTAATATTAGGAAAGTACGTAAGTACACTTTTCTTTAATCCTGTATTAAAAAAAGGTTTACATCGAAAACCCAACCTTGATGAACATCGTTTGACATCCGGTAATAAACGAGTTCTACAAAAAGAACACAGTGTTAAACAATTTTCTACGACAGCAAAATTGTGACAAGTAAAATTAAATTTATGAGCAGAGTTATATGTAATTAATCCGTGCTAAGTACTACGGTCACGTTTAACAAAATCATATAATAATTATGCACATTATGCCTGATGTTACTAGCGAGAAACGTGGGACGGTGTACCGATAGCAAAACAAGGATACTCGACAACAAAGTCAAAGTAAAAAAGCACAATCGAATTGACAACTTCCTCCTTTTGAAATCGGTTAAAAAAACACAAAATATTTGACTTTGAGTAAAAAAACCCTTCCTTTTGTTTTTTGTCAAAGTTATAGGAACACGTGTCTGCAAGAACATTATCATTATTTCAGTTCGGAACCACCCACTGGTGGGTATAGGCCTCCCCTTTCTTCTGACAATATTTCCCGGTTACGAGTATCTCTGATTAAGATGGGGATAGACTTTGACGATATCGTCAATACAACGGCTTTGTTTTCTTTGGCCCATCATTCGGTCAAAGCTAATAGAACACAAAAAGTAGTCATTAAGGGCTTTGAATCCAAATCTATACATGTCACATCCGGGGTACCCCAGGGTTCAATTTTAGAGCCTCTCCTTTTTATAATCTTTATTAACGACCTAAGTCAATGTTTCAAATATTCAAAATTTCTACTCTATGCCGATGACCTTAAAATTTTTAGAATTATTCAAAATAAAACTGATTGCTCTTTATTACAAGATGATTTGGATAGATTCTCGGCATATTGTATTAAAAATAAGTTAAAATTAAACATCCTAAAGTGCTCATCTGTAACATTCACTAAGAACAAAAATATTATAACTCACACGTACAATCTTAATAACACCCTATTGCATAGAGTCACTGTAATCAGGGACCTTGGGGTACTTCTGGATAGTAAACTTCACTTGGATCAACACATAGATAATATTATTAATAACGCGTTTCGCATGTATGGATTTGTAATGAGATGCATGACCGACTTTAAACGTACTCGAACTTACATTCATTTATATAAATCTTTGGTTAGATCTCAGTTGGAGTATGCTGTAATGGTTTGGAACCCCCTGTACAAAAAATATATAGATAAAATTGAAATCGTACAACATAAATTTCTTAAAGCTACACACTATCGTTGCTTCCGAAAAAAAACATCCGGCGTTAATTTATTGAAATATTACAGGCTAACTACTTTAAAGAAAAGACGCATTTTTCTGGAAACTAAATTTCTGTATGATCTGTGTAATAACAAGTACGACTGCTCTGAGTTAGCAAACAAATTGTGTTTTATTGTACCTAGAACTGTTATGCGGCGTGGGGTGCGAGGATGCCCGCTATTTGCAGTATCCTCTTGTCGCACCAACGCGGGAGTCCGCGCACCTCTACGACGTTTAGCAAAAAAATTTAATACCCTTTTCTCGGAACTAGATTTATTTTCTTTGTCAGCTAACAAAATTCGCACTGAGTTACTTAAAATGATCGAAATAGCAGACGACTGAACCTATTTTTACAGATACATCAGTTTTAGTATTATAAGAGTAAGACTTACTAATTTGAATGATTATTTATTAATATTGTCCTCGTGCTCATCTTTTCAATTCGAATAGATAACCTGTGGATAACGTAGTTAGTTGCGCATTGATATTTATCTAGATTATAAGCTTATGTTAACCATGTATAGTGCGCAATTGTTTGTTTTCCTAAATAAATAAAATAAAAATAAAATAAAGCTTTACTCCATCGGCCATCTTCACGTCTAGACAAATAGAGTTGGGGCCCAACTATCGCGCATCGCCCTGACACCTCCAAGAATGGATTTCAGTATGAGCGTGTAACAGGGTTAGGCCAAGCATTGCTTGTTTCATGGCTTTCTCTGCACACAACCTTCTTTTAAAGCTTCCATGACAGCAGTTAGATCATTGCTGTGCTGAGTAACAAAAGTGAAGTGTACTTTTAAAGTACAACTGGTCTTTCTGGTCTCTCTCCTATTGAAAAATTAGCTTTGCTGTGCCCGACAGGGTCCATAATTGATTTGATGTTTTAACATACCAATTGTTGCATGTACACATTATGGAATGCAATAAAGTATTGAGTATTGATGAAACGTAGTAAATTATAACTCATCATTAGATAGCAAATTTTATCTAACTGTGGCTTAATAAAGTACCTGTCATAGAGCAAAACATAACCCAATTCAAACCAGAAATCTTCGACCTACACCAATTATAGACGTAGCGAAATACCTCAATAATTTCGCAAATACCGTTCACAAAAAAACCCAATCATTTAACAAAAAAATTGAATAAATAAATCTTCTGTTGAAGTTAACTAACCAATTAAAAGGCCGTACATACCGATACACATGGTTAAGTAAATTGGGTATGGTAATTGTTTTGCTGTCGGTACATCCGTGTGTCGTGGGAAAATAGTAAACGACGCGTGGTACACGACTGAGATGTTAGTGCGTATGTGTGTGGCGGTGGAATTGGGAAATGGGGTAAATCAAGAGAATTACTGATAGTTAAACCAGTAAAGTTAGATTTGCCGATAAAAAAGACATTACATTTGAGCTTTCAGTACCTACTTTATAGACAATTTTCAATTCATAAGCAAGAAAAATTACGCAAATATTTTGAAGAAAAGACACTGGACAATGTTAGTCTCCATCAGAGCTAATATCGAATTGATTATGAAAAGCTCAACTCATTAAATGTGATTTTCCCAAGAAGTGGTTAACTACACAATGAAACTAGCTGGTTAGTTTATTGATTAATTTATCAGAAAACTGTGGTGTCAACTCTAAGCTTGACGCTTGTGTCACAGAGACCTACGTCCATCTCTAGAGAGTAAAACTACTAGTTCAAGGACCTGTCTCACAATGTTCAAATAGCTTCTTACTAAATTAATTAGAAAAGGGAAAATGTTTATGAAATTATCTGTGATGTAAGTTAACTAGAACTAAATCCTAGGTGTACTGTATACCCTGCCAGGGTTGCGGAATTTGTTCTAAAGAGTCACCGCGGCCCTGGAACGCAAAGTGATTGAGGAGGAACACAGATGGGTTTTAGTCAGTAAGGGTCTGACACTCCTTTCCGCTCAACCCAGAGCGGAAGAAGTCATTTGATGATTTCCCATCCCCAAAAAAATAAAAGGTGTTCTGTATCCGCGATATATGTGCTAATTTTTCGCTTCTTTTTCCCTATTAACTAAAATATTAGTCAGTCTCATTTTCAACCAATTTTCTCAGTTTCCCCGCCACATGTAGACATAGAAGACGGTCACAATGCAGCTCGCATGCTAAGCTTGTCATTAACATTACCCGTTTACATTGTTGAATGGGAGATGCGATATACATCGCCGAGTGGGCGGCGGGGAAGTGCTACTGGTCTTCAATGACAATTCTCTATGAATTCATTAAGTTTAAGTGGTTAGGAAAATAATAATAAAGCTATTTGTCCCGGCTGTCAGTTGAAGATATTTGACAGTTGTTACGAAAGGTTAAGAAGGTCAGATAAGTGGAGGCTCCATGTAAAAGATTGGTTCCATCGTTTTCATAGAAAATGTTATAAAAAACGACCGCCACATACCATTGTCTCTATTCAAACGTTTGTGCAGAAAATCCGTTCATTTTCTTGCGTACTATACAAGGGTCGAATTACGTAGCATAAATGTTGTAAAAAACGAAATTTTATTTTTATTAAAGTCCCACACTGCAGATGTTTTAAACGTACTGGAAGACCACCAATACGATTACTTTCCCGAAGTAGGAAAAAAGAAAACAGAAATACTAATGAAAACTTGCCCGCAAAGAATTTTAGAAAATTTTGATAAATACGCTGACACAATCGACCTGACCGTAGTAGCGAAGTATTTAAACCAGAAGGAAATAAAGGCCTTTCTCTATAAGTATGCAAAAAGATTGGGATCCCGTTTATATGATTTTGACACATTAAGAAATTTTATTAAAAACATGCCGAAGGAAGAGAGATTTGATTTCGCAAAGAAAACGTTTATCGATAAAACTGAGATGTCTTTACTATTTTCAGATGAAGAAATACGGATTATCGAGGACAATATTAACCCTTACCAGTGGTTTGAGTTCGCTTCATTTGAAGTAGCATTGCTGGAATTTCAAAAGCTTATACTTTCAGAGAACTCCTCCTCTGAACGATGTGCTATGCTCTCAGTTCTGATCAATGGTTCTCTCAGAAATCTACAGCATATTAAATCATTACTAAAGTTCTTCAACGACAAAATCTTTAACGAAACATTTGAATTCAAGTTTAATTTCGTCAATAATCAGTTGAAGTCAGTTGAAGATATTTGACAGTTGTTACGAAAGGTTAAGAAGGTCAGATAAGTGGAGGCTCCATGTAAAAGATTGGTACTCAGTTGCATCCGGTTAGATTGGAAGCCGACCCTAACGAAGTTAGGAAAAGGCTAGGCAAATTGGTTAGGAACATAATAATTTGGTTATGTAATCACCACCATCACATCAGCCGTAAGACGTCCAATGCTGGTCATAAGCCTCCCCCAAGTGCCGCCACAACAACCGGTCCTGTACGCTTCACATCCATCGGTTACCCGCGACCCTCACCAGGTCATCGGTCCACCTTGCGGGAGGCCGCGACAACGCTGCGTCTTCCGGTACGCAGTCGCCACTCCAGAACTTTTCGGCCCCATCGACCATCTGTTTTGCGAGTAATGAGCCCTACCTACTGCCACTTCGATTCTTCGGGATATGTCGGTAACCTTGGTTATGTAAATGTGGTTTGAAATAAAAATATTTCATTGTTACAAAAAATTAATATGCTGTTTTTATTAATGCCATCATTGGCACGTACAACGGAAAAGGAACAAGTAAACGAGTAGTGGAAAATTTCAATAAATTAAATTTCAACTTTTTTGCCGTAACATGTACACTGAACTGAGTACTATGAAAGTTTACACTTCAACAAGTAAAACATTGATATCAATATCATCTTTCACACAGTCCGTCTATCGTGTCTCTGGTCTTTCACTACTCTTATAACTACCCACTTTAATTCTACTATATTTCTCTACTAAAAGAAAATTCGTTAATGCTGGGCAAAGCGAGAGAGAAATATAATATTATTCATCTCCCAAAAAACCTTGCAGACTGACCCCCTTTTTTAAGTTATTTCAGTCCATTCAAAGGTCTTCTGGTAGATATCACTGTCCGCGATAAGACCATAGAATTAAGTTTGTATAAAAGAGTTATGCAACTGTTTTTGGTCTACACTAAAGTATACTCTATTCTATTCTTTTCTTTAAGTTTTTGTTAGTGGGAGATGAATGCATACCTCTCTCGGCTACTACAAGCCCGATTAAACCTATTTTAACTGAACTTATTATAAAGTTCCGTAACCTTGGACGAGCGCACCTCATCCCGCAGACGGATGTCCTCCACAGCCCGTTACTAACGGCCAGGGATATAGGCCACAACGGTCCGCGCCGGCGCTCTTATTATATGGTAGGTATAACATAACCGTTCCATTGCTGCTTACTAATATATTGATCTCGTTCCTTACATGGCTTATTTCAGAGTTGATTGTTAATTTAGTCTTGATTTCTGGTTCCTGCTAGCAACAAAGAAATCAAAGTGGTCTCGGGTCAAATAAAGGTTGGGAACCATTCATCTAAGAAGAGCTCGTGGCTCTTTTTGGGATAAAGCGACGCTTTCCAACGTGGGTTTGTGGATGAGCGACTATTCATTACATGTCGAGATTCCTCAGTGCTTCGGAAAGCACGTTACGACGGTCCCAGCTGCCATTTAAAGTTCTTTAACAGTCGCTAAAGGTAAAGAAGCCAGAAAATCTGATACCAGTCCTACCAAGGAGTATCGTGGTACCCATTTACTGGATTGTGGAGGTCAGTTGCTCCATGTAAATTACTGATATCCAGGGTGTGTTCATCAGTCAGCCAGGCGAGGACTTCGGCTTCATCCTCATTGTCTCCTAATATTGGAAACATGGTATTCAGCTGCATCCAGTTAGACTGGAAGCCGACCCCATCATAGTTCCTGCCAGGTTTGCGGAATTTGTTCGAAAGAGTCACCGCGGCTCTGGAACATAAAGGGCATTAGGAGGAACACGGAAGGGTTCTAGTCAGTAAGAGTCTGACACTACCTTCCCCTCCGCCCAGAGTGGAAGGAGTCATTGGTAACATCCTATCGTAAAAAAAAATATATTTGAAAAATGGATTGATTGGTCTTCTTTATATAATTTGGGTCCACGAGGTGGCCACGTCAGTGACGCTCATTAGGTTCTTGACAGTGGCTAATTCTGAACATGGCACTCACATTTTGATTTCTCTAAGTTTTGATTACTACTGCTTGCATGTGTGACTGTGCCTTCATTTCTACTGAGTTTAGAATATCCGCACATGTGTATGTAGCACCTGAATTAAGTTATTGAGCTCCCTCGGTCAAATATACCTAAACGTTAAAAACTTACTCCGTTATGAAGCTTTGCAATCAGCTAAATATCAACAAAATCAAATCATGTAATTAGTCTGCCTTAATTACTAATCCAATGTGCTGGCATTAACTTTGGCCACGTTCCATTACAAGTTGTAACCTCAACATAATTTAAATCTCAAATCCTAACCGCACAACAATTTAACCATCCCGACTATTCGTTCGCATGTCGTACTCACAAAAGTAACTTTCTCATAGCAATGGTTGTGCCGAGCACCATTCATAAAGTATAATTATTATTTACTGAATGAAAACCACAGGAAATGGTCTCCCTCCGGCCGCGACCAATTGCAAGACTTCGGTTACGTCAATATCGCTATTACGCGAGGCTTTGGAGAATTGTAGCTGAGATGTGTTCACGCTGCGGTTTGTAAACGCAAGATTCAGAAATACTGATTTGGCTTGCATTAGCGTTTATGGTGAAACACAATTCTATGGGTTATCATACCATTCTGCTGCTAGACAGAGACTTCTTACTTTTAACGCATGTATGATGTCTAATTTTATTCGTCGCTTTTGGGGTCAGCTTGGTCAACGCTTCTCTGTTTCAGAGTTCCAGACTTTTGGCCTATAGGTCAATTAACTTCGCTCAGCAGATGTGCTGTAATTGTTATAATTATAGCGACAGCAGTTGGTCAAATTTATCTAGAAGCTTACAATTAAAAAACGTTATTAAATTTGTCTTATTATTCTCCTCACGAGCCTAAATACCAACCAAAAATACAGTCAATAGCAGGGCTGACAGCCCTGACCTGTGCCTTTAAAGCGCTCACTACATGTAGAAATGCGAAAATTGAGACACAATTATTTTGCAATACGTTTGTGTCGCCAGAAATGCCGAGGAATTTTGACCTTCCAATTAGCGTAGGCTTGTAGGTGTCGCGAATTTACTATACATTGTTTACTTAGGAGATGAGCATAATTTGTAAATCTTTTGAATACCTGTCCATATTCTTTCATGACGGTACAGTCATACATACAATGAGTCACCACGTCCAAAACATGATTGACCTTTACTTTAATAACAAAATACATTTGACTCACTGAACGACCTCAAAAAGTAAATACACATTGTGCCAGCAGCCTTACATTCCAATCACGCGTACACTAACAAAATCGTTTGTTTTTATCTACAACCTCCACCAAATTCCGAACTGCTGGCAATTATAGTATGTGTGTTTCCCGTTACAGAATGATATTATTTTTTTTGTTAACATTCTTAGCACGGCCGCCTCAGGTTTCTGTGTCTACAAAAAGCTCCCTTATTTACTTGACAAATACGAGCGTAGTGGGCAAGATCACAAGATGTCTTGCGGACGTGACCAATTGAACCGGATGCACGCCCGTGACCGGAAGTCCCCCTTTCATCTCAAAATGGCCGCGTCCAATCTGTAAGAAGCAAGGAATTTTTCTAGGCTGCTGACCACTGAATATTTGTCAAACAACTCCGGCGATATCACGAAGCGAACTTTTTTGGTGCTGTTTTTAGGCTTCCCGTCGACTTGCGGATACTTTTTCATTGATGATAACTCAACGGTCATCGGCGATGGTTTGCGATGTAGTAAATATGTTGGTAACAAGGTTATTACAAGACTTCGTATTATGATAATATAGTTTCTTAAGATTATGGAGAACTATATCCACACGTTGGTATTTAGGTTTTAGCACTATAAGCTTTGAAAGTACTAGAAACTTATGATAACTAAGCAAATAAGATTTTACAGACATAGGTACACATCGCCTGGCTTTGCCTTTGCTCAAAGCTTCCTAACTAATATATTTGTTTCTTTATCTTACAGGCAAGCTGTACGCAGCGTTGGGTCGTCGCGGTGGCCGGGTGGTCGGCAGTGACTTGCAGAGCGGCTCAGCACAGTTCAGAGTACAAGCATTACTGCCGGTCGCAGAGAGCTTCAAATTCGCGCTTGAACTGAGGACTCACACGTCAGGCCTCGCCGCGCCTCAGATGTTGTTCAGTCATTGGGAGGTCAGTACATATTGTGTTGTATTCGTTGACTAATGGCTAAGCGGAGTACAGACTGCAAACTTTACTGGCGGTCCCTGAGAGCTTCATGTTTGCGCTTGAACGGAGGCCTCGCCGCGCCTAAGGTTTTGTTCAGTCATTGAGGTCACTAATGAATACCTACAAATATTCCCTAGTAAATTCGCTCACTAAACTGGGTCAGCGAACGTAAAGCCAGCAATCTATCACTATTAATGCTGCTGTCTATCAATTAGCACCACATTTACCTTTAACTTATCACTATCCGGCCTGTGAGTTGGACCTGTTTGCTATTGATCATATTTACACCAACAAATAGTAGTTTATGCAACGACCATATAAAAGGGGTTATTAAAACATGAGTGTGGGTTTATCACACGTCGAGGCGTAGCCGAGTGTGATAATAGCATCACACGAGTGTTTTAATACCTAATTATATGCCGTTGCATAAACTATTTTATCTTCACTCATACAGTTGAAATAAAATAAGTGGAAAAATAGTTTATTCCAAAAAGAACGTGTTTATGCATTCGTTTTTGAACTCATATTTGGAACATTACGTTGTGAGTGTAGATAAAATTAGTATTACGTTCATTGCTGGTATTATAATACCAACAGAGGACATCTTTCGACTGAAATGATGACGATGGTTGAAAAAATCCAAAATTAAAATCACCTTTAATCACCTTCCAGGTAATAGACATCGATCCATTCTGGAGACCTCGCACTGAAGAAGAATACCTGCATTGGGGAGAGAAATGGGACGGCGTGAACAGAGCCAAGGCCTACATGGACTCAGTTCGAGCCAGGAAAGGCCTGGCCACGGACAAGCAGCTGGTCCAACACGCTGAGAAGCAGAGAACCTTGTCCAAGAATAAATAGAATTTTATCGTTATTTTGTTAGACGCATTACACTCATAGCATACGCTAGGATTATTGATATTACCCGCTCATTTTCACTATTGTATCAAAGCTTGAAAAATAAGTGTAAAATGGATAATTTAATACTATTTTCTTAACAAACATGTTCTCCACCGATGACCGCATAACCATTGTAGTGAATAGGGAGCGAGTCCAAAAAAATTTTATTCTAAGCATAGCTCGTTAGTATCTACTTCAGTCCATACAAGCCCTTATTTTTCATACACTATGTATGTACTTATTCAGAAAAACGGAGTGAGAACCTCTGGACTACTGTAGTATATTGAATGTACCTCATCATCAATCTATATATATACTCTATATTATTAATATTATATTATATACTAATATTATAAATGGATATACTAATATTATAAATAAAATTTGGATGTTTGCATGGATGGATGTTTGTTACATAATCACGTCCGAACGGCTGAACATATATTGATAAAATTTGGCACAGAGTTAGATTATAGTCTGGAATAACACATAGGATACTTCATATCCCGGGAGTATTTTCCCTTGGGATAATTTTCGACATTCACGCGGGTAGAGCCGCGGGCGGCAGCTAGTATGATAAATATCTAAGTAGGACAAGAAATAGCTTAACTTACAGTCCTAAAATCCTTACTATTACATTCTAAACGACTCACACACTACTCAATTGGTTAATAAATTGTTCAAACGCCTGACAGAAAACGTACTTCAACAATTCCTAAAGCTTCTACAATTTTATTCTACGTACACGATAAGCATTTCGCAAAGGAATTCAATTTCCATTTGACAAGAAAATATTAATAACTTGAAAAAGTAAAAGCGTTTGTCATGCGAATGTTGTGACCTAAAAATAGCTTGTGACGTCCGAACGATGACGTCAAAGCAATCTATTCATAGCTAAATGAAATACTTGGAATGTTTGTGTAAGTTTAATTTTTTGCCAAACATGCTCCACCGCACCGTTGACCGCATTACCATTGTAGTGAATAGCGAGCGAGTCCAAAAAAAATATGGGTTCTTATCATAGCTCGCTAGTACCTACTTCAGCACATACAAACCCTTAATTTTCATACACCATGTATGTACTTATTTAGAAAAACTTAAGTAAGACTTCGTTATGTAAAACCATGTTTGTTTACAAATTGACTTAAAATTAAACAACAGGCATGTTTACTTTTAGTTTATTTTAGAGACTCGAAAAAAGTGAATTAACAGGTTTTAGATAGGTACAGATTTAGGGAATGTCTGTGTGCTTTTAACGATTTCAATTGATTTTTAATGATTCCAATGAAAAACCGGTTCTATTAGGTATTTCTCATAATGACCCGCCCTGGGTATTCAGTTGTTTTTATTCAGTTCTTAGGACGAATAAACATGACTTAGAAAGGTGTACTGACACTAATCATCTGGCTTGCATTTCCCAACTGTGTAGAATTTGGCGTTCAGTCTAATATGTAACTGGGCATGTACCAGTACTGTACGTGGACTTCATGTTTTGAATTCTTTATTTAATAGTTAATCTTTGTGTACAATAAAGTATACCTGCATAAATATAAATAAATAAGTTGACAAGTCTCGATAACAATACTTAAAGTTGTCAAGAAATAAAAGGCCCGTTTTGACAACAGGCTACAACAAAGAGATTTATTTCATGTCTCTTTCATACTTACTAGTAAAGTAATGTTGTATCCTGCTGTCAAAACGGGCCTTTTATTTTTTGACAACTATAAGTAAGTACAGAATTTGGGCTCAAACTTCCACCTGTCTTGTAAAGTAACAAAATAATTGAATAAACTTAGTTGCTTGTTTCTCAAGTTATTAGGATATCTATTGTACCTAAGTGCCAAATACATATTACCATGTTGAGCACTATCGAAATGTATACTTTGTTAATCAAAACGAAATACCAGCCGTTTACCAGCATTAATACCATTGTTTTATTATACGGGTACTTTGAACTGTGATAACTTCGGTTGAACTTTTAATTTAAAATTCAAATAAACTTTTTATTTTAAGCCGGGTCTTTCCTGTTTCGTCATCAGTATATGATATTATTTTAAAAAGGAAAATAACATTAAAGCATGTTATTTTTCCTTGTTGTAAAGTTTATTAGAATTTAAATAAACTTCAAGTCCATCCGATGTTATTCTCATAGTTAAAATTAACCCGAAAAAAGATGGCAATTTCATTGGTTCCTAATGATAATATTTAATGTAAAATTTTAATTTAGGTATTATTTTCATAATCTATCATAGACTATAGAAGAATATTAATTTATTCTATAAATAAATAGTAAACTAAAAAACTTGTGATTAAACCATGTGTTGTATGAAATAATGTAACGAATTAATGTACGTATTGGTTATAAATACGAAGTATTTATTAATAACAGATTGTTTAAAAATTGTGCTTGATGTAATTTTTCATACTCCTATTTTTAATAATATAATGTTAGAAAAATATTGGGTTTTTTTTTCTATGATTCTAAATACTATTCCACCAGTCTTTCAGACCCTATTCCTTATACCGGGGAGCTACTGAGCCGTTGATGTTCATATTCTTAAAAAAAGCTAACTGTGTTTAGCCAAGCAGTCGCAGTACGTTATTTATTTATTTATGAATGGGCTAGCTCTTGACCTCGATCACACCTGATGGAAAGCGATAGATGAGGTCCATGATGAAGCGAGCATGCCCAGAAGATGCCTTGAGGCACTGGTACTCTCACGCGTCGACGAAACACAGCAGGCTGCTTGACGCCAAACTCCGGTGGGAGGGTGGTCGCGAACCAGGCGGGCGTTAGCCCTACCACCGCAAGGGAAGGATTGGCCAGTCTTATAAGGTGTTAGATGAGACTGTCCAGGATGCGCCGAGCGCTCGGTTCAGTTGAGTGTCTGATGGAACAAATTGCGCTACACGAGGAGGCTGAACAACAGAAAAAGAACATAGGTACCACCGGAAAAGCGCCGAGTCAATGAATTAAGACAATAACAGCTTCTTATCGTGTGGGCAGTAAGGACTAACGACCCCACACACCCTAGTGTCAGAGTTTCTAAACCGCCTCAAGGGCCTCTGACATGGTTTAATAACAGCTGAGAAGTAGGTGTGTGTATTCCCAGAGGAAAAGTGTCGTTTTTCTTAATTTCAATTAAGCAGATATTTAGTGTATGACGTCGTGTAAATGTGTATGGTAAGTACGAATTTGTGCATCCAACCATTGGGGAGTTTTTCAACAAAAACTGTTTCCGCTGGAACTACGTCATCCCAGCGGCACTTTCTTTTTCCTATACACGTACAAGAAAAAAAATACATGCAATAATTAGTGTGTGACGAGAGGTAAATGTGTATGTTAAAATGAAATTTGTGTGTCTTAAAACTGCGAAGATATTCAAGTTTCCGCTGCGCTGACGTTTGGCTATTTGATGGAAATCATATAAATCGGTTTAGTGCAGAGTTGATTTTTTTTACGCACGTTGCTATGAATTTGTGAAAACAGATTTTGAAAAAAGCATACCGTTTAGGAGATATACACGTAAAGGTGAAATATGGTTATTAGGTCCAAGTACTTAAAATAGGAACTTTAGAGCCTAACTTTTAACGTTTATTTGTATCTTGTAAGGGTCTACAACGTCTTGCCAAGTTTCATTTATGTGCGCTTAGTAATTAATGAGCAATGGCATAATTTACTACGAATGGACCACTATATTTTGTGACATCCGATTGTAGGACTTTTTAATGGAAAAGCAAAATAAAACATATTCCAATATTTAGTGTATTAATTCAACTATTCATATGTAAAATTTCAGCTCATTACGCTACATAATTAAAGAGATATAATAAAAATACCAAAACAACCGAATTACATGGATAAACCGACCAAGTTTGAATGGCTACAAAAAAGCGGCCGTGCAGTACATAGAGCTAACGTTCTAGAATTTCCAGTGTTTTACCATTATTGGACTAGTACAGGTCGGCACACAATTCTTGACCTGCCTCGATATGTTTCGAAACGCTTTACTTGGCATCACTGTTACCGTTGCGTTTATATTATTTAGGTACATCGAAATTGAATTGATCAATTTTAATTAAAACGTCATTCGAAATGTGTCGAGCCAGGTGCCAAGTTAACGCGTACGGGTAGTAGTTATGTGTCTTCTTAGCCCGCTTTATCAGTCAACTCACAAATGTGCACCCAAGGACAACGTGCGTATGCGCTGTTTATTTTGCCGCAACGTAATGTTATGTACCTATTGGACTCGGTTATTGACATAGTGTAAGTGACTGTGACATACATATTGAGCCAGTAGTGAGAATGATTAAAAGATAAACAAGGTAAGTAGGTACTTCCTAATAAAATACCTCATGAAAATGTTATCTGTTGGAAGGTAGGTATATAGGTTCAAGTGACAACTGTATTATGTTACTTACATCTCGACGACGCCGAAAGCCTAAAAGTTGTCTATATCTGCTATGTACAGATTCCAGTGCATACAGTGTTTATGACAGCTATGTAAATACCTATAGTTATTTGATGAAAGTTGGTTCAGCTGTTCAAAAGTTGCAGTCTCTTATTCGAACTTGTTTCGAATAAGAGACCTACCTTTTATTTTCTAGGTAGGTACTTTGAAGTGTGAGACGAGAATTTCGTTTGTTCTTGTTTGCATTTATTCAAACCACAATTAATAGGTAAAATCCCGCAATAATATTACGTAGGTACCTACTTATTGTTAACCTGTTAGGCATTGCGAGCGCGAAACAGAACAGCAGTCAAGCCTCACCCGCATTTTTATATAATACAAGCTGTTGCCCGCGACTTCGTACGCGCATGGATATGCGCGTACGAAGTCGCGGGCAATTCCAACGCAATTCCAACTTATTCTCAACCCATTCCAAATTATTTTTATTATATCTCTTTAATTATGTAGCGTAATGAGCTGAAATTTTACATATGAATAGTTGAATTAATACACTAAATATTGGAATATGTTTTATTTTGCTTTTCCATTAAAAAGTCCTACAATCGGATGTCACAAAATGTAGTGGTCCATTCGTAGTAAATTATGCCATTGCTCATTAATTACTAAGCGCACATAAATGAAACTTGGCAAGACGTTGTAGACCCTTACAAGATACAAATAAACGTTAAAAGTTAGGCTCTAAAGTTCCTATTTTAAGTACTTGGACCTAATAACCATATTTCACCTTTACGTGTATATCTCCTAAACGGTATGCTTTTTTCAAAATCTGTTTTCACAAACATTATACACAAATTCATAGCAACGTGCGTAAAAAAAATCAACGGGAACGTGAATACCTACGGGAACGGCAATTCCAACGGGAAAAAACGGGATCGTTTTTTCCCGTTGGAATTCCCGTTCCCGTAGGTATTCACGTTCCCGTAAGAATATGCGCTAGAACGTAGGTAAGTAGGTCGGTACTGCACTACACTATAAACCTACCTTCAAATGTAAGACATACTTATTTGTTGCTGTAAAAGCTCGAACGAGAACATCAACTTCCGAAAATTTACTAGTAGGTACTTAATACCTAAGATTTACCTATACATAAGTATTTGAGCTTTTACAGTAGGCAACGTATTTCTTTTTTATATAAGACAGATTCTTTATATCAATGTGTGGTGGCGTTGTTAGCGGCACAATAAATCTAACAATAATTTGATTTTATTTGATGTTATTATTACTTTGTTAATAACGTTTTTTAATTTTAATAGTCAGTAACTAATAAATTATACTTTTAAGAGTACAAAGTTAATGCAGTTGTTTTATTTTCTGCGAAACGATTGTGTACGCGCCTGTACGAATAGCAACGTGCGTAAAAAAAATCAACTCTGCACTAAACCGATTTATATGATTTCCATCAAATAGCCAAACGTCAGCGCAGCGGAAACTTGAATATCTTCGCAGTTTTAAGACACACAAATTTCATTTTAACATACACATTTACCTCTCGTCACACACTAATTATTGCATGTATTTTTTTTCTTGTACGTGCATAGGAAAAAAAAAGTGCCGCTGGGATGACGTAGTTCCAGCGGAAACAGTTTTTGTTGAATAACTCCCCAATGGTTGGATGCACAAATTCGTACTTACCATACACATTAACACGACGTCATACACTAAATATCTGCTTAACTGAAATTAAGAAAAACGACACTTTTCCGCTGGGAATACATACACGAGAAGTAGGTAAGAAAAAAATTATTTCAACTTCCCGCGCGCGATCACAAAACAGAGCTAGGTATTGACCTAGCTCTGTTTTGTGGGCTTATCCAGTTGCCAAGTCCCTTTACGCTTATTGAAGCGTAAAGGGACTTGGCAACTGGATAAGCCCAACTAACCAGCGTCGTAGCTTGGGGTTGGCAAGACTGCCAGGTGCGCAACCTTCAGGGGGCGCATATTGTAGACCCACAGCCTGTAGGCTGATGGACACAGGCATCAAAAGATTATGCTTAAACAAATAAAAACTAAAAATACTTGTTCTTAAAATTAGGATAAGCGCCGCACAGATTAGGTTCAACCAGTGCTTATTACTTAAGACTCGAACTAGAAGTTAATATTTTTAACATAAACTAGGTAACAGCTAATTTTCTTTAAGGTGATATTAAGATCTTCACTGGTTGGCCATCTTTGTTGGATGCAAAGACCACAATAGTATAGTTGGATGCATGCTAGTCGGCAACTAGGTATCAAAAGATCAAAACAGATGCGATCGTCTCGATGAAATTGAACAAGAACAGCCGGTCAATACTGTAAATATGTCGAAGTGAAGGCTTCGGTGAAGTGATCACGAAGTTTTTGGCGAAGTGAAAATCCAATGTCATGTTGCAAATAAGTACTTCATGACATTGGATTTTTGGGTTGTGTTAAACAAAGTAGTCATATAATTCCTGGGTTTATTAAAGTCAACTATACCTACTTATCAGTATTCTTAACCCTAGAAAAATAAACATATTATTAAGTAAGTATATCTGTTGAATTTCGTATTCTTTACAATATTTTTATTGTAGGGTAGAAGTATAAATATCTTGCAAATGCTTCATCCTATCATGTCCCATCCCTTTCCCACATGCACACTTGGACATACTTTTGTAGTCTTTGACTTGGACTATCACTGTCCTTTTCATCGCCTCCGGAGAGATGTGAAGTTTCAAGTAGTCGTTAAAAGCAGTGGGTTGATGGAACAACGTTTTTTGTGTTGCGAACTGTCTCCAACAATATAATGTGAACCGCCGTCTGTGGATTTGCTAGAACAGCGGACTATCGTCTAAAACACTAGAAAAAGTACGCGTACGTGTGGTGAGAAGCGTCAGTGCGTCCTGTTGCGCGCCGCCCTGCAATATCAGGACTCGGAACTTTCTGCTGACGTTGAAGACTTAGTGACTGTGAATTGAAAAGGTTAGTGGTGCATGTTTTCCTACCAACTTCCTCTGGTCCAGTGCCATATTTTCGTCGTCCTAATTCGCATCGCATTTGCAAGGTCACGTACATTATACCTACGTACTTTTCAAACCGGCATCCCCATACAGTCCACTATTAGAAGCTTTTATTTTTAAACCAGCACCCTGCGTCTAGGGATTCGGCTAACAATTTTATATTTCTGCCCAGATAAAGGTGTATAGGCGCCACCAATATCTAATCATACGTAAAAATGACGCATGCATTAAGTTGTTTTTTTTTCACAGAAAATTAAAATAGAAATCGTATACTTGTTAAGTGAAATTAAAGATGGGTCAGTAAATCAGTCATTTAAACGAAACAAATTAGTAAGATAATATTTAAAATAATTTAGTCATCATAGGATGACGCCTAAGAACGACGTCTTGGTACGACGCCTTAGAACGCACCAAAGGATAACGCCTTTGGAACGATGGCTTAGAAGTCGCCTTCTTACAACGCCATAAAACGGTGCCTTGGTACGACGCCTTAGAACATCGCCTTGTTACAACGACTTAGAATGACGCCCTTCTACGACCCTTAGAGCTAGGCCTTATCAAGACGCCTTGGACCGACGCCTTAAGCGACGCTTTAAAACGACGCCTTGGTACGACGCCTAAGATTGACGCATTAGAACGACGTTTAAGGACGACGCCAAAAAGCCAAGCAAAAGAGCGACGCGTTGGAGCGACGCCTTATAACGACGCTTAAGAGCGAGGCCTTAGGACGATGCTTTAGAACGACGCCTAACGATAACGCCTCCTAAGGATAACTTAGTTCTATTAGTACGACGCGTAAAGTTAATGCCTAAGGATGACGACTAAGAACGACGCCTTCGTACGACGCCTAAGAGCGACACCTTAGAACGACGTCTAAGGACGAAGCAAAGAGCGACGCCTTGGAACGACGCCTTAGAACGACGCCTAAGGACGAAGCCAAAGAGCGACGCCTTGGAACGGCGCCTAAGAGCGAGGTTTTTGAACGACGCCTTGGTACGACTCCTTAGAACGACGTCTAAGGACGACGCCATAAAGCGACACCTGGGAACGACGCAATAGAACGCCAACTTAGAACGACGCTTTAGAGCGATGCCTTAGAACGACGACTTGGTATGATGCCTTAATACGACGCCTTGGAACGACGTCTTAAAGCGACACCTTAGAGCGACGCCTAAGAAAGACGACGTCTAAATATTAAAAAAATTTTTTTTCGAAAATATGTAGGTACATAACTTGACGGGAAATGATCCCACCGGTTTTGTCCAGTAAAATAAAATAAAGTGAATTAGGTATGTCCATATTCTTCTAATATATAAAATTCTCGTGTCAGTGTTAGTTGCCATACTCCTCCGAAACGGCTTGACCGATTCTTGACATTCAGTAGGTCTGAGAATAGGACGTAAACTATATGTCGCCGCTAGTAATAATATAAGTTTTTTGCTCGGCGCTTTCGTAATTAAGCCCAGAATGAATGATGTCCTTTCAAATCCCGGTATTGATCATAGGTATTCATACATTTGAGTTCATTGGCCCGAAATAGCTCTACCTACTCCAATCACTGGAAATGCATAGCAAGGAATGTGTGCGAAATCTACCTTTATTTTCTGACCTCGGACAGCGCAGCACTTGTGGAAAAGCTCTTAGCGGAGGTGAGGTTTTACAAGTACTATAAGGCACATACATATGTATAAGTGTGTATGTTCGCGGCCTCGCCGAGTCACTTGTATTTTATGCACCACTCTGCTTGTGTTTGATAGAAATAAATTTTTCAATTCACTGTTGGGGCCCACGACCCTTAGGCACCTCGCGCACTAGATGGCCACGACCACGACCAGTGGCCCTGACGACCAGATTAACTAAAGAAACGAGACGGCACTACCACGACCAGTGGCCGCAACGACCAGATTAACTAACGTATCTTTAGTTGCAGCCACTGCATGGTCGTGGTCGTGGCCGTCTAGTGCGCGAGGTGCCTTATTCGTCTTATCTATCTTCACAACAAGAGGACAATACCAACAGGCAGCCATCGACGCGACGTTGGCTTTCTAAGGGTGTGTCCACATCTGGCGAATGCGCCGCTAGCGGCCGCTCGAGCACCAACTACGCGCCGAGCGCGTACAGCGCAAGGGCCGCGCTCGTGCACCCCGCGTGCTGCACGTATTCCTCCCACCCGCTCAGTTCCCTCAGTTCGTTTCTGATTGCCGGGGGCTGATACGTGTTATCATGGAGTGGACAGATGAAAATTGTTTGCGAGTAATCGAAACGTATAAAAGATTCCCCGTTTTGTGGGATCCAACTGAACATCTGAGATACAAACGGAACGGTATGCGCGGTAGGGACACGATATCGAATAGAAAGTAACGATACCGTACTCATGAGTAGTATCTAAAAAAAAGTATCGTACTCGTAAAAGTATCGAAACAAAAGTATTAATACTTCAAAGTATCGAGTACTTTTCTTAGGGCCTCCTAATGCACACTACCTTCACGTTATGCCATTAATGTCAGTTAGTGACGTCAGTTTAGCTTCAGTAGAAAAAAAACACATCATACATAAATATCGAGTAGGTACATACTTATACCCTTGCACTAGGATTCCCAGTGTCGCAGGTAGCATAGACAAACACACACACACTCACACTCTACATAATACATACACTCTATATACCTAATTCCGACCTCTGGTAATGAGGTTACAATTTTATTAATGAAAAAAATACAAATGAATTGAGAACCTCCTCCTTTTTTTGAAGTCGGTTACAAAACGATATTGAACGCAATCTATTGCTTTGTAAAGTTTGACAAGATGGCGCCATAAATACCTATAAGCCGTAAAGCTAAGCTGTAAGGAAATCATTTCTAAGATTTATTCGATGCGATACCAGTCAAAACGTAGAAAGACTTTTACTCAAAGAGTACAAAAGTATCGGTATCGAAAGCAAAAGTAGGTACTCGATACCACAAAGTATCGATACTTTTCGTGTCCCTATATGCGCGCGACTAGCTCACACGCAGTACGCGCGCCGCGCGTGCCATTTGTGCACGCCTCGTGTGAGTTGCGCTAAAGAGGCGCACAAAACAATTGCAGTAACTGCACGCGCGCAGAGCACGAGCAGCTCGCGAGCGGCGCGTTCGCCAGATGTGGACGCACCCTTATACCGCGCCTGATCGCAAAGTTGTAGCAAAGGTTCATAAGGTAAAAAAATAAAACAACTTTTTATGTTCAATTAACTCATCTATCTATTATTTACAAAATCAACAAACGAATCACAACTTCAAACAAAAATATACAAAACAAACTTTGAAATCATACAACATACGCGTCCATAACAATTCCTACGAGGTACAACATAAAATCACTAATAATCATAAATCAGTTCTATCACCCATTGATACAATTACGCTATTTTACTTTCCATAGTTATACACAAATGTAGCTTTTCATGAACATCGGTTCAGGTTTTTTCATACCGTTTTTTCTGGGCATTTCACTAAGTGAAAAGTTGATGCCCTTATTTTGGTTATTTCACAGAAGCATAGATATTTCATTTGTGCAATTTGCTGTTCTTACTGGGCTGTTAATTATTAAACTCTGATAAATAATAAGTATGCTTGTTCGTCAACCTAATTCCGATTAAATTAAACTGTGTCACATCTCACTGGTTGTCCCATATTGCACCAGAAAAAGCAATAAAATACTAAAAATTACGTAAAATAATCATATTTACATTGATAATAATTCAAAACGAACAGCACGATCCTACCTAAAACTAACTATTGTACAAACCTCACTATCTCTACTTTTGATATTTCATTTAATCTAGTGTTTTTGTCTTTGGCAATATTAATTATTTCCGATAAATGACTCGTAAAGGACAGCGTAAACAGCCTTAAATAACATGTAATATAAATCATGGAGCAAAGATTAGTGTTGTTCCGACCAACAGAACTGAGCAATACAACGCTATACAACTATTTTAAGCGAATATTGGACTTTGCAACAATTCATTTGGTCGACTGCTCGGTTAGTCAATAAGCCTAAGATGGTACGTCTCTAAGGATACATATAAAGGCCTAATCTGTCATTTGGAATACGAACAGTGATAGAGCACTTTGGCACAGATGGTAACCTAGTACAACAACATTAGGCCCCTATGACATAACATATTAACAACAGCCAATTAACCTACGTGATACAACGAACATATTTGTACATAATACATCAAGTGAATTGTTCGAGGAAAAATAATTAGCTAGCATCATCTAAATATTGTGTTGTAATGTGCTAAAAAAATATCTTATATCATTACCTAATAAAAATCCTCTTGGTCTCCAATACAAAATAACAAACTGTAATTGGATCTACAATAAATAAGAAAATGTGTTAAAACATATATCTATATATAACATTTTTGATTGCACAAACTTTATGAGTGCCCGTAAAATAATTCCACACTTACAATAGTTTTAAAATCATCCTAAGTACATACTAACCCCAATAGAACCGAATAACAAATCCTTGAGCTTGACCAAAGACTAGAATAATAAATTATTAATTACATTATCTTTACAAGTACACAGTTACTTCTATAAACGACACTATGTTAAAAACTGTTCAAACCTGCTTGTCTTGCGTCGGCATGATCCGGAACTATTTGTCTATGTTTCAAAACTTTAGTTTTACTAGATATTACAAATCATATTAAACTTCAAACCTAATACTTCATGCATCGATAAAAATGTAAAAAACTGTAGAATATTTTAAAAAGATTGTTTAGACTAGTTTATTTATTATTGTCAAAATAGCAGTTTGCGAAATTTTTAACAATTGCATTTTGGTTTGTAAAGAAGTGTCTACTTGATAGGTTTGCTATCGATACAGAAATATTAGGTGCACAAACATGATGCGTCTACTGAATACTCAATGTCATTACATACTGGCAAGAAATATTAGGAATCTATTTGGCAAACGATCTATTGAAGCGTTGTGCTCGACAGGACGCACTCCACTCGAAACATAATGTGGATACTTTCTCAAACGAGGAATGTTGGTTTTATAATAACTCTTATCTATATACTAGCACCTGCCTTCTGACACTATCACATTCACAATTGTATACTCTCCAGTGAAACCACTCTACACATATTTTTCTGATTGCATTCAAGGACACATTTAATAATAACTGATCTACTTGAAGTTACATACAAAGAAAATGAAATACCGCTCGCTTATACTACGACGCCAATCCAATTCCTACATTAAAATATGCAATAAGTAATACAACAATATAACAGCAACATTGACTAAGATTATTCGTTTCACCATCAAGACTAAGCTTTATACAATTTAATGTTTAACACGAATATGTCAAAGATTGCCGAAGTTATAGAATTGTGATTATGAAAATATCTATTAATTAGCCGAGACGAAGGAACGCTATTTAATTCTCCATAAAAAAAATTACCGCCGATAAAAGATATAGGCTTTTCCGCTTGCAAGCAACTCTCATGCATGTTTAATTACATTGCAGGGTTCGATGGAGCAATTCATCACATTTTCCACGATAGCCCGCAACGTAATGCTACTTGCATTGGAGCTGGTTGCACGCGGAAACGTGGCCGTAGAAGTAAAATGCGGAGGATGCACAGATATCAAAAAGTGAGTTGTGCGGAATATAAAAATTCATATCTCAAGTGAAATAAGATTATTTTAAATGCCATTTCAACCACAAAACAGGTCTTCTGTCCTGTGAACTAAACAATATCTCATACATTTTCACGGTGTACTTATAAATCGTGTATTTCTAGCAAGTTGATCGTTCATTCATCTCGACCATACACGCATCTTACCCTAAACGTTTGTGTTTGACACAAATTAATATGACGTAGCAATGCCTCATAGACATTACGGCTAACTGCCGCTTATTTACAAATCACATGAATGATATACGATTGAAATGTGTTAACTTTGAACATAGTGCCGATGCCGCGCACGATGTCTCCCGGGCGGGAAGTCTCGACAGTTACCGATCGCCTACGGACCGAATTCGGTCGATACGTCCTAAGGCCGCCAGTAGATCATGGATCGCGTTCGAGATTGACTGTGTACGTGTGGCCTTAAGACTTATCGACCGAATTCTGTCGGTAGGTGATCGGTAACTAGCTATGTCGAGACTTCCCGCCCTGGTATCGATAAATTAATAATAATCGGAATTGAATTTGAATGACGAGCAAAGCGACTTGAGATATTATTCTTGCTTTATTGTGTTGTTTTTACCTTTAAACCCGATAAAATGAGCGCCATCAGCAACATAGAACAAATGTAACCTAAATCATAGTTAAGAGCGTTTACGCGGTACGGCTTTTCATACAATCTTTCAAATCCTTATTCTTCAAAATGAATGAACCGATTTTAACGAAACTTGGTATGCATACGCTAGATATCCAGGTCTAAATAGTTATAAGAAAACATTTTTGAAAAAGAGTTCAGGGGGAAGGATATAGTGATTTTTCACTTTCTATAGAAAACTTAAAATCGCTCTCTCTCTCCCTCTGAAATCTTTTTCAAAAATATTTTCTTATAACTATTTAGACCTGGATATCTAGCGTATGCATACCAAGTTTCGTTAAAATCGGTTCATTCATTTTGAAGAATAAGGATTTGAAAGATTGTATGAAAAGCCGTACCGCGTAAACGCTCTTAAGAACATAAAACATAACATTTTAGCAAGAATGTGAACTTTCTTTTAGCAAAATAAACGTTTTATATGACTTGTAACTTGATTCAATAAAATATAAGACTTTTAACAAAAATATCTAAAACATGTTTTATTATAGACATTAATACTTGTGAAGACGCGATTATTATTTGGTATATTCATCATGATTATATGATTTTACAATTAAATACTTTCAACATTTATTCATTGAAGCGAAAAGTATTTTTAAGATTAATGTATAAACGTCATCAATTAATTAAAAATGCAAGGAACAGAACTGAATCTGTCATGTGAGGTTTAAAAATTGTGGTCCAATATTTGAAATCATCGTTGAATGTGCAAAGAACTGTGAAATATTTAGTGGAACTAGAAATGTACCTCTTTAATAAAGTTTTTTTTAAACTGTCGTATTTATACAACATTATTAGTTCTTCAATATGTTGGTCGTCTACTTTACACATTCTATTCTCAATTGAGAACGAGTTCAAGTAATAAAAATGATTCCTTCCTCGCTTCACTAAGGCATCATTGTTTCGAGACCAAACATGGCGGATATATCCGACTTTGAACAATGAAATAAACTGAAAAATTGCATAAATAAATAATAACTAGTATCACTTCCGTCTCACTTAGACATGGAAAAGCGTTTCCTTGTCGGATATTTGCGGCTGCGTCGCTGGCCAACTAAATACAATCATATATTTTCCTCGGAGATATATCCACAACAACCCTAACTAGCGCGGTGACAACAATACCTCTAAGATCTGAAGAGCTATGGGGAGAACTTAGGGTTGTCGACTGTTCGGATATTGTGCTCACGTTTTTTTCAGTAATTAGTGAACAAACGATGTTGTTTTTATTTATCGTGTCCTGTTTTCTTATGTCTGTCTGTTTTTTTAGGGGCTGATGGTCACTAGAGAAGGTGCCAGGCTCGTCGCCGAATTCTGGACCAACTCTATTGTAGACCCTCGAAACGCTAAGAAGTGAGCAAAAAGTATGTATTTTTTTTTAATTAATGACGGGCGCGCATTTTCCCTGTCTCAGTTACTTTAGTTTAAAGGATGAAGTGGTCATGTTACTTAAAACACCACTTTGCGACATCTGCCTTCACGAAATCCGACATTGATAAGCCATCGACAACCCTAACTTCACCTTGACGTTACAACAGTGCGGACAGGGTTACCCGACGCTGGTCGTGCAGTACCGCTCTACCTCTGGCTGCGTCCCACATGGACTCGCTAACTGAACGCCGTCTCGTTGGGCACGTCCACGTTAAGATGCACGGTGCCCGTTTGTGCCATGTCGGTCAGTATCACGCCTGATAATGCTTCTAAAGATTGTCGAACCTGGAAATAAAAGATTTTATATTAGCCTAAAAATAAAGTAGTAGAATAGAATTTCTCTTTTTACACCATAACAAATAACAACTGGTTTATTAGGTTTTGTTACTAAAATGGTTTCATTCTGTTTGTGAAGAATCTAACTTCTTGTTGGTCACCTACTACTTCCTAAGCGTGAGGTTTGCCTCTCCCATACGCGTTCCGTCTTCTACTTTCGCTAGCATCATTGCTTCCCAGAAAGAGGTGTCTACTTCCCATACCTTCTCGCTACAGCCCAAGGATTGAACCTGGGCTGGATGCGAGTAGTCGCCGCCGTCGATCGCCGCCACGAGGACACGGCGGTGCTCTGCTCAAGCGGAGCAGACCTCCACCGTGTCCTCCAGACAATCCACACAATTGTGACACCCGGGCTTGGGAGGACACGCCCGGGTATTGCTGAATTCGGAAAAGGCGTTCAGATTCTCGGTCGTCGCCTCAGCGATCGCGCCCATACCGGGGGCCATGGGGCCATAGACCGCACGACCCCCGAGTAGAGCTTGCGTTGGGAAGCGTTTGGACCCCCTAGATTGGGCTGGAGCCGCTTGAAGGCAGCCCAGGCCCGCTCCAGTGTGGGAGACAAACGTCGAAAATGCTCGACGAAGTTTCACTGGCTGTCAAGGACGTTCAGACGACGACCAGGTACTTCATATTCGACTCAACGCCAGTGTGAAACACTCCTTTACCGTGAAAACACATGGCCTCAAACTTGCGAATGGGCACCTCAGGACCCAATTGCCGGATCCTATCAACGACTATCGCAACCCGTGTCAGTAGGTCGGCCACCGCCGTGTGTGAGCCCTCTGCGCCAGGACCAGCGTGTCGTCAGCGTAGCAAACTACGCCGACGCTGCTAGGGAGGTCGGCGCGCAGCACCCAGTCGTAACCGATGGCCGACCCATAGAAGCGGCCCAGAACCGATCCCTGTGGAACACCGCACGACATCTCTTGCCGGTTCCGATTTCTCCGATGACCAGGATAAATGACGACCCTGTCCGTCAAATAAGCCTCGACCACGCAAATAAGCCACGACAGAGGTAGGTATCTGGTGATACCGGAGTACCTTCCTGATGCAAGTCCAGGGCAGGGTATTAAAGGTATTGGCGTTGTGAAGAGACACCGCCAAGCAAACCCTGCCCCGAGACACCGCATCCCCCGACGTGAGGCTCCCACGCGCATGGTGGCGTCCACCCGCGAGCGCCCCGTGCGGTAACCCCACCAGGTGCCCGCCCCGTGCGGTGACCCCACCAGGTGCCCGCCCCGTGCGGTGACCCCACCAGGTGCCCGCCCCGTGCGGTGACCCCACCAGGTGCCCGCCCCGTGCGGTGACCCCACCAGGTGCCCGCCCCGTGCGGTGACCCCACCAGGTGCCCGCCCCGTGCGGTGACCCCACCAGGTGCCCGCCCCGTGCGGTGACCCCACCAGGTGCCCGCCCCGTGCGGTGACCCCACCAGGTGCCCGCCCCGTGCGGTGACCCCACCAGGTGCCCGCCCCGTGCGGTGACCCCACCAGGTGCCCGCCCCGTGCGGTGACCCCACCAGGTGCCCGCCCCGTGCGGTGACCCCACCAGGTGCCCGCCCCGTGCGGTGACCCCACCAGGTGCCCGCCCCGTGCGGTGACCCCACCAGGTGCCCGCCCCGTGCGGTGACCCCACCAGGTGCCCGCCCCGTGCGGTGACCCCACCAGGTGCCCGCCCCGTGCGGTGACCCCACCAGGTGCCCGCCCCGTGCGGTGACCCCACCAGGTGCACGACGAGGTGGTCTGCAATGACTCTTTCAAAGAGTTTGCCCATCTCGTCGAGAAGCACGAAAGGCCGATATGCGGACGGAGTTAGGCACTCGGCTTACTAATGAGAACCAGTTTCTCTGTCTTCCAAGAAGTGTAAACTGGCCCCACTTCAAGCATGCGCTTAGAAACCCCTTCGTCGAGACCAAAGAACTTCCGAGGCCAGGACCCAGGTCTTCCCGGGTATGCCTTCGGGTCCTGGTCGGTACATTTGGTCGTGCCGGTCGGGCGGTATATTTGGTCTACCTCGGTCACCTGCGGAGCATCGTCATCGTCGCCGGCCTCGGTGTGGTCGCCGTCGAGCACCGCAGCTGACGGAGCACAGACGCCGTGTGCTCGAGGAGGGCACAGAGCGCTCAGCACGTCCATCACGTGCTCCACCAGCTGGGGCCGCCCCCCACTACGACTATCTCCCCGAACCGTGATGCTACGCAACCCTGTCCTCTCCTAACACCCTCGAGGGAAATTCATTCATCAAGGAAGAACCCCTCCCTTTGATCATAAAGATGGATAAATGATTCGTTCTATGACTCTTTTTCAGGTTTCTTTCATTGTGCGACACATTTCATAATCTTATTTATCAACAAAATAACCCTAGGAAGTATCTATCTAATGAGACATTTATACGGGTCGACTATCCCACTAGCCTTTGTATTACCAATAATAGTAGTCTAGAGATGGACTATAGTAGGCGAATAAATGAAGAATAACGGCATTGACCTTTCCTTAATATCTCTTCGTAGGTACCCCCGGACAGTAAATTATGAATCGTTTTTCATTACTAGAACAGTAAGGATCACGAAAGATGTCGATTCAAGACAGCTTTATGTCATTATTTCTGTTTTTGAAATGAAGTGTGTCAATAAATGTAGGTGGGTCAATGACCGTTATTCTTAATTTATCCGGCGCATAGTACAGCATGTAGTGGTCGGGTAGTGGTCCGACAGCTGACCTTGGACAGCAGCAGCAGGTTGGTGGTGAGGAAGGCGTGCAGCTCGCTGGCGGCCCGGCCGTGCAGCCGCGCGCGCCACCGCACCAGCTCCGAGTATAACTCTTCTCCCGATAACTTTACTAGGTCCTCCTGAAAATTAAATGATAGGGGTTTATATAAGAACAATATTATATCAGCAAGGAGTGGAATTCCCTATCAGAGTCTGTGTTTCCTGATAGCTACAACCTGGGAGTCCGTAAGGCAAGAGTGAATAGGTTACTTTCAGGCAAGCGTTCTCCATCTTCGACCACATCATCGCTTACAGAGAGTAAGATAGTGGTTAAACGCATGCCTATCAATAGTAAAAAAAGGGATTTTTTCTTCCTTATTCTGGCGTATGGTCGTCGCGATATTGAAAACCCCACATCGCAAAACGTCACATTAGCAAAATGCCATTTTCGCAAAATGTCATTTTCGCAAAATGTCATTTTCGCAAAATGCCTTATCGAATGTGTCATTTTGCTAATGGCCAATATTGAGAAATGTCATTTTGCGAATGTGTCATTTTGCGTCAATATTTCATTTTGCGAATGTGGCATTGTGCGCCTAATCCTTCTAAACAGATACAGGTAAAGCCAAACCGAACCATGTAATAAACAGTTTTATCAAAACCATCAAATAATCAGATTATTATTTTTTTGTTTTATTGCGACTGAGTCCCCCTTATCAACAATTTTATTACAGGTGTAATAATAAAGGTATAATAATCTGTTCATATTCCAAGTGGGCAAATATGAAACTACAAGAATTAGCGAAACATATTTGAAAGAGTCTCGAGACCACTTATAAAAATAAAACCGCATATCTTTCTATTTTATTGTTTTGCATCATCAACTATTTAGTTTCAAGACATTTTTTCAATGTAAACCGATTCCGAGATATGAGGAATCGGAGTACCAATTGATGACAGGACTAGATAAAGATACCGTAACTACTATTGATTGCGTCTCTGTCGAAAGTATTTGTAATGAATCCGATTTGTTGTCAGAAATTCATGTAACGCCTGGTTGGCTTTTCGAGTCTGAATAGTCGAGTGTTTTCAATTTGACCAACCTCATTCACTTGAACAAATGACCGTGTAAACATACCTGCACATGATACGCAGCGTAGTACAGCTTGAATGCCAGTAGAAGCGCGGAGAAGGTGAGCAGCGCCGCCACCACGGCGAGCAGAGGGCGCCACCAGCGACCCGCGGCCCGCGTGGCGCCCGCGCTGCCCGTCAGCAGCGCCGGCTGGATTACTGCTGCGCCTCCTGCTGGAAACAATATACTATCAATTAAATTACTTCGTTTTTCATGTAACTTAACTTTAGAAAAGCTTAACTTTCTGATCAGTGTTATGAAGAGACACCAACAAAAATCACCTATCTTTTATTTATTTGTCGTCGATCCGTCAATAGATGACATGACCACCTTATAGGGAACGTGCACGGCTTGGACTATGCCATCTCGTCGAATTTTTACCTTTATAATATTTGACATTGAATCTTCTATGTTGCCACTTATAGTTTCTGCACGTTCCCTATAGCACAAGTCTCGATATTGACAAAAAAAAACCACTTTAAAAAGGATTTTCAGTCTTGAAAAAGGGGTCGTCTTCAATTCCTTATCTTCAGAATGTAGAAAACTTGTAGAGTGATTTATCATCAGTGATCGGATAACCGGGCGCTAATATACCTAAACTTCTTGCCGTGAAAGAATAATATGGATATTCCTTTCTGGATAAATAAGTAAGCTACACATAAAATTACAATTGTTTTAATTCCCTAAGTAGTCAAGGCGCTGGCCTGTTACTAAACCAGTTCTCATAAAAACTTTCATTGTAAATTAAAAATACATTAGAATCGCCTTTTAAATTTTAAAAAATTACAAGGAGAGTTCACGACGATTTCTAATTATATTTTGTAAATCTAATCTCAGGAATTTCGAACGATTCCGAGATCCGGGATTCTGAAAAGCATGTCCGTATTATACTTTCGTAGGAATAAAAGTGAAATTTAGGTATATTATCGCCCGATTATCCGATCACTGTTTATCATACAATCAATTCAAGCGTCTACTAGACTAGTCGCATGTTTACGAAAACAATACAAACTACTATGAAATTACGTCGCTGAAATAAATTTTTCCCGTGTAGTCTGCGTCATCGAAGTTGATTCTACATGGGGTAAACGGCTCTAAGAGCGATATTCGTTAGATAACATTGTGCTACAGCAACCAATAAGTCAAAGGTTGCAACACAAATATCTTCATCTCTTTGACTGACCGACCTTAACAATTCAAAAGTGCTATAAGTTTGATTAGTTGAAGTAACAACCTGCAGCTATGATGGCCTCGGACTCTCTTCGGACCGGCGGAGAGGGTGCGTCGGCCTGGTCGCCGCCGGCTGAGCTGCTGTCGTCTTCCGGAGAGTATTCCGACACTTCTAGTTCCACCTCTGATGCTCGCAGATCCTGCAAAAATGGAAAATATATATTTATGCTGACAAGTTGTAAAGCTTGATTTTTTTTTTTTACTGAAGACCAACCCTATTAACCCTGTTTCCTCTCTGTATCTATTAATTTTAACCCTGGATCCAATCTACCAAGAACAAATGAGCCAAACTCCTAGTTTGGTCTACCTACCAGATATGTTTCAGCTTAATACAACCAAAATGTTTTAATGAAGACACTTTCAATCATTTTCAGAGCAGAGGTAGCACAAGATGTGCATATGAGTCATTACTTTGCAACCGGTATGCGTTGTTCTTCAAAAGCGTCCACACGACGACGACTGCGACGCGGACGCCGCACATCAAGCTACCCGAATCTGTCAAATTTTCCCAATCAACCTTAAACCTAAAGCTGAAGCGATAAAGATGAAAATCTATTAAACAAATTTGCCAGATTGTTGTAAATTGATGTGCTGGCGACTGTACCACAAATTAAACAAGTTCTTAACAGAAGTTAGGTCCGCAAGTTCAGGTGCTCCAATGCTCAGGTGGATCAGCTTGTAGGTATCGGAACTGCTTACTCTGGTATCCTATTTATAGTGTAACCCTCCATAGGGACCTTTATCGCATTCTAAATGACAGAATGTTTTACAAGTTTACATACATCATCACCCACCTGCGGTTCCGGCACGGCTTGCTCGGGCGCTCTGGCGGCCTTCCACACGTGCATCATGAGCTTGTAGGTGGAGTCCCTGGACAGTAGGGACCCGAACACGTGCCTCTCATCGCGAGTGCACACCCCCACTGCGTTCGGAATTATTCGCGCCACCTTCTCTTTTGTTATCCGGAGAACTGATATTGTAGGGATTAGTAACTGGAAACAAGAGAATAGAGTGTTGAGATATCAGTAATTCAGATCAGAAATGCTTGTCAAGTTGTCGACTGCACAAAATTTTATTGGAACATCAAAAATTCGAATTGTGGGTTTGATGGATATTTTTATCAGACCTAGTTAGCGTTACTTGTGCCAGGTACACGAATTGTGTGGTGCAATAGAAAGTCTAAGGAAAAGACATTATAATATTTATTCTGCAAATCCATAGTAACAAAATAATAAGCAAGTATTGATCAAGCATCTGCTTAAGTACTTCATTTTTTAATTGACCGCGGTTCCACCTATAAACTGCCTTAAGAAACGGTGTCGGTACTATACTATGAAGCAGACTACTCATTACGACAGTAGCAGCATAATTACAATCTATTTAAACCCAAAACCTCGACAGCTAAACAGCTCTTAAACTAATGAACGACAAGCACAAACCGATCGACATACATAACACAAAGCTGCTCACCTTGGTCACATAGCCGAACACGTTCGAGTAGAAAGCGAAATAGTTCTTAGTGATGTACAGGTGACCTTGGAGTAGAAGATCACCGACCAGCGCACATGAGTAATCTGGAATAGAAAGAGACAAAATATATTCAAGAGAGACAAAAAACTCACCAAAATAGATAGATATAATATGTTTTATGTTACCCAAAATAGTTACAAATCTCTTTTACACACTTAAATCTATGCGTACAATAGCGGTCGGTCTTTTCGCTGACAGGGATATCTATCAGACCACCTTTGAATAAAATTAAAATATAAAACTGCTGTAATAAAAAAAAAATAGTAACAGAGTAAAAATGTGGAAGGCTAAGAAAAAGAAACACAGCAAAGATCGATGATTGAAGATGATATGAGAGGTATGGAAGCAATAGACTTGATGAGAGATGTCCAAATGAATTGGTATGGGGCAGGAGGATGATAATATACAAAGAAAAAACATACAGTCAAAGGTAATCGCGTCCTTTCTGTAGTGGATATAAAATAACTCGGCAAAGAAGAACACGTCTTTCGAAATGCGCTGTGCAGAATCGAATGAAGATTCTAGTTGGTCTTAGTTCTCAGTCGGCCTATCATAATTATAATAATTGAATTTAGATGTCCTAATTAGATAGTAGTGAGGTCACGGTTACTGTTATGCAATTAACACAATCGTTACTTATAGGTCTTAAACTGTTAATTAGTGGTTTTTGTGGCAGCGAATCTTCAAGCCACTAATCATTTTCCAAGAGGAATGATAGACTCAGGTTGCTTCAGTGAGAATTCACGTCTGTGCTAAATCTCGTAGGTCTCCTGATAATATTTCCGGTCATAGCTGTCATGACTTTTAGTGCTGCTTTAGAATAAGTAATTAGTATAACATGGAAGAAGGAAACGTATACTTAACGGCATAGTGACCAGAGACAAGGTGAAGAACATGATGACTTTAACCAACCTAATTGATGGATTCCTTATTTTGTGTCTCCTCTCAGGAGTTTATTTATTCAGGGGGTGATCGAGGGCACTAGGAACTACTACATTGTTATGTATGGGTAACCCACATTTTAAATATTATCATGACCTGATTTGACCAGGATCCAGTTTGGAGCTGGCCTTGTTATGATGTCCTGATTACGATTGTTTATATACCGATACTAGCTCCAACACTCAAATAATATTTTGTTGGAATATTCTACACTAACGCTATTTGTGGTTATTTGTTATTTACGGTCTATTTGACATTTACATAAAGTTGTCATTTAAAAGTTTTCCACAGTGTTACCACGTGCTTGATTACATCATTTTGAACTGTGACCTCCACGGCAGGACTATTAATAATATTACAACTTCGCTATTTTCAATATTTAATATTTTATTATTTGTGGCCCTAGGGTATATCAAAAGGGCCTTCTTTTAAAGAAGAAAACCGGCCAAGTCTGAGTCGGACTCGCGCACGGAGGGTTCCGTACCATTGTTTATAAAAACCGGCAAAAAAAAATCACGATTGTTGTATGGGAGCCACACTTAAATATTTATTTTATTCTGTTTTTAGTATTTGGTGTTATAGCGGCAGCAGAAATACATCATCTGTGAAAATTACAACTGTATAGCTATCACGGTTCATGAGATACAGCCTGGTGACAGACTGACGGAGAGACGGATAGACGTGTACCTAAGTATTAGTAATAGGGTCCTGTTTTTACCATTTGGGTACGGAACCCTAAAAAGGAGGGGTATGGATGGATTTTTTGGAGTCCTCGAATACAAAGTGACAGTGTTGATCTGGTGAGGGCCGCCTGAGTCCGCTAGATGCAAGAAGTATAGGACCAGTCCATATGGCAACGCTAGAGGGCGGCCGATGTCACCAACAGTGGACGTCTTTCAAATGATGACGGTGAATCTTTGGGTCAGGGGAGTTGCGGATTTTGTTCGAAAGGAGTATCACGGCCCTGGAAAGAAAAGGGCACTACAAAGAGCACGGATGGGTTTTAGTCAGTGAGAGTCTGACAATCCCTCCCGCTCCTCCCAGAGCGGCAGGAGTCATTTGATGATTTCCCCATCCAAAAAAAGGGGCCCCTAGGCCCGGCGCCCACTGGCGGCGCGGCACGGCAAGGGATTTTAGAAAGCGCAAATGACTTGAGATCTTATTATCTCATACTTAGCATTCAAATTTCGGGATGCGACGGTATGCCAGAACGTGCCAAAGGATGCCGAAGCAGGCTGTGATGTATCAATGAAATGTGAGTGTTAACAGTGTTAAATAAGATTCAAAATCATCTGTATTGCAAAAATCCCTTGCCGTGCCGCGTCGCCAGTGTGCGCCGGGCCTTATACAGCAGATTGACGAAAGAGGAAAATATTCAAAATGCGTGTACGTACGTACGTAATTCCAGCACAGATTTCACGATCGTAAGACATTTGACCTCGACCAATCTAGATTCAAGTTGCTTAAGAGTTGATTGAGCTAACTTAAATGTTGCCGATAATCTAGAACAATTTACTACGCAGAAACTATGAACTATAGTAGGTCAAATTGTTTCAATATTATCATTATAATATATAGGCATACTTATCGAAGCGAATATTATCAAGCTTTGCATTCAGGACAATTTGATTACGAAACAAGGAAACTGGCAACCAGTTACTAAGGCGGGCTGCTTGCAAGGGTTGCGGAATTTGTTTGAAAGTCACCCCGGCCCTGGAACGCAAAGGGCATTTGGAGGAACACGGATGGGTTTTAATCAGTAAGAGTCTGATACTCCCTTCCGATCCGCCCAGAGCAGAAACAGTCATTTGATGATTCATAAAAAAATCGTCAAAGGACGTTTGGCTTTGGAATTAAAAAATCTTTTACAGAATGTTACCGTAAAAACGTCTTTACGACGTCTTTACACTTTAAAAATACGTAGGACCTACTTACGTTGAAATACAAGTCAAAAGTTTTTTTTGTTAATATGATTATTGAAAAGCTCGATTTATTATTTATTTATTTATTAATGATCAAAAAGGTACATTTTAGGCTTTATAACATACATAATGTCCAACAAAACTATTACACATAGTTTGTCTGTTGGATCAAAATTATTACTATTTACTTAGGATTATATAATGTTATGTATGTATAGTACTTATCACTAAGATTTTATAAACCAGGTAAAGCTCGACGATGTGGTCGATGATTTCAATATTTTTTAACGTTCCGACTTCTTAAAAGACTACCTATTGAAATCTCTGATTATTAGAATTAGATTTTGTAAGTCTAATCCCCAAAGCGTTAAGCAAACACATGTATTGGGGTCATACGTGTCCACAAGCATCGCTAGATGGTTCAGTAACTTGTTATTGCTTTTGGGATCACAAAAATTATTATGACTAAAAACTCACACTCTGAATTTTATATTTCCCAAATCTAGGACGAGGCATTGACTTTGAAATGGCATTCAGAAATACGAAACGATTGTATATTTTATGCAACCAGCTCTCAACCTAACAGGATAACTCGATATAGAAAAGAGGCAAGTACGGTGTTTTTATCGTTTCAGGATGAAGATAAGTCTGAAAAAACAAATACACCGGTATATTTGCATTTTGTCGTGGAACTTTTCAGCAAATTGACGTCATAGTTTACGGAATATGTCGTGCTTGTGTATGTACATAATTTCGAAAAAAAAATACTTTAAAAGTCGCAGCTCTGTCGTCATTATAAGCTGTTGAGTTACAAACAATAAATCTGGACAATAGTTGCACAAATTGTTACCTAAACGAAAGCCAGACGGTTAGTGATGAAACTACACTTATAATGCCGAATTGCAATACAATAATATCATTATGTTTTACAAACCCACTGCAATCAACCGTGGTTGCAGAAAGACAAGAGACATACATTAGTAGTCTATTATTCTCAAGCAGGTCATAATGCTACGTTTCGAAAACCGTACGATAATGATAGAGCGAAATTTTCCGCACGAATCCTTTTGCAGTGGTAGTTTCTGTTTAGTGAAAAAAAATCTTGATGCTAGCACATTATTTGCCAGCAATGCCACTGGCTGAATAACTTTGACAACTATGATTACTCCTGAAGATGTAGAACAGAGAAGCTAGTATTCCTATTGCAGCAGGACTGTACAAGAATTTTCTTATTAGAGACTTCCCATATGTCTAAAATTTTACTACATGAAAAGTGGCTATGCTGACAGAATCCAATGCTTCGTCAGTTTAACTACGCTTCATAAGAAGATGTCAAGGAAACATCAATATATGTGTCACTAATGATAAAAATATCCATAGGCACGTCTGCTAGATTATTACGAAAAACTATCATAACCATTATGAAGAAACGCGTGACATTTCCGTATCTATTTTTAAAGCAGAAAGATAACATGTAAGAATAATAACGTTCCTAGATTACTCGCTCTAATCTTTTCTACCTTCTGTATATGATGTGTTACACATACTTTAATGGCCAACATCAATTAAGAGACTTAAGCACTTAATTGACTTACAGAACATGTCAAGATACTTTTTCTTGGCATTTATGTCATACGTTAGCAAACAGGCTAACGACACACCTGAAGGAAAGTGGTTACTGCCATTTATAGACACTTGGCATGACAAGGGGGTTTGCCGATAGATTGCCAGCTTTAACAATACCCTTCAAGCCGAAGCACAGTTAGAATTGACATGGTGGACCCCACAGATATAGATAGATATAGAACGCAAGAGCAACTACTTCGCGTGCCCGATTCGGTGCCCAGCTTACGTACAAAAATCGTAAGCTGTCATTTTCGCGCTCAGTCTGCATCGGTGTACGTCAGTTAGGTGTCAGTCAGGTGCCACAAGAATAGATTTGATTTCCCATCACTTAATAGTGCTTGTGTGTGACGTTACAGTAGGTAGTTAAAAAATAGCACGCTTGGTTTTCAAACAAATCGTGATACTTGCGTTCTATCTATATCTGTGGTAGATCCGGATGCCATTTCAATTTATGCCATGTGAATTTAACTCTACTTTTAAGCACCAAGTCCATCAGAATTAAATGCGCAGTTTTTCCAGTCTCGGAAGAAGTTAATAGTTTGCATGGCTTGCGTGGATGGTTATATGCGTAGAAGGCACCCAAGAGAATGATAGATGAAATTTTGAGTGAAGTGATATGACTAGAAAGAGAGTAACTATTTAAAAAGCATTTGATTTTGGTATTGTGTTAATTTGACACTTGATATTTGACACTTGACATTTGATATTGGTTCTTAACAAACACATCCCTCGCTACGCATCATGGCATCATCGCAGATCACTGGTGGAAATGCACTCTTAAAGATCGGTGTGACGAAGAAGACATTAGGGCTCATCCTCTTAAGCAGGAGGATAATGAAGTAAAAGACACGACATGCTTCGCTAAACTTGCTAGGAGATCGATAGATCTTTCTTGATACTGATACATTCTTACTACCAATATCAATGCGAAAGTTCGGATGGATGGACAGCTGTATGTTACTCACGCTAGAACCGTTGAACGGATCCGGATGAATCTTGGCACAGAGATAGATTACAGTCGGGAATCGCACATGGTTTTTATGCAGGGAGTATTTTCCCTTGGGATCATTTCCGAAATTCACGCGTGCGGAGCCGCTGGCAGAAGCTAGTATACTGATACTTACAATTGAGCACCCTCTCCTCCGGCCCGACCTGCGGGAAGTGCCGCTGGAACTTCTTCTGGCGCGACTTGCTCGGCTGCTTGCCATCGGTCGTGTCGCCCGTGCCGGCCGCGCTCAGCGGGGCCCGCACTGACGGCGCCGACCCTGACAACGGCTTTATGGCCTGTCTGGAACAAAAACATTTGTACATGTTAATTTTGAGGTTTTATCAGCGTTGATACTTTTCATTAAAAAGGCCTTGGGAACTTTTTCGAAATTCCGGATACAGTATCTCATATTTTTCACCGTTTTACGTCATAGAAATTAATGAATCATTAGACCATATTATGGTTCCTGGGACATACCCAATAGCAGATTAAGTAAGTAAAAATATATAGAAAATAATATAATTATGTGGGTTTCTAAACATTATAGGAATCAATACAAACAAATTCCCAATAAACATGTGACAGCGAAAGGTCGCGGATATTGCTGATTTATCTCAATTGCTTACGCTATTGTGAAATGCTCTGATAACAAATCTAGAGATTACACTGATATAAAACAGCATTTGGATAACTAAACTTCACCGGAATTCAGGCACGCTACAGGCTCAATCCTACGCAATTTCATGGTACAGAAAGATCTTTGAATCTCTCAGTATTATCAGAATCGTTTAGAATAGATAGTTACAATTTGAAATAACGTCTCCTTCAAATGAGGAAACGCGCAAGGTAAACCTCACAAAGACACCACACATAAACGTTTAATTCATCACGATAATATGCAAATAGGTAATACCACATGCCACAGAAGTCATACAAGTAGGTAAGTATTTTAATGAAAACGATAATCGTATTCTTATCTGACATCTACATATGCATCGCATCGCAGTTTAAGTGGACAATGCCACAAGCATTTTTACAGGAATTGTTCTACGGATACATTTTCCGCAATGTCTATCTCTTGGAGCCTTCCCTGCTAGATATAAATAATTTGATCAAAGACAGAGTAGTAGTAATACAGAAGAATGCAGTATCTAGTAGAATACAGTGGCAAAAGAAGAAAACCAGACAGTATTTGTACGAATCTAGACTATAGAAACACTAGCCCGCAATAGTGCTGATTTCTCTGACCGTACCATTTCCTGAAAGCTCTAAACTTTACGAGTACTAAATAGCGTAAAATTAGGGTAATTCGGTTCATACGATGTTTTACGATACACGAAACGACCCTTTAAACATATTATAATAAATTACCGGCAATGGAACGGATCAACGGAGTCAGTGGGTAATCAAAATAGTGTAGAGCATAAATCTAATACTATTAGTAAATATGTCTGTTACAGAACAGTTTCGAAAGAAAGATAATACATATATTTAGCACGAACATATGTATGGCACACAACGCGTTTTGTTTTTCTTTTTGTCCTATCAGGACAAAAAGAAAAACAAAATGGTAAAAACCAGAAACGATAGAAATCATTCTGTTGCTACACTGTGCCTACTACGACCTGCAACTAACGATCTGGGAAAAAACTGTGCTTGATGGCATATGAATGTTTCCAATGTGCCATTATCGGTATACACTCAAGGAAATTGCTGCTCTTGCTACCACTACAGTCCCGTAGTTGCCAGATATTTCGGAAAAAGGGGTCCCTGAACGAAAAATTAAGGATGTGGCCAAGGAAATACGCCAACATAAAATTCAGATGATTAAGTAAAACTTTGTCAGAAAGTAAGTATACTTTATTAAATATTTCGCACAAGAAAAGTGGTCCGAAGCAGAATTTTTGAGGATCTTAGTATCTTTCCTCGGACAAAAAGTTAAGTGAAAAGTAGTAAAAGGTCAATGTTTTAGAGTTTTATGAAACAGGATAATGGAATGTCATGATCAAACCGAATGATTTTATCACAGCCATTTTACATAACACGGAATAGTAGTTTATGCAACGACCATATAAAAAGGGTTATTAAAACACGAGTGTGGGTGTGGGATGATAATAGCATCACACGAGTGTTTTAATACCTAATTATATGCCGTTGCATACACTATTTTATCTTCACTCATACAGTTGAAATAAAATAAGTGGAAAAATAGTTAATTCCAATATGGCGGATATTCTCATTGCGTATTCGAATGACTGCGCAGCGCGCTCAAACATAGACAAAGATAAAAGCTGGCTCATTGACTTAAGTCAATGAGCCCGCGCCAAAAATTAAAAAGAAAAAGTGTGCTATAAAAATTAAAAAGTTATTTTATGATGCAGTTGTTTAAAAATCGAAGGAAACTGTTGAACTGTAATGGTATTTTTTTTAAATTTTACCTGTCCACGAAAAAAAAGTATGTGTTTATGCATTCATTTTTGAACTCATATTTGGAACATTACGTTGTGAGTGTAGATAAAATATTTTATCTACGAATGCATAAATACATACTTTTTTTTCGTGGATAGGTAAAATTTAAAAAAAAAACCATTACAGTTCAACATTTTCCTTCGATTTTTAAACAACTGCATCATAAAATAACTTTTTAATTTTTAAAGCACACTTTTTCTTTTTAATTTTTGGCGCGGGCTCATTGACTTAAGTCAATGAGCCAGCTTTTATCTTTGTCTATGTTTGAGCGCGCTGCGCAGTCATTCGAATACGCAATGAGAATATCCGCCATATTGGAATTAACTATTTTTCCACTTATTTTATTTCAACTGTATGAGTGAAGATAAAATAGTGTATGCAACGGCATATAATTAGGTATTAAAACACTCGTGTGATGCTATTATCATCCCACACCCACACTCGTGTTTTAATAACCCTTTTTATATGGTCGTTGCATAAACTACTATTAACACGTTTATGGTAAAGTGTAAACTACAAAACAACTCAGAAGTAATTAAGAACTCAGACGGGACTTACAAGTTGAGGGTCAAGGGCGGCAGCTTCCATTCGTGTCAAATTAACACAATTATCTACTGGTTTGATCACATTATCCTTACAGTGCTTTAAGCAGGTAGGTAAGTACGTAGCGTAAATCAAGTCAGTATTCGATTCGTTATTGCGAAGTTTCAATAGAGTTAAGTCGTTTGCTTCTAACCAGTATCTTTAACTTACAGATAACAAGTACTTTCAATAGTCCAGTCCTTCGCCCTCCTCCTCTCCTATCCTACCTTCTGCCCCCCGACACATACAGCCAAAATGACTTATGCGCTGCGACCAACGATGCCATGGAAGTGGCAATATTTTGGGCCACTCAAATCTAATTTACTGTCCTACACGAAGCAAAAAATGACGAGTGAAAATAGAAAAAAATGAGGAATCATATTTTTTTAGCAACCTTGAATGAATTTTAGTTTGCATCATACCTTTCTCTTATTATTAGGAGTCGGTCTTCTCCTTCTTCTAATAAAGAAGAAGAAGAAGAAGAAGGAATCGGTGCAGCATCGAGTTCCCTTAGAGTTCGATCTCATCTACCTGCTAAGTATTCACTGCTGAGCAAAACATAAGTCCATGTATTATGTAACAAACACGTTTTTTGTTTCCTCGCCATTTTAAAGGTCAAGTTTGGGTCGACTTCCTCCATCCAAATCCACTTTATTTTGTCGGGTTGGTACTTCGGTTTTATTATCGCCATTCAACAGATAAATATAATTTAAGCAGAGTAATGTGCAATTAAAGTACTTAATTGCGCATGAAATTACTGTAAAATTCATTGTTTTTGGGTAGAAAGTTGACTGTGATTATAGAGCCTGCATATTTCTTTTATCTGTGCCTTTAATAACTTTCTTAGGAATGGACATCATTTGTGTCATTATCGAAATGGTAGTTGTTGATTTCACCTGTCTTCTTGGCACAACTTTGCTCAACAAAATTATGACCTGCTCATTATATAATAAACTAGCACTTCGCCCGCGACTTCGTCCGCGTGGGGATAGTAGGTACTCCACAAACTGCAACGCCCCTATACATATCCCCTTATAAAGGTTAGTTTTGGAAAATTAAGCACAACGATTCTCATTATTGGTTCAGCGCAACTGTTCACCCCGTTCAGCCCGTCAGGGGTTCATTATGCAAAAATTGTTAGGTACATGATCTGTTTCAATTATCCCACTTTTAGTTTATTCATAGAATTCTGACGTAAATTGAAGCAAGCTATAATTTCCTCCCCTAAAAACTTATTCACCCCTGCTTCACCCCTTATTATGTATGTACCTAGTTGATTTTCGAAAAATCCAAACATTTGATATTCTTATTGTTTTATCGAAAACATTTAAATGCCGTGGTGTTTCAACTTCATCGGACCAAGCATTGATACGATTCTCCCCAGTTCGCTCAAGCCGCGACATTTTTCTTACTCCGAGCATGTTTATTACCGTCGTAACTTTTGAACGAAAGGTCCGATTTGAATGATTTAAAGTGTAATTTACACGGACATAATCAACCTTATTTATCAAACCATTTAAATGGATAAGGATTAATATCATGGTACTATAATCACCATTTTTTATTTCACCATGGGATTTGCTTGACTAATATTAACAAAAAGCGGTCATGGTGACTTATCCATAATAGTTAGACATTATGGTATCGCGGACTTTTTTGTAGATATTGATGACCTCTATAAAACTGTAGTACATCACTTTGCTCTATTGTCAATAGATTCCGCAGCGTACGCGATATAAGGATTTTTTCTCACACCTTGGGTCACATTATCGAAGTTTTCATACGGATCCCTAACTTTTTTGAAAATATTCTATAGCCTATGTCCATCTCTGATAATGTAGGATTCTACTGGTGAAAGAATTTTTCAAATCGGTCCAGTAGTTTCGGAGCCTATTCATTTCAATCAAACAAACAAACAAACAAACAAACAAACAAATCTTTCCTCTTTATAATATTAGTGTAGATAATAAGCATCTGTGTTCTTTAAATTTTGTGAGATATTTATTGTAAATGTGTCCTATTTTATAAATAAACAATTTTTATTATTATTATTATATTATTATATCCACACATGCTAAGTGCGTCACAATTCATATTGCATTTATTCCTATGTTTATACTAGTAGATAGTCCGCGAAACCATTTACAGTTTTCCTCATGGAATTCCAAACCACACACAGCACTTATCAGGTGTTAAATCCCACCGTTGCTGCTATCCAAATTATCTAACCCCTTCGTCTATCATACCTCTACAAACTTCATGGATCCAGTGTTTTCCATAATGCCATGATTACGGTGCACGTGATGACCTGCGGCGCGGCTCACAAATTACTGCTGATCCACGTGACCGCGCTTAATAAGCAAGTGTATACGTCAGACTGAGGCTTGGACGAATAAATACATGTTTTGTTCTGTTGTTACGGTGTTTCATCCTTCAGCTGGGTGTTTAGCCGGATGTCGTTTTGTCCATATTTATAACATGGGTGTTTCGTAGGGAGTAAATCCTGTCGCAATGTGTAGTACTCGTATGGTGGTGAATATTGCGAAATTTGTTTGAAAGAGTCACAGCGGCCCTGGAACGCAAAGGGCATTTGGAGGAACACGGATGGGTTTTAGTCAGTAAGAGTCTGACACTCCCTTCCGCTCCACCCAGAGCGGAAGGAGTCATTTGATGATTATTCTTGCTTACTTTAAAAAAAATAAAAAAATGGTGGTGAAAAAAATATTGACAGGCGGAGATGAGCATTTTTTGCGGAAAAGTATTGTGCGAGAAGAATCTCTCAAAAGAAATCGAAGTCCCAAAGCCTCCAAGGGGGTGACGACAACTATACGTACGAAAGTCAATCGCGTTGTGGCTCGTGGTTAAAGATCCTTCGAGCAAACCAAGTGTTACCTCACCAAAACGTGATAGATCACGTTTACAGTCAGGTGAGATGTCCACAAATCAAGCAACAATCAGAAGCCATGTAGAGCACAAACGTGTCGAGTTGAAAGACCTCAATGGCTATATTAGTGCTAAACTTCCAAGGTCTTGGTTAAGAATAGAACGACACTTCCCGCTGCAAATATCTACGACACTATAACGTGGTGTATTTGGAGAATGGGCAGCAATATCCTTTTATAAGCTTACGCAAACTCCGAGTGATTGAAGTTCGGTTTTAGCTCGTGTGCGGAAACACGCGAATTTTGTAGAAAATTCCGGAAAACCTGGATAAATTATAGCAGTTAACGGCGAGAGCCAAATTGGCTTTGAATTTTTTATTTTTACGAAGTACAAAAGCCATTCTACTTTTGACAGTCCAAAAAACTTCTATAATGTGGGTTTGCGGAATAGAGATGTTTCATGTTCTCGCAAATTCACAAGCCAAAGTTTCGGGTCCTAATTTACATTTTGTTATTTCAACAGCTGTTTCTGAACTTTTTTTTAATATCCAATAGATTGAGAGAGGCGAAAAATTAATTTTATTTTGAGACCAAAGGCCGATAAATCTGATAGCATATCATATCAATTTGATTAAAATGTTTAAAACGAGACTTCAAAATGTAAATCATAAGTTTAAAGCAAAAGTTATTTTAGTCAATAAGATACGGCAATTTTACTTGAAACTTGAATCATAAGATCTTATCTGTCCGGATCTTATTTTTGGATTGATTCTGCTGACGGAAAATTTAAGAAAGCGATTGTAAGAAAAAATATGATAGAGAATTCCACGAGAACATGAATCATTTCCTTAGTTTCCTACACATTTATGTAAGTACCAATTTATCAGCATAAATGACAATGTCTGTTAGTTTAACGGAAACATTATTTACGATTGTGAAGGAAACAAAGCCCACAGTTTATAGTTCACCACGCTTGCTTAGTGACAAACAGACACAATGATCAATTGACTTTAAACATTGTTTTGAAAGGACGGAAACCGTTATCGTGAACCCAGAGTCAAGTTTGCAAATGGCAATTAAAATTAAATTACTCATATTGATTTTAATCGACACTGTGACTAAGATTTAGCTTGCAAGATCATGCAGTCATCACCGGCCTGTTTACTAACGCTTCTTTTTTTGGTTGGCTGGCCATATTACCACATTTCACCGCATGGTCTCATCTCAGCGATGATTTTTTTTTGGGACAATCCCGCCACACATTCCCAAACCACTGCAACTCCTGAAAGCCAGAATCAACAGTGACGACCACCTGAAAAACGCCGAGTCAATGAAGCTCGACGAGTCCCAAAGAAACGATTAAACTGGCTTGGATCCCGCAACGAAATTAATCAGAAAATAACAGCGGAGGAGCAGGAAAAAATATAATTTCCACTTCCCTTATCAAGCAGGAGACAGAACAGAGCTAGGCCAAATAGGCACCAAGGGGCATATACAACTGGGTTAAGCCCAGTTGCCAAGCACCACGGATTATACATTAACATTAACGGTTTGGTTAGCGATGATGTGGTCGATAATGGAGCTCGCGTAAAAGTAACCTATTCACTTTAAACCATTTATATTACTAAAAATGTTCCTTTCATCCGCAGACCCCAAAACATGAGTGGAAAGTGGAAACAGTAACGACTGCGGCATGCGTTTAATTTCCGTCCCAAACACTGAGTTTAATAGACATTAAACTCGATGTGAGGATCCAACGGGTCAGAAAAAGGTATGGTATGTTTCACAGTGAAATATAAAATACAGTAAAGTACACCAAAGTTACATTACCATCAGTTTTCGCTTCAGAAACTTTATCCGCTAGGAAAGAAGCAATTGAGAAACGATTGATCCTACAAGGGTTTCCTTTTTCGAACGAAACCGTTAGATGTCCCAAAAACCTTTTAGAACAATAGTTTTGACCGCGAAATTTTTAATGACGTCTCATGTTCAACTCGTGTATGAGACGTAGAAAGGACGAAATAGTAAGCAAAAGAAGCAATACAAAAACCCGTGTATAATTCTGAAATGATATGAGACTGCTAAACATAGATGATCCTACAGCAACACAAGATTTAAGAGAACAAACAAACCACAATAAAATCTTATCTGTGTAGGTACTAGGTGAATGCTGCCTATTGGCAAGATAAGGATCAGAAAGATATAAAATCTCACCTCTTTAAGAAAAACACACCCATTTTCTCAGGAGATAAACTCAGGAGGACACCAACTTCGAAACGACGACACATACAACTGACCAACAACCGTATTTGTCCCAGGTTATATGCATCCATACAAAATTTAGGATACAGGAGAGCAAAAACATGTCCATGATCGAGATAAAATGTACCTTATTTTCTAAGAGATAAGGAGTGATCGATGATGAACTAAATACATAAAACATTGAATGACGCATGAATCTACGCAAGTTATTGAATTTTAATATGCCACGGATAACAGGGAACCGTATGATATCGTTTATCATTCAGGGCATAATAATATGGAGAACAGTTTGATGCAGTTTGTTATTCCGAGTTTCAATGTGAAATGTAAATGATACCTACAAATTCAGGTTATTCTTATTGGTGTTTCCTTTTCATTGATATCGAGATAATTTAAACAATTTTACGGGGAAATATTGCGCACGCTGTTTTTGCACAAGCATAGAAGGAAGCATAATCGCTTATCTAATATTTCGATAAAAATATTTTCTACGGCGAAAACAATCTTTTACAACAGGCATTTATTATCATGAATCTTATTAAGTAATAGATTTAGCTCTAAAACATCAACACAATGAGGAAATGAAAACTGCGAATATTAATGAGATAGTGGGGCGGAACAACGAATGAGAGACAATAGAAATAACGAGGTTCTAATTTTTCAATAAAATATTTAAACAAAATTATGGTAACCATTGAACATCAGAAATAATGAGGGTCTACATTTTATAGTTTTTCTTCAGATTTAGTATTTGAGAATTTTAAGATATTAATTAAAATTTCAATTATAAACACTTTCTACCGAATATTACAAACAGAAAGCAGATATAGACCGTAGTAATGTTAAATAAAAAATATAATATTTAATATTTTATATATAATATAATAAAAAATCCGAATTATAGATTAATATGTAAGCTCAAGATCTTACCGTCCATTGAGATCGTGCGTGCTTTCCCCGCTAGACTCATCAGAGTACTCAAAGGAAGCGTTATCCACCATTCTTCACTATTTTCAGTTCACACACTCATTAACTTCACATCTTTCACTGTAAACTCCAGTTCTAACACCAACCATTCAAAGAATGGAACATTAATAAAATAGCATTAAGAAAAGTATTGCAAATGAAAATAGGTATGACTTGAATTTATAGCTGTACTGATAGCGAACACGTTTAATAAAACATGTATGATAGAAAAATCACGATTGTCGTATAGTAAAGATTAATGATGGCCACATAATCTCGCAATTATTAATTAATGGTTTAAACATGGCTATGTATAATCACGATACTATGACGCAAAGCGAGGTTAGTAAACGCGAACAGAAAATAAACTAATATGAAAATGTTCGAGATCTATGAAAATATTTGTATATTGTCTACTTTACTCCGAACAGTATGCAGGATTTTGGTGAATCGTAAATCAATTGTAAATTCCTTTCCATCAACAGTAAGCCAGCCTACTTATTTTAGAACAAGATCTAGTTTATTTTGTACTGAATTCTAGACACGGTTTTCTAGCCAATTATATGTAACTGTTTACCATAGCTACTTCAAGAAACGAGCATGCTACGTATACTGCAATTGGAGCAACTCAAACACGAAAATATATATCTCTAATCAACCGCGATTGGTCATAAGTAAATAAACAGGTGTGCGGTATATAGGTGGTAGATAAACAGATTATTCAAGTGATAACACTACATGCCACTGATAAAAACAAAGAATAAGCGATATTTTTGCAAACTAGGTATTTAACACTAGAGACGCAACACCTGCTCAGGATTAATTCGTAGATTAATACTAACATTGTACCTATAATTCAGATTTCGTAAATATTATATCGTATTGATCTTAGAGTCAAAAGACTGACAGGCTCTTAACATATTTGTAATCACTTTGAAGATTAGATAAGAAAACGGATGCTGAACACATAAAAAGAAGTCTTTAATGGGAAAATTTAATATAACCATACACTTTCATCGAAAAAGATGTTGACAAACTCTACTCAGCGCGATAAAAATAAAGTTGTAACATAGAACGATGACATAAATGATCACGATGCCATGCAGTGCGGGGTCAGTGGAAATTGTTCAGTTGAGCAAAAGAGGACGGTTGAAACCGGTTGAGAAAACATTACAAGTAACGCGACAGATTTACGACATTCTAACTGCATACTATCCGGTTTAAACACAATATAAACAAAAGTAACAAAACATGAGCGAATGACATGTGGAATCACGATTTCGCCAGTTCGTGATATTCCTAACATATTTCTACACTCATCACATCACTGATACACAAAACCAACCGGCTCAAATGTTAACACACAAAACACACTTTATATTCCTCTTGGTTACGGACACACTAAAATAGTTAACACACTATTTTACGGACGTGGAATAAATAATTAAGAATTAAAAACCGCGTACAAGACACCGATGTAGCGGCCTGTCCGCGCTCGCGAGAATAACTGTTGAAAACAGTTATACATAAACGTATCTAGTTATAATATCGATTGTGTATCGAGTACGGACTAATTTATCGCGACGATAAGATAGAGAGAGTAACGAGGAAACCAAAACATTAATAATATCACACCCGTAGTGTATTTTTCGAAGTCGAAACAAGAGTTTGATGAAAAAAGTTTAAAATGTGAATATACTCGAGGACCGTGCATCGTATCGTGAAGGAAGTTCAAGTCAATTAAGCGTTCGAGTCCAACGACCTTGCGAATCGGGACATACAAATATAATAATAAAATATCTCTGCCGACGTGCCCACTTGCTCTGAGATCGAGTATTATTGACATCGAGGAGAGCCGAGAGAAAGGTAACACTAGAATCGTACGATTGGAAGACTCGAATCACCTGAGGCCCCCATTCACTCGGTCCACGGCGCGGGCGGTACAGTTCGAATGCTACGCGAGAACACACTGCCTGGAAATATAATGTTTGCAAGCAAGTAAAGCGACAATGTTTATAAACAGGCAAGGTACGGACAGAAGACAATGGATTATAAAACCTAAGAATTTTTATAAAAATGCTGTGATGTCGATGGCACTGACGACATTCAAACATGGAATATTATTGTTTTAAGGTATGACTTTATTAACAACATGCAATGTTTTATTTTAAAAGTGGTGGCGTGTGAATAACGTCACAGTAAGTTCTTCCTCTTGGACTGTAGAAAAGTTTGTACCGCGGATTTTCAGCGATTTTAATGTTAATTATACTATTACGTAAGATATATTATTTATTTTTGAATTTTCACATGTCAGTGCTCGAGCGGTTACCTAGATTTTTTGCCTAGTGATCATTGATAGTCAACTCAGCTTGTTAAGAACCCAACCATAAATTACTCGATAGAGCAGTGAATAAACACAGCATGTAATAGGAAAATTAATGGGCATTTACTTTAGTTACATTGCAAAGCGAACAGACTGGGCGAAAGTGCCAATTTTGATCCGACCGAACTTAATTGACGACCGCCGTGCTGAAAATATGGCCACTCCGTCTCCCGTTTGGAATTTTCAACAACGGCGTATTTGCAGTATTGAACACGACACCCTTTGAAAAAGTAAATGAGATTGGCTCAAATCCCCAAGCTTTCTTTGAGTCTCTGTTGAGCCGAGAATTACTCACGATTTGACAATATTTCACGATTTGTAAATATAGGTTAGATAGGAGGATAAATCCGCAAGATAGTAAAGTACAATCAAATGACTGTTGTGCTATCGCTACACGTTCACGCGAAACGGGGGCAAGCCGGGAACATCAATATTATCTGCGTTGATTGGACAAATGGGCTCAACAACTGTATTGCTGTTCACACGTGACAACGAGACGTACTTTGTACAAACAATACTATATTTAATCCTTATCCAGCAAGGTTAATTTTCATTGATTGAGGCCTGAGGGTAGACGGTACAGCAATTAAACAAAGCTTCGAATGTTTTCTCAAAATAGCAGCTCTTAGAGCCAGAGATAATGCTGGTCCCTTTTCAGAAGAAAAATTATTCAGATGTAAAAAAAATGAAAATGTAAACTCTAGCAAAAACTTGATAAGATGTAGAAAACTTGAGCCAAATCGAATACATACATAAAGTTAAGAATGTTGTTTGCATTTACTTTACCATCCAAGACCAATCCCCGGAAAAACAGCCATGAGCCACTATCAAAAGATTTGGAACTAATGGAATATAAGATATTATTATGCCAAAATCAACAGAACAGATTTTAGAAAAACATCAATCTCTATCAGTGCGTCAGAAACTGTGTCATCTTTTTCGAAATAAACCATCTTTGATGTAGTTATGCTGGTAAAGGCATACACAGAGGAAATAGACTCAGAAAAAGCTTTGTTTCGAAATAGATCCGGTATTTGATTTCCCAAATATGTCGGTCAAAGTCAGATTGCATATCCTGTCTTTTCCATCATTGTGCGCTTAAATGGTCAAGGTATTCATTTCTAGATCCTACTATATGATTGAGTTGAGAGCCATTTTAAGGCATAAAACCTGCCCCATTCAAGGAAGTTTTATACAACGAATCTTATCACAAAAATTTGATTAATGTTGTCAAGGATGTTAGACACTCATGTCATGTGATAATTAAACCGTCAACAAATTCATGAAGTAAAGGTAGCCCGAAGGTAAAAGTGATGTTACGACTACCGATATCTAATTTAATCATAAAACTTCACTAGCTTCAGGAACATGAGCCTGACGTGGCAGTTAAGGGGATAAGGATTATCATTATACATATATCAATGAACGACGATATGAGGAGCGTTGGTGGACCCAAAAGTATTCCAGGAAAGACCAGGGGAAGACTTGCACAGACTAAGGAAGCATGACAGGAAAAGATGCATATTTATTCAGCAGTGAGTAGAACAAGCCTGCCAATGATTATGATAATAATGACGATGATGGAGATTTTATTTTGTTCCGGCAAATTCTTGCTCTTGACCTCGATCACGCCTGATGGAAAACGATGGATGAGGTCTATGATGAAGCGAGCGTGCCCAGAAAATGCCTTGAGGCAACTGGTACTTCCATGCGTCGACGAAACACATTAGGCTGCTTGACGCCGCGCGCCGGACTCCGGTGGGAGGGTGGCTGCGCGACCAGGTGGGCATTAGCCCTACCACCGCAAGGGAAGGATTGTCGAGTCTCATAAGGTATTAGATGAGACTGTCCAGGATGCGCCGAGCGCTCGGTTCAGTTGAGTGCCTGATGGAACAAATTGCGCTACACGAGGAGGCTCCTTCAGGCATCCCAAAAATTCCGTGGAAATAGGCAGAATCTACTGCAGAATACGGACAAAAACATTTATTTGCGTTTTAAACATTTTCATTGTATTATTTGCTTGGCTTTCATTTATATTTTTGCAACGTCTTAAGTCGTTCTTCATGGTCATTTTATGAAAAGGCCTTTTGTCAGAAAACCAATTAGATATGGGCAGTGTCTCTTGACAGCTATTTATGGAAGCTAAGATTGGTGGTTATTATCTGCAGATATCCTCGATATGGTACAATAGTTAGACGTCAGCGAAGTCGAGTAGAGGGATGCCAGATTATTTAGAAAGAAACGCATGATGAAAAGAAATAACGTTTAAGGAATAGTGAGTTTTAAGTCATCATAAAATCAGGCGTATCATTCGTAATGCCGTGTGACTTTAAAGACCGAAGCGACATTTCAAGAATGAAGAACCGCCTTTTGTACATTAACTTTATTATCACTGTAAGTACTATCTATGTATGAAGTCTTTTTGGTGTACAATAAATAATTAAAAGCTAAGGTAAATTTTATTTATTTATTTATTTTTTAGGGATAATTACAATTAACAAATATATTAAGTCTGTAGTTTTATTTCTTAATGTTTTACTAAATAAATAAAAATATAAATTAAATTCCATACTGCTGACAGTGAGCACATGGGTGCTTTGTATCCCAGGAAATTAACATAAAGCAGGGAGAGAAAGCCAGAGGATTTATAAACCATTTCTCTTTTCAATCGTTTCATGCCAACTTTTTCATCATTCTTATAAAACGCCACCACCCGCACCATAACTTTTTTTTAAACAGTCAGTAATCTACCGTACATAGTAACGAGTCTGAAAAATTCTGCGTATAGCTTTACAATATCGCCTCAATCCTAATCATCAAACAGCAATAAATATAGATTTTATTGACGGTTCTAATAATTTTATTTGAAATTATCTTTACAATTTATAAACTAAGCCAAGACACGTAAATATAAAGTGCCATTGATAAGTAGTATCAGCAAATCACGCATGACTGTGTGCGTGAACTATGATAACAGCTCGATATACATTGTTTAAAATGGACCACGTTGACCGGTACAATGAACCATGTCTGAAGAATCAATGAACTTCCTAATCAGAATACTTGGTCTTATCTGGAGATGTTTTAAGACCAAACCGACAATTTAATTTGTGTCTTTTGGGTCGTCTGTGGCGACCCTAAATGGCGAGCCCTTCATCTTCAAGTCCTAAGCTACCAAAGATGAAATGTCTCCTCTGTACTAGGGGGTCTACTCTCTAAGCCCGAAGTCCGTAGTTTCGGCCTTAGTGTCGGGCGTTTTCTACTCTGTATCACCTACGGACTTACGATTAGTCCCGAACCCAAACTAAGAACAACTGTCAAATCGTGTTGTCATTCATTCTTAGTTCGGGTTCGGGACTAATCATGAATGACAACATGTCAGCTTTCAATACGACAGACTCGGTTTACTGTGTGGACTGGAATAGCATGTTGCTTGTACGACAAAGCACGTCGGCTGCACAGTCGACACCCGTCGTCGGTTCATATTCATCGGCTGAGCAAAGAAGTCTTTGTAAGTCATGATTTTTCACAACTTTTAGAACAGCAGTGCTACTCTGTCTCGAGCTCGTGGCTTAATAATTACAGTCGCAAGGGTCGATCTTCAAGGTTAAGCAACGCTTGCCGGGGTCGGTCTGTGGATGTATATCCTAATATGTCGAGTTTCCTCCGTGCCTCGGAAAGCACGTTAAGCCGTTGGTCCGGCTGTCGTTTGTAGATCTTTGGCAGTCGTTACGGATTGTCAGAAGCTAGAAAATCTGACTTCAGTCTTGTCAAGAAGTACCGTGTTACCCAGTAATGGGTTGTGGAGGTTTGGCAGGCAGCCGCTCCACTTAAAATAGTGGTATTCAGCTAAATCCTGTTTGACTGGAAGGCGACCCCAATAAAGTTGAGAAAAGGCTAGGCAGATGATGAGTGCTATTCTGTCAGCATTTGACCATGTAAGATCAAGGTTAAGGCCGCTTGAAGTCAGCTGTCAAACCATAGCTTCAAGTAAAATGGAAGGAAGTACACTTCACTTATGTTTTATTGGTAACATTTTAACAGAATAGACTGACGGTAACGTTACTGATCGACTAAGAGAAGCTCCTAAGTCAAGAGCACATTACATGTTCATAATGACGGCCATGTTTCCACCTGCAAGCGGAATTTGTTCGAAAGAGTCACCGCGTCCCTGGAACGCGAAGGGCATTTAACACGGATGGGTTTAGTCAGTAAGAGTCTGACATTCCCTTCCGCTCCATGTCAGTCGCAAACTGTCAAAAGGTCCCATTTCCCTAGATTTTTGACAGATTGCAACTGAGATGCGAATGCGAACGTTTGACCCAATTTGCCCTATCCGGAAATTGGAACCAGAGGGCTCTGGTTTAAATTCCCGGATAGGGAAAATTGGGTTTTTCCATCTAGAATTCGTCAGTAGCAGCCCGAAGTCTGGACTTGCAATGGGCTCGCCCCTATGGGACTTAACATAACTGTTGTAATGAGGGTTACTATAGGTGCACCTCTGCCTTACCCTTCGGCGAATACAGCCTAGGGCTGCAATTAGGACCGCAGCGGTCTATGTTTCCGCTGCGGTCAGCCCGGTCACAGGGCCGGCTCCTGCGACGCCGCGCCGCGCTGCGTAGTCTGTGCGGCAGCTGGCAAGCCGGCCGACCACTGGGCTGGGGGTAGGGCCTGCGCCCCACCCACCAAAGTCGGAAACAGGAGGAAGCCCTCCGCCACCGCCGTCTCTGCCGCGACCGCCGCCACTGCCGCCGCTTCTTCTGCCGCCATTGCCTGCGGCTGCTGCTACTGCAGCAGCCGCAGGCACTGCTGCGCCGCCCAGGAACTGATGCTCCTGAGCATGGCGCAGTGACTGATGCCTGTGGACGGCGAGCAATGGGTAGCTCGCCGTCCGATCAGAACAGGCATGGGTGGGTTTTAGTCAGTAGAAGTGTTACACTCCCTGCCGCTCCACCCAGAGCGGGAGGGGTCATTTGATGATTTCCCATCCAAAAAAAAAAAAAAAGGGCTGCTATTATGATGACTAAAAGCAACATTCAAGTTTAAAAACCTACAATAAGCACGTGAATCATAATCGTTGACAATTAGTAAATAATTACTAATACTAAAGATAAAAGGCCATATTACTATTAAGAGAGATAGTGCTCAAACGTAAGCTTATAAATAATAATACAAAACGTAAGTCTGAAATTTCGCGCACACTAGAATGAGGTGGAAAATGATACACGGCCAAAAAGGAACCAGAATACTGAGATGACGTCTGATACTGCTGATCGAGTTGTATTGGAAACCACAAAATTTAGTCAGGGCAGAAGCATGCTGTCTTGTTTAAATATATGTTACCTACATGAAATATACCTACATGAAGTAAACCCATGATGACTGTTTCCCATAGTTTGCTAACCTGTGGTCTTAGCACGAGTTTTTGAATATTCTCGATTGCTTTAGCGTAAACGTCAATTTGTATTGAAACTAAATCAGTGACAATAACATCTGGTAACCATTAACGGAAAACCTTTTTTCCAAACATCTTTTTTTATCGAGGAATGGGCTTGCTCCCTTGCTCTTGACCTCGATCACGCCTGATGGAAAGCGATAGATGAGGTATATGATGGAGCAAGCGAGCCCAGAAGATGCCTGTTCACTCTTGCTTTGAAGGCAGACGGGTTATATGTGGAAGGGAACACAGACGCTGGTAGAGAGTTCCACACTTTGGCTGTGCGCATAATAAATGTGAAGGAGAAGCGGTGAAGTACGACTGGTTGGGATATCGATCAAGTGCGGATATCCAGTAGTACGTCTGGTATTACGGTGGTAAAAGGGCGATGGTGGGATCAGGTCGTGGAGTTCCTGCGCACATTCTCCGAAGTATAATCTGTAGAAGACCGAGAGGCAAGCAACACTACGCCGATGAGCCAGGCTGTGCAGCTTAGCCTTAGCTTAGTTACAACGTTTACGTTAACGCGATCGATTACGTTAAAAAACTCGCACTAAGCCCTCGGTAGACCTTAGATCGCTTTTTATTCTTTTATTTTTTGGACGTTGCAACTCGCAGATTCAGCACGCTAGGTCTATCAACTACTTAACCGGACTATCCTGTGGTGACCGCAAATTAATTTAAGGCCCCCAGCCAGGCCTAATTTATATCGCTACCTGCTTCGATCCTATAATTTTTGTTTTGTTTACGTTTGACTAAATAGTTGTTGCTTCATTCCTTACATACTCCGATATAGGTATTGTGAACGTATCATTTTAAATAAAATTAATTCCATCCAAATTCAATGCTTTAGGATATTATTATACGTGTCTTATTGAGTGAAAGAGCTTAAATATCAATAATAAAAAACGGCTTACGGTGTTTGCAATAACCCTGTGACATTTACATGCATATTGATATTCATTGCATGTGAAATTGTGAACCCGATGTTTAATGAACGCTAATATTTAGCCGTCCTTCGCGACACGCACACAAATCGCTTATCATTTGCCTATTCATCGAAGTCATGCTGCGGCAATGTATTTTATTTTTAGTGTACATTCATAGATATTTGTGTGTTTCATTGTAGCTAAATAATCAAATATTAATTTCTGCATTTCAGAAGGTTCGAAGGCACCCATCCGTGTTCCTCCAAATGCCCTCAACGTTCCAAGGCCGAGGTGACTCTTTCGAACAAATTCCGCAACCCTGGCAGGATTTCAGAAGGTAGGTACGAAAAACTCATTCAATCAAAATCTTTCGACTTTTGTCAATTTTCAGTTGTTTTCACCAATTAGCACATGAGTAGATTTTGATTTGTCACTGAACAGGTTTCTCATTTATGGTTCTATTACGTTTACAAATGAAATGAATCATGGAACAACGATTGGATATCATATTAACCGCATTTCCATTTTTGTCAATATCTAGGTCACAAATTCAAAATTTATGTCATTATAATGTTTAAACATACTGATATTCTTCACATAAAAATAAGGCCAATAGTTACCTCAATCCACCAGTAACATACGAAGCTGCTCTTATAACCCTCCACGAGGACTGCCCATCATCATCCTTCACAGGCTCAATCTCCACAATCATGATAAAGGCACAAAGACAGCTCGCAAAAGAATTTAACCCATTATAACTTGGGATCAAAGGATCAACGCGTTACTATGCAAAACAAAAGAATTTCGAAAATGCGTATCAGAACGCACGCTTAGTATCTGACGACATAAACAAGACTGATTAGCGACCTGTAGGTACGGGACGATAGTAATCATTCCATAATCGCAGATAATGCGCGATTGATAAATGACAAAATCGTTGCCGACAATGGATCGAGCTGTGTCTTATTGATTTTTGAAGGGTGATTCACTGGTTTTTAGAACGGAGTCTATATTTCCTGATAGCTATAACCTCTTCTGGGAATCTTAAGTTTAAACTGAATAGGTTACTTCTAGGCAAGCATGTTCCATTGTCGACCACATCATCACTCACCATCAGTTGAGATAGTGATAGTAGTCAAACGTGCGCCTACTATTGGAGTCGCGTTACAGGATCACATTTTTCTTTTGCCAAAACTGTTATCTGACTGCACAGCACATTGCGCCAAAAATATCTGTCGGCTATCTTTAGAAGGAAATCCTCCATTGTACAACATTCTGCTTATCTCAAAATGTTACCAAATGACCGCATGTTGAAGCCGCTCATACATGTTGGATTGCTAACCGTACTCTAAAATAGAGAAGTATATTAAAATGTACTGTATTTAAAAATCTGTACTTTCTCTAAAAATAAATTTCTTCTAAAAAAAGTTGGTAGCCTATTTTATATCATCAAATGACTCCTTCCGCTTTGGGCGCAGCGAAAGTTAGTGTCAGACTCTTACTGACACTCACTTTTGAAACCCCTGTTCCACCAAAGCCCTTTGCATTACAGGGCCGCGGTAATGCTTACGAACAATTCCGCAACCCTGGTAGAAGTTGGTAGCCCTACATATAAGTGTTGCAATCAGTGATGTTTTACAACCACTTCCGCGATTTCAAAGACAGTTATACTTGTACCGCACTACCTCTACGCAAGAGCAGTCTTGGATAAAAGCTTTACATTTTGTAATCGTTTCTAGGAACAGGTGCTCCAGTTTCTTACGGTAAAAGTTACTTTGGTACGAGTATATGGTGCTACCTATATTTTAACTTTTTTTTATTAGTTTCGTGAAAACTTCTTATCAAGAAAATTTCAAGGCAATTGAATTCATTAAGTAGGTTTATTATTACAATTTTTCGTGTTGTCCTAAATAGGTGTTTAGGCTAGTAGGTAATAGGGTCAGTGACCTACGGGTCAGCAGGTAGACTTTCAGCACTGGCGAATAGATTGCCTGAGTATTAAGTCTATCCCAGGTTTGTGATTCCGCTTCATACTCGTAGTCTTTAAAATATCACCGATAATTAATTGGTAGGTTATTGAGTCAAACGTGATTGACTTTCGGGGTAACTAGACAAATGTTTAGATTACATAACGCCTGTGTAAACGGTGGTTACGATTGGAGAGTTTTGAGCACAAAGGTCTTACCTTAACGCAAACTGTTTGCGTTACCAACAAAATCTATGGCAAGCGCGATAAAGCAGATGCGTGAAGCATCTATAGAGATGGCAGTTTGTTGGCAACGCAACCTTGCTGCGCCACTATGATTATGCCTTAAGAAGAAATGGAGGTACTTACTTCTCATGCTTCGTAGAGCGAGGAGGGTGAGGTTCGAGCTGCAGCGGGGTGGCGGGAGCAGAGCGAGGGGCCCCGCACCCGCCACCCGCCGCGCCGGCCGCGAAATTGCCGGTTGACCTGAAACAAGCAAAAATACAGTCAGTCAAGCTTGAAAAATGGACACGTTGCACGAGGAATTTGGATCAGGAGCTATTAGTAGGCATTTCTGCAGTCTTTTCTCTTATACCGCGATATCTTTACGCCGCAAACTCGCGAGTTTGTCAAGACAGCTGATTTTCCAATACGTTTAACTTCCTGCATAAGTGATAGTAGAACTAGGTATATTTAAGTAGATGAATAAATAAATGACGTACCAAAATAACCGACCGCAAAAAATACCTAAAATGTGTAAAAAACTAACGCAGCAAAATCCAAGCTGCGAAATAACTCAACGAAATCCTGCATCGCGGTATCAGTTTTCCGTACGATTTGGACATATACAACAGTCCGAATATCAACAATCGGGCAGTTGCCCACCGGACACAACAACCGTCCGGTCGGAGGATCCTCCCTTTTCAACGGAGGTTTGCGGGATTTTACTCTCTGTTTCGCATACATCTATAAAAGTACCAAACAAGTCAAACAGTCTGATGCCCCTGAAATATTACCCGCTCCTTCTGGGGATTTCAGGTAAAGGACAACACAAATCTTTAGATACTTTAGCTAGTAGTGGAGAGTATGTATAATCTGCCTTACTACTAAACACTGTAAATAAAAATCAACATGGCATAGTAGTAGTAATAGTATAGTAGATTCTAACACACACGATGCAGATAAGAATAGTGCAAACGTAATTACAGATCGCCAAGCTATCATATTCAGCATAGTAGTCTGCTCTCATTGTTCATTGACGTCGTCGTCCATTTATTTAATTCCTAGGAACACCGTGTGTGGTGCCGTCAGAGGTATGATTAGTGTTGTCATGTCCATGAGTAATTTGCAAGTCTGTAGCATTGTGTAGTGTGACGTTTGCATTCAAATATCAGTGAAGCAGCAGTTATTGAAATAAAACAATGTCGAACTCGACATGATGAAACGACTGCTTAATAGAAAAAGGACACGAAATTGAACTTTAATCCCCAATTATTGAGTGACCTTTGAATTTGGAGTGGGGAAAAAAACCGAAGGAAAACCTTTTTATTATTTAAAAGCATCTTCCATGTAAACATTATTCATATCGAAGATAAACTCAAATAAACAACCCTCATACCTTTTATATTTATAACTTCTTCGTCTTAATGTAGTCGTCTGAGTAGCCACTATATAAGAAGGATGAGGCCTTATCTTTCTGGTAACTTTTTTTCTGACCATCTTAAATTAAACAAGACACCACAGCAACTGTTGACAAGACAAACACTACTGACGAAACCTCAAAAGCACCACACCTTATGAACCTATTGCCATTTGAGAACAATGAAAGCAAGTCCAAACATTATTATCATCGGAACAATCACTTATCAACATAAGGAACTACAATGCACGCCGCTATATGTCATATATTACTGGCAAATACTTTTCACTTTAAAAACAACTAAGTATAAACCCATTCTCGATTCATGTATCATAAAACCATGGCTCTAACAACACCCAAGTCGCACAACCGACTGTGCAATAAAGTACAACAGCACTACGAATACATGAACATTGTACATTTGTACAAATAAATGACTGAACGTAAGTACTCGCCACGTATATTTTGTGGACAATAAAATTTCTTACAGCAAAAAACGCGTATCCGCTTATTATATTACAAATTATACGTGGGTATTTTTATATACTGAGCAGAACGACCGGTCTAGAATTACAGCAAATGTTAGTAAAAACAACATTTACAAACGAAATAATCAGCAATTTGATGATACATACAGGCTAATTTATATTGTTACCAACACCAATGACACAAAAGTCAAGGATGTGGAAAACATCGGAATTATGAAAATAGATACTTCCGTTACACGAGTTGCAGTCATAACCAGTAACTGTTTTGTAATCTGTGTCATAACTATTATTGCGAAGCACCAACAATTAAGAAAAAGACACAAATGAACCATCCGTTAGCTATATCGAGAAATCAATACACATGAAGTAAAAAGAAATGTATGAAGATAAAAATGAGAATAAAGATGATGTCTGTCGAGCACAAATCTCCATTGTTAATGTTTGCCTTGACCCCATTAAGTTGATTGCCTGAGCGCCTGAAGGGACTAGACGCGCAAACAAGTTCTCTTGTACCCAAGGACTACATTCTTTATTGCGTCGTACGGAGTCGTACCCATTCAAGGACAGTAAGGAAATATCTCAAGATAAACGTATGCAATAAATTATGCTAAATCATTGTAGTTTTGATGACGTGTCTTCGCAATTCTGGAAAACCCCACCGGACAGTAATTTGCTAAATAGTTAAGTATGTGTCGAAACCTTTCTTCTCGCATTCGACGGAACTGGTAAATTTTGGCATTGGGGTTTTTACATTGTAAAATTGCAAGCGAACTCAAAACTTGGAAGGGAAAAACAAGTCGGAGGAAATAAATCAAGGCGGAGGATAGAAAGATCATTGCTCCTTACCTTGGCAAGACCTTTATCTTGACAGGCGATCGATGGATGATACATTTTTGTATTTATATTTAGAAATAAATACAGATATATGGAAACTAATACACACTCTCAGTAGCAGAAGTTATTTCACATCTCAAGATTTGGAAAAAAAGTAAGTTGAAAATCAATTTCTTTCGTATTTTTTTACCATATTCCATCTCCATACTAATGGGCAAAAGTTCTTTAGCAACGTAGAAATAGATAACAAGAGGCTAAGGAATAATCTAACTAGAGGAAAAGCAATAAAGAAACTAGCGAGCTAGCCAAATGAAAATAAACTGGGAGCAAAAGGCGCCCGACAGTCTGCCGATATTACACCACGTGCTCTATTAGACATACGAGTAGATACTGCGCATACATACAATAAAACCTTGCACTAACATCTTATACCCATACATTCCAAAAACCTCATTCCAAACAAGCAGGCTATGAATATTTCATAGAAACTGAATAAGAAATTACATTAAATCGCTAGGCGTAGGGCAAGTTGCGAATTTTGTTCGAAAGAGTTACCGCGGCCCTGGAAAGTAAAGGGCACTACGAGGAGCACGGATGGGTTTTAGTCAGTAAGAGTCTGACACTTCCTCCCGCTCCACACAGAGATGCAGGAGTCATTTGATGATTTCCCATCCATAAAAAAGGCGTTGGTCAAAATTCCAATGGTGTCCTAATATTTGTAGCGTCTTCATGATTGCTGAAACCTTGATAGAAGCAATTTGATTTTACGTTTGGCAATGAAACAGTATGTTCGAAAGCCAAGGACCACCTAAAATAATTCGAGGATCACAGAAATATACACACACTCAAGTATTTATACGAATGCGGGCCTTGGGCACCATTATTGTAGATAAGCCTAAAGTAATAAATACAAAAAAGCCACTCGCAAAAAGTCCTTTGGCTTTCAACGAATCTAGAAAGACAAATAAAAGTCTGTACATGTAAACAAAGACCCTTAATGGTCTCTTTTTCTGATATAGTGGATATACAGATTGATGTTCTGAATTTAATTAAATAAAAGAACGAAAGAAAATACGAAATAATGAAATTACTTTCAACTCAATAAAATTTTCCAAGAAACATCGAGTAGTTCGTGGCCTTCAAAAGTTGTCAATGTTGTCATGCAGCTGTTTGTTAACTTCTCATGTGAAAAGATACACTTGGTATGCTTCTACGTCTTAACAATAATACCTACATTTATGTCTAGTGAACAAAAAGCGAATACTGTATTTACTACAACAACTTACTAAGCAGACGTCTGCCATATCAATGTCTTCGTATATGACTAACTTGACTTGACAGTCTTTCAAAATTCCAATATCTACTAACAGAAAATGCGTTCCGCATGTTAACGTTTCTGGCTTATTTTAAACATCGTCTCATAACAAACTTGTTGAAGAAAACTTCTCATATTCTTAGAAATTTGAGTTTCTGTTTTATAAACTATGACTATGCTAGCCCGACCATCGCGATGTCTTCATTGCCTGCAAGCATCTGAATCCATCATGAAGTTTTTTGGAATTGTTTTAGTGGTATTTTTAAAAATTGTTTCTACTCAAAGTGTAAGTTAAGAAAATAGTATTTGTGTTTTGTGATTTAAACTAAGACTGTTTGTTTAGTGTATCTGTGATTTTAGAGAATGCTGCCGATTGAATTTATGACCCTACGTCCGCCGTCATCGGTCGGCGATGTATCTCAGTCTCAAGAAAGCGTCGAGACCGCGAATGACAAAGTCATTGGGTTGAAATCACCATACGATGAACGAGACAATGACGAATATGCCGACTATGACAGAAAAATTGCTGCTGAAAAGCGCAACAAGGTAGGAAAAGAGAAATCGGCGGAATTTGAGGCAGCAAAAGTGTTCCTTGTTTACCGATTAATTGATGACTTGTGTTCTCAACTTATTTGCAGCCATGTGCCGTCGTGGTGTTGTCCAATACGCAAAACGCGAATATGCAGTCTCTGTTACGTAAATACCGATATGACGCAAATGGTTAGAGCAATTTCCATATTTTTTTATGAATTAATGTTAGTGATCAGTTTTACTGTTTTTGTCTAGTTTCCGCTAATTTCCCTTTATTTATAGGTATACTGATTCCGAGCAGTGTGAAGTACTTCATTAAGATGCCCCAAGGTTTTCAGTCGACGCCTCTCCTTGTGCCTTTGAATGACAAGGCCTTTTCACCTTTAGGCGGATTTGTAAGGTATGTTAATCCGTTTTAACCTGACATTAAGCATAACTACGTTACCTTTTCCGGCTTTAGGACTCTGACATTTTACCTTTCACTAAGATACATTTACGACATGACAACAATCTCAATGAAATATTTTGATAATTACAGGTACTACAAAGAAGTTCCTCCAATTCCTCAATCCTGGTAATTTATTGAATAAAATCTTTAGTAAGTACATGTTAATCGATTTAAATAACTAAATAAAAACTTTCAATGCAATGTATTTAATTTGTTATCGATAATGAATGAATGATATTTAAGATTCAGGATATACGCAAAGTAGAAATCACAGTGGAAGGAGGTTCTAATGTATTATACATTAGAACCTCCTTCCACACCTACATCTAGACCTTTTCTGTTCAAGTTCCAAGTCATTGTACACGTCAACCCGTGTACCATAATAATTATGTTGTTTCTCATCTGCCAACGTCAACGAATCCTGCAAATATCGAGTTTCGTGGGAACGGAACTAGTGTAGAAATTTCTCGACCTTGATAAGGTAGGGGAATATATAATAAAAACGCCATTTTAATCGCAAGACACACGACGATGAAGATGTTACAAATTTCTCAGCAAGAATCGCTGCTGCGGCACATATGAGGACGATCCAATAATTTGATTGAATTAGGCCACCTCTTCAACAACATACAGGCATTGATTATGAACAAGTGGAAAGTATTTGAGAAGCTCGTATGACGTCAACCGAAACGTGTTTGGTTTTATTTCACGTCTTTTAAACTTCTTTCCTCTCTGTGATTGTCAATTAACGCCTCGTAATCCATTTATTAATACAGTTTGATCTAAACGAGAGCACTCAAAATATTTATACCGTTCGAAACCAATGAATTGGTTCGGATTTACGGCCGCTTTCTATAATATATCTCAATCCCAATCTTTATCCCGATCCTTGTCTGTAACCAATCAAAGGTGAGGATTGTGTGGTGAAGGACACAAACTCGGCCGTACTTTCTAATTAATCTAGATAGGAACCTAATCATAAAAAAATGTTGATTACTTTGCTATCTCTATTATCCATGGCGTGATCTCAAATCAGAAGTACTTAATATGAGATTAGTTAAACAATTTATCAAAAGTTTTCAGTGTCTACGAAATCTTACGTTAATGTGAACTTGAATAAGCTCAAAAGGCAAGGGTAAATTTGCAAGGATGATTCATATACTTCAGTTAAAGTTTGTCATTGTTTTGGCTTTCTCTTACCATGGTATTGGGATCGTCACACATCTACAGCCACGTACCGAAGGACCAGCAATGCTAACCCAAAGTTATGACGAGCGAAACGATGAGTTACCCTTATACAGTAGACAAAAACTTGACTGCTTCAGTGAGCACTAAGCGAAAGTTCAAGGCTATGAAGAACAAAACATTGTAAGTAAAATCTCCATAGCTATCGGCGTAGGAACCATGACGCCCGTAGGACTGACGCCTTGGGACGCCCACGTCTACGCATAGATCGCATAACGTTAGTACTGGAGGGTGCGGCGGCGGAAAGTTTAGGTAAGTAGGTATTATGATAAAGGAAGCAAATATGTGGTAGTGTGGCTTTACTGGTGGTGACGTCTTTTGAGAGAGGTCAAGTCTAAAAACGGATATATATACGAAAAATAGGAAGGGGAACATGAACCTATCTACATTGAGTTGAACGGAACATTGGATATTAATCTGTTGGTAGTAAACTGTTTGAGCATGGTCAATTTCTTCACAAAAGCAAAAAAGATGACATCAAAACCAGCAACTTTTGAAGATCGTTGTTATAAAATATTACTCGTCCAAATCTTTATCTTCATAAGAGATTTTACAGATCCTTTCATACGATGTAGTCAATACTGGATTAAGAGGAGCAATGACATTGGATCTATCAATATCCGTTTATCATTCATCAGCATCTGATCAAATCTGTCGTAAGCGTCAATAAAGTCATCAGGTTATTGCACTGCAGTCTGCTGTATTAGCAAAATAAACTATTAGAGTAGTGTCATCTACAATCAGAAATCCACTTCGTGTAAAAAGCATATTACATCATATCAGCCGAAAGACGTCCACTGCTGGACATAGGCCTCCCCCAAATGGGAGGGGTTTGCCATAATCGCCACGCTTGGCAGGGTTGGCGATCGCAGTGTAGCTGTAGCAATGTAGCAACAGAGAATGCTGCTGCCCATTCTCTGATGAGTCCCTTAGTCGCCTCTTACGATACCCATGGGAAGTTATGGGATGGTGCTATTCTTTTACGTCTGACACCATAAGGATATCACCACACGAGAAAAGCATAATATTACACTTCGCCAATATTAATGGGATCTTGAAGGAATTACGCTTCGCATTTGGCAGGCATATTGGTGTCACAGTATGGTCAAGGAACTATTAGTTAATCTGTGGTATGGTGTTATTGGCACACAGGTGGATGCTGCCATCAGATTAATCGATGTATCAAGTCCTTTATGGGACAAAGTATGGTAGAGATACCACGGTATAGTCAAGACCAAAGTTAAACTTAGTAGGTATGTACTTATATATTTTCTAAATAATACGTACCACTTTTGGCTTTATCACTATACCTATTTGAAATTGAGTTAATTTCAAGTAGGTATATCGAACTAGTATAATACTCTGTGAAATTTACTTACAATTCAGCACTATCAGTTTACAATGACGTATGTACCGCCATTAAATTGGTAATCGCGCAGTGGATCGACTCAAGCGCATAAACCGGATCCATCGAAACCAGACAAAACTAGTTTCAATACTATTTGAAATTATGATTGGACAGAGTTTCGGAAAGCACATTAAAAAGATATGGTGGATAGATAAAAGAATTATAATATCAATCCATCAAACCCGTGTGGTCCTTTGCTAATAAATTAACATTGTATCTGTCACCGGAAAATTAAAAACGCCGTAAGATTGTAAAATATCGCGTGAAATTGATAACTATTTTTTCTTATTAAGACACTGATATACTTACTGGAAACTATTGTATTTGGATAGGATTTATTGTACCTATTACATAACGATTTTTTTCAATATATCGAGAAAAATTATAATCGAATAAAGATGTATTACAATCTTACGGAGTCAGCAATTTTCTGTTGACATCCCTATTCAATAAGATTCGAGGGCAAAGCAGAAATATTTGACAATTAGACTGATGAATAACAGCATCCACGTTAGATTTATACACGAAGTCAAGTAAAACTTTCTATTTTCTAACTCTTCAGTAGCCACATCGAGGGTTAAGACTAACGCAAGATGAAGACTTACCCACAATTTGTTGACTATCATCATTACAAGTGGCAATATACAAACTAAGGTAATGGCGTAATAATGGCAGCCGTAAAAGATATAGACCCATCTTCAATTTCTATTACCAATGCTTGATTACAGTTAGTTTCAAGTGCTCGACTCCCGTATCGACACTGCAATACTTAGAGCGGATTTCACCAATGAAATTGAACGCGATCACCGAATAAACCAAGTTTATGAGCTGTCAGTGTCATTATTTTATGGAATATTTACACTGACAGCTCTTAAACGCAGTTTAGATGTACTGATCGCGTTCAGTTTCATTGGTGAAATCCGCTCTAAGAAGTTTGCAATTTTCCGGTGACATACTTAATACAACTTTTTTCACTTGCATCGTTTACATTTTTTAAGTTAATCTTGGCCAGAAATACCTCTTGCTTGATGAGTCAAACTTGGCATTCAAAGATTTTCTTTCCCTTTTCCAGGGACTGTATTATCACAATAAGTTTCCAGGTCGAACACGGACGTATGGTAGACAGCGCTGAAACCGTTCTTTACTATCAAACATCAGCTGCCTAGCCTTTTCCCTACAATATTTGTGTCGGCTTCCAGTGAAACCGGATTCAGCTGGATAACAGTATTTTACGTGGAGCGGTTGCCTACCAGACCTCCGCAACCCATTAACTGGGTAACGCAGTATTTCTTGGAAAGACTGGAGTCAGATTTTCTTACATCTAACAATCCGTAACAACTGCTAAAGATCTTCAAATGACAGCCGAGACCAACGGCTTAACGTGTTTTTCGAGACACGGAGGAATCTCGGTATGTTAAGATAGTCACCCATCCACAGACCGAACCCGGCAAGCGTTGCTTTACCTTGAAGATCGACCCGTGCGGCTGTTATTATTTAACCACAGCACAGCGCAGTCGGTTTATTCTGTTATCAAACCAAAATTCAGGTATCCTGCATAACACAGCGGTTTTACCTAACCAATACTGGTTCCAGGCATACCTATTTGTTATCCTAACAGGAAAATCTTTGTTTGGATTTCACCAGTGTAGACCGTGTGCTAAACATGTGCTTGTACAATCTAATCTTCGACATTCCGACTGATAGAGACGGATCACGTTATTCAGAAATCTTTAAGTTTTTTTTTCCTTTATCCACAATGATATTGAAGCTGCAAGATAGTGTATTTCATTCAAATTCAGGCTGTATTTATAGCACGGATAAGGATCACTAGATCAAGATTATGTCGTAGATATGCTTCAGGAAAACTACTTGCTCAGGCAATTTAGGCAATTCCTAATTTCACTTAAAAGATCTCTTCCTTTGTCTAGTGCCTATATGGTAGACACCAGATAAATGTGCAATAACGGTACCCACATACCTAGGTACCTACATTTATTGACTTTCCTAGTATCAAAAACAGAAGTAAAGACATTAAGCTGTCCTGAATCGACTTTTATCGTGATCCTTTGCGTTCTCTAGAATTGAAAAACGGTTGATAATTATTGTTCGGGTATCTACGAATATTAGGGAAAAGTAATCAATTGCAAGTTTATCTGGTGTCTACCACAGTCATTACAATGCCTATCTCATATAATATCATATCCGCTTCACAAAACTCACAACAATAGAAAGAAAAGGATTATTTGAAATCTAAATCACACGAACAACCTTTGTCATATTCATCTTCAAAACAAACGTAGAACGGGTTTCACAAACTTTCTAAAATTCCGAGTTATAAAATAGGAGAAAAGTAATACTTTCGCACCGTCAACCCTTTAAAATGTGTCCCAGAAAGGCGAAGGACGAAACTGGCATTAAAGAGATACAACCGAGAACGGTCCATTTGGTAAACGAGGCATCAGAGTGGTTTATCAAATAAATCCAGCAGTAAGTCAATGATCCTTTCGCAAACGAATCTATACTAATATTTTAAAGAAGGAAAGTTTGTGAGGTTGTAGGGGGTAATCTCTGGATCTACTGAACCGACTTTGAAAATTATTTTTATAATGATAGCCATATTCACGAGGAAGGCGCGGGATATGCGCGTACGCGTCGAAGTCGCGGATAGAAGCAAGTTTCTAATAAAAACAAAAGGATTTTCCAATGTTTGCCACACGAGACCGTAATTCTTATTTTACGCACTCGTGGTTAGCGTCCGGTAATTTAGCTACTGCCGAGCTAATAAAATTACATAGTTAACGTCTAGACAACGATCAACACGTATTCTTATACTATACACTAAACAGATTTGTATAATGAGTACTTTAATGTTTTAAGAATAATTTCGCAATGTTGGATTTTCCAAAATAAACGTCTCAAGTGCAATTGAAGCCTCCTCAATTATAGAAAAGAAACAAGACGAGCAAATAGGCGAGTTCCTTCGAGCGTGCGTTACTTAGTGTCACGAATCGAGAGAGCAACCGTTGGAAACGTGCCAACTTCCATACTGGACGTGTAGATAAAACTCTATAGAGGAAACAATATACTACGAAAATTGTCACAACCGACAAATTTCAGCAGCACAGTCACATCAAAGAGCTTCGGCGCGACAAACTCATGTTTAATTCAGTTGGTTGTTCAGTCACGTATTTGTACGATGGCCTTGGCACTGGCTTCATATTCTCTAAGAAAATGGTCACGTTAGATGAAATTTGGTGAGGATACGTCATGATATTATGGCGACGAACCGATGACTAACAGCGCGATCGTCGCACGATAGATGTCATGCGTGACTCCATCGAACAACAGTATTAAATTGAAGACTGCGAAAAATCACAGACGGCTCTATCAGACGAAAAGCCAACTTTAAAAAAAAAGTTCGTCAAAATGAGATAATAAGTACAGACTGTCAATTGTCATGTCATTCCACACCAAGATAGGCATACAAAATTAAATATCACAAAAACAAAACACACAGCTGTAGTCAGAGCAGTTCGGACAGCCATTTTAAATTCTACCAAAAACAACTTATTATACTCCATACCTACAATTTTAATCTTCCAAACGTTACCCATCATGAGGCCATGACGTAAAACTTGAATTAACAAAAACTGATGATCGGGCAAAAAAACTTGCTACACCAAATATGATAAAAGGTCTTCTAAACAATCCAATTTAAGAAGCGCTTTAAAATATTCGAGAACCTTTTACTAAACAAGGTTAAAGCGAAACCTTACAATTTTAATCCAATTCCCTCTAATTTCAGTTTTTATTTAGATTTCCAGTAATAGGATTACATCACTAAATACGGAAATAAATTCTGAAGGCACCCCAAAGAAACCTTCATTGTTTTCGTTTTCTTACATTATAATTATGGCGAGAAAATGCCTATTTTCAGTATTTTCATACACTTTCCCTATCCGAAACTTCCACTCGAACAATAAACCAACATTAAACATTTCTAAGGATTCACTCTTACGAATGACGAACTTGGAAACAGTCGCTTTTAGAACAAATGCTGTTGTGTTTAACGATTAGCATTTTCCACAGTACCATAGTCATTGTTTTATGAAAATAGAACTTCGCTTTGTGATTCACGCCCAAAATTCGATTTATTTTCATAATACATTATTGATTTGCGGACAAACCGACACTTGTAAACTCGACGAGTAATGAAATAAAACCAACCGGACCTAAATCTGCGTCCTGGGTTTTCCTGTTCTGTTATTCTGTACCAAGAATACTAGTTTCAGCGAAACTTTTTGTTTTCAACAAACGGGTGCTGTTACAAGACGTGGTATATGGAATACGGATCCGGGATCATCGTCATTAGGGAGTTCATGCATGGCAGTTTACCGAAATGTTGCTCTTCATTTGAAATTATAATTTTAAGCATATTAATATGAACACATGATCAAACTCCATGTGGTCGGAACTGCAAGCTGTAACAACACACTTAGTGTGTTAACACCACTTAAAGGCAAATTTAGCAAGTGTTTCAAATTGACAAGAATTAAGAAACGACGAATGAAGTCGGGAAAAACGATTCAGGAGAGTTTCTAGAAAGTTAGACCTGTAGTCATTGACCAGAAACAATTTTAGAACTGATACATTACAGTCACAGACCATTTTCATTGCCAAAATGGCGCACTTTACCGTCATATAATGTCGTTTAATAACCTAATGAAACTATCGAGATGGCATTATTAATAGTCGAAGAGGCCACGCACGACAAATTAGGTGCTTCCTTTTATGCTGCAACGAGTGCGGTGACATCATCCTTATGGGTCATGAATTTATATCCAACACTACCTACTGACACAGGTTGGCTCGCACGGAACTTCATGAATGATTAATATGATTATTTTTTGAGTTCAAAAATTATATGGGCGTTGTTAGACAGTAAATATTTTGGGTTAACGATGAAAATTGCCTAAACGCAGAAGATTTACGGGTGGAATGTTTTGATTCCAAAACCAAATAATTTGGCCAGTATCAACATTAACTAACACCGTATTTTCTCGTCATTGCTGTCCAAAGAATTAATTGATGTTCCAATAAAAGTCGAGCAACGTACGCAGATTTCAATCGATTCAAAATGAAACGAGCATGATACGTCAAAACCAAATTTTGTATGCCAGAAGAAATTGAGTCATAGCTAAAGGGGTTATTGCACTATCCGATTTGTAGAAAACCTAACTAGGAACAGTGTTAGGAACCTAAATTATTAGCTAGTGATCACACTACACTAAATTGGATTCTCAATCGTTCAGACCACGCATTTATGAAGTAATAAGTGAGATAGTGGTCCAGCGCGTGCCTATCAATAATAAAAAAAATAACGTATTGGATTGCATGATTCAAAAAACAGAAGGTTGGATCCGATTTAGACTACTACTACACATCTACTATTACATCTTCCGATTTCCTAGTTACTTTAGGTTTCCTACATATCGGATAGTGTAATAACCCCTTAAGGATTTAATGCAATTTACGCGCAAGTAGAGGAGAAAGTTTCTAGCCAACGCTGACCATAGAAGTCTACCACTTTTCTGCACGCAATCACATGAGGCACTGAAAATGTCAAGTGAATATTTTCAATCATTTCGAAAGAAGTGGAAATCCTTACATTTTCACGAAACTGGGTGAAACTAAAAATAAATTGATGGTTTAAACTCTGCGTAAGCATTATTTACGTCAACCTCAAACTATTTTAATAGTTAAAACGTATGTTTTACAGAATGATCGAGCATAGATTTGGGGCAAGGATATTGGCAAATCACAATTTATTATATTGGGATTCTAGTTTACTTTGATGACATTGTGTCAAGTTATCCAGACTAGCGTCGCTTGTGTCATTAAGCGGGCGTTTATGAAACAATTTGTCTTGGCCTTAACGTTCCGGTTATTTTAGTATCGCCGTTCAAAGTAGGTCGACAGCACATGGTAAGAATCTATCATAAAGTTGCGACACTGCACCGGTGTTTGCACGTAATTAGATGCGTACCAAAATACACCTTTTATGGGCTTGTGTCCCGTTTTTGTTCAGTAAAATATTTGTCTGGTTTCTTCTGAAATTGAACTCATTTATGATGTTATTTTTTTTTGGTTTAAATGGGGTTAATCTATCAGAGTTTGGGAAAACCTATTAGCTAAAAAAAACCTACTTTTTCCCTTTGTTGTAGGTACACAATATACCTACTACCTACAGTATGAGTATAGTATATTAAACTGAGTCACTTTGATATTTCCCGAAATTGAGTAAGTCGAATGGTTTGTTTAGGTGTTTGTGTAAAAATATTATCTCATTATATCTTGCAGGTGTTCATGAGGAAACTGTAGTTATTCTTATGTTATCTGTTTTTTTTTATCTCATATCAATATCAAAAATATATTTTCAAGACAGGAATAGATAAAATAATCTTGATATTTGTAACAATATATGGCTTTCACAATCATATGTTATGAATTATGATATCATAGGAATCTCGGTTTTTAATTTTGTTAGGTTATCTAGGTACTTACTCAATTATATTATTATTTTGGTGCATAATAACTTACAACAGAGACAGAAAATAATTAATTGATTGATAGAAAAAAGTATACCTTGAGTTAATTGTTAGTCAACAATGTGCACAAATTACCGAATTGAAGATTTCATTTACATTTTATTTATTTTATACTTCACATAACAATATTCAAAACAAAGACCATTTACACAACATACCTCCTCAACATAATACCTGATTAAGCATTTTATAAATAGAATAAATCATTTACAAGGCTAAGCAAAACCACAATATTTAAATCTAGCTAGTTAGACTTCTAAACTGGCACCACCTACCTAAGTAATAAGTGTCATTGTTACGGTAAAGTGAAAGTCATGAACATATTATTAAGGCCACATTAACCCTGACTCTGGCAGGGGTTGTTAGGAGACAAGGGCTTAACTTGTGTTACTGGTTACGTCAATACAAGTCTTAGTCCCTAAGAGTCTGACATTCCCTTCCGCTCTGGGCGGAGCAGAAGTCATTAGATGATTTCCCATCCATAAAAAGGGTTTGTGAAATGCCTTTATCAATTACGTAGATACCTATTGAGACTTATCACAAGCCTGAGGTAAACAATAATGTTACCTACCTTATTGTTTACCTCCTTGTGATAAGTCTAAATACGTAGTACCAATGCTAGTAGGTACGTAATTAATTTACTTAATTGCAAAAGTATTATATTTTATCATACCTACTCCATTCAGTTTATTTCAAATTGACATATCTTATCTATCGCAAAAGGGTAAACAAACAGAATAAGTGATTAAAGTACCTACTACTTTACTCCACAGTAGTAGGTACTTTGAATCTTGGTTAATTTCGAATTGTCCAATGCCAAGATGCACAGACAAATTATTGCATTTGCCATGTAGAACCTGGATGAGATTGGCACTGGAGTGTGAAAATTATTACAAGAAAAGAGAGAGAAGTGTTACTAGAGCAGAGATATTATACCTAGGTGTGGTTGAGGTCTGGCTGTGGATAACGAGAATGATGAATTTAACACTTTCATCCCTTTGATTTAGAATTACCACAGCAATACAGGTCCAATTAGTAAACAAGTCAAGACAACACCTCAAGAATTATAAGGGTACAAAAACTTTGATTGCCAAACAAATGCAAGAATTGATTGCTTGAACATTCTGTGAACGGAACTTGAATCATAATAATTTTAATTAAAATTACTAGATAAATAATCAAATATTTAAAATTGGTAAAGGTGGGTATTTTTGGCTAATGTATTTTTAATCACAGAATGCTTAGCTGATTCACAAATAGTAAATTTAATGGCTTTCATTATGAAAAATGACTGAAATACCTGTAGTGGAATTTGATTAATGTTATTTGTTATTAGGAACAAAACTACCACTATACTGCCTTCGAATATTATTAATTTGACTCAATTAACTGATTGCAATGTAATTTTAAGTACAGGTTGACCAGAGCCAGGATTTGGACATACAACTTTTTATCAGATTTGTATGTTTCTTATTTTTCTCATTAGTTATGGTTATACACCAAAATTTTTGTAGTCAGCACATCATAATGTCCTATAATGTATACTGTGTACAATATTATTGTTTCTTTCCTTGGGGACCGGCACTGTACTCCTTCACACAGGTTATATATTAACCTAGCTAGGAATAAAGCACCTCAACCACCATTTTATTGTAGGTACACTATAAACCATTCTGTAAATTGTCATCATGTACTACAATGTTTTTGATGAATAAATTATTATTATTATTTAAAAAGCATAGCTGATAGCATCACACTTGTATTTCATTAAGCATCAGGCTTATCTTATTCCCAATTTTAGATACAGTCTACACATTATCTGCCTAGCCTTAACCCAACCCAAAGGCATGGGCGAATCCAGGCGGGGGCTAAGAAAAAAGACCCAGATTTATTAAGTAGAACTACAACCTAACATCAACATCATTGAGGAATTTACAAAAAGTTATCCAAGGAGGTTTGTTATGTGTTAAGCAAAGTAAAATGTGATGTGATTTTTTAGTGTTTACTTTGCTAAAACCCACTCTCAGCGGAATCCAAACAACAATCCTGGATCCCTCCCTGGTGTTACAATATGGATTTAGTCTAACCGGATGCAATGGAATACCTATTGCCCAATCATGTTTTTAGATTTGAATGTAGATGAGAAGATAAAAATAGAAGATAAGCCATGTCAAGTCTGTCAGTTTACTATTATAGAATTGATGTCACAGGAAAATGGTAAATGCCGTAAGATAGTGAAATATAGCATGAAATTGTAAAGTATTTTATCTAAATAAGACAAGGATAACATTATATTATATTGGAAACTATTGAATTTGGATATGGTTTATTGATACAAAACGATTTTTTCATAACATTTCGAGAAATTATAATGTAATGAAGATTTATTGCAATCTTTAGGAGTCTGCCATTTTCCGGTAACATAGACATGGTAAAAGTTTGAGGTTTAACACTAGGCTACTCATTAGTTTTGTAGGAATAACTTTTTGCCTCAATAACAAACTAAATTACCAAAGAATAGATAAGGATGCAGTCAATTAATAAGGATGGCCTTCCACTGATAATCTTTTACTGCAGTCTGTTAATAAAATACCTATTCAAATCTACTCATTTATTTTAAAATATAGGTACTTATTTTATTCCAATATTCTAGAATGTAAATTGATGTTATTTAAAATTTGCCTTGCACAAAACTAAATTCTTGAGATAATTTTATTAATAAATGGTATATTTACCAAGTCTTCCTTATGGTCAAGAGCCCTTTCGCAGGCCTCTTCCCTCCGACATCAGTGATGACTGAGAAACGGTCACTCAAACTTCTTTTGACCTCTGGAAAGCGGCCTCCTGAAGACAGCCTCAGAGATTTCCCAGTCACTAAGCCCTGCGACTTCTTAGCACGATAATCTACTGGCTCCTCGACTTCTCCACCGTCTAACTGCAGTGAAACTCTCTTACCACGTTTCTTATACTTCAAAGCTGCCTCTGAAGACACATGGCCATCAAACTCGCGGTTCTTATTAAACCCACGCTCACTCTCACCAAATCCCTGGACGAAACAGAGCATAATTTCATCAGGATACGACTCCTTCATTTAGAAGGTCATTACTAATATCCAATTAACGTAATCCACTCGAATAAGGTCACAACAATCAACGATTCGTTGCACCAATTTTAATTTGCTAAGAAAGCAAATCACCGACCATTTTCAAACACGAAAACAGTACAGACTTCCCTGTATTTCGATTAAAACTTATTTTGTTTTAAGGTGTACGCAACTGGGTTACTAAAACACCTACAACATCGACATCTTTGTAATAAAATGGTAAATTACAAGGTCCACACAACGGAATTCGGTAATGATCAATTAAAATTCACAGTTTTACTGTCCGTTTATTATCACGAAATCACTATTATTCGAAAAATCGAAGGATTTAGGTAGACCGCCGAAAATTATCGGGGTACACTGACATTTCTTTCACGTTCGGTAACCGCCCGTAAGTCGGGTTGCGTTCGGAAACACAATCTTACACGGCCTCGGCTGTTTGCGAACTGACACCGGTTTGGCCGCCCCCACTCGGCCTAGCGTCCACGCGGCGACTCACAAAATGTGCGCCGCGTCGCAATGAATGAAGAATGTGACGTCGTTTTCTATGGCACCTGACAAGTGCCAATTTTTTCAGGGCGAATGTTACGTTGAGTTATTATATCGGAATTACACCCCGGTCCCCACATGATGATCATTCCGTTACTATTTCCAAGTTACCCGACCCCAGACATAAATACAATGCGTAGGTATACCTAAAGTATGTTATTCACCAATTGTTTACCACTCGGATTATTCTTATAGATGCTATAGGTTCATGGCCATGGGTCACTCATTACCTACCTACCTACCTTGTTTTCATCAGAATCATCTTATTTATCATTTAATTTAAGTCGATTCGACATTCAGTTCAATCCAATAGTATTACATACGAACCGTGGCCATGCATGGCCCTGTGGACCTCTCAGACCGCTTCAGTCTGACAGACGTGACGTGAGGGTAAATTCCCATGCTAAATTACCTCGTCTGGCGTACCGCGTAGGTAGGTACTGCTTACCAACTACGTATTTAGTAGTGGTAAAATGTTACTAACACGCCAAGAGAATGCTGTTCATCATTTTATTGCCCTATACGGACAACATGTCCCATCATGATGAACACTGAAAAGTTAAATTTGTGTTTTATGGCATCCCTTATAATAAATATAAACAAGGACGAAAAACGTTAGTAAAAAGCAATTTGAAGGGGTGCTAAAATTTTTGAGCTCGCTGCGCTCGCTCTCGTAACTTTCGTACCTACTTATTTCTAAAATTCTTCATCAGGATAAATTTTTATCTGGAACATTCGATCGAGTGGATCCGATCCCTTGGAGATTCCAAGTTTTTTTTATAGTTGCTTATTTACCGTCAACATAAGGGCCAACGTACCGCGGGAGTGACGTCTTGGCTCCATGCTCCATAACCTCTATCAGTTAGGTGCAATGCCTTGATAACGTGAGACTTGATGGTAACACGTATTTCATTGAAGTCCATTCGGAGACCGATGCGTACCTACACCAAAATTATGACGTGCCAATTCCGTCATAATTCCGGAGCTGCACAGGACGAAATAAGCGAGAAGCGAGGCAGACGAATATAAAAATTATGAACATTGTTTACCTAGTTAAAGGAGTTCATACCTATTCATTTTTAAACGTTTGTTCGCATTTGCTATAACGAATATGAACCTTACCGCCACACAACAGTATACGAAACGCTTAGGTACTTAGCCGAGTAAAATGCTTAGTGAAAATCCATGGCGACGTCGTCGGCGCGCCGCGCCGGCGCGTCGCTCATCTAGTGTGTATTTCTATTGCCGCTATAACAACAAGTAGGTAATAAAAAAAAACACTACAAAATACAAAATAACTTTCATTTCGGAAGTCTGCGTTTTTTGGTTGCTTATTCGTTATCTGACACCGACTTCCTTAATTAAAGGAATTGTTAGTGTCTTTTTTGGAAGTCGGGTTTTTTTTGTGATAAGTATACCTAGTTTTTATTTTTCACTTTTTAGTGGTACCCTACACGGAGGGTTCCCAATCCTCCCGGAATTCCTGGGAGACTCCGGTAATAATGGTTAACCTCCCGAGCTCCCGGGATGGAATAATTTCTCCAGTTGTCTTTAAGCTGGTGATCTAAAAGAGCGAAGAAGCACCAGCTCCAAACTAAATGTTTCGAGACGGGAGCTGACGGAGCTAGTGAGCTGAGAGAAAAGCAGAAGGTCAATTCTACTAATTTTTAAGCAACGTTCACATCGCATCTCAGTTGCAATCTGTCAAAAATGTGGGTAAATGAAGGCTTTTTTTGACAGTTACTTAGCGACTGACATGCGTCCAATATTTTTCTTATTACTATTATAGACTTTTAAAATTGTTAAAATTCGCGGGTTGGTTCTTTAGAGAGCAGGCAGCCCTACCTACATAACAGCAACACTGGAAAGTCACTGGAAAGCAAAAATACGCAATGTCGTAGTGTATGGATGATTTTTCCACATATTTTTTCCAGCTAGGTATTTAGATTTAAAAAACAAAGTAACTAAGTACCTAGGTACTGAACCGATTTTAATAGGTAGGTACTTAAGTACAATTTCAATGGGACCAATCGAGAAGTAGGTAATCCTTTCACATAAAAGATTTTTTCTTTATTTTCCAAAAGTACGTAAGTCTGTATGATCGAGCGATCGATTGATAAAATTCTTGGTAAGTACCTATGTAGGTACGTTACGTAAGTAACTACAAATCATTAGTAAAATACTTTCTAAGGTACCTAAGTGAATACATAGGAAAAAATGATATCCCATTGCGTGACGATCCGTTTGGATTATACTCTATGGTTTGGATCGATACTGGGAAAACCAAACATAGCAAAGTGAGGGATCGTCAGGGTTACCGGGAAGCAAACTCACTGAAAGTCTCGTAAATAGCCAGTAAATTTGGTTGTAACGAGCTGAGGCTCAGATACAGTTCAAAAATATTTGACAGGAATAAAAAATAAAGTTAATGCCAAGGCCTAGGTAGTTCGCAGAGGGCCAGAGCAAAAAGCAGTCGTATCATCTAAAGTTGCGATATAAATCTTTGAATTACAATGATTCAATCTGCCACACTTCTGATTGATGGAGGCCTTGAAAAACAGTGATGATCACGAGATATTACATTTCTCTGTGAAATCATACAAGATTTGCTTGTCGGAAAGTTTAACCACGTAGGTAACGATTACAGTAAATGGCAAATTGTTATTGACATAGATTAGAAATTGCGTGATATTTTTTCAATTAAGTACAGTCCGATTTCGCATTTTATTATTTTTAACGTCACCAGAGTGCGCTGATAGCGATTTTAAACAGTTCGCCAACTTGAATTCAAGCAATTAAACTGTCTATATTGCCAAAATATAGCCCTGTTTTGGCGCCCCAGACATTTTGAGGTGAAGTTTGTACGTTAGGGTTCAATTCGCACATTACAGCATTTGTATTTAACTCGAGGTTCAAGGGCATTTGTCTATAGCCGAGGACTTATGTCTTTGCTATTGATCTCCACGCTCCCAGCCATGTGATGGGCAATCCTCCAAACCTCTTTAGCTCAAGCTATCAACGACTCAACTCTAAATGCGTCGGGGAACCACTCAAAGGAATATGCATTTATAACGTGGTGGCTTAGATAGGGCTGAGATAATGCGCTTGAGTTTATAGTTTGTACGTAGGTAAACAAAGAACACGGTAAGTAACAGAGATATTGTAGGTAGGTTTATAAGGTAAATATTAAGATCGAACGTTGCAATCTATGAGGTAAATGAGCAATAATATTTGATAATGTCTGTCATTCTTAATAGGTAGGTATTGAATTTTGTAACTCTTTGTTCTGCTTTGTAAAAATCATCCCATCCCAAACGCAGTGCCAGTGCGGAACCCCTTCACAGGGCATGCGTCACTTCCATAATTGACGAATACTCGTCGTGCACAACCACCTGCATCTGCACCCACAAATAATTGAGCTGTAGGTAGTTACATGCCGGTTGCTCAATACTGGTCAGAAAAAAAAAAGTTTGAGTTAATCAACACGAAAAGCAGAAGAAAGAATGGTTTAAAATGCAGTGCTTACATTACAAGGGTACTCCTGCAAACCCTCTCTCTATAGTTTACCCAATACCATACTTTCAAAACACTTGTAAGAAGCCGAGGACGAGGAGGAGGTCGTCTCCTGAGTCCTGCTTTAGGATAGCCAACAGTGATGACTGTATCAGAGATGACGTTGGATACGAATAAATGTACTTAAGTCAACATCATATCAGCAGAAAGACGTCCACTGCTGGATATAGGCCTCTCCCAAGTGTCGCCACAACAACTGGTTCTGTGCGTCTTGCATCCATCGACTACCCGCGACCCTCACCAGGTCATCGGTCCACGTTGTGGGAGGCCTTCCAACGGTGCGTCTTCCGGTACGCGGTCGCCACTCCAGAACTTTTCGGCCCAATCGACCATCTGCACTGCGATTCTGTAAACATATCGAAGTGAAAGCTTGAGGGAGGTGATTACGAAGTGAGCTCTCAATCCATCTTGATTACATGGATTGACAGCTTACAAGCTTGTACTTCGTGATCACTTCATCCAAGCTTTCACTTCGACATGTCTACAGAATCGACCGGCTGTTCTGCGAGCAATGTGCCCTGCCCACTGCCACTTCAATTTGATGATTCTTCAATTTGTAGATACTTAAGTATTTATATGAGAATATAAAATTCATACAATTTTTTTCGTGATTTCTCTAATTTTTTAAATATTTAATCTGCCATTCAGGGCAGAGATAAACCCAAAAAAACAACGATCTTCAAAATCGGTCCAGCCGTTCTTGAGTTATAAATGGTGTAACTAACAAACACGACTTTGTTTTATACAGAGTATTGTAGAAGTGCGAGCTTATATTTTAAGTGGTGGTGTTTTGTAGCTGATACAAAATAAAAAAAATAAGTAGGTAAGTATTGACTTTTTCAAAAAACCCCAAGCAAGGGCGCTAGGTTACATACCCCAATCTCGTAACAGATAAACACCATCAAGAAATCATATCTCTGACTCATTCCGGACACAGAGAATTAAATAACCTCAGTTCGCTTATGAACCCTTTGTTTTCCAGTGAATCGACAATCTCAATCGTCTTAATTGATTGATAACCTACTTAATTAGCTTTCTCAAACAAAAGTTGTTACTCTGATCAAGTTTAATCTGTGATATAAATTGATGGTTCGTTGTAATAAGAACAGGAAAATAAAGTTATATCTTATGTATCAAGAAAAGAACTAAAAAAAAACATTGGTCGTTCTTCATCGGTTGGTAATAAAAATGTTTTATGTACTGTTGTTGATTTCAAGAAATCAGGACATTTTAATAAAAAAGTTTTAGCAATAAAAACATGATATTACATCTTAAGGGGGATCCCTAAAGAGACCTCGCCATACATTTTTCAGGAGCTGTAATCTCCGTAAATAAACAGTTTCTGCAGAATAAAGCAAGTATAATGAGATTTTATAATGTATTGTGATCGCCTATCGCCCAAAATTTAGAAAAAAAATAGTCTTTCTATGAGAATTAGACCCAATAAAAAACGAAAAATCTTTACATGTGTGAGTGACCTGAATCGCGCCATCTGACAGAAATTTATAGAACCACCGAGAAAGAGTTCATTGCTGTTATGTTACGAGTTTACGTGCGGTGAACATTTTAAGTAGATGGCGCTGTTCGAAAATTCGAACAAGCGCCAAGGTTATCGAGTGACGGACGCGGCGATGCGACGTTGCCATTCAAGACGCAATTTGGCAACAACGCGTGTTGCCAAATTCCAGTCCATGCGTGATTGTGTGTCAAAATTGTGTTTCTAGCAAGTTAGCGCCGGCGCGCGGGTTTGCCCGCGGATTTTATATTTTATGATTGATGAAATGTTTTTTTTAGGGAATGAGAAATAATGCTAGAAAGTGAAAACAATTATCTGCGATCTGCCTTTGGTTCACACAGATACAATACTAATGTTATTATTGTATTACTTATCTACTTTAAATAAATAGTGCCTACCTACCTAAAGATTTAAAAATCTTTCCACTGTATGTAAGTAGGTACTGATAAAACATTTTCTGACACGGTTAAGTACTAATTCATTGGTTTGGGTTGAATCAAATCAGAGAAAAGAAGTTCATGTAGGTATACTTAGGGTACCTATACCTAAATCAGGCGATCAGCGTAGGCAAACTACCTATTTTTTTCCTAGCTACCTACGCAATGGTCGTCCGTCTGTCGGTCCGTATGTCTGTCTGTCCGTCTCTGTCTGTCACCAGACTGTATTTCACGGACCGTGATAGCTACACAGTTGACATTTTCACAGATGATGTATTTTTTTACATTTGTATCGCATGATTGTAATATTATAAGTCGCGTAAGATTGTATATTTACAAGTACCTACTTACTTATAATTTCTTCTAGATAAGACAAGTATTGAAACTATTGAATTTGGGTGTGATTCAGTGTATTCGAAATTATTTCTTCTCAACACATCATCTGCCTAGCCCTTTCCCAACTATACCTACTGGGATTGGCTTCCAGTCAAACCGGATTCAGCTGAATACCAGTATTTTACGTGGTGCGGCTGCCTACCAGACCTCCACAATCCATTATCTGTTCTCAACATAATCATAGATTATAGTCTAAAACATAAACAACATTTATTACAATCTTACGATGTTTGGAATTATCCGGTGACACATACGAGTACTTACATAGGTAGGTACCTACTCTAACCAACTAATACCAAGATATTCTAAGCTGATAACAACCCTTTGCTTTGCCATCTAAAACCATTCCACCAAAGAACGCCAGTAATCACACTAATCACTGAATGTTACGACTGTATCACCTAAAGAAAACATTCTTAGATCGCGACGAATAATTGCATAAATAATCTTTTATTTATTTAGTACCTACACGTCACAATTTATTTACACGTTAGGTACTATTTAGGTTCAGTCACATTACAACAACCCGTGTAGGTACAATATACCTTTATTACCATTAGATACGGGACTTAGTCACAGCAAGCGGTCCTACTCAGTTGGCACTCAGTCGCGCACGGAAAATCATTGATGTGACCTTCAGAATGATTGGCCAAAATGACCGATCAGCTTAAAAATATTACTAAGATCTAATACCTATTTGCTACTATTTGATATCTTTGTTTAAATAATTGGTACCTAATTAATAACTGAGAAAATGAATTTAAAAAATGGGCAGTCATTCTGATGTCAGGATGGACTGCCGACATTTAGGATCTCCACGTAAAGGCTCAAAAATTTCAATTCGCCTTTACAAAAATTTAGTACCTATTTGATACCTAAACATACCTATATTTTTTCTAGATTTTTAAGGCAAAGAATTTTATTAGAGATTTTTTGTTTAGGTAGGTACTATGAATAAATATACTTACCTAGTTCTACCCACATGTTAGCTTTTATCAGTATCTCGGAAATTGTTATTAATTAGTAGTACTTATTGCTAATTATCGTGTAAATTGAACTACCTTCACTCCATAGACTTGAAAAAAAATTGACTTCACTTGACTTTCTGTATCAAGTAGTACCTACCTAAACATAGGAAACCAAAAATCTGTAATAAAATCTTTAATCTTTGCAGCTCAACAGTGTTTTAATAATACTAGGAATAAAAATAAGACACACCACTCGTAAATACAGCCAAAAATGTTAATTTGTTGAAAATAACAAAAATATTTTATCGTTTGCTTCGCCATGTTTGTGAGAGCGAGATAGATATTAAAAACATGCGTGAGAGACACGATACGCACAATTCGCGAGTTGTTGAGAGATTTTGTAAACAACGCGCGACGACTAGTACCAGACCGAGGTTGCGTAAGGTTAGCAACACAAATTTCTTCAAACATATTAATAGTTTTTTATTATTATTGTTTTACCAACCATGATTATTTAAATTCAAGTCAATTTTATAAATAATTGATAACAGTTATGTTTTACGCAACAGGTACTTATTTAAAAAAAATGTTTTATAAGACAAAGTCTAGTTTTTAGTACCTAATTGTTGGTGCAGAATCACTACTTCACTATATTTAGTTATCTTTATTACGCGACTGTGGCAAAGCAAACGGTTATGATTTCAAGGCTTCCTCGTAACTCCCAAACTGCACGTCATGTGCAGCCATATTCTTTATTTATTTATACATAAATGCATAATGGTGATACTTAAGGCTCTTTTTTATTCAGGTTTCCTAAAGATGAATTAAGGAGACAAAAGTGGCTTGTTATTTTCCGAAAACAAAGGCAGAAGTAAAGCTTTAGTAACCTTGCGCGATCGAGCGAACAATATTAATTTCTTTTTTAACTACCTCAAAATAATTAATGTTTTTTATTTTATTTGCTAACGCTACCACATGCCATGTCATTCATAATCGTAAACATTTGTCAACATTCGGCAGCTAACGCGATTTCGCTCGCACGACAGCGCCGTCTCCTATCTCTATCCTTGTCTATCGGTAACAGTAGGTTGCGACTGTGATGACACTGATCACAGATGTGTGAGTTTCGGTGCATAGTCGTACGCCGAGCCCATGTTTACTGATTGCGATGTTAGAGCGTAACATGCAATGTTTATTACCCAAAATAATTTATCTGAATAATTTGTTATGGTGAAAAGGGATACCTTTTTACCACCAAATCCGATAGGATATCGAGCCTAGAAACAAAAATATGCATAGACCAATAATTATATTATTATTAATATTTGAAAATATTAGGTTTGGTAAGGATAAAGAAAGATAAAAAATAATTCAAAAATAAATACAACTATTGAGATTTGAACCCACACCAAGCCTAATGAAAGGCAGTCTCTAAACCGACAGTCTATTTGTACGGTTGATAATTGTTTCAAATAGCCGACCTTATTTATGTCAAGGTTTTTAGCTGCTCAGCTTCCCGAAAGTATAGCGTGATGATAATCATTGCTAAGGTTATATTAATAAGAAATAGATTGGAATATAACAATTTGGTCCTCTGGACATTTTAATTTCCAACCATTTTTGAATAAAACGACATCTAGTAGGGTCGAAAGTTACTACTATTTACTTTGCATGTGTGTGTAAAGAGTAAATTCATGCGGCTAAATCTTTATTCTGCTGTAATCTTTGTATGGTAGCAGTTAACAAGCATAGTGATTATCTAAAAAAATCAAGTTAATGCCCTAGGTATAGCCTATAATAAAGTTGTCTATTAAAACTTTCTATGTTAAGTGTAAAAATTGAAAATGTTCGAAATTGTGGATGTGTCGCCATCTAGCGACAAAATGGCAGTGAGAGCATTCATCCATTCACCTTAAACTTGAAGTCTTAAAGCATTTAGCTTTGGTTGTCCCTGGGGTGAAATAACCAAAAAATATAGTTTCTTTCTTTTCTTTTCTTTTAAGTAAAAACTTTTCCCCACACTAGGATTTCTCCTATACGTATCGCACGTATCCGACATAGCCCGAAGGATCGCCAAATTGAAGTGGCAGTGGGCAGGGCACATTGCTCGCAGAACAGATGGTCGATGGGGCCGAAAAGTTTTGGAGTGGCGATCGCGTACCGGAAGACGCAGCGTTGGAAGGCCTCCCACAAGGTGGACCGATGACCTGGTGAGGGTCGCGGGTAACCGATGGATGCGAGACGCACAGGACCGGTGGTTGTGGCGACACTTGGGGGAGGCCTATGTCCAGCAGTGGACGTCTTTCGGCTGATATGATGATGATGATGATTTATCGCACGTAAACGCACCCACGTTTACAAACATACAATCTCACATACACAAACAGCCAGACCCGGAACAAAGAGTAACAACTATGTATAGGCCATACAAATATTTGTTCCGTGCGGGAATCGAACCCGCGACACGCAGCGCAGCAGCCAGTTGGTCAGTTAGTGGAGGATACTTTTGTCCTCCGGTTCCGTACTTATGGTGTCGGACGTAAAATAATAGCAGCATCAGCATCCCAACACTTCCCGTGGGTGTCGTAAGAGGCGACTAAGGGACTCATCAGAGAATGGGCAGCAGCATTCTCCGTAGGTACATTGCAAAACAGCTACACGGCGATCGCAAATCTGCCTGCAAAGCGTGGCGATTATGGCAACCCCCCATTTGCGGGAGGCCTATGTCCAACAGTGGACGTCTTTCGGCTGATATGATGATGATGATGACTTTTGTACTTATCAAAATTTATTTGGAGACAGAATTCATTTGATGATTTCCCTTTAAAAAAAGGAAACCTACCTACAGCTGAATGACATAAAAAAAAATGTGTGGTACATATAATTTCAATTGTCCGTTTCAATTTTTGTCATTTGTGTTACGCTACGTCGCGTCGTCATAACACGACGGGTTTATTAACAGGACGCCTATTCCGTAAGTCGTAAGTGCGACAAGAACGAAAATAGGGTAGTCAGTAAACGATCAATATAATCCCAGTACCTACAGGAATCTCCTAGGTTACGGAAAACCAAACTTTGTGTTTGTGACGTCGTTGGTAAACGGGATAGGAATGATTTGTTTATTATATACTTTATTGTACACCTCATATTAATAATATGAACAGGACAAACATTAATTTATAAAAACACGTGTAGGTACAATGGAAGGTATTGTCGTACAAGGCAATCTGTTACAGACAACCTTTGGATGGACTGAACGAAACGAACGAAACGAAACGAAAGGATATAGATTTATGGCAGTATGGTCACTGTCAGTGTGCAAACGTTCTAAATAATACCTACTAATTAGACATGATTATACAAAATACATAAATACAATACCAATTAATATACTTGAGAAGGGAGCGGCAAAATTATAATGAAAAGTAATGCTCCTTCATCATTATTTTAAAAGCTGGTTGCGTTTGAGCACACCTTACTTACTTCTATGGGTAAAGCATTCCACAAACGAGCTGCTTGAATACTGAAAGATTTGTCAAAGGAAGATGGATGATCACAAAGACCTAGAATGTGTGTCACAGAGGCGCTGAAAGCATTCTTTAAGATAAAAAGGATTGTAGAAGAAGAAGAAGGATTAAAGAGCACATTATAAAGTAGAGAAAGTATATGGGCATTCTGGCGAAGGCGAATATGAAGCCATTTGAGCTCAGTACGAAATTCAGAAACGTGGTCATACTTGCGCAAGCCAAAATATAAAGCTGATAGAGATTTTGAAGTCGCTCAAGCTTGTCTAATTGGTTTTGGGTGAGCTCAAAATAGCTGGGATCAGCATAGGCTGATCCCAGCTATTTTGAGCTCACCTGTACTATTACAGGATAGACAGAAGAAGAGATTGTGCTAGCGCAATTTTAGTGGTGATGGGATGAAAATTGCGAAATATATTCGAAAGTCACCGCATCCCTGGAACCCAAAGGGCATTAGGAGGAACACGTTCCGCTCGCTCAGAGCGGAAGAAGTCATTAGACGATTTCCCATCCTTAAAAAAAACTATGTAAGTATAATATTATTGTATAGTCCATTATTCATGTTTGTCCCGAGATAAAGTGATTTGGACAGAAGCTGTTTCTATGCCATAAAGGTCTCCATTTACAGGCATAGATTACCCAATAAGAAACTACTTAATGGTACCTAAAGGCAGTACCTACATTAGCAAACCCTGATTACTTATCCGCAAAGTTAGACCATTACAAGTAACTAGATGCTAATGTACGGGCACTGGCGACCGGTCTTCTAATGACTGAGCAGCTTCTTATATATAGGTACAGTCAGCGAGTAAAACCGATTCAAATTTTTATACAACATGTACCTAACAGAATAAACGCAATACCTCTTAAGGGGTCATTGTACTCATAATTTTGAACAACTTTTACTTACTATGGGGCCAACCCCGAAATCGCGAAAAAAAAATCAGCTGTTCAGTACATTTTGTCGAGTTATGCGAACAGAAATGTATGGGGCAGTCGATATTTTTTTCGCGATTTCAGTGTTGGTCCCATAGTGAAAGTTGTTCATAATGATGAGTACAATGACCCCTTAAGAGGTATTACGTTTATTATGTTACATCGAGTTAGGTACACGTTGTAGTATAAGTATCATCAAAATTGCCATAAAATTATTCGATATCTCCTTTTCTGGCATTTCATACATTAGCAAAAGATATTTTGGTAATGTCCGATTTTTATTTTGAAATTATCGATTTACCTAAACCAATTTGTTAATCAGTTTTTGTCGCTGACTGTACCTAAGGACTACTATATAGACCATAATTACTTGAATATCATTGCCTTTTACACTTTCAAAATAGCCGACGTAGGTAGTTACCACCGGTAATTGAGGAAAAAGGGGGAAGATTTGTGGAACTTTCACCATTGCGAAATCGAAGTATCTTTCATGAACATAACATAACATCACATGTAGTAGGTACCTATACCAACATTGCGCCGGTTTTGTTTTAAGGCCCTTGTATTAGAGAATTCACGTTTACTACTGAGAAAAGTATCAGTAATGTGCCCAAGAACTCAACGACTTCATCCCACCCACCGGCCCTCTTATACCATCCGACATCTAGACGCACTGCAAGTTACCATCCCTACCTTGTTGCTATTACACCAATTCGCACTAAGCGTTTCCAAACGTCTTTTATAATGCGCACAGCAAAGGAGTGGAACTCTCTATCTGCGTCAGTGTTTCCGCATTCAACCCTTATCTCTTCAAAGTTAGAGTGAACACGCTTCATCTGGGTAAGCTCACTCCATCGTCGACTTTGTCTCTGTCACCTCTGACTTAGACTAGAGTAAAGAGCAAACCCACTCAAATAAAAAATTTAAAAAACAAAAAGTAGGTACTTATGAGAAAAACCCAATCCAGGAATATAACCTCAAGACCGGAGCTGACGTGCTATGAAATAACTCCAAAATCGATCTGAAACGAAAAGGCACTTCCGGCAAAGAACAGACCTACACACTAGGTTATTTTATCTAGGAGATGACCAGAAAAATTCAGAATCATGTTTCTTCTTCTTCCTCCAAAACCTTGTCCCATTTACAGTCTCCCTAACCATTCTTTTCCAGTGAGCACAATTTTGCGTGGTTTCATCTTCGAGTTGAGCTTTTTTCAGGTCCCAGAAATCTGACCAATTCACAAAGCCATTAAACTCAGGCAATAGAAAATAAATGGCGGACCTACTTACACGGTGTGAAGTAGGAACTAACTCGGCACGACATTAAAGTCGCATTATGCACACTAGCGTAGCGCTAAACAGCAGCATATTTTTCTTGCACTGATAACTGCGAGTATGCTGGCCTACCTAGCTGTGAGATTATCCAACTTGCGCAACCGCAATGTTGTGAATATTTTGAAAGAAGTGTCAGTCTGTGAAGTCATTGTTTTGGTGCGAATATACTCGTATGAAGTCATAGAGTACGAGTATTAGATCATATGAAGTCAGTTGGTGTTGAGACCAAGTGGTAGGTGCAATTTCAATGCCTGTGGTATTGCAAACGTCACGGGCGTAGCTATAGCTTACACGTGCACGCGGGGGAGGTCCACGGTTCCATAAATGTGCAAAGATAATTTGTGGGACATTAAAAATCATAAACTCTATGATTTAAAATGAAAAACGAACGAATTTTCATCAAAATGTCGCTTGCCATAAATCGGCAGTAGGTAAGCGCTTGATGATTTTTATTGTAGTCGCATGCTAAGGGTCCAGACCCCCTAGACACCCCCCTTATATAAATAAGCCCATGGCAAACGCCAATAACGCGGACGCTAAGCCATATTTTGCTTCAAGTAGGTATTAATTCCACGAACTAAAATAATTTCCAAAGAGATGTTTTCCTTGATCGAAGTATCTTCCAGGAAAACTTATTTTCATTTCTCTTTATTGCCACGTGTACGTTATATACTATCAATATTCCTTCCATTAAGAATGCGTAAACAACGCGTGGATCCGCGAGTCTCGCAAAATATTTACTGAAGTGCTGACGACTCGAAACAGGATCATACATCAAAGAACACCGTACCAGGAAGACTAGTCTCCTGTCACGGCTAAATATAGTTCTCATGGGGAATTTTTGCCTTCCTCATACACGTAGGTTTGTTATAATAACAGCTAAAAACAAAAAACAAGATCCGAGAATTTCGTGATCATCGATATTTTAATCGAGTTGTTGACGGAACTTCGGATGGCGAGAGCTGAAAACAATCGGTGATCGAAAGCGCTTCAAAGTGGTGTAAACGTCTGTGAGTTCAATAAACTGCAAATTTATTGGAATAATTTGTAAACAGAAGTCTTCAATGTAGGTCACTTTTATTCTACGTTGTTAGAAACGAAGAATGAATCAGAGGTTTTTAAGAAGCAGTGATTAATATAGACTGTTGTCATCTTAGAACGAGTAGGTAATATTATCATCATCAGCAGTTTTCCTTTATCTACCTTTGGCCATGTTTTAATAAAAAGAACCTTTATACCTGCGAAACTTCCCTATTTTTCGACAATCCTGTACAAATCTTCATTGACCTCTCGTCATTGACCTTATTACCATTCGTAGTCTTCACTCTTCCTACTCATAACTAGAAACAATGTCTTTGCCAACTCTCATTTGGCCACAATTCCATACAGATTTAGATAATCTACTTGCTGTTATTTATATAGCCATAGTGTATTGTAAGCTTCTATTTTATCTTTAAAAAAAAATGGAAAACGTTAGGTACATTACTTCCGTAATGATCATGAGTAAGTATCTACCTAAGTATCCAGTTTCGTTGAAAGTAGAACACATTATTGAATAAACAATAACGTAACTGATCTTCTATTGTGAGATAAAACGTAAAATTCTACGAAACATATAAACCTTCTCCTCTAAAATTCTAAAACATATTTAAATACTAAGTAACAAATTCTGACGCATTTAGGTCAGCCGTTAACCTATTATCTGAGGAACCTGGTTTGTTCAATGCACTACGTATTACCTACTTACATGAATTGAGTGAATCATTCTTTCTTTAAACTAAACACTTCTCTGGTAATGTATGTATAATATTCTTCTCGACTCAATCGTTACATACGAGTAGAGCACATAATTTTGCGGAATTAGATCGAAGAAAAGTATAATTACTGGCACCTAGATACAGGCGATCTTTTCAGTATGTAGGTATGTGGGCAGGTAACGAGTTTACGTGCAATGGAAACTAGATGATGTAGACTGATAACTGGCTAGAAAATTGAAGAACTCTTTTTTACCACAATGAGCTCATTGAAGTGATCTATGATGAACTAGCACTTCGCGACTTCGTACGCGCATATCCCGTTTTTTCTCGTTCCAGTAGGAATTTCCCGTTCTCGTATAGCCTACAAAAAGAATGTGGTTTCACTTGTGAGGTTGGCTATCATTTACAAAATGAATTTTCAAAAGCGGCTCAGTAGATCCAGAGATTACCCCCTGCAACCTCACAAACTTTACCTCTTATAAGATTAGTATAGAAGTATAGATTAGCCAAGACTCTCCCGCCTTTGTGAAAAAAACTGAGCGCACACAACCTTAACTCCTAAGTAGTCTATGCGCTCCAAAAAGTCAATAATCCACATATCCATATTAGTATCCACGTGCAGCTTAGTTAAGTAGCATAAGTACCTAATTAATAAAGACAAAAGATTATTATTAAATTCCAAGCTCGAGAACTGCAGAAGGCTTTGTTACCTAATCACTCATTTTTCTAACAATATCTACGATTGCACGTGTTACGTCGCCGAGTGGATTATAGAACTCAGTCTAGAGAAAAATCAGCGGCTAGTGATGTAACGCTAATCCTACGGCACACATAATAATCGTAACAAGATAAGACACATTTTTGAGCCATTCAGTAAGTAGTGATATTCTGAGGAGCTTGTGGCTAATTACTAACAGCCGCATGGATCTTCAAGCTTAAGCAACGCCGAGGTTGGTCTGTGCATCCGAGACTCCTCCGAGCCTCGGAAAGCACGTTTTAGTTAGGTACGCCGTTAATTGCTACCGGCTGTCATTTGTAGATCTTTGGCAGTCATAAGGGATAGTCAGAAACCCCACCCTATCTTGTCAAAGAGTACCCTGCTACCCAGTTAATAGGTTGTGGAGGTCTGGTGGGCAGCCGCTCCACGTAAAACACTGGTATTCAGCTGAATCCGGTTTGACTGGAAGCCGACCCCAATATAGTTGGGAAAAAAGCTTGACAGATGATGAGTAATGCTATTCTGAAAAAGTCTCACCGTGATAGCTAAGGTGAAGTGAGCTTGAAATGAGCTGTCAATTCCTAGAATCAATTGGAATGACACCTCACTGCGTGCTCATTGCATCGAAGTTGTCACTGCGAGTTTATTTTATAGAATCGACCGGCTGAAATGAATATCGATACGCAGCAGGTGTATAAATGTGACGTTCAAAATATTTGGCACGCGTTAGAGGGAGTGTCGCGACGTCACTGTTGGCACAAACAAGGCACAAACACATTGGCGACAGTCTACTTACGTCACCAGAGGTTGGGCACTTTCAAAACACGAGATTTCCTTCATACCGGATAAACACAAAACGTAAACACGCTGCTCACCTTGAATTCAGCTAGTGCAATTAATTTTAAGTAATGTACTTAGCTTATTAATAATGTCTGTTTGTATAGTACAACCTCTTCTAGGGGGCAAGCCAAGCAACACTTAATGGAAATGAGCTGAGTGCATCGGTTCCGCTTGGCGAGGTACCTATACCGCGATATCGTGGTGATGAAACTTTTGTGTTAGTGTTAGTGCAAGCATAGTAATTTGTATGTTAATCATCCCGATAGTAACATTACTAGTTTGTTTCGAATAGCATCAACTGCATACCTATAATGCTTATTTTTGCTCCACTCAGAAATAAAACAAATAAGTAGAAGAACGTAAAACGAAGAAGAATATTACACACATAGGTACTTTAAGAATAAGAGATGAAAGTTTGCATATAAACTCGTTCTTTTGAAGGTCTTTTAATAAAAAAGAAAAAGATGGAAATTGTGATACAAAATGCTGCTTATATCTATTTAAAAGTGCAGAGGACGAACAAGATTCAACCAATATTAAACCCTATCGAACAGCGTGGTAGGTCTGACCTGAAGAAGATGCTAATAATAGCCCTATCAATCGATTCTCAGCTTTCAATCCACAGTCGGTTAGTGTATGAGGCCGAGAAACCTAACATATCCACTTTATCAAGTAAGAAACTTGCAAAGTGCAAACTTGGTTGAAGCAGGTTTAGTAGTAGTATTCTGGAACCCTTTTTTAAACATGGGCTCTGGGTGGAGCGGAAGGGAGTGTAAGGCCATGCGCTGCGTCAGGCGTGCGCACGGCGCGGGCGCCCGCGTGGCGTGTTTTTTATTTTTATTTTTTATTAATGACAGGCACGCGCTTGACCACTATCTCACCTGATGGTAAGCGACGATGTGGTCGAAGATGGAGCACGCTTGCCTAGAAGTAACCTATTCACTCTTGACTTAAACACTCCCAGGTTGTAGCTATCAGGAAACACAGACTTCGGCAGGGAATTCCACTCCTTAGCGGTACGCACAATGAATGTATTCCCAAAACGCTTTGTGCGTGAGGGTGGGATGTCCACTGTTTCATGTAATCGTTGCGACGGGCGACCCACGCAGCGCTGATCTATGAAGATTACATGAAACAGCACGCCACGCGGGCGCCCGCGCCGTGCGCACGCCTAACACAGCGCACGGCCTAAGGCCAGTCATAGACGGACCGCATGTTGCAGTCGAGACCGACAGCAAGATGCGGTCGCCGCACGGCGATCTGCAGTTTCCATACTAAATTCATATCCGCAATACACGGACCGCTCGAGCAGTTCCTGAGCGGTCGCTTTAGAGACCGCTAGCGACCGCTCTAGAGCAGTCGGTCACGACTGCAACATGCGGTCCGTCTATGGCCAGCCTTAGACTCTTACTGACTAAAACCCATCAGGCAGTATTAAATGCCCTTTGCGTTCCAGGGCCACGGTGACTCTTTCGAACAAATTCCGCAACTTCTGGGGCCTTAAAATGGTGTCTTAGAACATCATGATTTCGGTGTGGGCGGGAGACGGATCTATTCAAGACATACACATAGCACTATCTCTAACAACGGAATTAATGGCATTGACACATCATTTTAGGACGGTAGAGTTTATGCGTACCTATTGTCTTTTACCAAAATCATTTCGGTAACTAATGCATTTAGCCTAAATGCATTCATTCACTTATCACAAAGCATAACCTAATCTAAAAGCATAACATTTAGCTTTTATGTTCCCAATATAGCGATAATGAGCCCTAAGAGAGGATTTTTTAAAATTCATTCCTGAAAGGGTTCAAATAAGTACCTACGACATTTCAACGTGTAATCCCTTCGGGCACAAGGTTTGTCACTGTAGAGGTTATACCTTCGGGCAAAGGCTTGACGGCTATCCTCAACCGTTCAAAAGTCAATTAAAGCTTCAACTAAATCACACATTATCTCAGCAGGCCACCTACCCCATATAAATTTATCCTAATGAAAAAATAATAGTTTCATTCAGAAAAAATACACATTTTACAAGGATCAAAAAGAAAACAGGTAAAGCCAAATATTTGAATATACTTACTGCAAACGAACGGTGGTATTTCACTAAATTGGCTTGGATTTATTGACCGAAGAGGTCAGACACTGACTGCAGTGTCAATTGTTCAACACAGGCGACTCTTGCGCAAATTGTAGTCTAAATTAGCATACATCAACCTTTTCGTAGGTTAGGTGTGATTATACTCAGTGGTATTTATGTCACAGCCAACTAGTTAAATCAGCCGTTTTATTAAAATCCTAGCCTTTTCATAAAACAGCGCCGTTTAATTAGCGTCATAAATGACATGGGCAAGTCATTTAACTATATTGAACCAAAGATGAAAAATTGGCGCAGTTCAATGAAAAGACTAGGCCACCAATTAAACGGCTGATTAAGCTAGTTGGCTCCGACATTTACACCACCCAAGACAAACATGGTACGAGGTCGCAGGTTTTCCTTGATTTTCATGCTAATTAACGTAGTTACGTTGCTACTACTCCGGCTTTTTATCATGAGGATAGGCTGAAACTACAGAACGATACTTAAAACTTATTGTTCTTATTATAATAAAAAAAACTTTTTTAATATAAAAAATTGTATCTACTTACCTAGTTTACTACAAAAAATTGTTTATTTTTATACTAACTAAACTAATTAACTTTGTAAACTAGCATTATCTGGAAGAAATAAAAGGACAATAAATAAATAATCATTATGTAATAATAAATTATTAGTGAGTAGTTACAGTTTTATAAAAAGAGTTTTAGATACCTACTTATGTTAGATAATATTATAGTGCATTTTTTTCGTTGTCGTTAAGCACCAGCAAATCCAATCGCTGACAGTTCCTACTCTGGAATTCAGAACGTTTCTTGGTACCATATCCTATATTTTCGTTTTGATTAGTAATCATGAAAAGACCCTTGAGGCATTATGATGAGAAGACATGATGAGTTTTCTTTTAAGTAGGTACATATTGAATTTAACAAACCATCAACGACCAGTGCCTAAGTAGCTAAAATCTTAAAAAAGAAAATATAGAGAGCTCATTGTTAGTTCCACACTGAATGCACTGCATAGTTCAATCACTTATCGGCGCCATTTTAGGTCAAGTGTGATGTAGCCTTACCCTGAATAGTTATTTTCCGTCAGCAAATTCATGGAAAATTGTGGCCTTCCTGATATGTTGACAGGTTTTTTCATTAAATTACTATGTTTTAAGCATATCTATGCCTTGCTGATGAATCGGATACAATATATTCGAACGCAGTGAACGCTTACGATTATAAAGATATAATAATTAATAACCTAACAATATATAAATAATGAATTTTACTGCCCGATCAGATAAGTCCACTCACACACATATTTAAATCTTAGGCATGTAGTTTAAATTCATACACAATTACAAACTTATCTAGCCTTCACGGATGCAGCGAATAGAAACCTTACATAAAAGGAAAAAGCCTCATAAATATGTAAAACTAATATCATCGCAAACGAAGCTAGGTTATCTTTGACCTTCGAGGAGAATCCCAGGATTCCCGCTCCATAATAGCTTTTCTTAATCAAATATTGAAAGAGTTTCCAAGGAGGCAATCTTCCTTCAACAATTTCTTTACAAGGTACGCAATACTTTTCTAATACAGGAAATTTAACCTGGTTTCCAGGTCGCCTTATCGTGAAGGCGTGTTCAAACCTTAATGCGAGTGCCTATTGGAAATGGGACGGGGTTTTCCAATAAAACTTCGAATAGACATTTATGGTGGAACGAACATGGGGCAATGGCTGCATTGTGAGTGAGGAGTAGGAGAGGAGCGGCTGTTTTTCCAATTATGACGACGACAATACCGGCTCTCTTTACTCTGTTTTCAAAGATAATTTTAATTAGCATTGGTCTTGCATGTAAACATCATTAAGATTGTTCAAACAAACGAGGCCAAATACATTCATAGGAAGCCATTACTGGGCAGAGCAATAGGATAGCCAATGTCAGTGCAGTGCCTCTGTTCAGAGCAAGAGCCACACGTTGTAGTGCCTCTAGTGGCTATACTTCTTCACTTAGGGAGACTTAATGAATGCGACCAATTCTGAAACTAGACAACCAATTAGGCCCAAACAAACTATAGCAGCCAACTATCGACTCGAGAAGCAGAAGCCTTTTAGCTGTGGCGAAAATCAAATGGTAGGTACGTTTCAGAGTAAGAAAGTAAATTAGCCTGTTTCCTCTGAAGATTTAAAAAAAGATCCACCAGAGGCAACACTAGTGGTGGGTACGTGTATAATCTACATAATATATATTCAGTCTTAGACGGGGAAAGGCTCAGGCATTTTTCCATTTAATTTGCTCCTAAAGCTAATTTCTTTATATTTTTTTATTGAGGAATGGGTTTAAGGCTAATTCTACATATAGAGAGACTATTGTATGCTACTGCACGACTCTTTGTTTTTGATAAGAGAAATTTCGAGCCTTTCCGCCAAACTCGAATAAGCGAGTTGCATCAGAATTTGTGGAATGTAAATTGATTGCTATATGAACGTATATTTATACAAATAAATGTGTTTATATTCAAGATGAGTCATGGCTTAAATATTTCATCTTGCAGTATATTATGGATTCTGTTTAATTTTAGACACCGTGTGGTGACTAGTACCTACTGCTTTATAATGTATTCAGATAAATGAAAAATACATACTTATTGTACTATTTGGTCGGCAGAAATCAATTCAATGACAGCTTGGTGATACTCGGAATTTGATTAAATGAAAGCTCTAGAAACAATGCTTTTAAAAAGAAAGAAAAAAATCCTTTGTAACGAAATTGTTATGAATACTTCTTCATAACAATTTCGTTTCAAAGAAACTGTCATTGACTAAGGACCAAGAGAATATTATACTGATACAATACAACCCTTATATAAGGATGGAAAGTGCCTTAAGCAGAAATTATTTAAGGGGACTGCTTCAACCTTCAGCCCAGCTTTGGACAGTAGGCAAAAGCAGTAGGTACTGAAAGAGACAGTAACTAGTAATACTGGTATCTACTCGTAATTAGATAGTGCACATGCACATATAGCGTGTCTTTACTATGTTGATTTATGATCTCATCTTAGTACATACATACAATAATTTTATGTTTTTTTTATGTTTTTCTCAGAATAGGTACTGCAAGATAACAAAGCTGATATGATAATAATATGATAATATTTATTTTAATTATTCAACACTGGGACGTAAACTTTGCTTGTGGCACGTACGCTGTTTTCAACGTAGTAACTAACTTTATAACAAACATAATTATTATATAGCTGCTTAGTATCCCGTATCAATGTTTGTACTCGTAGTTGGTATCTGAACTCCGGAACCTAATTACAGGGTTCCAAATGGTTGAGAACTACTAGTTTTGCCCGTGGATTTGCTGCTGTGTCACTGTGTTTTTTTTGGAATTAAGTAGCTTATTACATTCAATAAGCTACTTAATAATTTTTCTGTTTTTGTTTCGTGTATTTAGTGTCTATTTTCTGTTTTATAGAATATTACTGCATGTGGAAACTTTTAATTGGCCATATTTTGTTTTAAACTTTTACTTACTGTTTCTGTTTAGCTGTAAGTTTTCCTAAGATAAATAAAATAAAATAAATAAAATAAATAAATAAATAAATATTTTACAAGTCTTTATTTTTACAAACATAGTCTAAGCAATTTTACTTAGTTAAGATTTATTCCAAAGTTAGATCGTTTGTTAGACTTTTACAGGTTTTCAACGCGTTTGGCTACCTAAGTTTCTTCAGTGGTTGCGGACAGTGCACCAGACCATTATTTGTTGTGACGATGCTTGGAGATAAAATTATTTAATGCGGAATATAACAACCGTTACCTTTACATTCAATTAATTTGAAATTTCATATTTCTATTTGATCAACTAGCCTGATTGATCAAATTACTTGAACGTGTATGACCCGCATTATATAAGCTACGACAACACAGCAGTGCTTTAAAACTACAGTAATCGGCGACGACATCTTTCTGCTGAAACGATGATCACGTTGACATTATGACATGAAGATTAATTAACCAGTAAGTAACCTATGCCATGATCACGATCACACGAAGATCCAGCATGCCACACCGTACTGATAAAGTCTTGCAATCACAAATCGTGCTCCTATATCGTGTCCACAAAAATCGATGACCAACAAGTTCGCATTCTACCTACATCGAGGAACCCGCTAGGTCAGGCTATCAGTTGAACGCACCCAACTGTGAACATTGCATAACTGAACGGATCAAATGTAACAAATAGATGTTGATACTTAGATAATCTTAGTTTGATACCCTCTTTACTGATAATAGATGTCAATTTACATTGTAGTTAACATTGTTTTGTTCACAGTAGTCGTGATAACAATGAAGATTTCAAGGTTCAGAGGAAATTGGGGCAGAATGATCAATAACTAACAATGAAACCCAATTTATTGGTAACACTGAAATATTGGATAGTCTTGCCAGAGTTAAAGCAATTAATTTATTGGAATTTTTGTCTTATTATATTCAGTCTTCATTTTAGTTTATTTGGTAGTCGTTCATAGAAAATATTGTTAGGTGTTTTCGATGATAATAATAGATAACTTTCATTGTTATTGGAAGCATTGACGCTAAATGATAGTCATCGTAAGTTACATTAAAATGGATGTTACATTACTTTCAGCCAATTGAAATTAATGAAGACAAGTCGATTGCTAGTAGCCACGAACATAGCGGTTAACCACGAAACATTGAAAAATTGTGACAAACTATAATAAAATTCGAACTCCTTTTATAAAATACGTTACTGGCAGGAACGAAAGACGACACTGAATTTGAATATCGAATTAAGACAAGGCTGAAAACGCCCACTGCTCATGCCACGTTCAATTGTTTTAGTTCATATCTATATATTTGTTTTAAAGTTTTGAATTACTTAGATATTTAAATAAAACTTACCGACGTCGCCAAAGTAAGTTATCGGGGGAGATACTCCGTTTACCTTTCAGAAAAGCCTGCCTGAACTGAGCAAGAGGCAAGCTCTCCCGACGCAACGACCATCGAACAGTACGAACACTTTTCTCTGCATTTTTTTCCATTTGCACTATCACATTACACAAAAACTTCAATAGTTCCCGATTCAACATTAATTTACGGCCATTTTTTCTTAATTTTTGTAACAATTAACAGAATTACACGTACAATTGCATTACACGATCTAAAAACGATAACAACAGGTTGGAAACTAAATGAATGCTGCGGCCCTTATCTTCACGGTTTCTATTTCATATTTACGTTTTAAGATAATGGTGGAAAATGTGTAAATACGTACTGTATTTGTTTAAATTATATTATGACTGATGTGTGTTGGCTTAAACATTTTTTTCACTTCAAATGTTTTTATCGGCAAGCGCGAATTGCGCGAAGTTGCTACAAACGTCATAACTCTTGGACAACACAAGTTTTTGCTTATTACGTTTTTAATTAGTTTGAAGACCTTCAACTGCAGTGGCTTTACAGAATAATTATTTATTCATTATTTAAAACCTTGAACTAACCTAGAATATAATATCATTGTTTGGTTTGCAAACGTTATTGATTTGCAAAGTTGATGGTACTTTCAGCAGAACAACATTCAAATTAAACGACTGATTTTTCTGCTCTAAAACTTTTGAACAGACTTCCAACTCAATTTGCTCAAGCGTTAAAAGAAAATAGAAGTGCCGACCTAAATAAATCAACTCTTTTGAAAGCATGACCATAAAATTCGTTCTGAAAACGGGCGGAAAACTGCCAGATACAAACCCTTAAATTTCCGGAATTAATAACAATAATAAACGATCCCACCCATACTAAAGTGCTTGTATTCTTGATTGAGTGGCAGTCAAGGTTGGTGATAGAAACTTGGCATAGCGTTTTGTATGTTGAACAAATTGATTTTTCCATACGATTAGCTACGAGGGAAATAGCCACGAAAGGCATTTGCGTGTTGAGATCATGAAATGCATTTGAAACACTTGAAGTCCCGTTCGTGCCCACTCGAAGATGTGGCGTCACATGGCATCAGGTGATCGTATCTTAGATGACCATCTATGACTATTACTGGTAACTGTTTTCCGCAACCATTTAGTGCTTGCGTGATTGATCAAAGAGACGTAACACCTTCGCTAAAACTGTCTATAGGTATTTTCCTTTGAACAATTTTAAAAGGTCCAATAAAACTGGGCTTCCTACAATTTGCAAAATGTTTTATCATGATGACAGAGTTCTTTAAAGATGAAATGTCTTCCGTTCATGGGACAATAAAGCGATTCTTCCATCTTTTGTACGTTTTCCAAGTCTCTTGGGGTCAGCAAGCGTCCTTGTTTCGTTCGTTACTTTACGTTTTATACAGAACGTTCGCCCTAACGTATCATACATTTATCTATATTATTAACTGCAGTGCGATTCTGTAAACATTTTAACTTTTTTTTCTTTTAAATAACGTTGCCCCACACTAGGAATTTCTCCTGTATCGTGGGTGCGTTTACAAACATATAATATAAACTTACATACACAAACAGCCAGACCCGGAACAACTATCTGTATGCCATACAAATATTTGTTCCGGGCGGGAATCGAACCCGCGACATGCAGCCCAGCAGTCAATCGCTCAACCACTGCGCCAATTGTGTTGTCACATGTCGAAGTGAAAACTTAGGCGAAGTGAACGACTAGTGAGCTGTCAAACCATGCAAACATAATGGAATGACAGATCACTTGTCGTTCACTGCAGTTAAGTGTACACGGTGAGATGTCGACAGAATAGACCGGCTCTTTCTGCTAACCGAAATATGTAACTAAGGCTGTGCACAGACTACTTATCCCATTGTGAATACTCCTACTTTATGACTTTTTACTATGAGAGACAGTTTGGTAGCTCGACGTCATTGAGCTACCAAACTGTCTCTCATAGTAAAAAGTCAAACCTGGGGCTATACGTCCTGTATAGCTCCGTCTCTTTTCCACTGGAAGTAATATTGAAGTAATACTGCTTTAAGAGTTGGTGGTTTAGGCCCTGTTCTATCTACGAAAGAGAATACTGTTTTGAATTTAGTGGTCTCAAGAACTGCTCCAAGAAGTTCCTAAGGGATCTGAGGGCCTGACGGGCAATTCTCGTATTTTGAAGGAGCATTCGCATCGTAAGTAGTTACACACTGTCAAAACAGCTCTAGTTTACCTACAATTGATAAGTTTCCATAACATAATTGTCGCTGAGATTGCGACTTGAATTTCAACATTTTTAAGTAGGTACAAGAATTGGCCTTCTCTCTGCACAATAAAGCCGTTTCCTAAAGGAATAAAGTGAGGTACTCACTGTGGTGGGGCCGGTGTGGGGACACGTAGGTGGTGTCCTCTGCGGGGTCGCTCAGCGTCGCTGCCGTCACTGGCCTCCTCTGCACCGACGCTGCTCGACCCGCCCGCCGACCTGCGCAGGAGAACAGCTCAGCCAGGCGCACGACACAATGCGTCATCAAGTTTTCCGCTCCACATGTGGGAGCGGAACACTCTTGGTGACGCATTATCTCATGACAAATAATGAGAGATACTCTCATGACTATTCACGACCCGCTTTGGTTTGAGATTATGCAAGGTTAAAATCTTAGGTTCTAGAGTCTAGACAAAGTGGCATTATATCAGCGTTAACGATCTTTTTTTATCATCCTCAAATACCCCACTCTTACGCAAAGTCCTCCCCTATTCCTTCTGTTTCTCTCTTTGTTGTGCTGCTTTACACAAAATCACCAGGAAACCACCTAAGGCATCTTATATCTTTCCAATAATAGTCTAGCAATACGCTACAAGTCAAAGTGACAACGGGACAATTCGACAAGCGCTATCGCTGATGGAATGACAAATGTCTAAAAAACTTTTAAGTCTTCTTCTCTCGTTACGGCACGAACTGCAATGCTCGCGCGACTTCGGGTTTAAGAAACACACTGGCACACAAGTGAAAGAGATGATTGCGATGCAACATTGAAAAAATGGATATCATGAAGAAAGCCTTACTTAGCTTGGTCTTGATAGAAAACGTTAGGTTGTTGTGTTCCCTTACTTGAGTCGTAATAACTCTTTTTCTGGGCTCTACCAAAGGCGGTTACTAAAAATGGCGGACTGAATCGATCAAGCGTTTATTTACAAATCTACGTATGAGCGATGACTACTTCCAATTTTACAATGATTTTTATAGAGGGCAATCGAGAGATGTAGGTCAATGTATTCGTTATATTTTAGTTGTATCCATAAAGTGGGATTGTTTACGAAGAGAGAATTGGTATTGGATTATTGAAAGCTTGCGCTTCCGAGTTATTGGATTTTTTAGATATTGTTGTATTTTATTGAGTTTTTAGTACTTATACATTTTGTATCTAATGTGATAGAATTGGAGACTGTAATATAGGCAATTAACATGCGTAAGAAGATAGGTATAGTCTTAATTGAATTCGTAACAGAGAGAGGACAGTCGATGCCAAAAGCTTTATCCAAACAAGAAGTATCGGAAATAGAAATAATTACTAACAGATTGGATCACACAAACGTAAAATAATTGCCCAAAGGAAATGTCACTTTGATTGCCCAAATCGCCCAAACAAACTGAAACAATAATATTAATGACTAATACAGTAATTATATGTTTATGTTGTTGTCTGTGATAGCATCTGAATACAACAGTAAAATTATAATTTCAATCGATCGAATTTTGGTTTGTACCAAGAAGTAGGCACCAACTATCATTTCTAAGCCCGGAGAACCACGTGGCTAAATAATAAAAAAAAAGTCAAACTTCGAGGTTGATCTTCGCTTCCCGAGGTCCGTAGATAGGTGACCATCCAACGCACATCATCATCATCATCATCATATCAGCCCAAAGACGTCCACTGCTGGACATAGGCCTCCCCCAAGTGTCGCCACAACAACTGTGCGTCTCGCATCCATCGGTTACCCGCGACCCTCACCAGGTCATCGGTCCACCTTGTGGGAGGCCTTCCAACGCTGCGTCTTCCGGTACGCGGTCGCCACTCCAAAACTTCAACGCACACCGAGGTTCTTTTATCCGAAATATTTTTTCATTCACGTCTAGCCTTTGGTCCCGATTTGAGCGTCTTTGTCAGTCGGAAAATCTGACACCAGTATTTCCAATGGGTATGTGGGGGGGAGTAGAAAGACGCTCCAAGTAAAACACTGGTATTCATTCTCCATCTGGTCAGACTGAAAGAAGACCCCAACACAAAAAGGCTAGGCACATTGATATACATTTCTAAGCCGATATTGAAAAAAATTACGTGGTTTATCAGCCATCTAGGCTTAAAGACGGGCTAAAAAGTGGTTGTCAAGTGGAACACACAAGCAAAGTAGTAAAAGACGCAAGTTGTAAGAGGACAAGTGGGTCGCTCCACTTGCGAGATGGAACACAAAAGGCACGATGTGAACATCAACAAACAAACAGACGTACCTATAGACGATACATGACATGCTATAGGTAGAAGAGAAAAGGACTTACGTTTCCAATTTAGAGGCAATATTTGGCATTTCTTACTATGAAATTAGCCTGAACACTATTAAAGAAAATTTTCACTAAGGAAGTAATCGGTAGGAAGGAACACGAGCACGAGATTAACAAATACTTTAAATTAGCTCGAATACACTAACTGCGAACTGATCACAATAAAACTGCGAACTGATCACAATAAAATTAGCTCGGATACACTAAATGAAAGATGTATTACTACAAAATTAGCCAAAATATACTAAACGGTCGCCGAACATGTTAATCCTTTGGCTTCATGGAATATACTGAAATTCAGGAAACGGCTAACTTCGAAGCTGACTCCAAATAAGTTAGGGAAAAAATGACTTCTCAACGCTTATCAAGACCTAATACGCATGTTGAAGGATAACAAACTAATGAAGTTAATTTCCAAATAGGTATTTTAAACAATACGCAATTTGTTTTTCCGTAAAATAATAATGCCATATAAATTATTATTAGATGTAGGAACAGTTTGTTTTCAGCCGGTCTATTCTGTCGACATCTCACCGTGTACACTTAGGTGGAGTGAACGACAAGTGAGTTGTCATTCCATCTTGTTTGTATGGTTTGATAGCTCACTTGTCGTTCACTTCGCCTAAGTTTTCACTTCGACATGTTTCCAGAATCGCACTGCAGTCTGATAAGTTTCCTTACTGCGCATATGGTTCGCTTAGAATTATAAACTTACCTTAAATATGAAAAATAACATAAACTGTGTAATAAGATTCTACCATCTATCAATCTGATGATAGTTTACAGGATCAGATTCAAAGTAAAACAGCGTTTATTAGCTCATTAAAGGACAATCTAAAGCGTGTTAGATAACAGTAATACTACTACTTAGTTTAAGTAGGTTAGTGCAGCTAAACACAAAGGAAAAACGGAGCAGATACAGTGTATTTTTCTTTACATGTCCGAATTAATAAACAAACACAAAAATCACAACAACATACAGAAGGCCGATTCTCAATTATACAATGAAATCTTCTCAGCAGTCAATGTTTATGAACTTGTCAAAATGTAGGGAAATTCAAAGTTTTTTTTACAGTGAGAGACTGCAATGCGAATCCGTACACTCTGGAATTGCCCCTCAGATTCCTACATCAAATCTGCTTTGAAAGAACCTAAGAGCGTTTACGCGTACGGCATTTCATGCAAACTTTCAAGTCATTATTTTTCGAAATGTATGAACTGATTTTAATGAAACTTCCCACGCCTAAGCAGGATAAATACATAGGTCCAAAAAGTTATCAGAGAACATTTTCAAAATCTTTTATTTAATAAAAGATAATTAGTCATTTTTGTTTCTATGGAAAGTTAAAAATCGGTCGAATTTAGCTGTAACACTATTTTTCGAAAATTTTCTCTGATAACTTTTTAGACCTATGTATTCTGCTTATGCGTAGGAAGTTTCATTAAAATCGGTTTATTAATTTCGAAAAGGACTTTATAGTTTGTATGAAATGCTGTAATGTTCAACTGTCCCAGGGTTTTCAAAATGAAAATCATATATAATGTTATCTAAATCCCCGAATTTTCACCCGAAAAACCGAATTTTCGATTTTGAAATACCAAACCGAACAGATAAAGAAGAACACACCTTACAGCGATACTTACTACAATCTATTATCATATCACACAAAGGCATGCACATGCATACTCAGTACCTTCGCATTATAAGCTCTCAAAAAGCCGCAAGCAGGCACTAAGTCTCGGTTAGGTAAGGGATATACTTGTCACACGCCATGCCGATACCTAGAAATAATAAGGGCATAAATGGCGGTAGGCTGGCCGCAGACATGATAGTTCTGATCGGAGATAGCTTTATTATAATACAAAGTGAAGTTCTATCAGTGATATTAAACGATTGTGGAGAAGTCAAAAATGTATAGATTTGACATGCGCATCGAAATAACACGTGGTCAATTCTGTACATTTTGGGACTTCGATAATTTTAAATGTCACTTTATTTAGAGCCCCGGGACAGTGGGGTTTTACAAGGCAAAGGACGTGGTTTTATTGTATTAAAATCTGATGGTTTTTTTTTATAAAATAAGCTGGTTCTTGTAGATAATTATGGCCTATGATTAACCGAAAAGTTAAAACAGTAACAACTTATTGGAATATGTTCCGTTGTGTATCTTCTAGGAACTTATTAGAATATAATCCTTTGTGTTACCCTATGAAATGATTTAACTTAAATGGTGTAAGTACTCTTCATGTAGATGTTCTATGCTATTTATCTGTCATCTATCCACCTATAGCATTACACAGTTTCATAAAAGCATTGTCCCCTGAATCCTCGATACCTACTCAGCCGGTAGTTCATGATAGTGGCCTATCTATAGGAAGGAAGACGTCAGTGATTGATTGCCCGCGTGTTTACGAGCTATCGATGTTCCTTTTTATATACCTAGTAGAATACTTACTTATTATCGGTAAATGGTAGGCCAAGCGATTTTATGAAAACGATTTTTGGGAAATAAGGAACGCAGTGGATTTTTATCATAGACTAAGTTCTTTCCACGGGATCGGTTCCGTGGCCTATCCCAAAGGGGCTGCGATTTTCCGGGATAATAAGACAGTTATTCTCAGAAGCCAAAAAGCGGTAACTCAATGAAAGTGAGTTTCGAGAAAAAAACGCATTTTGTAAAACATGATTAACTTTATGGCATATGATAAAAACGAGCTTCTGCCCGCGGTTTCACCCGGAATATTGATACAAAGTTTCTTAAGTTCTTCACCAGAACTTGTCTTAGGCTATATCTATGATAAATTTCGTTCTGTCCAGTGGCTTAGGCGTAGGAATTTACAAATTAAACGAGGTGGATAAAAATGCAACCCGGGGCGAATAAAAAGGAAACTTTGGTTGGAATAATCACGTTATTTAAATATTGTTTGCAGCAATGTAGAACTCCAATTTTTTATTAAGTACTTTTTTTAAATAGATGCTTTTTGAGAAACCATTAAGGTAAAATGCCAATAAAAGTTTCGTTGTTATTTTCCCCTGTATTTCTATTTACCCCGTTTAGGGCACCTTAGCTGATGCGGAAAGTTTCAAGCAGTCCGATACAAAAAAAATCATTGCAGTAAATTTTGAGATACTTACCAAACGGGGTGAATAGGAATGCAGGGGTTAATCGGTACAAACTTTGAAGGGAATTTTTACGTTTTGCAGCATTTGTATACCCCAATTTTATTGAATTGTTAAAAATAAAATAAAGATACTTTCATACAACTAAAATGTTTAAGTAAAAAAGCCCTTTTCAATGTTTTGTTTCTATTTACCCCTCCGTTCCTATTCACCCCGCTTGACGGTACCGCTTTTTGACTTCCGAGTGCAGTAATAGTATAACTTTATATATGTGAATTTATTTCTAATCCGATCAGTTTTTCAGTTTTATCTGCAGCCAGCCCAAAGCTTTCTATTAGATACATGTTACTTACATAATAAATTAAATCAATTTTCCTACTACGGTATTAATTAAATAACATACTGGATTACAAGATGCCTTCATAAATCTTAATGGTACTGCTTTTCATTTATATACCCAAGTGAGCGATTTTCCTCAAGTTGCTTTTATAAAAATAGTCCTAGTACATTTAGTACCTACCTTTGGTTACATAATGGTTCTAAACAATTAAACAAAGGATATTGCTAAGATTCCACCAGCTCTAAACGTCTTAAATGATTTGTAAGGAAAAAGAAATGAGGAAAATCGCTTTCCTGGCTTCCTATAGAATCTATTTTTACTTTCAAATCCTTTATTCTTTTTAATAAGGTTTTATGTGTTTTGCAACAAGTTACCTAGGTACTTACATAAACTTACATAAAATTTTGTAATAATCAGTCCTCAAAAACTTCCCGACGAGGAAGTGTTTGAGCCAAGTCCAAAAAGTACTTTTAAGTAAATAAAATTTAATCACTAAAAAATAACTTACCGAAATATTCTCTTCAGCCGACTAATGACTCGGTATTTTATATACACGTTTCTCACAAAATGCTATGCTATGGGCACACTTGAGTACGTTTGTACATAGTTTGAATCACTTTCGCTTCGAGTAAGCCGACTCCATTGTGCTGATTAATTTTACCGTACGAGATACCTGTGGCGTGTTAATTAAATTAATTAAACCTTAAGAAAGTTAAAGCTTTGATTAAACATTTCATTTTTTAATAAAACACGTAGATTATACTCAACTACGTCATCGTCTGGTTTTTATTGCTCATAATTTATTAATAATGCCTAGCCTAGTTATTATTTGAGGGAATATGACTGTGGCACGTCTATTTTCCGATAAAATAATTAGATTGTCTCTTATTGAAATTACTTTAAAGCCCGATTCTGGCACATTGTTATTTTTGGCGAGCAAAAATAACCTATCAGTAATTAAATATCACTCAACGAGGAAAAACTTGCCAATTTTTTGTGAGTTTGTTGACGTAACTTCCTTTTGAGTTTTGTTTTGCAGTTTGTTTTTAGTTTAAAAATAACTGTGCGGTGTTATGGTTAGCTTGTAGTGTAGATAAATTATTGGAACTGAACCCAATTACAGCTTATAGGTAACATGAAACTTATGACTTAATAGGAACAATTAAAAACAATAACAACAATTGCAACTTTGCGGAAATTCTCATGGAATTATTTTCCGTAATTCCAATGAACGTGGACACTTTATATTTCCATAATGCAACGTGTAAAAGCATCCATTTTGTGAACTAGATAACTGAAGACGACCATATAAAGCTACTGTTAGGAGTCGAAGATGACTTACAATTTCATTGGATTACATACAATGACACGATGCATTCAATTTTACATTTTATTTTTATATTCAAGGGTTATCAGCGTTTATTCGGAAATAAGTTTTATTTTCGTTCCATTTTCATGACCGAGCTTGGCTTTTTATTTTTATATATTTTTTTCTCAATTTATAAGCTTAATTTTCTTGCTTGAAATAAAAATTATTAAAATTAAATGAATGTTTCACTAAATTAATAAATTCATCGAAATTATTTTTTTGCTGAGAATTAACTATAACAGGACTGATTATTTCGTATGACAAACAAAAGGTTTATATTTTTATTTGAACTATAAGTGCGAAATTACCACGAAATTTTTATATCTATATAATTAAAACTCCATCCTCTTGTCTATCTACTTACTTTTGTGCCTGGCCTGAAATGGCCTGAATACGAAAGTTATTGAAAAACAAATTTTATATCAATCTAAACAATGTTGTTTAGGTACAACATTGTTTAGATATAAAATTTGTTTGTATTTCACTTGAGAATTTGTTACGGTAAAAAATTAAACTATTATGTAAAGAATCTTGATGCAATATTACTAGAAACATTAAGCAGTCGCTATGAGGAAATCAGAAACAAATAATGCGATGTCGCATTTCTGTCTTGTGTTATTTATTTACTTACGCGTGATCGAGGAATTATTTATTGCACGAATAAATAACAATGCAATTAACCGTACTAATACCAACGTTTAATTTATTTGAAACACTTTATTTTTTAAAGCAATAATCAGCAAAACGGCACGTGAAATGAAAAAATCAGGGACACTCTATTTTATTTTAAGACGGCCTCTCAATTAATTTGTCAGGGATAACCGGTTACTCAGGCGCCTATAGAAAAAAGCTCTGTTTTTCACATTAATTTTCATCATAAAAATTAATCTTGTCAGAAACCTTAATTATTAACCCTGAAACCATACCTTCTAAGCTTTGTACCGCGTAACAAAGAGGAAATATTAAACGCCTAAACCGATAAATTAACGCACTTTAACAGACGCATCCAATTACTGATTTTAAAGGAAATTTTACAATTTACAATGTCACCACACGGAATCACTGTAACACACGTTATTTTGTTTGTAGAAGCACAGTTTTCTGTGATAACACGGCGAGGATAACACTGATATTATGTTAATATTACGTATTTTGTACAGACTACACAAAACAGGCAGTGCAAACTGTCCATCCACTCCAAACCACGGCCTGTCATCTGGGGTTGCCCCCTACTCAAGCAAACACAACCTTTACCACTCTCCTTCTAAAGTTTAAACTTGCTTGTTCGTACCCCCGTCCTAGGGAAACATGCGCAGTGGTGCATTGCGCACAATATTGATTGCAATCACATGTATGATAGAAAATATGGCGGAAAATTTGATTTCGTTTTGGTTTTTATTGACATTTTACACGGTTATTGCTTGACGGTTATGGCCGTTTATAAAGAGGTACCGGAAACAATAAATTATCTAGTTTTATTTTTAGTTGACGATTCTTCTATGGAAGCATGCTATACTTATTATGTATCAAATAGCTGTAAGATAGCTGAATGATATTTTTCGTAATAAACATGTCAAACATCATTTTCTTAATACGAGTATGTTATGTAATTATGAACAGTTTCCTTTTAACGTCTCTAACGTAAATCCTATTCGTGGAAAGAAAAATATGAAACTGTTTTTCCTGAAGGCGATTTACCGTGTTAAATGTGACGAGAATTAATCTAACCCCACGTTAGATTTCTAAGAAGGCTTTACTTAAACGTTTATTCGTAATTATGGTAAGTATGTTGTGTGTTTAGTTATTTTCTCAGAACTTGATCTCTCCTTAGCTCTCCTTATTTAGTACCTGCTGCCTTAACAAAACAGCAATAAGGCTGTTTAGCCTTACTTCTATGTAGTTAAAAACTGTAAAATTTGTATCGTTGCGGACACTTGCGGATAATAATTTCCAATTTGTGAACAATACCAATATACATACTCGAGTACTGAGCAGTGAGCACTGCGAAAAGAAATCGTTTGCGATTTTCTCATGTATTTGAAAGCATTTTAAAAGTCGCAACGATTAAACATTTCATAGTGGGCCGTGGTAAAACCGTTTCGCTTAGGAACAGGATGCTGCACAGTTTTGGTGGGTCTGGGTCTGCTGGTGTCTTTCCAAAAGGAGACTCTAGTAGGTGTTTCTGCACTCTTCAAGATCATTGAAAGCAGGTTTCGCAAAAGTGAAACTATTCAAAATCTTTCTCTATTCTTCAAAATAAGAGATGGCTGAAACTGGTTTTAAATTAAATAAACACAATACAAAAAATAATTTCGTCGGTTAGGTACCGTAATAATCAAGGTTAAAATTGCTGAAGAATAAGAAAATACAATTTAATAGATAATTTCGAACTGCGTTCGTACAAGTTCACCGACGCAATGATTAACTAATAGGACCTGCGTGCGAATAAGTAAGAAATTAATTTTATCAGTTTTATTACTGCTTCCGTATTTAACGTAGAGTGCTATTTATCTGCACCTATGTGTTTACCTATGTGTATCGTGACTTATAAACATTAAGCATATTGGTATTTTTATACTTAAATATAAAGGACAACCTTAATTCAGTAGAATACTAATAGGTACTTCTCATGGACTAAAACTAAAAACTGAACTAAAAAGTACAAAATTAGTTGTAGGCTTTATAAAATCGGTAAGCTTTTTACACAAATAATTAAAATCAAGCTCATGCAAAAATTGCCATTGAATTAGACAGTCGGTTGGTAGTGGGTCATTCAGACTGACCAGTGTGAGCCAGGAAACGATCACCTGGGTAGATGTAGTACCTCCGTTTGCATAATTGGACAAAATGCTAATAACAGCTGATTTTGTTTCGTGATTTCAGGGTTGTTTCTCGTTATTAAAAATGTTCATGATGATGAGCGCAATTACCCCTTTTAAGGTTTTGTGTTACGAGTATACTGTCACTTGCGGTATCTATTTCCATGTAAGCTATTCCATAGAGAGTTTTAGAAGTACATGGTCATATTTACGGATGATTTTCTGTATCTAGGTACATATCCATTGTAGGTATGGCAAACAAAAAAATATTTTTTTTTACAAACCCAAAAACAAATAAAAATAATGTTACAAATAAATCACTTATTTTTGCAATTGTTTCTGTTTTTCTAGAGATGTCGCAGCAAACTAGCTGAATCCGCCGTTTCATTAAAAGTCTAGCCTTTTCATTCAACTGTGCCGTTATACAGCGACATAAGTGACACGGTCCAGTCATCAAACGATATTGAAAAAAAGATGTCACTTAAGTCGCTCAAGAAAAGGCTAGGCGACCAATTAAACGGCTGATTACGCTACTTGCTTACTATCACCCAATATGACCGCGCATTTTTTAAAAACTCTTTATATAATGTAGAGTTCAGTGTCAATCGATGATATATACTCACGCAAGAATCGATACAATAATAGGTAAGTAGTGTGGTGTGTAGGTAGATACCAACCTAACATGCATGTGGTACGTAAATGGAATCAACTTGATCTCCCACAATTATGGGAAAGGTCAAGGTAAACCCTAACGTGTTACGATTATTTAAATACGTAGGATCCTAAGCTTTATTACCTAAAATATAAAGCTTAGGTTCCAAAGTACTCAGGAAAAGTTTCAGGTTTCTCTGACGGTAGCTTGGAGGTAACCTACTATAATTAGAAAGACAATGCTGTCTCAGTCTACGCAACATTTGGTGTAACTCTAAACCTTCATCATCTACCTACGATATTAACTGATAAGGTAGCTTGATATGCCAGCAGTTTATAAAAAAAACATGAATTCCTAGCTACGAAAAAAGCTTCAAAACGTAAAATGGAAATTGTTTTAGTAGAATAAAAATATGGCAGCTACAGACTGCTTGTATGAATACCGTGAAACGATTTTCCGTGACCACTAAATATGCGAGAATGTCGGCAAAGGCAGTGACTTGCCTAATAGCACATTCCTTTATCATTGTTTAGAAATGATACATTAACCTGGCTTTTAAGGCCGATGATACAAAGACGTAGTATGATGATTAAGTTAATTAAAAAGAAGACGTATCTACTCGTTCAAGAGAGCTAGATGTAAGGACACCTAACCAAAGTGTTTGGAGAGAAAGACAGAGCAATTTTTGTTTTCTGTAGATAGCGAAAATCATCTCTGTCTCTCTAAATTCTTTTTAGAAAAAGTTCTCACTAAATTTTAAGATCTAAGTATAGGATGGGTAGGGGGGTGTATGGGGGGTATAGGAGGGGGGGGGGGTTAGTATAGGTAGTGTAGGTTTTCCAGGGCCGTGAAACGCAAAGGGCATTTCAAGGAACACTGGTGAGTCAGTATAAAGAGTCTGACATTCCCTCCCGCTCCACAGAGTGGGGGGAATTGCTTTGATGACTTCTCATCCAAAAAAAGGGTAGCTTTCGTATGCGTATTAAGTTTCTTTACAAACGAGTTTTTTTGTTTGTGGCATTTTGCAGTTCAACCTAGGAACTGGGTTGTTGACTGCTTAACCGAACTTGCCTGCGGCGGCCTTAATATCAATATTAAAGCCTCCAGCGCGAGCTTACAAAAAACTTACAAACTAAGCGACTACACGCTAAGGGCACGCCCATGGGGCACGGACCTCGGCTTATGGCGTCGCTGGGGGTAGGACTGCTAGAGACGGCCTAGATCGATCTAAGATTATTATTTAGGGGCGAATTATAGACTACAGGTTCAGCGGCGCGGGCTGGCTCGAGCAAGGGTCGGGGCGGATATTGACGGGGACGTCGCGACGGGCGGAAGGACGGCGGTCGTAGTACGGCTCTCTTGGAGGAGTGTGGTGAAGTCATCGGGAGTGACGAGAGTGTACTTCCGGATGTGATTGATTACAAACGGTTCATTCATTTCCAAGATAAGGGACAAGAACGTTTGTATGAACACCGTTAGGGGTTAGCTCTTAACGTGCTTTCCGAGGCACGGAAGAGTCTTGGTATGTAATGGACGGTTACCGCGGTCAGTTCGTGGATGGGTATCCACGAACTGACCGCGGTAAGCGTTGCTGAAAATCGAAGACCGAACCGTGCGGCTGTTATTATTTAGCCACGAGCTACTCACTATGTAGGTGGCTAAGCGTTGCTGAAAATCGAAGACCGAACCGTGCGGCTGTTATTATTTGGCCACGAGCTATTCACTATGTAGGTGGCTAAGCGTTGCTGAAAATCGAAGACCGAACCGTGCGGCTGTTATTATTTGGCCACGAGCTATTCACTATGTAGGTGGCTAAGCGTTGCTGAAAATCGAAGACCGAACCGTGCGGCTGTTATTATTTGGCCACGAGCTATTCACTATGTAGGTGGCTAAGCGTTGCTGAAAATCGAAGACCGAACCGTGCGGCTGTTATTATTTGGCCACGAGCTACTCACTATGTTGGTGGCATAAGCGTTGCTGAAAATCGAATACCGAACCGTGCGGCTGTTATTATTTGTCCACGAGCTACTCACTATGTAGGTGGCATAAGCGTTGCTGAAAATCGAAGACCGCACCGTGCGGCTGTTATTATTTGGCCACGAGCTACTCACTATGTAGGTTGCTCAGCGTTGCTGAAAATCGAAGACCGAACCGTGCGGCTGTTATTATTTGGCCACGAGCTACTCATTAAGTAGGTGGCATAAGCGTTGCTGAAAATCGAAGACCGAACCGTGCGGCTGTTATTATTTAGCCACGAGCTAATCACTATGTAGGTGGCTAAGCGTTGCTGAAAATCGAAGACCGAACCGTGCGGCTGTTATTATTTGGCCACGAGCTACTCACTATGTAGGTTGCACAGCGTTGCTGAAAATCGAAGACCGGACCGTGCAGCTGTTATTATTTGGCCACGAGCTACTCACTATGTAGGTTGCTCAGCGTTGCTGAAAATCGAAGACCGAACCGTGCAGCTGTTATTATTTGGCCACGAGCTACTCACTATGTAGGTTGCTCAGCGTTGCTGAAAATCGAAGACCGAACCGTGCGGCTGTTAATATTTGGCCACGAGCTACTCACTATGTAGGTGGCATAAGCGTTGCTGAAAATCGAAGACCGCACCGTGCGGCTGTTATTATTTAGCCACGAGCTACTCACTATGTGTAGGTGGCTAAGCGTTGCTGAAAATCTAAGACCGAACCGTGCGGCTGTTATTATTTGGCCACGAGCTACTCACTATGTAGGTTGCTCAGCGTTGCTGAAAATCGAAGACCGAACCGTGCGGCTGTTATTATTTGGCCACGAGCTACTCATTAAGTAGGTGGCATAAGCGTTGCTGAAAATCGAAGACCGAACCGTGCGGCTGTTATTATTTAGCCACGAGCTAATCACTATGTAGGTGGCTAAGCGTTGCTGAAAATCGAAGACCGAACCGTGCGGCTGTTATTATTTGGCCACGAACTACTCACTTTGTATAGGTGGCTAAGCGTTGCTTACTTAGCTGTTGCTAGATAAGCTGAAAATTGAAGACCGAACCGTGCGGCTGTTATCATTTATGTAGGTGCATCCGCATCTATATTCATAACTGTTTTGTTTGGGTCACATGCGTTTAAAAATACCATTTGTCAATCTCGAAGTATAGATTTAGCAATCAACGCGATAACCTATTTTTGCCCTCAAGCCCGATTGTTTTGACGGTCTACGTTACGTCATCTGTGTGACTGCGTGGGAGGTCGCAGTTTGTGGAGTATTTACCTACCAGCTGCTGGCGTTATGTTATTCAATACTAAAGTACCATAATATAAAACAGAAGTAAAAAACCAATTTATAGGAGTTTTATTTATCTAAACTATCTTCTGATTAAGAATTACGCAATGATACATGCCCTTATGTTTAGGTTTATGCAGTAAAAGAATGCAAAATTCTAGTCAGGTACCTACTTATATTTTCATTCTTTTACTTACCTCAACCTAATAAAGTAGTAAAATTCTTAACGCCTGACAACTCTTCTGGAGCTACTACTCTTAGGTGTATTTTGATAGTTATTTCTAACACTTCCAAAGTTCTAAATTGTTTCCGGCGATGCAATGGCACATAACATCCTGAAATGTTTGGCATAAGATGAAACGTGCCGTATCTCCACACTTTGCAGTCACAACAGTCTCCCATACTAAATAAGATTAGTTTAAGCACATACACAACAAAGATAGTAATCTAGGTATATAAGGGATCTACACACAGAACACAATTCGATCCACGGCGGAATTGCGTTACACAAATTCACGCAATCAATCGCCTTTCATTATGTCAATATTCACTGCGTTCTTTACGTTATCGAACAATTTTTAAACAAATCAAGCACTGTAGTAGTAACTTCCTTCCGTTGAGCTAGAACGTGTGTTATGCTAGGGTATTTGACTGAAAAAATCTAATGAGTCCGTCAGATAGATTTCCAAAAAAATAATGGACACGTATTTTTTCTTTCTTTCACGTAAACAAAAAATTAAAACGAACAACTTGATTATAAAAGGATTGACAGCCCACTTCGTGATCACTTCACCCAAGCCTTCACTTCGACATGTTAACAAAATCACACTGCGGTGCGTTACTCGCGTGACGTTACTACGATAGTACAAATTTTAAAAACGGCGTGACGACACCAGCCCTCTCTGAAGTCACCAGCTCTTGAACTTTGATCGGATTTCATATCCCAGGCTATTTATCTGCCAAATTTCATGACGATCCGTTCAGCCGTTTTAGCGTGAATGCGTAACAGACAGACAATATTAGTTCCTACTACAAAATGTAAAGTAACTCTGTCCAGTATTTTTCAAAATCTAACGGACGGACTAAATCGAATTTACAAATCTTTTTAGTAGGTATTCTCTTGATTCAAGTACGGTACGGTATCTTCTACATTATTTATGAAATTTCAGTAAAAAAAACTCACAATCAGGATTCCACTGAATCATAAAGTTTTTAAATTAGTGAAATCGAGCCCCGGATCGGATTCTAATTTAGCTATAAAAATCAAAGCGTAGGTATTTATCACAACAAATCCATTAACTGGTGCTTTGGATATGCTTTAGAACTCGTTCAATTAGTCAGAAAATTGAAATTATTGTAGGTGTATTTAGACCATTCTGTGTGTAGAAGCCCTAAGCCAGTAACAATGAAAGAAACTCACGTGATAAAAAGCGTGGGTACATCGCTTGACTCCTTGCCAATCGTCTGCAGGGAGCGGCGAGGAGACACCGCTTGTATGTCCAGGTACGCGACGTCTGGGCCTGGCGGAACGAAGAGTTAGAAGGTTATTGAGAAAACACGCAGCTGATAGTGGACAGTCACTGAAGCTATTTGGTATGCAGGCAGCTAAGTTGCAACTAATTTTTTAAACAATGTTGTGAGTGTGCTGAGTAGACAATTATTGTACATCACACTCGTAAGTGCCTATTATATAATTATGTCGCAGCCAACTAGCTTAATCAGCAGTTTCATTAAAAGCCTAGCCTTTTCATTGAACTGCGCCATTTAATCAGTGACATAAGTGACATGGAAAAGTCATTAAATGATATGGAACAAAAGATGTCACTTAGGTCGCTGAAAAATCGGCACATTTAAATGAAAAGTCTAGCTAGTAGGCCACCAATTAAACGGCTGGTTTAGCTGTTGGCTGCGACATAAAATATAAAGTATTTATTTAGCTTAAAAAGTTACAATGAACACATTAGAAATAAATGTTGGCAGTACAGTGGAAAAATTAATATTTTTGCCTTTATACCAAATAGTTTTGTTGACTGTACTTATACGTGGGAGAGGCGGGCGCCGAAAATGTGACGCAAAAGTGTAGGTAGGTGGGATCTGAGATAAAAGTGCAGTGAAAATGTTGCTATTAGTTTTGACACTTTTGAGTTTCATGCCAACCGCAGTTGGTTTTTTTTGTATACCTAATCCTCTACCGAAAGAACAGAAACATTTGATATTCCTGCTCGTAGACTGCTTTTCGTTGTGGCTAAACTTCTGCTAGTATTACTACAGTGCTCCTGTCTGAATAGTAGCTTTGGACCCTATTTTTTTTTATAATTGTGAAATCATCAAATGACCCCTTCCGCTCTGTGTGGAGCGAGAAGGAGTGTCAGACTCTTACTGACTAAAACCCATCCGTATTCCTCCTAGTGCCCTTTGCGTTGCAGGGCCGCGATAACTCTTTCGAACAAAATCCGCAACCCTGGCAGGCTCTGGGGCTTTCGACCCTACGAATAATACTTTTATTATTCGTAGTTTGAACCTGTGTTCTACGCGTAAACTCAAGCCAGTTTCTGTTTATCGAATTATTGTAGGACAGTCTGCCAAATTCTTGCCTGTGTGGGAAAATGAGGCCTAGAATATTGTTTTGGAGTAGTGTTGCAAGCACAATAGATATGGCTGACTGAGGTAGAGTCAAGTAGACTTTGTATCTTACAAGGATTTACCATATTTGGGAATTTAGGGGAAAGTTTTATCATCTAAACACACAAGCATTTATGATTTTCACAGATATAACGAGAAGGCTTAAAGCATGCCATGAGTTGTGCCTCTTACCTACGCACAGCAATTATAATTCCTGGGCCATAATTTTGAAGCAGTTAATTTGTCCTTGAGGGTAAATCTAGACTTTTTAAATAGACACATTGAATTTCCCCCAACACTTTCAGTGGGGAAAACACGTGAAGAGGCGAATGTATAAAATTAAAACGATAGGTCGGAACGTAAACAACATGTCTGGACTTATGAAACTATATTTATTCAAGAATGATTAAAAGTCAAGGGCACTTGGAGCTATGATTAATTATTATAAAAAATATATGTACCTACACACACATTTCTAAGCGTATTGCTTTTTGCCTGGCCTTCTCCATTTATCGCGATTTTATTCTAAAATTAGTTGCCTAGCGAACAATTCTTACTTCAGTCACGAGATTTAACAAGCGTTGCGTGATTTTGCATCAATACTTTTAGATTTTACTTTCTTTTTTTATTTAAGTTGTTCGTGATTTGATAACGTCTTTGTTTCTTATCAGGAATTGAATCATAATGTTTTATAACAATTGTTACTTAGACTTGGATTACGTTTGGCACGGCTATTGTTATACCAAAGTTGGCAGGTCATGGCCGACCACTGACTGGATTAAGTCTCTACCTATGAAACCCAAAAGCCTTTAAAAATGACTTTAATTAATCACCTGTAGTGCTTGAATCATGTTGTTTTGCGAGAGGAGTCGAGTGATGTATTCCTCTAATTTCAAATCAACATTTTCTCCTCAAAATTGACGAAAAGTTCCAAAGCGCAAAAGACAGGTCTTATTGATAAAACTCTTTCCTTTCTGGTATCGTGAGATGCACATATTGCAAGGGATACTGGTCTTTGGTAGTGGTGGAATGGGATGGGTAACTGCAAGCATCGCCTGGCGATTGCCAAACGAGGAGATTATGGAAATGATATGCCGAACCACTGGTACCTACTCAGTTATCGCAAATTATGGGGTAGTCCCTTGTCAGATCGATAAAATGCGATGCCTAGATACTATCTAGCAACGAATTTTTATAGGAAAGAATATAGTTTTTTAGAAAAAAAGGTTTGAAACCTAATTGTTAATAGACTATCAAGATGGAGGTAGACACCTGATTATGTAGACCTTATATATTTGAAAAGGTTCTGTAATTATTTTGGACTTTTCTACTTTCCATGCTCCAAATCAAGCAGGTTTAAGTGTTGTAACATATATCTTCAATACAATAGACCTATTGTAACCAATAGGTGGGATTAAACTGAAAAACTCTCGCTTGCCAAACCGTGCCTCAGCTATTGCCGCCCATCCGTTTAATTAGCAACTAGCGACTTCGTACGCGTGTATCCCGTTGTTTACCGTTCCCGTAGGAATTTCCCGTTCCCTAATAGCCTATAGCCTTCCTCATGAATGTGGCTAGAGATTACCCCATACCTACAACCTCACAAACTCACAAACTTTACCTCTTTATAATATTAGTACCAAAGTATACAGGGTTTTTTGTAAAACACCAACAACCTTTCAGAGGGTGAAAGTACTTGTGATGTATGTGTGCCTATGTGTGAGTGCGTATGCGCCGATGCGGCGGTCGTGTCAAGGACGGACAGTCCCTAATAAACCACGGTACTAGCTACACGTTTGTTTTACTTAAACATTTCACTGGCGACGAGGATATAAATTAAAAGCGGGCTGACGAATAAATTTAAATATGTCTATCGGGAAGTTATCGGAGTATAACGTAAGATCGGGAAATTGGTCTATGTACGTGGAACGTATGGAAATGTTCTTCAAAGTGAATAGTGTTAAAGAGGAACTTTGGTTACCCACATTAATTGCAACAATGGGCGACGAAGCGTACGAACTATTGAGCAATTTAACTAGTCCGGACAAACCGAGTGCAAAATCGTATACAGTGGTGGTGAAAATAATGACTGATCATTTGCAACCAAAACCGTCGTTCATGGCGGAGAGATATCGCTTCCGACAGAGAAGGCAAAATGCGGGAGAATCGATCTTACAATACATATCAGAGCTAAAGAAGATGTCGAAATATTGCGAATTCAAAGCCGTTTTAGAAGAGAACCTACGGGATCAGCTAGTATGTGGGTTGCGAAGCGAGGCGATTAGACAACGACTGTTCACTGAAGAAAACCTGCAGTATACAAATGCGGTGAAAATAGCATGCACTATGGAAGCGGCGGAACGAGATGCAGCGGCAGTTGAACACACAGTCGGGAGTAATGGCGAGCCGGGCAGTGGCGGTGACGTCACGGCAGGAGCTCTGCACGTGGTGACCACGTCGACTCGCAGTGGCCGCGGCCGGAGAGGCCGTGATGTACGGAGCGACAGATCGGCGGGCACGCGGAAGGGCAATACTGAGGAGTCGCGGATTAGCTGTGCAGCTTGTGGGGACTCAAATCATCAGACTGAAGGATGTAGATACAATCGGTTTATCTGCAGGAGATGCAGGCAGAAAGGTCATCTACGTCGGGTATGTCCGATGCGAAGAGGGGTTCGACAGCCCCTAGATCGATGTGATACCAACAACATGTCAGCGCCTGTGCGGCCAACGAGCGAAGCGGCCAGGCCGAGAACCCCTGCGGACCAGTCAGGGGACGATGAAGCGCCGTTGTCAGACGAGGGAGATTGGGAGGCGGTAGAAGACGTCCACCAACTGAGCTTGAACAGTTATAAGCCGGTGAGCCTAACCATGTGTGTTGATGGAAACAAGTTAGGTATGGAAATTGATACGGGGTCGTTAGTGTCATGCATCAGTGGGGAAATGTATTATAAACTGTTCAGACATAGACACTTAAAAAACTCTAAATTGGTATTTAGATTCTATGATGGCACTATAATTAAACCAATGGGGGTAATAATGCCACTGGTTACTTATAAAAATAAGTCGAAACAAATGGAGTTATTTGTGATAGATGGGGGTACCACGTCTTTGTTAGGTCGGCAATGGCTTACTGAATTAGGTATAAAAATACCAATGTATCAAAATATGTTGACCATAAACACAGACAGAACGAATTGTAATAACTCTAGTAATAAAGAATTAAAATTGTTGCTTCACAGATATAAGGATTTGTTCTCGGAGGGACTGGGCCGTTTCACGGGAGGCAAGGCCCGATTACGGATACGTGACGGAGCGGTGCCGGTATTTTGCCGCGCACGGCCTGTGCCGTACGCGCTGCGCGAGCGCGTTGAGGCAGAATTAGAGGGTATGCTGCGCGCTGGTGTCGTCGAGCCCGTGGAGAGCTCGGACTGGGCTACCCCGCTTGTACCGGTACGTAAGGCTGATGGTGGACTCCGTATCTGTGCTGATTATAAAATAACCTTAAATCCCGTGCTACTGGTGGACAAATATCCGTTACCACGTATTAATGACTTGTTAGTTAAGTTAAACGGTGCTAAAATATTTACGAAAATTGATTTAACACAGGCATATAATCAAATCGAATTAGATGACCCCGACAATTGTACAGTTATTAATACCCACAAGGGCCTTTTTAAGTATAAAAGGTTAGTTTATGGCCTATCCTCGAGCCCAGGCATATTCCAAAGAATTATGGCCAACCTTCTCAACGATATACCAAACGTAGAAGTATTTCTCGACGATATCATTATTGGAACACGCAATATTGGGGAACATTTAGTTACACTGGAAAAAGTTTTAGAGCGATTACATAATAACGGAATGAAACTTAAACAAAATAAATGTGTATTTATGACTAATGAAGTGAAGTACTTAGGATATATTGTTTCCGACGAGGGTATTAAAGTGGACCCAGAAAAGGTAGAAGGTATATTAAACATTCCCCGACCAGAAAATATCACCGACTTAAGGGCTTTCCTAGGAACAATAAATTATTATGCTAAATTCGTCAACAACTTGAGCACTACGCTGGCGCCGTTGTATAGGTTATTAGGGAAGGGAGTGACGTGGAAATGGGACAGGGAGTGTGAGGCAGCCTTTAAGAAAATTAAAAAAGTTTTAATTAGTGCGGACGTCCTGGCTCATTATGAACCAAACAAACCGTTGTTTTTAACTAGCGACGCGAGCGCGAGAGGCATAGGCGGCGTGCTGAGCCAGATGTGCGAGCAAGATAGCAGCACAGGCGGAGCGCGCGAGCGCCCGGTTGTGTATGTATCGCGTGCGCTTAACGCGGCTGAGAAACATTATTCGCAAATCGAGCGGGAGGCATTAGCTATTGTGTTTTGTTTAGAAAAATTACACCAGTATTTATACGGTCGACGTTTTACACTACGCACGGATCACAAACCGTTAGTCACTATTTTTGGCCCTAAACAAGGTATACCATCGATGGCCGCAAGTCGATTACAAAGATGGGCTATAAAGTTGTCAGCCTATACCTATGATATTGAGTACGTCACCTCTAAACAGAACGGGGCGGACGGCTTATCGCGATTGCCAGCTGTGGTTGCGAGTAAACAAAGAAATATAATTCCGGAACAGTCATATTTACATTTCGCGCAAAATGCAATGCTATTAGACTATAACGAAATTAAAAAACAGACGAGCCGAGATCAGTTACTAGGCCGAGTTTTAAGATATCTTCGCGACGAATGGCCATCCGATAACGAGATAAAATCGCTCCAGCCTTATTTCAATCGCCGAAAAGAACTTTATGAGGAATTAGGTTGTGTGATGTGGGGCCATAGGGTGGTCGTACCTGAGGTTTGTAGGAGTAAGGTTCTAATTAGTTTACATGAAGCCCACATGGGCATAGTTAAAACGAAAGCTTTTGCTAGGAGCTACATTTGGTGGCCGGGAATGGATGAAGCGATAGAAAACACATGCCGCGCTTGCAGTGTCTGTGCTGCTCAGACCAACAAAAAAAGGTAGACAGCGCACCGCGAACATCCAAAGTGAAGCCACAAAACCGTGCTCCTTCAAATAAATACACAAGCTCACCCACACACCTACACTAAAACCATGCTCATCGCTCTTAGTACGTCACGAGCCGTCGTCTAGAAAACATAAATAGAAAAATATAATGATGCCTTCCCTGTGTAATAAAAATTTGTAAAAACAATAGCTAAACACATAAAAAGTCTCACGGAATCACTTTTCACTTGTAAGTACTTGAAATAACATCGTTTTATGATAAATTAACTATGGTTACTTGGAACAAAAACGTCAACAAACGAAAGCAGTGACATTAAGTGCGAGGGTTGCCATAATATGATTTAAAATTTCCCCATTCGATTAAGCAAATTTTAATGATTTCTTTCTTCGAGTTATATTCCTATTTTCTTTTTTTTTTAATGTACTAAATATTTTAGATTTGATGTTTTTCAACACATTTGCGAGAAAACAGTACAATAGGTTATGAAAAAAACTTTTTGTTTTTCGATAACAGTCGGAAAGTCGCAACAATCTTTGACGTTTCTAATATGAAAATAGCCCGAAATTGCAAACGGAACTACATCTTTAGTCTAATTTTCTCTTTAGTATTTCTACTAAAGAGAAAATGAGACGAAATATGCTTTTTTTTGTTCATGATAAATAATAAATAATATTTATTTTGTAAGTAGGTTAAACATAACACTTACACGTCAATGTTAGTTACCTATGTTTTATCTTGATATTACCTACTTTTTCTTTAGTCAGTGATTTTGTTATGGTGGTCTTTTTGAATTTTATGAAGTTGATTGAAAATATAATTCCCTATTTATTTCAAAACAATTTACATAATTACTCATACCTACGAATATGTTATGACTTACGCTTCGACAACCTTTATACCTTATAATTGAATGTACCTACTTAAGTAGGTAGGCATGTGTGATGTAATATTTTTTTAGGTATAGCTCTTTTAACAAAATTAAGTTACAATACCATACTTAACAATATCTTAGTTGTACTGACTTGCACAATATTAGCTAACCCATAAAATATTATTTCCCAAGTCATAGGGAAAAAAAAATTAAAAATGGCAACCCTTCGGGACACACATAGATAAAAAAGTGGCTTCACTTTTGATGTTCGCAGTGCGCTGTCTACCTTTTTTTGTTGGTCTGAGCTGTGCTGTAGAAAGTGAATCGCCGCCGCGACATATGCCCTGCCCTTGGCCATGGCCAGATAGACCGTGGGCCCGTATACATGTAGATTTCTTGGGCCCTATTTCGGGGCAGATATTTTTAGTTATGGTCGATGCTAGAACCAAGTGGCTTGAGGTTAGTCAAGTACCTAGTACAGCGTCTAGTCACACAATAAACGTTTTAAGTGACGTGTGCGCACGTTTTGGTTTACCTAAACAAATAGTCTCGGACAACGGGCCACCCTTTACAAGCAATGAGTTTTCGCAGTTTCTTAATGCCATGATTGAACACATATTTTCAGCACCATATCACCCTGCCTCAAACGGGGCAGCAGAGAATGCAGTACACACAGTGAAAAGGGTGATTAAGAAGGCCATTAGGGAAAATTTAAACATACCTTTATTTATAAATAAATTCCTCCTATATTATAGGAACACGGAACACTGTACTACAGGTGAAACTCCGGCGTCTCTCATGTTCGGCCGCAGGTTGCGTACTAAATTCGACGCCCTGATACCTAATAGGGACAACAAAGTTAGGGACGCTCAGTGGCGACAACAAAAGTATGGCGCAACTGGGTCACGGCAATTGCATCCGGGGGATGAAGTTTGGTTGCGTCAGTATAGGGGACAGGATAAATGGTTATCAGGGAAAGTAACGGAAAAGATGGGAACCACCGATTACAAAGTAGTAGATGCTTTAGGTAGGGAATCCCATAAACATGTGGATCAGCTAAAGCAACGGATACGGAGTTCATTAATCTGTCCTTCTAGCCCGGTTAGAGTGCAGCCAGAGATGGTGGATGTATCGGGGAACCCGGAAGCGCCCAGGGACTTCGACGACTCAGCCGCCACAAATACGCCTCAGGGTGACGAAGAACAAGAGCATTTTGATGATTGTGTCGAACCAAAAACTCAGACTCCTTTGCCTTCTCCTGAGCCGACCCAGTCTCGTCCCATCCGTGCATGTAGAAGGAATAAGCCACCTAGTTATAAGATATGATAAGTAATATTTCCTCTTTTGTTAGTTACGTAAGTTATTAAATGTATAAGTAAATAAGCTACCTAGCTGTAAGTATATTTTGGGTTTTGTTAGTTATGTAAGTTCTTTATTGTATACCTATAAATATAAGGATGTTTAGATTAAGGGTGAAGGTGTGATGTATGTGTGCCTATGTGTGAGTGCGTATGCGCCGATGCGGCGGTCGTGTCAAGGACGGACAGTCCCTAATAAACCACGGTACTAGCTACACGTTTGTTTTACTTAAACATTTCAGTACTCATCATTATAAACAACTTTTGCTATGAGACCAACCCTGAAAAATCGAAAAAAAATCTGTTATTTCATACATTTTCATCGGGTGACTATTGCATTTTGTATGGAACAGCTGATTTAATTTTTGATATTTCACAGTTGGTCCCATAGTAAAAGTTATTTATAATAATGAGTAGTTTCACCCCCTGAAAGGTTGTTCGTGTTTTACAAATAACCCTGCATATGTCGCAGCCAACTAGCTCAATCAGCCGTTTCATTAAAAGCCTAGGCATTTCATTTAACTGCACCGTTTTTTCAGCGACTATGTGACATCTTTGTTTCAATATCGTGTCGCTGATTAAACGGCGCAGTTAAATGAAAGGGTCAGGCTTTTAATGAAACGTCTGATTAAGCTAGTTGGCTGCGACAATAATTATATTCTTTCTTACCGTGCTCAACGATTTCACAAAGTCCTGTGTCGGACACGGAGCGTCCTCTCGACCTGCTGAGTGCCGTAGCGTTGTTCCTCTTGAAGTGAGGCCAGTGTCTGGCCACAGATGTCCTTAGGATGCGATTGAATCTGAAGGTAAGTTATGGATTAATAGTTTAAAATTGACATGGTTTTGATAGGTAGGTATACATAATTTTCTGTAGTCCTCTACCTCTAGTTAATTAATAGGGCAAAGGTAAGTTTGTCTTTGTATTAACTTCGTCTACCTGCTTCCTAATTCACTATCATCATTATTCATTCAACTACTAGGCATAGCCTCCCCCCTTTTTTTCTTTTTTTTAATGATGGGAAATCATCAAATGACCCCTTCCGCTCTGGGTGGAGCGAGAGGGAGTGTCATACTCTTACTGACTAAAACCCATCCATGCTCTTCCTACTGCAACCTTATGGCTATTAAATTCAGGCGCGGATCCAGGATTTCACTCAAGAAGGGGGGCAATTTTTTCTGTCTAGAGAAGGGGGTTGACAATAATGTCAATTGCACCCGATGCCCCATTGTTTCCGCGTTTCTTTATACAACTTGATATGTCATAATTTTTCATGTTAATTCTACTGTACCTACACCCAGTGAGTAAACTTGAGGAAGTTTTCTGAGCCTATGACTACGTATGATTAGATAAGGAAATTGCAACGACGTAGTAAGTAGTTTTCTACAATCTCTTTGTCACCTATTCTGCGATAGCGATTTATACTACGAAAATAAACAGCTTATCTATACCTATGGGAGCCAGGTGTTCAAACATACCCTTAGTCACTCATCTATAGGTACCTACGTACCATTACAGATAAACTATCGATGACTTAATAACATAAACATACACTTTACTTTAAACCATGATAAAACTCTAGCCATCATATAGGCAGATATACTAATCAAACAAACGGATCCTTAGCCGTCTTTTAATAAGAAAAATATGATTCGTCATCAATCACATTTTACTAATTAAATATACCTATAGGTATAAATCAAATCGAGCAATACGCTTCTTACTAACTGCGAACCCTACAATACCTACCCATGTTTACGTGCATTATTTACCTTCCAACTTATTATAAGCCTCTGCTACACAGTTTAAAACGGTGGTTTCAAACAGTGTAGACGGCGGTTTTGTACTAAATTTGGCATAAAACCGCCATCTACTGCTTGAAACCACCGTTTTAAACCGCAGGCTTTAGGGTTCTAACATCCGTGAAAAACGGAACCCATAGAATCTTGATTTTTTCTTTGTATTTTTTCTGAGTACGAATTTAAGAAATCATTTCACTCCCGTCTCGTCGCTTCGCCTTCACCAGTGCCAGTACAACCACGACCTTAGTCTATGAATCGCACATTCGCGCCGTCTACACCCATGCCATGACGTCAACATTCAGTCGTTAACACTATTACTACATCCTTGCGTGAAACGTGTTACTTATCCAATAAGTGGGTTACCCACGTGGTACTTAGTAAGTAGGTATAATCGAAATATATGTAGTAGGTCGATCTGAAGCTGCTTCTTTGGAATTGCAAGATGGATGACGATGAAATAAGAAAATGGTAAGATTTGGTTTGATACACGACAAAGTCGGCTACGCTTTGCCATTTGTCGGCTGGCCAGCCGGCAACTAAGAGATTGTCGGGTGGCCAGCCGCCTGACAACCATACTATGTTGAATCTTCCAAGAGGGTGAATGGCGTCCTCCCATTAATAAGAAACTATGCGTGGGTCACCAGATTCCATTCGCAGCCATTAATTAGAGCCCTTGTTCCTTTTTCAGCAGCCCTGTTATAAACTTTTCGACTTGAAGTCTCTAGGTGTTTCACCCAGTTGTGTTACTTAGAGAACAAATTCTTTCATTTTCATGTGCCTCCTTTGTTCTTACATGGAAAGGGTTCTTTCAATAAATCAACCACATAAAACATAACAAGGCCTGTACCTTTTCCCCGGAGAGCAGTAGCCTTAGTGCGAGCTTTTTAACGTTCTCGATCGCGTTTATCGTAAACGTCAATTTGTATTGAAACTGGAATAAGTGCCGTCTGGTGACACTCACGGACAACCGGGACAACCTGTTTTTTTCTATACATTTTGACATAAGCGAACATCGATCTGGTCAGAGTTGCGAGTATCCTCAACTAGTTTTTAAAACAACAGAGCTCCCGTCTGCCTATCGATCCTACTCCTACCCGACCTTCGCACACTGTACAGGATTGCGGCCTGTGGGTCAGAGCGGGTCATCCCATCCTTCAACGAAAGGTCGTTCTGTTTAACTAACCCAATTAGTGAAAGCCTTACCTTAACCTTAATTGGCGCTTTATAGCTTGGCTTAACCGATCCGCCCCCCACTACATGTCATTGCCATTATGAATCCGTTCTGATAAAGGGATAGTGCTATTTGTGCTGATCTCCGTCTCTTTTATTTGCATGTACAAATATTGGCACGTCATAGTAGGGCTGCTAACTAGCTGTAGATTCTATAGCCATAGCCAAGCATGCTAGGATAACAACCTGGATAGGTAGGTACAAAAGTAGATTGAAATTGATAAATAACTCTTTTGATATCAATTTGACATGTTATCGTATGTTTTTGATGTGATAGATTATAATTTATCATAGATACAGCTCTACCACTCTAGATAGACACTATCGTGGATTGAATGTCTTTTCCTACAGATTACCTCACAATCTTTAACAAAACATTGGACAAAGGTATGATCTGTAGCAGCTTGTTAAACCTTAACAAAAGTACCTAACTATTGTCGTTATGTTACCTACTAAACTAGATAATTATAAGTAGGTAGTTATAGTAGGTTACCTACCTATACCTACACATTTGACTCTTCCTAAATAACCAACCATAGACTAACAAATTTTTGTTTTTCCAAAAATATTATACCTACTTACATTTAGTATTAAGGCGCTGTGAACAGCAAAAACTAGAAAATTGCTGGGTTCCTCACTCAATTTTAGCCAAATCTGTTTAGTTTCAAGCTGCAGAAAAAATATATGTTAATTTTAACTATATTTCAAAGAACACTGTTGTTTCCGAAACATGTTTAAAAATAAAATCCTCTATAGTAATGATCGTCAAAGTTACCTCTAACTTTGACCTTAGAAAAAAAATCCCATATTACTAGCCTACTTATGCCGATGAAAATTATACCAAATAATGAATCGAATCTTAATGCAAAACTTTGTTGTTTCAGATTTTTAATAGATCAATTTAGTTTTGAGGAAATCGATAAAATGCTTCATATTTGGCAATAAATTGCAAGCATTTAGTCGTCGCGCTTCTCTTTCTTTTCTATACAGTCCGAGAGTGCCCGAGCTTTTGCTGGTGTCAGCGTCTTAAGGTAGGTATGTGTCCTCCAAAAGAGTGCTAGACTTTTCTAAAAATCTGCCTTATTACTTACTCACATTACGACTATTATTTACAGTATTGCAAAGGTTGTTGTTATTTTAATCCACAGCAAATTAAAATACTTAACAAAAACCTTTGCAATAATGTAATAAATAATAGCCGTAATGTGGGTAATAAAGTTCTCGGTACTTACTTCGAAAAGCGTAGGTAACCGTTTAAGTATTTATGATCATGGTATTTATGCCAGCGAGCGCTGTTATAGCGTCTTATAACGTTCAGTAGCAATAACCGTTGGTTTTGAAACATTGAATACTTGCCTATTTATGATAAGGTGGTTTGAAGGTAGGTGCCTAATTGAAAATCTATAAGTTAAATATCAGTTGATGTGGGAAGTTCCTTGTTTTCTTTCTTTGTTTTTATAAACCGTTGCCCCACACTAGGAATTTCTCCTGTATCGTGGGTGCGCTTACTAACATACAAACTTACATACACAAACAGCCAGACCCGGAACAACTATCTGTAGGCCATACAAATATTTGTTCCGTGCGGGAATCGAACCCGAGACACGCAGCGCAGCAGTCAATCGCTCAACCACTGCGCCAACCGTGCCGTCTAAGTTGGTGTACTTATCTCAAAAAATGACTATTCTACTGAGATCTGGAAAAAGATTACAAAACTGTTGCTATTCTGTTAAAGTCCCACTGTGTACTTAGGAGAATTGAACATGAACCGAGTTGACAATTTATCTAATCAAGGCAGAACTGGAATGACAGTTAGGTTAGGTTAGTTTCACGAAGAGATGTTTACACAATAAACCGGCTGTAGTGTAGTATTAGTGTTTGAACCTATAGGTACGTACCTACTTGCCACGTGCAGACTCACGTGATATATCTTTGAGTGTATGTACCTTTAGGTACCTAAGATGACACATACATGTTGTTAGTAAATAACACATACAACCTACCGAATTCCCGTTTTTACTAAAACACTGTTCGATACCTAAATGCGCAGCTGGATTATCAACGCTCGACTCAGAGAATTTCATTCATTCTTGACTATCCTGAAATGTGAGACGACAAACGTGGATCGAAGGGGGAGAGGGAGGCCTTTGCCCAGCGGTGGTACATAACGGGCTATTAAATAGATAGATTCATTCATGTGTCACCGCGTTAGTGAAAACGAACATTATCAGACTAATTAATACCGCGCATGCCTACTATAAGGTGATTAATAACTGTAATCAAATCAAACTTGTTCATAGGTCGTGTCATTCAATTACTAAATTAAAATGCTTACCTTCTGAGTGGCGTATCATAGTTCTCTGATGACAAGCTCGAAGATGCCGACGTTTCACTGCTACTCGAGTTTACGTGGCTAACAAACGAATACACCTGACAACTCGCACTCTTGCGCATAGGCAACGGCTTCTTAGACCCCGGCATTGTAGTCTACACTTTAACACTACGTAATACAAACTGTTTTGTAATAAACGTCTTCAAAAACAAAATTCACTATGCGTACACTTTGAAGTCTGTTTCAAAACTAAGAATTTGTTAACTATCTGAATGGATAACGCTCGCACATGAAAATTTTGTCACTCGCTTCTAAATTTAAACGAAGATGTAGAGACCGGCGCGCTCGCGGCGTTCGGGATTGCGGACCGACTTGACTCATCAGTCATCATACAATTAGATCAGTCGATACGCCATTCATCTTTACTGCCGCACATTACTGGGATTCATAAACATTGTACGTAAGACCCAAAAATTTGCTATCCAAGATCCTCAGCAATGAATCAAAACACTATAAATGGACCAAGCGCCGTATTTACACTGAACTACCGTCATTTGACAGTATTGATCGTCACTATCTATGTAGTATCGATGAACGCGCTCTTATCAATTCGCAGTTTTCTGTTATCTAGTGATCTTGCTTCATGACTCAGTAGGTGGTGCAGTGTCCGCCATCTGTGCTCATGGTCGAGAATACGGGCTCGGTTTAAGACAAATATTTGTGTAGCTTATTCAATTTGTTTTGCTTGCACCATGTGTAAAACTAGTTTTGTATGTGTTTTGGGTGATGTGTATGTGAACTGATAATAGCACAAGCAGGATGTTTTTCATGATCTTTGCGATCGTGTAAAGTCCTGCTTTTTATTATTATTGATAGTTTGCTTTCTCACTTAATAAAATCAAGGACCCAGGTACATATTTCCCGCCAGGGTTGCGGAATTTGTTCGAAAGAGTTACCGCGGCCCTGGAACGCAAAGGGCAATGAAAGAAACACGGATGGGTTGAGTCTGACACTCCCTTCCGCTCCACCCAGAGCGAAAGAAGTCATTTGATGATTTCCCATCCTTAAAAAAAAAGTACATACCTAATTATATTTTACACTATTGTTAGTTTGTTTTCTTCATTGAGTTCTAACCAACTCGGCCTGAGTTGGTTCATCAAAGATCTTTGCAGTCTTGCTTCGATTTCTGCACTGCAAAATGTTTTATTCATTCTCACTCAGAAGTTAACAGTAGGTATGTAGGTACATACACACAGGTATAATCAAATAAAAACAATTCAAATATCTTATTCATTAAAATCTCCTTTATTGACAACTAGCTATAACCAACTTATATCATAAGTTAAAAACACACATAATTTGTATTTCAGAACCTATTCTTTCACGTACCCACTTTAGTCTTTTAACATCGCTGTATATTTTAAATAGGACAGGATTTTTATTGATTTTGGGCTGGTCAAGATTATACCTAAATTCAGGATCTTAGATATTTCCATTAAATGCATGCAGTTACTCAAAAAAAATCAACTAACACTATATTGAGCTAAAGTAGATAGTACTTTAGCTCAATATAGTGTTAGTTGATTTTTGGGTTGGGTTTAGAATCAAGTCCTTTGAATTTTAGGAATCTGTCACTGTGGGGGGGTCAAGGGGGCTTACCTCAAGCGCATCCATACAATTTCAGTTGCCGGAGCCGCGTCGAAATATTATTCACAATACGTGAAACGGAACTATAATTAAGTACACTACATTCTTACGTTTTTGAAGTTCTATCTGTCAAAATGCGTAAAAACCGCCCTTTTAGCGATTTTTCTCAGAAATTATTCAATATAAAATTTAAACTGGTAATATAACAATTAATATAAAAAAAACCACGCACCTCCGGCGGCGGGAAAAGGTGGGGGGCTCAACTACACCACTCGATTCTAAACTTTAACCAGATTGTTTAATGACTATTTTGTTATCATTTTAGCAATGACATTTAAGCTCTATTACATAAAATGTTTGAAGTTCAAAATCTAAGATCCTAAATTCATGTATAAATACTAAAATCTGTAACGTTTGCTAAGTTAATACAAACAATCATGCTCATGCACCTGAATGAACTGAAAGCTGACTTTAGTAGAAAAAAGGGTATAATGCAAAATACTATCCAAAATGTAGGTACCTAAAGTACTTACTTAACATCGTATTGTGTTGCATAAAAATCTTGACGGGTTCTATATAAAACCTTTATTCAACATTTCGTTTTCATTTCAGTCCTTTATGAAGTGACATACAAAAATCTTAAAATATTGGAAGAATTTAATAACATTTAAAGGTTGTAGCACACATAACTCTGAAACGGATCATCACCGCCTCAACTGAAGTCAGTCAGTATTATTTGTATACATTTCTCTACTGCAACGCACATTTATACAACATCATAACGGCATCGCTTCGTGAAATATTGCCAACTTTAAGCGTGAGTGTGTGGTGGTCAACCAGAGTTCCCCGCGCTTCTGGCTAATCGCCAGCCAATCCGATGGCGTACCTTTAAGGCTGGTTTTATTGTTACGCGTTTCGGCAGCGCCGTTGGAGCGCGCGCGTTCGGAGATGTATGGGGTAGTAGTTGCGTTTCGAAGTCGCGCGCTTGAGCAGCGCCGTTCAGTAAACGCGCGCTTGTGCACTTCTACCCTCCCTAGTATAAGACGTGTTCTGTGGCATCTACGGCCAGTATGCGTTTTAGTGTGACGCTGTTGAGACGCGCTGTAAGATATTTGTTTACAAGATGAATTACATCGATACGGGACGAGTAATTGAGGAAGTACGCGACTGTCTCAAAGCAGCGGAACGCGCGGTACTAATCTCGTTTCACAGTGCACCGCTGTTCAAGCGCGCTGCCCAGCGGCGCGTCCAGCGGTGTGACTATAAAACCAGCCTAAGATAGTCAGCTACAGCGTGACGCTTGGCCGTAAGCGCGGCGTTTTACGTAGCCGTGGCTTAGATGGCCGATGTCCCGCAGATACTGATCACTAGTGATATTCTGTAAAACTCGCCCCATGAAAACTTAAGTAAAGTGAACATGGAGTGAGTTTCAATCCACCCAATCGAGGTGTCATGACAATTCACTTCACGCTCACTCCACATAACCATTCACGGTGATGTGTTCACAGACGGGCAGCTCCGGTTACGTGCTTACGATAGGTCGAGGTGATCCATTTCCAAGTTGATAAGTGTGCTGTAAACATTTACTTGTACGACATTCATGAACGATAGGGTTACTTTACCGAATAAAGGGTTTATTTTTTGTACTGTACCGTTAGTAAGGAACTTAAGTACTAAGTCGTCGACATAACATACTTACAGGAAAACATTTTGGCAGCACAATCAACAACATTTATAGCAACCATTTTATAAAAGGAATACAATATTTTCAATAAACTCCGCGGAACCCAATTTGACACCATTAGAACAGAACCTTTGTCTAACTACGGGAATATTTTAGTCTTCATAAATTCTTCTTAATAGTAAGGTCTTCGTGGGTTATTCTGAAAAAGAACAAAGAAGGCAATTGCTTAAAACACTTGTGTACAAACTGTAGACAAAAAAAAAACAGGTGAAATTCTTACAATATGTCAGTTTGTTTATAATTTCAACCTGGACAGTCACTAATTGGCAAATAGGTACAAAGTACAATAGTAATAGTCGTTTTGGCAAACATCCTGAAAAGTGTTTACGCCGTACGGAATTTCATACAAACTGTCAAGTCCTTACTTTTCGAAATGAACGAACCGATTTTTATGAAACTTGGTATGCATAAGCTAGATATCCAGGTCTAAGGCTGGTTTTAGTCACGCCGCTAGACGCGCCGCTGGGCAGCGCGCTATTAACAGCGCGCGCTTGAACAGCGGTGCACTGTGAAACAAGATTAAGTACTACCGCGAGTTCGGCTGCTGTGAGACAGTCGTGTACAACATGAACGTTAATGCGGTTACGGCGCGTCTCAACGGCGTCACACTTAAACGCATACCGGCCGTAGAGGCGCACGCAGCGCCGGCGGACAGCGCGCGTTTACTTAACGGCGCTGCTCAAGCGCGCGACTTTGAAACGCAACTACCACCCCATACATCTCCGAACGCGCGCACTCCTTCGGCGCTGCCGAAACGCGTAGGTAACAATAAAACCAGCCTTAATAGTTAGAAGAGAACATCTTCGAAAAAGAGTTCGGGGGAAACATAGTGATTTTCCACATTCTATAGAAAACTTAAAATCGCTCTCTCTCAACTTTTTTTCGAAAATTTTCTCTACTAGCTATTTACACCTGGATATCTAGCGTAAGCATACCAAGTTTCATTAAAATCATTAAAAAAAAAAGGACTTGAATAATAATAATAATAATAATAAATGTTTATTGCACCAAAAACAATACAACAAATAACATATAATTTTAGAATTTTTTTTAATTTTATTTTGAATGTTTGTATGAAACGCCATTATACGCTCTAATACATTATGACAGTTTGTTTTCGAGTTACATTCACGTTGTGGCGTTAGGAATACGTATCAGAATGAAATGCACGTGAAATCTCCATAACAATACATTTGTATGCAAGCATACATAATGTAGATATACAAGTATTTTCATTTTGCGCAGACTAGTTAAAAATAGACGAACATTTTTCCATAACAATTCAATTGAGTTCGATTATCTAATCAAATGAGATTCCGATGTTTTATAATACATATTTTACGTGTCTCTCATATAAATAAATATTGGGAATATTCCATTGTTATGTTAATAAAATATAGATATTACATAAGCTAAGAAAAATGGAGTTCAATACGATGTACTTTATTCTAGAAATAACTGTACCAACTGTACTGTAAAAGTTATTAACATTTTTATCACAGTCTAATTTTCTGGCAGTGCACTATTTCTGAAAGCCAGAATCAACAATGGCGACCACCAAAAAAGCGCAGAGTCAATGAAGCTCGACGAGTCCCAGAGGATCAACTGTCTTGGACCACACGCAACAAAATTAATAAGAAAAGAACATCAGTGGTGATATTTACGGTTTGTTTCAAAATTATGTTCATTCTAGGATAATTTGATCGACATCGAATAATTTCTTTTACTTTGTGATTGTAGCTTTACTGTTTTATAATCCACTAGAATCCTACGTACGTCTTCGCTCGCGTGAATTTCGAAATTTAAAAAAAGGAGTTATTTTCGCATTTACATTATGAGTATGGATTACATTCTATTTGATACCTACCAAGGGATTTGGTCTAAAGCGGTAGGCGAGCATCATCCGTTTCCTATACGCGTCGAATTCGTCATCTTCCGCCGATACATTGTCAGATGTGGACGCTCCCAGACCCAAGTTGGCTACAGGCTGATTTGCTCTGTGATAGAAATTAAAACAATAAGTTTGTTGAAAATAATAATAAGTTTTGTTCAAAAGTTAATTCTGTTTATTGGACATAAGGTCTAATTTGTATTGTGGACTTAATATTCGCTCCATGTTTTGAATATTCGAATGCCTTTCTAAAGTCAAATCTTGTAAATATGATGATTCGATATTCATAGTGTTATTGTGCATTTGATAAATTAACCTATTTTACGTCAAAAACCGGCAAAAAACAAACGTATAACTAACGACTAAGTATCTAATTTACTACGAAATTAAATGACTTATATAGCTATCTAGAGGCCATAAAAACCGCAATTTGGTATATTTTGTTACATGATAATCAGATATTCCTACGTCAATCATCATAGTAAATTCTTGGAATACCATTTTTACGGACTCGGAGGTTAATTTTAGAAACCAGTTCTACTGGTTCACATAGTAAAAATAGCCTCTAGGCAATATTTCTTAGAAAAATGCCTTATATTATGCATGACGGCGCGGCGCCATGAATTTGTTAGTTATTGGTTCAAATATGTTGATGCAATACTATTTGAAAATATTGATCGAACCATGATGGTGTGTTCACAAGCCCTAATATTTTCTATCTTTCACTAATTTTGATCAACGAAATAATCCAATGTGGCGACTTGGCTTATTGGATAGGTAATATTTTTACCAAAGACTGCAACTGACAATTAATTACCAGTAGTTTTAGTTCGAAAATGTAATATTGCGGAAAGTAAATTACTTACTTGTTTATAGGTTCCACGATGCCAGAACCTTCAGCACCGAGACCCTGACCCTCGGTCCAGCCCAGCTTTTGTAGCATTTTGAAACCTATACACAAATACAGTTTTCACAATACATTCGTAAATATAAATCGTGTTATATCAAAAAGGACCGTTTGTGTCCGTATGGTGTCGGACGTAAAAGAATAGCACCATCCCATCACTTCCCGTGCGTGTCGTAAGAGGCGACTAAGGGACTCACCAGAGAATGGGCAGCAGCATTCTCTGTAGGTACATTGCAACAGCTACACTGCGATCGCCAACCCGCCTGCCAAACGTGGCGATTATGGCAACCCCCTCGTTTGGGGGAGGCCTATGTCCAACAGTGGACGTCTTTCGGCTGATATGATAATGATTATGATGATGATAAAAAAGGACAAGTCCACCAAAGACTTGAGAGAGAAAAAGATCGAATGAATAGAGTGAATAATAGAAATACATTGACCATTTCCTAACCTCTCCTCATAGTTACCTGAACAATAAATAACGTTTTTCATTGCTCAATAATGTAAAAGATCACGATAGACGTCGATTCAGGACTTTATGTACAAATTTCAGTTTTTTTATGTTAAGAATGTGGTGGTTATAAATGTATAGGTGGGTCAATCACCGCTATTGCAAAATTATCTGGCTATAAATGTGATAATTTGTTTGAAGATTCTCGTACAAATTGTCCGATGCTGAAAGGTAATTCTTCAAATAAGTGTGTCATCTGTATTTATCACTCATTCAAGTGCCTGGACTGTATCCAAACATCGGAACAAATTCGTAGAATCGTAATACATTCCTTTCGATAAAGTCAGTGTGAAGAATGCTGAAGATGCAAATGGGTGAGAAAATATGACCTCGCATATTGGCAAAATGAGAGGTTAAATATGTTTTAAAGATGTGAGTACTAAGGAAATTAGCCACACGTAAAAAAAAATCAAGTCATTTTTAGCACTTTTTGAACGACAGTCCCCTAAAACGCTCGCGTATTACTACTTCCTTGTTTTAGCTGGGGAGAAGTGACACAACCAACTCAATAACAACAAATCTGCCTTTTAAATCCTTAAATACTAAAAAGAGACTTCATCGACTCCTGAAATCATTTTCATCGACGCTTAGTTAGGTACGTATTGCTTACGATAGTACATAAATTAAGACAGTTAATCTATTATGCGAAACGCTCGCGTATTACTACTTCCTTGTTTTAGCTGGGGAGAAGTGACACAACCAACTCAATAACAACAAATCTGCCTTTTAAATCCTTAAATACTAAAAAGAGACTTCATCGACTCCTGAATCATTTTCATCGACGCTTAGTTAGGTACGTATTGCTTACGATAGTACATAAATTAAGACAGTTAATCTATTATGCGACGGTGCGCACCTAGAGACGTTGATTACCATACGATAATAAATTAGTCAACCATCAGACGATAAAAAAACTACAGTATGGCGGCCAATAAATAGTTACTGCGAAATAACTTGACATTGCAATATAAATAGTACAAGAGATAACAACAGATGCCAAATATTCGACATGTTACACACACGAAAGATGTAGTAGAAAGTATTTACGACTGAGAAGAATGGAAAAGGTCCATTCTGAAAAACTTGCAATACAGAACGAGCAAACACTATGAATGGACAGAATAGTCTAGCCTTGTTGGTAGTCAGTACGAAGGCAATTAAGCAAATGTATGACAATCCGAGTCGAAGCAGCAGCAATACGATGCTCATTTTGTTTTTGAGCATTTGTATGATACACGTCGTACAGAATATTAAGGACAAGCAATAAATGACCCAATAAATGCAGAATTACCATTAAGTATATGTGTATGCACTTAGTTAAGAGACAGGTCCGTATGTTTGACATTAATGTATACGTAATTCGTAAATATATAGTTACTGCGTCTCGAACTTTTGTCGCTATTTCTGTAGTGTGAGGATGTACTGAAATATTTAGGCGCACTCACCAACATTGTCTTCCTTCAACTTGAATTCTTTGTAGTCGCTCAAGTCTGGCTCTTTGCCACTTTTGAATGCCGAATATTTCTCCATGAATCTGCAATGTACACTTATATTAATATAGACGTCCGCGTATGGATATTATCGTATTGCAATTGAAATTCCTGTGATGTTTAATACTTTTAATATAAAAAACCGGTTTACTCTTTGCACACGACATTACGTCTTATTCCCTAAAAATTTGGTCCTTCGAGCCGGATCCAAAAAGGCTAACGGCGCCCAAGAGGGCCTCGCACATTTTAGCACTAAATAAAACATTTCATTTGAACGAAACGGCATAATAAGGTTTGTCAGTTCCTTAACAACGGGATCTAAAAGTGACAATATTGTATCTCATAGAAACATCAGAAATGTATTTTTCATTTTATACAATAGTATTTATTGTATGAAATGAAAAAATTGTATGTGTGCACAGTGGCATAGTTTCTAGAGCAATTTTAGAACATTCACATGCTAACATTGTTTTAAACTGAAAGCAAACAGACTACACAGTAAAAAGAAATTAATTGCCGTTTATATTTTGACTGTGAACAAAACAAGCGAATTAAATGTGTTTTTAAACGTAAACTTACTTTCTAAGCTCTTCTGGCGGTAAGAAATCGCCGATGTGATGTTTGCCAGCCGCCTGCTTTGTTAACTCATCTGCCCACTTTTCAGTAGCATTCATTTCTTTGGCTCTTAACCTATTAACGGAAACGAACAAAGAATAAGAAATGTGTTAGATAAACAAAAGTACTGAGTATATCAGCGATCTGTCTTAAAATAAAAACAAAGGAGTTTGGTTTGTATGGCAATGGTCTTGTTTTTCCGTAAACCAGGTTTAAATATTTACAAAAAATACCCATTAGGTGGTGTAGATATTTGTGTGATTGTTTTATATAAATAAATAATTCTGCTGAAAACATTATTTTAGCAGACTAAATCTAAGCAACTTGAGCTCACTCGTCCCATAATAGACCACGTCTCTATTTCTTTCTATGAGGCAAGGTCGAGTGGACCAGCTAGCACTTCCGACCTATCATCTGTACATGTGAACCTTATGGCTGCGTTAGCGAATGCTGTTACCGTTAGTGAGTACTGGACCAAACAATAAATTTTATACCACTATTTACCATCGACACGCTAAAAAGAAGAAGCTAGCGTAGTGTTAAAAAAATAGCTTCCCGCGTAATTTAAATTTATAAGACGCAATAAAATCTAAGACAGTTCGTTTTTATGTCAACACGACATCGTGTCTCAACCATAAACAAAATATTAATAAAAACATGTCATTTGTACTTATATCGGTTTGAAAACATACAAGATAACATCGTCGAGACAGTTATTAAAAGACTGCGACGTTCAAAACATGGTACACGTGGCGCCACCTGTTGCTTTCACATATAACTGGGACAGACTAGAGCGTGCCAAAAATGCACTTTATAATCAGTTATTTGGCTGAACAAGTGAAGATTCCTTTATTTTATGGTGGTTTTTGACATCAAATTTAAGGTTTCTGGCTTTTATCAAAGATTACTGAAATACCTGTCTAAAATGTCTTTATACATTTGGCAGATTTTAATATTTGTATAGACTCATCATATAGTCTAAAATGAACACAGTATAGTTGTTGCATTTCACGAGCGCGTATCATTCAATTGTATCAGACGCCTTTATGTCCTCGAGTCGACTGATTTGCAGATTCTAAGCTCACATTCTCAATATAAAAATTCGAATGACTATCATCGAATTATTTATAAATAAGGGTATTGGTCACCGACTTTCATCGAAAGATGAGATGAGATCCCATTGTCAAACAGTTATTCAATTGAGTCTAGTGATTTACTTTGCCCATATTAATTTATTGTTAGGACAAATTGATTGATAGATTCTATAGATATTATTAAAATATACTTGTGTTCCCAGGTGCCTTCTGCGGTGTCTTCATCGCTGTCGTATTCATACTTGTACTTGCCCGCAGCCGCCAGGCGTTCCACTTCCTGACGCTTCTTCAACATATCCTGTTGAAGCAAATTAAGACGAATTATTTCTCAACTCCCTTTTTTTCAACCTATTTTCAAATCGCATATTATATTTATATCATGGGGATTCGCGTGACTATACCGCTAGAAGATGGAAAGGTCAAAATTAAACCCACGTCCTACAGCAGAGATGTTTCTCAAAAAAATTGTATAAAATAAGGTAGGTAAAATGGCCTACATTCGAACGCCAGCCTAACGATGGCCAAGTAGGTATTCCTTCATATTGTAGTATACGCCCACTGGACGAATTTTCATAGCAATCTTTCATTGAACCAACACTTTCATCTGAATTTTATAAATTACAGTTAGCTTGGTATCTTCTAAATGGTATCCTTTGAATGCCCCTTCAATTATCATTACCTCTCCTACTTTTGCTGTGCACGACAGGGTCCTAATTCACATGTATTACTTTCGCCCTACGCGTTTTTAATTGGAAAACTCAGTAAATATTTTTTTTTTTTGTGTTTTATTAGTAAGAACAAAATTCTTAATCTCTCTTCTTAATTGGAAAACTCAGTAAATATGAGAAAATATCATCATCTGCCTAGTCTTTTCCCAACTTTATTGGGGTTGACGTTGTTACGTGGCGCGGCTGCTACCAGACCTCCACAACCCATTAACTGGATTACACAGTACTTCTTGGCAAGACTGGAGCCAGATTTTATGGCTTCTGACAATCTGTAACAACTGCCAAAGATCTACAAATGACAGCAGGGACCAACGGCTTAACTTGTTTTTAGAGGCATAGAGGAGAGAAAATATACCAACCTGATATAAAAGATTAAGTTTGAAGTTGTCTTCGCACTTCTTCCAGTCTTCAGCACTTAGGTTGGTGGTACCGTAGTTGGTCATAGCGTACTGCATCAGGGCCTGGTTGTTGCGGTTGACTGTACACAGCTTTATACCTTCCTCGTCTATCTTTGTTAATTTACCGCCTAGGAATCAGTTGATAAAATATGGAGGAATTAATATTATTGCTTTTAGAATAAACCTTTTTTTACCATGTTGTAACTTGAAAAATATGCATACATACTTGAAACAATACCAGTCAGTTTCCTGCTAATGTGTACTTAATGAATTATAATAAAATTGATTTCCTTTGAAGCCATATTGACTTCAAGGATTATCTTTTGTTAGTTAAAAATTGTTATTCAAAAATTGTAATTCTGCATCCTTTTAGGATGGTTTTTAGATGAAAAAAAATGAGAAAAATCTTAAAAAGCTCGAGATATCTGTGAAGATTTTGGAGTGCCATCACTTCATTAGTCTTCATTTTTTGTTAATTCACATTTTAAAATTAAACTAATCAAATGTAGTTAGTCTGTCAGATATTGCATGAATTTGATAATACGTTGCCAAGTAGGCCGACAGGCGTTCATTCTTACTGCCAAACATGACTATAGTAAAATGTATCATCAAGGTAGGTTTTAGCGAGAATTGTCATGCATTAACTAAGTTTCTGATGCAACCGTCACTTCTCAGTGCTTAAATATTCGGATTCTATCAAGATTCTACTCTACCTGGTAACATAGTTGGCAAGGGTGCTACTACTCCGGGAGGTTTGATATCAGCGGCGGGAGGGTCATCGCTCCAACGCGACTTCTTCTTCTTACGTCTTTCGCGCTTACTGTCCGACTCTTCATCACTTTGAGAGCTCGCCTGTTCCCGCTTGTACGGCCGACCGTAACCAAATTTGTCTCTGCTATTGAAAGAGTTATTTTGTATTAATATTTATTTAATTGCCGGTAAATACTTGAAAATACATGATTTAATAATGTTAAAGTTAGGATTACTTACATATTTTGACTATGAACAAAAAAAAATTGCATTAAAATGTGAATTAAAAAAATAGTTTTGTGACATACCTATCATCCTTGTTATTAAATCTATATTCATCATTACTATCATCGTCTTCCAAACTGAACTCTGGTTCATATTTGTCCTCAGGTTTAACTTCAGGCTTCTTGTCGCCCTTTTCTCCCCTGATCTTAGAAACTACATCTCTAAACGCCTTATACTCGTTCGAATTTGTGTTGTGAAGAAACCTGGAAGGATTCGCTCAATACAGTGATCTTATGTAAAGGGTAAAGAATAACAAAGGATGCTTTTGTGTTAGGTTTTACTTAACCTGAAAATACTATGATGGAACAGCGTGAAAAAATGTTCAAATTAATAAAATTATAGGGTTACTGGTCAATAAAAAAATCAACTATTCTCTCCCGAACTTGTTCCATCATAGTGATTGCGACAAAAAAAAATGTATGTAAATATAAAAAAGAATACAGCACGTATCCTCCTGTTGGGGATCAAAGTGGCTACAGTGGCATTACCACAAATTTTGATCTTGTGAGTGAATTGCTTTCAGGACATTTTCCCAGGGGTCGCCGTTGCAGGCGACTTCGCTGGCGGCGCGCAGGACTGTCGGCGGCAACGCATCTGCAGAGAGAACTGCACACCACGAGTCAACATATTGTCTGGCGATCACGTCGACGAGGAACCGGGCCGACATTAATCTTACGTGTACTACCTTTTAGGTAAAGATGGTGCGTCACGATACCTAAATTAACACCTTTTTAGTGCTGAAGTAAGTTTAATTGCGCAAGATTACTTCCACAATCTACTCACCATAAAAATAAACATCAAATTAACTGGAAGATCTAAAAGGGTGCAATCAGACTGCGTTCGATTTGAATATCGTGATATAGGTATTAACGGCTACTTTTTGAGGCGACTGTCGACATGATTCAACTAGCAGTCTGGTGGTACCCTTGTGTTTTCACGATGAAAGTTTGTAGCGGAAGTTACCTTACGCTGTTAAATTTATTAGCGAATTATGCATGTACGATTATGTATATTTATTTTCGTAAGACTTAATTTCATTATTAAAATATAGTCTTGTCAGTATATACGTGTTCATTTAGGCATTGTGAGCGCTTACCAATCTTTACTCTACGCTTCTTCTAGCGTAAAACCAAATAGTCTTATACCGATTGTTATAGATAAGCTACGCTTCGTTCGTTCAGTTTGCGTGATAGTTACAGCGCATGCAAATTCTCTGATATTTAGACGAATTATTTATAATTTACGTTCTATTGAAGGCAAGTTGCTATGTTTTTTTGCAGCAACTAATGCTTTAGTAAAACAAAATAATAGCAGACAAATTACTCATAAAGAAAGAAAACATGCTATCGTTTATTAGAATTTCTATGAGTTTGACTTGCAACACTAGCTGATGGCTATGACAATTTTGTTGAATAAAACATAACTTCAAGAATACTAAATATCAGAAAACTATAGAAATCAAATCAGAATATTCATTGTACGGCCTTTGCATTATTATAGACCACGAAAATAATAATATAAAGGCATGGAAGGTAGATGTTGATGGACGATTTTTACCTTGCGACGGTTTGAAGGTTCCTCCAGCATTGTCCATGTCCTTATGGTTTCCCAATAGGCCTAGAGGTGGAGGTGGGGGTAGCGTCATTCCATCCGGTTTCATTGGAGGATTGTCTAAAGATTTAGAGTCAGGATGGTGCATTGGTGGCATGGAGTTTGGTGGCATTGAATTAGGAGGCATGAAAGGCGGCATAGGGGGACCATTACCGTTGCCAAAGTTAGGCGGTCCATTAGGCCCGAATGGTGGGCGACCCATGAAAGGCATGTTAGAGTTATTCATAGAATTTGGCGGCATCATCGAATTAGGAGGACCGTTCGGCCCCATCATGGGATTTGGGAAAGGTGGACCAAAGAATGGAGGCATGGGACCATTCGGTCCTGGACCACCGGGGCCCATATTAGGGCCACACATGTTAGGTGGCATTGGACCACACGGACCAGGGCCATTTGGACCCATAAAATTTGGTGGCATAGGGAAATTAGGTGGCCCACCCATAAATGGGGGCATTGGGCCACCAGGTGGCATATGTGGCATAGGTCCTCTTGGACCCATCATAGGACCAGGTCCCATACCTGGTCGAGGACCCATATTCGGCCCTGGGCCCATGTTTTGCCCTGGACCCATATTGGGACCAGGTCCCATATTAGGACCATGTCCCATATTAGGTCCAGGTCCCATATTAGGCCCAGGTCCCATATTAGGTCCAGGTCCCATATTAGGTCCAGGGCCCATATTGGAGACAGGAACCATGGATCCAGGCCCTAAGTTGGGGCCAGGCATATTAGGTCCAGGACCCATGCCAGGACCGGGTCCCATTAGACTGTTGCCCATAATACCAGGAGGTAAAGGTCCAGGAGGTAAGGGTCCAGGAGGTAAGGTTCCCATATTTGGACCATGCTCTCCATTGGAATCAGCATCTTCATCTGATTTTGAGCCTAGATGCCACTGGTTACGATCTGAATCAATGGATTGTGTGTTTGGAGGCATCACAGGGATTTGCATGAGGGCTGGAATGTTATGGGGATTTTTGTTATCAACTATAAGTTTCTTTCTTTCTTCCAGTACAGGTGTTGTGGGGCTGTGGGGCCGGGGTCGACCTCTGTCATTCCAGCGTCGATGTTTCTCCCTGAAAATTATAATATGAAATAAATTTTACTAACGAAATTGAAATCACAACATGTTTCATTTTTTTATTATGCATTTTACATAGAGGACAACATGGCAAGTTTCAATAGCACTGCGATTACAAGTTTCAAGGCTAATATCTTGTTCAAATGCAAATACAAGATACAAACTACCATGACTAACTATGTCATTTGATTTAGCGTGACATTTTCAAAACCAGTTTTCTATTTATGGACCATTGATTCTATGATTTTCATTTTAAACTAGTTTAAAAATAAGAAGTGTTTCACCAAAATTTGGAGCGAAGTAGTAATAAATAAGATTACAATGCGATATTGTGGGCAATACTACAAGAAGCAGTCTTTAGTAGGTACGTTGTGCTCAATCTTTTTAGACTAGCTCTGGTTTTTGCTAACATGGTTAAGTGTAAGGTAATAGTAGCAGAATTTTGGTCTGTTACTTTTTTTTTGGATGGGAAATCATCAAATGACTTGTTCCGCACTGGGTGGAACGGGAAGGGAGTGTCAGACTATTACTGACTCAAACCTATCCGTGTTCCTCCTTATGCCTGTTGCGTTCCAGGGCCATGGTAGTCACTTTCCACGGGTTCTTTCGAATAAATTCCGCAACCCTGGTAGGTTGGTATGTAACTAGCTGTAGTATTAATTTAATTAAATATGTTTCCTTAAGATAATTTCCGACATTCGCGCGGTTGAAGGCACTGTGGCAGAAGCTAATGTTTCAATATACCTTTGTTGGCCTCTATCTCCCGACTTCCTCCTCTCATCACTGCCCTGACCATAGTGATTTTCAAAATCATCATCGTTTTGGGGTTCTTTGACCTCATGCTTGACTGATTTTGCTTCTTCATCACTCTGAGCTTGCTTTTCCTGCTCTTTGTCTTTGTCTTGCTTGTCAGTTTGCTTCTGTTTTTCCAGCAGAGCTTTGAACTGGTTCATGAAGCTGCCATCATTGGAGAATATGTTTACTTTGCCTTTCTCATCTTTTGAGATGGGGCTGGAAATAAAATAATTGATACATGATTTACTAGTTCTTTTTACAGCAATTCCATTCCAGACATTATTTAATAAACTATACAGCTTGTATGAATATTTATATGAGTTTCAGACTATTTCTTATATGCTTAAACTGTACTAAAAAACACACACTTGTTCTATAGTGGCAAGTAGACCGTAAGCAAATAATTATTTTACTTTCATCAATGTTCAACCAGATTTATTACTGGTTCTGCAACAATCGACTTCCAACCTTAAATACCTGACATTACATTTGTGTGCTTATTCTGTGGCAGTCATTTGTACTGGCGATACAATGGCTAACTGAACATACACAGTGCGCACAATACACACAAGTTCAATGTTTGAATGATTAGATTGATTAGATACACAATTATTACATTTACAAAACTGTGTTATACAAAATACTTTCCGATTTAAGTGGGTTGGAGAGCAAGAGCTAAGCTAGTTTTATATTTTGCATACCATGAAATGTTTGTCAAAAAAGCTGCATATTAATCCTCCTGACAGAGCCTTAAGTCACAGTGGATAATGTCAACAGAGATTAGCCAAGTATGCAGGAGATATTATAGTGCACAGGTGCACAGACACAGTTGCACTACTCTCCAAGAATACTTTTTAACCTTTTTTTTTAATTGATGGGAAATCATCAAATGACTCCTACCGCTCTGGGTGGAGCGGGAGGGAGTATCAGACTCTTACTGACTAAAACTCATCCATGCTCTTCATAGTACCTTTTGCTTTCCAGGGCTGCGGTAACTTTTTCAAACAAAATCCGCAACCCTGGCAGGCTCTGGCCCTAACAGGCCCCTTCTTCTATGCTGACATCTCTTTGAGGCGCGAGTGGAACACAAGGCGCCGTTGATCCAGGCCTGGCTTTAATCGGACGGCGAGCCACCCAATGCTCGCCGTCCGCAGACCTGCAATACTTTTTAACCTGACCTGGGAATCAAACCCAGGACCCCGCGCTCAGCCCTAATTGGGCAATTAACATGTGATGCTATGCAAAGATACTACCTGGGTGGTGAATTGTAGGCACATGGACAAACTAATGATGAACCCGGCTAGGGGATGGGCTCTGAATGTGTGATCCTATAAATAAAGTGTTTGAAAAGAAATATACCAATCTTTCTTTTCAAACACTTTATTTATAGGATCCATGTGAAAGAAGAAGAGCTATCATAAACCAACATTTAGTATGTGAGAACACCTAGACTCTAGTATAGTTTTGAGTCATCCTAATGAGGCCCACTTGATTGGTTGAAAAAGGAACAGCTTAAAGAACTAGTACCACCACATTAAACATAAATTGTATGTAATTTATCAGTCATGGAATGAGTATCCACACTTTGTATACTCCACTGTTGGGCAGTTCGTTGTTACTTTGTGTATTAACACCTTACTAGTAACAAGTTACATGTGAATAATATATTGGTGCGTATAGGTAGCGATTCCATAAACCATTTCCGTAGAAACGTATTGATTTGAACACTTTCCAACGCTCGTGGAAAGTGTCTACACTTGAACGAATGTCTACAACTTCATGAGAACGTGACAAAGTAATGATACGTAATTAGATTTCATAAATAAGGCTTACTTAGATAGTTTTGCTTGAGCGGCAAGCGCCGCAGCCTGCTTTTGAGAATCCAACTTGGCCTGTATCTCCATTTTCTTTCTTTCGATGATTTGTTCTTGTTTGGACATTTGAGCCCATCTTGTACTGAGTGCCGATTTCGCCTTATTATCTTTGAAATGTATCATTGCTTTTTCATGCTACAGTGAATCTAATGAAAAAACGATAAGAAAATAAAATATCCTCAGTTTTCTTTCTCGTCGCGTACTTGCACTTTTGTTGCACGAACTTCACTTCTATTAGTGACGTTCCGACTCCAAACAGATAACAAAAAATCATGCACTAGAATATTACCTACTAAATCTACTGTCTACAAAAATAAAAAAACCTGAATAGAACTCTAAACAAACTAATTTCGAGTGAAGCTAAGCAAGAAGTAGTGAGATTTATGAAAAAAAATCGCAGCGAAGGCTAGTAAACAATTCAACATCTGCCTAGTATTTTTGCCAAGTATTTTATTGTCATGTCGGCTTCCAGTTCCACCGCTGGATGCAGCTGAATACTAGTATTTTTAACCGACTTCTAAAAAAGGAGGTTCTCAATATGTTTGTTCGCGCATAACTCCGTCGCTTGCCAACCGATTTGAAAAATTCTTTTTTTGTTGGAAAGGATATACTTTTCAAATGGTCCCATTGAATTCTGATTTTATCAAAATTGGTTCTGTAGTTTGGATTTTAAATCCAAATAGCTGGAAAAAATATGTGGAAAAATCATCCATGTATACGAAATTGCGTATTTTTACTTTCCTGTGACTTTCCAGTGGTGTTGTTAGGTGTGGGGTACCACTAAAAATTGATTGCCATATGTAATAAACGTGGGTATCGCGTGTTCGCGAGATTATCAGGACGACGCATAAATGTATTGGTCGGTGGACCACTTCTCTGCTGCCAGCTGTGATGAGCTGTGACTGCTGTGAGTGAACCTCTCAACTGATTGAATGTACAGACGCCAGTACCTACATCAAGCTACCCGAAATCGTGAAATTTTGCCAATCAACCTTGAACCTTATAATTTAACGAAAAAGTAGCTTGATGTGCTGGCGTCTGTTATGTTATGTAGGTACAACAAGAGAAGTGAATCGCCTAAAGTAAGTACTTACTAATTCCATGATCATCATCACCATCCAGAATTTGTGCGTTTTTCTTTGTTGACAACATTTAAGAGTAAAACGTCCCATCCTCTTGGCCCGGAACTTGAAAGACCTTCCGGTCCTAATGTACGATTTACATATTTTATAATAATTCGTTCTTGACGGAAGATAGTAATATTATGTAAAAACTTTATCAATATAAAACGAATTTTCTTATTAAGTTATTTACTCTGTGACAATATTAGTGGCCTTTAAAATACGTCTACTACATCGTACTTCTACTACCTTCTTTATCCCATTTAGTATTAGTTTGACCCTGCGCAGTGTAGGGTTCCGTTTCTTTGTTCATGTCGTTTTCACAATTGCCGTCTTAGAATTGTTAGCAATTTTATTAAACTAATTTTCAATAGTATTTGTACGAAATTTTCCTTCTCCAAGTACATTGTACAGGTTGGTCCAGTATTACCTACTCGCTAACTTGTAAAGCCTACTTACCTGTGATAGCTTAGGTACCTTCCTTTTAAATTCGTTTTATACAACGTATATCAATTCAGAATAAACGGATCTTAAGGGGTCATTGTCCTCATCATTATGAACAAATTTCACTATGAGACCAACCCCGATATCGCGAAAGAAAAATCAGCTGTTCAGTACATTTTGTACAGCGCGCACACCTTTCCAACAACATCCCACTTCATTTTTCGCAGGAAAATCATCGCCACTTTACGTGTAGGGTGGTACTAAGGTTGCCAACCGCACTCTAAAATAGAGTATTATGTGTTCCGTTTGACGTCCGAAGTCCATTATGAGAGAGTGCACGCTTCGTTCCGTGAACAGCTGCTAGATGTCGTTAGTTTCCGCCTCGTTATCGCGCCACTAGCGACCCCCAACGTCAAACCTGTGAACTACTTTCAAAAACCGCATACAAGCCGCCATGATGAAGTCTTTGGTCATTGTTGCGTCGTTTTCCGAACGGTGCGCAGTTTTGTTAGATTGTCGGTTATATCGAATTAGCTTTTAGAAAATTCGTTATTTTTTAGAACTTTTGAGATTAAAGTAGAAAGTTCGTTATATTAGTTTTTAAATTTAAATTAATTTTCCGTCTCGTGAGTGTGTTTATTTTAAACAATGGACGGGGAAACTATCGCGCCAGAGGATACTTCGAGGAAAAGGACGCGGAGTTCGAGTTCGTCATCGTCATCGAAAGGAAGTAATACGGTGTCATCGGAGAGCGATGTAGGTGATCCAGCGCCGCGCAAACGGCCCCGTCAGGCACGCGGGCGCTCCCTCTCGCAAGATTCCGAACTGGATCGCAGGTTTGATTTACTATCCCAACAGTTGGTGAGTCATGTCAATAATATTTTAACAAATTGTGTCATGGCAAATAGTGCTCCATTAGCACAAAGCCTACCCGTCACGCAAAATTATACTGGCACCTTGCCTTCAACATCGACTGTTTCTACCCACAATTTGCAAGAAAATTTCTTACGTCCGCCACAGCTTACCCCGGGGTGCTTAGAAAATATTGCAAATCTTGATGTTTCTGTTAAAGAACCTAGTGTACCTAAAGCAAATCCAGAACGTGTAACGAAAATAGCAGAAATGCAGAGGTTTGATACCCCGGATTGGAATGCTGTACGTTACACAGAAGTGCAGAAGAAATATGTAGCCTTTCCCAGTTTTGTCGAATTGAAAGTAAACGAAGAGTTGCGGCGTTTTGAAGATCCATTTTCACCATTAAGATGGTTTCAAATGGAACGCAGTTTTGCGGCGTTATCTAATGCCTTTTTAACTCAAAATGAGCATGTAAACGCGGCATTACAAAATCTAATTGATTGGTCTGCAACGTCTAATGCTCAATTATCTCCAACTACCCTCTTCACTAAACTAAAAGAGTTGTTTGGTGCTGAGTCATCGTATAAAACGGTATCACATGACATTCTTCAAATTATTTGCGGTAAACGAGCTGAAGTTATAGAGACGCGGCGCCGATCGTTGTTAAAAAATGTTAAGAGTAAATACATACGCGACGACATAGAAAAAATTCCACCCTCAATCGAATATATATTCAATCCTCAGAATTTATCAAACTACCTACAAAAGATTGGGGGTGTAGAAAAATTAGAAAAACAGCATAATAGTGCCGGAACTAGTCGTCCGATTTCTTTAGAGCCTTCGACGTCTTTTCAAGATAATACTTTTCGTTCGCGACAAAACAAACCGAAGCGTAATGACAAAAAAGACAACAAACGAAATTACGATTTCTCTTCAAAAAAGAAAGGGGGGCGAAAAGATAAGAACGGGAGGCGAGCAGGACAAAACCAAAAGCATAAATGACTATTTAAAACCGAGTTTTTGGGGCGGTTGTCTTCGGCATTATATAGAAATTTGGAATCGTTTCGACCCTCCAAGGACTATTTTAAAAATGATTTCGGGAGCTCGTATCCCCTTCAATCAAGTACCGCCCTTAATATTACCAACTTTGGACAACCTGTCGAAATTTCAAACCCCTGTTTCGGAAAAAATGACTTTAGAAATTCGGAAGATGGTTCAAGAACGAGTGTTAGAGCCTGCTCCTTTGACCCCGTCGTTCATTTGCCCTCTTTTCATGATCACAAAGAGCAATGGAAAAAATCGAGTAATATTCAACTTGAAAGCACTAAATATATACATGGAGCCAAAACATTTCCACCTTTTTCACCATCAACAAATGCCATCGTTTCTGCAACAAGGCGACTGGATGGTCAAGCTAGACCTCAGCCAGGCCTATTATCACCTTCCAATACGCGCAGAACACAGGCGTTTTTTGCGCATCAGCTACGATGGTCAACTTCTGCAGATGACATGTCTGCCATTCGGTCTGGCTGCTGCTCCCAAAATGTTTGCGACGATAACAAACTGGACTGCAGAATACCTTCGCAAAAAAGGTCTGCGCCTCGTCGTATATCTAGACGACTATTTATTAGTCCATCAGAACAAGGAAGTACTCAGCACGCATCTAAACATAGCTGTACGCTTCTTGTCCAGTCTGGGCTGGTGTGTAAATCACGAGAAATCGATCACCAGACCAACGAGGTCAATCGAATATCTCGGCATCCATTGGGACACCCAAACAAACTGCAAGTCCCTGCCACCAGAGAAGGTAAGAAAAATTCGACAGAACCTATCGACCAGACTCGCAGCGGGCAGTTGGACCCTCAAGCAGGCACAACGCCTCTTAGGGTTTCTCAACTTTGCGTCCTTCATCACCCACCGGGGAAGGATGCATTGCCGTGCACTGCAATGTCACATAAAAGTACTGCGTCAAAATCCTCTCGAAGCAGTACAACTGACTCAAGACATTCGCCAAGAACTCGAGTGGTGGATGGAAAATATAGATCAAAAGACGGCAATTCACATAGATGTGCTACCCACAAACTTTGTCATCACGGACGCCTCCGACATAATGTGGGGTGCCCTGGTCAACAACAACACGGTACAAGGCGCATGGCAACCCCACCAGAAAAAATGGCATTGCAATCTCAAAGAAATGTATGCTGTAATTGCTGTACTGTCGAAGGAATCCAGAGCCCTCTGGGGCTCCAGGATCATTCTACAGACCGACAACAAGACAGTGGTCTCGTACATTCAAAAGGAAGGCGGCACAAAATCACGCCGATTGATGGAGTTGACGCGGGAATTGCTGACTCTGACGGACAGCCTCAATGTTGTACTGATCCCTCACCACCTACCAGGGGTGTACAACACCGAAGCCGACCACCTGTCACGAAATCGCGAAGGCAGCGAGTGGCACCTTCAGGTGGAAGCAACTTCAAAGATATTTCAGACTTGGGGAAATCCGGATATAGACTTGTTCGCGTCTCAAACCGCACACGTCGTGATAAATTACGTTTCTCTAGATTCCTCAGACTCCAACGCCTGTTATCACGACGCGTTCAGCAGGTACTGGCGATACGACCTCGCATGGGTGTTCCCACCACCGGCGCTGCTTCCACGAGTTCTTCACCACCTCAACTCGGCATCAGGTCGGTACATCATAGTAGCGCCCAAGTGGAAGAAACCCTTTTGGCGACCAGACCTGAAGAATCGAACCTTGACACGGCCCCTGAAGATCAGAGACCTGAAGAAGACCTTGGTGGACACGGTGACCGGCCTACCACCAGCTCATGTCAACGATCTGCAGTTGGAAGCTTGGCTCATTTCGGCTGGGACACCATGACAAGAGATTGGTCTCCACAAGGGAAAGATCTTCTTTTATCTTGCTGGCGAACTTCAACGCTTAAAACTTACACACCTATTTGGGGTAAGTGGTCTAGTTGGTGTAGTCAAAATAATGTTAATTTTCGTACACCGACTCCGGCAGATGTTGCAAAATATCTAGCATATCTATATCTTAATCGAAAGTTAGCTTATAGAACTATTCTTGTGCACAAGTCCGTTATTGCATCTGTGTGTGAAACTACTTCAAATATTAAAATTTCTTCTAGTCACATTGTTAAGCACATTTTGAAAGCAATTTCAATTGCAAAGCCGTTGCCACCTAAGGTACCCACATGGGACGCCAGGGTATTAATTACTTATTTAAAAGACAATACTCCTTGCATTAGTAGTTTGTATGAGGTGTCTAAGCGAACCGCGACTATTTTATTATTATGTTCGGGACGTCGTGTACACGACCTTTCCCTCTTGCACATTGATTCAGATCATTTTGTAGATAGTGGGGAATCCATAACTTTACACCCAGTGTTTGGGTCAAAGACAGATAGCGCGTCTTTCCAGCAATCAAGTTGGGTTTTGTTGGCATCCCAAGATCAAAATACAAGTCCATTATTTTGGCTCCGCATTTTAAAAAATGTATCAAAGGAAAGACGGGGTTCATTAACAAATTTGTTCATAACTACTAGAGATCCCGTTAGAGCAGCTACACCAACTATAATCGGTGGATGGGTAAAACGTCTTCTATCTGATGCTGGAATACAAGCCTCTCCAGGTAGTTTTAGATCAGCTGTCTCATCATTAAATTGGCTAGAAAATTATCCTATAAATGACATATTAACTAAGGCAAACTGGAGGAGTGAATCAACTTTCAGAAAATTTTACTGTAAAGAAATCAGCTCTAGTAACGAAATGTCCTCGGTGCATTCGTTATCAAGATTATTTCGAGTACCCGATTGACTCTAACTTAACCGATGTTTTCAAGTCAAATGATTTATGTTAAAATTACTAATGAATATTTTGCATGGATTGCAAGTGATATACCTAATTATGTTTTACTTAGTATATACTGCCAATGCTTAAATGACTATGTTTTGTTTAAGATTTAAAACCTGTGTATATGTAGGTACCTATAAAAAATCCTTTATAATTCACATTGTTGCTTTTCATTCATACAATCCACCAGGAGATAACAAACACGTCTCTCATAATGGACTTCGGACGTCAAACGGAACACATAATATAAAAATTTTACCTTCAAATAAAATTTGTATTATGTTTCCTAAGACGTCCGAAGTCCAGGTAAGGTCTTCCTGGTGCATACTTAACTACCTTTACATCATTATGAGCCGAACAATGACCAAAGACTTCATCATGGCGGCTTGTATGCGGTTTTTGAAAGTAGTTCACAGGTTTGACGTTGGGGGTCGCTAGTGGCGCGATAACGAGGCGGAAACTAACGACATCTAGCAGCTGTTCACGGAACGAAGCGTGCACTCTCTCATAATGGACTTCGGACGTCTTAGGAAACATAATACAAATTTTATTTGAAGGTAAAATTTTTATATTGTACTCTATTTTGCATAGACGTACTACATATTATTATCTACAAAAGCAATAGAGTACGCTTAAATACTCAATCTATTTTGACTCTGTGATTTAATTCAACTGAAAGAAATCCTGCCATTGAAGATCCACTGAAGAAGTTTTTGTCTCTTTTGTCATAGGTATTGAAAATCCATGGCTTCATTGGAGTTTTCTAGTTGTGGAACAATTAATTTAAAACAACAAATAATATATATATCGCAATAAGTAATATTATAAAAGGTACTCTTTTTCTAAGCCTGTACTCATCATTTTCTTAAATTAGAAATACATACTATATTATCTTCTAAAAAAAAGATGGCAGCCATGTGGTACCCTAACCCTAATTTTTTTTTGTTTCTGAACTTATTTTTACTACTTTATCGGCGTGATCAATATGTAGACCCATACCAACGTCAACTTTATAGCCTTTGGCGTGTCTGAGCTAAACCGCGGACGGACAGACAGACGGACATGGCGAAACTATAAGGGCCTTATTTACTGCCAAACCCTAAAAAGTAATAAAAAGTACGACGAAAGCGAAAATGTTCACAAGAAGTCACTTTTTATTAGGCAATGGCCTAAAATGAAACATCAGATATCATTGCATATTATTCTTTTTATATTTTTTTTTCATCAGTTTAAATGGAAAATACAATTTCATTTATTTATAATGTTGTCATTTATTTATTGTAAACAAATATATTATAAAAGATTTACATATTACTATCAAAACAAAATATTCACAAAATGGCAGACTAACTAAACAATTACTTAGCTGTTTCATCAAGCATGCTAACAATTGCATCGTTTTGAGCTAAATAAGAAGGAGAAAGTTTGGCACTGATCCCATTATTCAAATTAAAGTGAAGATGGCATAAATGCACATTGCAGCAACACTATCTGTCGTATAAGATAAGTTAGTCTGTTTGTCCAGATTTTGAATAGGTACCTTTTATAACGATACTCTTCACAACCTCTCTTCAGCTCATGTATTGCATGATCTAATACTGACTACCTATTATACCTTCACATAAGCACTGCAGACGGCTAGCGCCCGCGCACTGCCAAAGTTTTCAAAACTATAAAGGGCAACGCCAAAGAGAGCCTACATCTGACTATTGTTTCTGTGGTAACTTGACAGTTATAATAAACTAATCTGCTGCCTCATTAAATCGAAATTCAAATTGACTTAATTAAAAAAAAAAACAACAAACTCTGGCTCCTTTCATAACAATACAAATTCCATTGAATGGATAAAAGTAACTCAATTTAAAACATTCAAACAAATCCTCAATCAATTCAAATTAAAAAAGTACCTCTTCACATTTCTGCATTACCCTGCCTTAACAAAATCATATTATACACTTAGACAGTTGACAAACAAAAAAAAGCAATGGAAGAGGACAATGAGCAAAAGAAATCACAAAATATATAGAAACATTCGACATTGTGTAAGGTTGCTTCAACAAGTGTGCTTGGATGTTCTATGTGAACATGGGTTGCGAACTTACACAAACATTTCGGTGTAGCAAAAAAGCTAGGTCTCTTCCACTGTTACATGAAATGCCGAAAAGAAAAGTATAATTCATAAATTGTACCTATACTTTGTTTATATTCTAATTTTTTTTTTACATTTTAATAATTTAAAAACAACCAGTACTTGGTCGAGAAATTTATATCCATTTTTTTTTGTGTATTTTATATTTTGATGAAATATTTATAAGCTAATTAACGTGAGCCGATGTCAGGATTCATAGCTAGTCGTCGTTCGCTCGAACCGGCTGGCAAGTCTGTCTCTCTCGTCCGCCCGACTCGAGCTTGTATAAATGTATCTATACATTATTAACACTACCGCATCGTCTATACATCTTGACTCATATATAATGCACTGATATTTCGAGGGGCACAAGGAATATCGCAGCATTGTTTCATTGCGCGCTGAGCGCTAAGGCCGCCGCCGCGCGGTCGGTTCGCACCAACCATAACCATCATTCTTTATTCATATAATTTCCCCGTCATATACATTTCATAGCAATTAATAAAAATAAAACACTAAGATTACATCCCTTAACATGTCTAAATGTCTAATTCGTACTCTATTTACATTTGACATAATACATAATATTCAATTGTTCGGTGAATCGACAGTCTTGCGAGATCGATGTCGAGCAGTCGAGCCCGGGCTCGCGGCGGCGGCCACCTCTGATTACTGTACAGCAAATTTACAATAACATTTGATCAGAATACGCAAACTCAAAGATCTATATCTAAAAATTAAAGTACGGTAAGGATCATCATGTATGTAACGCCCGCCTTAAGCCGCTATAATATCAGCTATGTTAAGTAATATAACATATTAAGTTTGCACATGACAAAATTGCCACTCGATAATATACATAATATTATTGAATTAAATAAAATAGGCCACATTCATTGTTACGGTTCAAATATGGGGTTAACACAACCTGAATTGAAGTTCATAGGTAGATGCGATCAGATGACAACGAAAGTAACGTAGAAGGCAAATATTGTGGCTGATTTGTCATGCGACAACAAATGATACATATTTGGGAATTAGTACTCCTAATATATCACTAACTAGGATTTAAGAAGATGACGTCACTAGATACTAAATATCTTCTACTCTGTACAATGGACTATGATATTTTACTGAGATATTTTTTTCCTTTGTATAAACATGACAAAATACAAATATTTCTGTCCAACTTTATAATAACTTAACCGGTAACAATCGAGCAACATTTGACATTTTATTACTCCCTTTGTGACAGTATAATTAGATATTTATATTGTATTACGTTAGAAAGGGATATCTTATTTTAAGTGGTCTGGGATTTGTAAATATTGGTCTAATCTACGTTAAGCAGACGTCAATATGACACGACGCGCATAGTTAGTAGTAGGGGATCTAGTCAGTAGTGTCATATTGAATCCAAAACGGAATTACGACCGCGTATCTCCTATGCATTTTTAAGGCCTGTAAAAATATAGTATTCACATTCTTTTATCGCTATCCATGTACTAGGTGCGCCGATGAACAGTGCTAAATCAACGGTTTTGACAAATGGAATGCATTTTTCACAATATCCACTTCGATAACTTCCAACAACCTCCCCGAAAATAATGAACAGAAGAAATCTACTATCAATAAACGAATGATTCAATTAATATGTATAATGCATGTTATATTCAATAGTTATTACGAATTATTATAATAAAACAATCGATAGTGCTTAAACTAGTGGTAACAATAACATTTTTAACTGTTTGTTCCTATCGATTTCAATTGAGTTTTTTTTTATTATTATACTTGTAATAAATGACATTTAACACCATGCGATGCAAGTAAGGGCAAGCAAAATGTAAAAGATTAGGGAATTACTAATGCGGGAATAATCTCATAAATTATGAGCATAATCAATTGACGTCTGAAAAGTAGGTGTTATCACTTATCAGTTACAGGTTGTCAGTAAGCGGTTCTGTAAAGGTCACTGTTTATAAACCAGAGATAAGTAAATTCCCGCACAAAAAAGATCTTGCCGAAAATCTCCAACAGTCACGAACAGTGTTTTTGTTGAAACCTATTATTACAACAATAAACACTAGGTACGCTAGAAGAACAAATAAACTTCTTTGTAAAAATGATTGTGTTGCTGATTCCTATTAACGATTCGACACGAAATAAATGTTTAATTTGATAACTATACGATTTTCATTCAATTGAATTGTAAATACTAATAATCACTGTACGTACAAGGGCAATTTATTGTAATAACGTTTTGTAACTAAACATACTGTTACGGTGACTGTCACGACAAAAAGAATGAGTGATTTTTTGAATAAATAAACAACAGAAATAAATTAAAATCCAAAGCGAAATTTAATCATCTAATATCATGACCACAATATTGAGCATTATAATGAGTAAAAAAGCGATAATAAAACCACAAACTATTATCGTGAGCAACAAAAGGGCACTTACGTTTGAATTGACCAAATAACTTCACATCACTAATGAAAAATCTACTGTTCCTGTATATACATAAAACAATTGACGATTATAATGAAAATGAAATTCTAATGCCGTTTTGACACTTTAATTGACAAAAAACTAACAGAAGTAACTTTTAATCCTTTAACAAGGTTTCGTAAACCTACGCAAAATGTTCGCGTTATACTATATAATACGCATATAACAACAAAGAAGTATACATTAGGTGAAAATTAACTTTACAATGACATCATCAAAATTTAAGGACGCTTATGCCGTTTTAAGTTGACTTTAACAAATTGCATTTGGAATTATGTAATGGACTTGCACAACTGACTTTGCTTTCAAAGATAATAATCAGAATCACTTAACGCTAAATCATTTCAAATATGGACGTTACTTTCAGGACATAATGCAAGACGGCTTCCCACACATTGGACCAGGGACTGAACGCGGCGCTGGTTCAGTTGCATCTAAGTATCCGATAGACCGTGTAAGTACTCAAGCTTGGGCGCTGTCGGTCGACTGGCCCGAATGTATACTAAAATTACTAAGAATTTTATTATGATCTGGAGGGTATTTCCGAAAAGGACCAGATAAATCTTAACAGCCTTACTTATAAAAAAAAAACTAACATTCATTGTGATTGGTTAAAATACTGATTAGCAGATTGTTACTTCTAACTTTCTATAGAGAATTTGAATTTAGAGTCTGCTAAACAATATTTGAACTAATCCTATGGTTACATTTCTTTTATAAATAAGACCCCTTATTTCTAGTGGATGTCCAACACTGGCCGGTTGTTGCTATGTTTCGAGACGTTACATTTGGCAATAGAAAATAAAAATTTACTCCGCGATTTTGGCAAACATTATAACCTCATTATGTATTTGGAACTCTGTCGTGTGATCCCGAACCCGTTCTAACACTACAAAAGTAGCCATCACTCTATGAAGAGTTTACTTTGTGACATACAATGAGTTAGTTTAAAGCCATACATTATTTACAAGATCTTCACACGGCAATAACACGACACAGCCAAATTTTATTCAATATGATATTTAATATTGAAAATAAACCAGAATTATTACACTAGTCATAACAAAATTTAACAAGAACGTGAATAAATTTCTTTTAGATACTACTATTTACAACATGCAAGCCGGGCAAGACAAATAAAATAAAATGAACGTCCAACATTAAAATATGGATGGATTGTTTAGAAGCGAAAGGGACGACATTGGGCTAATTAGTATAGATAAAAAGGGCATATTAATTGTTATTGAAGGCCAATAGTCGATCAAATTGACTCTCACAATTGTCAAAGTTTACAGTACTTAGTCATACGTCTGCGACATTAAATTATTTACACTTTGACCTTGTTACAAGAGAAATAATCAGTATACAGCATAAGCAAAATTCATTTGGACAACAATAACAATAGACGGCAATAATTTTCGACTGGAATTAAATGTGGACGAACATATATCTAACTGGACTATTATATACTTGATAATTTAAATTTTTAATATACATAATACGCTATTTACAATATAAAAATCAACCAGTTCATGTACGTCGTTATGGGGAATAGATTCACGCCATACGACTGACGACGGAGTAAACTTGCAACTGTCACGAAGTCTCAATGACAATGGCAAATAAGGACAGTTATAGCACGACCTCTCGTTTCTACTCTGTTTAAAACTAAGTATAAATCTGATAAAATTTGCACTTTGCTACAAAACCAAGAAACATTCGGTCCGAAACGGAGTTAATACAGTTGTATTACAAAGTATTGAATAAGATTTATTCAGTATGAGAACTCACATCAGTTTCAGCGAATATCGCTCTGTTTAATCAGATGGTCAAGGTATCGCTCTGTTAAAATTAATGGAAGAACAATGAAACTTAATATACTATTATGTAACTTAATATTTTGTATTTATTAACTACAATGAGAATGACTAAAAACAGAACAATAATTACCTTAACCATGTGTAGTCACAACTAGTGTTCGTCTTGCCAAGTTGGCAGGCTACCGTTAGTGCATCATTGATGCATATTTAAAAAATAACGCAACATTCAAGTTCTATAGCAGCGCTTATTCAATAGAACGAATAGCGAACTTTCATTTTCGTCCGAGTAGAGGTCATTCGTTCGCACGTATAGTATGCCAATGACAATAAGTTGTTGATTGGCATGATTCATACATATTTAATAAGGTTTTTTCCTTGAAGACTCGAGCGAAAATGTTGTTAACGATTCGCGTTATTTGCGCTCATTGAAAAAACGCCACTAGGGGAATCACACCAAGAATGAACATCACAAACCACATTTTGAAATGCAAATATCCCAACGGAAAATGGATTTCACAATGCATCTTCGTGTATTCCCGGAATTATATAAAGAAATAATAATCCAATTCAATAAAATACTTACATTGAAGACCTGCCACAAGACAAGAACTACATACAAATCTGCGATCGTCCAACAACGTTATTCAGAGACGATAATCGAATCCCTAACAACAGGAATAGATTATGATCAAAGTATGGTACCAATGCAGCTTGAACTGACAGTCCCACTACTTACTATTTGATGATATTTACAACAACTGCATTTCACAGAAATAATTATGGTCCCAGACATCGATCACAGATTACCGTCCCGTACGAACGTTATAAGGCTGGATCGCTATTCAAAATCCTTGTGATAAAACATTTTGCAGTCAGCGCGGCTTTATCAGGACCGTTAAGAGTAAATCGAAGGCCTAACGTTATTATATATATAAAAAGCTTAACTCTGTCACTAAACGGGAGACACTGACTCGTATAAAAACTATAGATCTTATAATACAAATGTCTATGACCTGTTGAGATGCTCTGTGTAGGCGTGTTAGTTATGTATCAGTACTAAAGGCAGCGAGCGGCGGGCGGCGAGAAACTCGAGTGTCAGTACGCTTGCGTTGTACTCGCGGTCGAAACACGATCTGGTTTTAAGTTTCGCTGTAAACAAAAACAATCAATTAATATTACGTTCATATTATCAAAAGGTTGGGGTTGAAAATGGCTCATACAAGGATGTTTCCACCACATTTTCGCCATGGCATACTAAAACATTGAGCTAGATAAAATACCACTCAATTCGAGTCTAATAGTAATAAAATATTAAAACATGCATTCAAAAAGTCGAATGGAAAAATATTTGCATATCATTTCACACGTCTTATCACTAATTCACTATACTAAACATCGTACGTTCTGTGAAACCGATATCGATAACAATTGATTATCGTGATAAACTCGTTGCAATTTCAAGTGGCTTTATTCAAAATGGAAGCCAGTTTTTTACTATACAATCTGGTCCATTAATCAAAATTTAACTGTTCCAGAAACAATGGAAGCTTTGAAGATTTAGACGATTGAACATTGTTATTGATATCGAATTATCAGTCAAAAGACGAGACACAGATATCGATCTATAAATAATAATATTATCTACTGAACAACACATTTTCCTAAACATACAACGTATCGATTTACGGTGACATTACAATCACTTACTGGTATGTTTCCGTAGTCCTTTAAATGCGATACAGACTTGAAATAAATAAATTAAATTGAAGGGCCGCTCTAAAGATTTACAGAACAACTTTGGTGTCGTTAGAGAAATCTTCCTTTACATCATCATCAAAATTTATCTGCAATATATCTTAATTCATGTCAATATTTCTCTACTTTTTTACTTGATTAGTAGGATGTGCACATGTCGCAGCCAACTAGCTAAATCAGCTATTTCATTAAAAGTCTAGCCTTTTCATTGAACTGCGCCGTTTAATCAGCGTCATTGGGCACATGGGCGAGACATTAAACGACAAAATATGTCACTTAGGTCGCTACAGAGGCTCTAAGAATATTTCTCGTTTGCTGTGTTTTAAAAACCATTTCATAACAAAAACAAAAGTATATGGTTCTGCCACTGAGAGTTTGCCCAAGGCTCTATAAAGCGTATTTCTGAATAATATAGTATGTTACTACCAGACCAAAACGTGTTTGGCCAATCACAGTATGGTAAGATCGACTGCTAAAAGGCACTACTGAAACTCAGACCTCTTCATGGTGAGAAATAGATGTGTCATGATTCACCACGACAGTCTGTTGGTGTCTGTTCACAACTTTTTAGGGTACCGTACCAAAATGGTAAAAAGGAACCCTTATGGTGTGACTCAGTCTTTTTATCCGTCTGTCACAGCTGGATATCTCAAGAACTACTAATGCTATCAACTGAGATGACATTTTGCCCAACTATTTTGCAAATAAGAAAGATTTTTTTTGCAACAGGGACTGATAATAAGACACGTCTTAAAAAATCAGTAGGGCTACTAGGACATGTGGAGTATCATATGGAAGAACGCTATTTGCTCATTCTCAAACATTATTTTTTGGCCGTATAGTTTGCGACTTTTGACAAAAAAAAATACCGTTCCCCCCTTATCTCCGAAGTTTGCATAGAGAAAAAAATGTGATAGAATTTTATGTAAAGATTACAGGAAAAAATAAAACTTTGTCTCTAAATAACCCACTTTTTCAGAAATCATGATGGTACGGAACCCTCGGTGCGCGAGTCCGACTCGCTCTTGACCGGTTTTTTTAACTGCTTTTACTTAGACCACCATTTCTCCCGATGTTTGCCGCGTTAGTGTAAGTATAGGAGGAGTTAAAATACTATCAATTTCAGGGGTAGTAAACTCACCAGCTGATCATACTGATAGACCATACGCTTGATGTGAGTGAGTTTACGATGCAGGTAGTTAACGCGCCGCCTCTCCTGCTTGTAGCCCGGGTCGTTGTTCACGCGCCGGTATTCGTCGACGATGCGTTGTTCTATACTCTGTGTGATAATAATAGTACTATTAGAGAAATGGAAGTAGTATGTGGAAATATCCTAGCAGATCAAAAATAACTTAGGATCAAAATTGATGGATTTTATTGGAATTGCACAACATCTACCAAGTATAGTTCACACGCAGTTTTTGTGCAGTTGAGATAACTGTATCGAAACTGTTAATCGACAGTCATTAGATCTGCACGGCAACTGCATGCTGATCTGTCTGTTTAGTAAAGTAAAGCCCTGATTATAATCAGGAATAGCAGTGCGACTGGATATCGTCATGTGCTTAAACTCAGTGCGTTATATTTATGTATGATCCTGTAATTTTGTTTAGGTAGGTAGGTAATTGTTTAGGTATATCAGATTGTGTGCCTCTGTGGTTGACGTTTCTATTCATCATTTTATCAGCCGCAAGACCAATGCTGACCATAGACTTCCCCAAGTTATTAACCACAACAACCTGGTAATTCCTGCATTTTTTAATGTTTTGCCCTCAATTTGGTCATATTAAAATATGGGTAAAAACCCTGTTTGATTACATAATAAACGTCAAAATAATATCTCTTTTGATTGATCGTGATCATGACAATGACCGCCAAATCTTGCGTCAGCAGATTTTCTTTTCCAAATTCTAGAATCTTCGAGATTCGAAATGAGCCTTGATGATTCATGAAAATTTTACATTAATGCAATCAGACTTATCTATGTTCTTCATTACAATATTTATCATTATTTTATCACGTGATTTGATAGTCAGTTTTAGGCTTACAGTAATTATTGTAAAATTTTCGTTATGTAAGTAAATTAAAATAGGTCTGAATCATGCATATCTCTATTTATTTATCTAGCAAAGAGATACGATAGAATTTTATCACAATTCATAGAAATCTTGAAGATAATTGTTTACTTATCAAACTCTCAATGGATCACGTAATTCTGAGTTATATTTCGCTGCGTGTAGCATGATTGATTCTATTTCAATGAAAAGAATATCAGAAAGCATACTAAACCATTTCAGCATTTCAATTATACTAATGTTCCTTAAATACTTGTAGATGTTTATTTGGGAAGACTCTTCAGTTCGGTAATGGGAGTATTCCCATAAATAATACAGATAAAAGGAATATCCCCTAAACATTCCCCACAGAGAGATCCTTCGAGGGAAAACTACGCAATCAAGTCGAATGTGTTGTTTGTTTCATACAGTTATCGGTTTCTAGATTGTCTGGAAGACCCGTCCGATAAGACCACCCATTGTGCATTATCTTTAAGTAAGCAGTAATTAATACTCTTTGTTAGAGTTTATTTTTTTCAATAATCAATATTATGATTCGTTGACAGTAGTAGCGGCAGACTATTATTCGCGCATTACGCACCATTTCTAGTGGCGCGAATTGAGATGATATAGTTTTGATCACGTCACTGTTGGTCAAAGGCTCAAACATTTACTTCCAACCAGTCCTAAACTATTGGATAGATTTTAATGCTGTTTCACCATCATTTAAAGATCTTGAGGAATGTTTATTTATGTGTATCATTATCATTTCAGGTGTATGACATCCATAACTAGACTTAGTTGCTATTCGCTTGTATAGAACATTCAGAATGCGAACATACCTGATGATGCGGCGACAGCGGCTGCGCACGTTTGAGCTCAGCCTCTAAGCGAGTAAACAGCGCGGCCACCTGCGCCACGCGCCCGTACAGCGACCGGTACTCCGTATACAACTCCGCGAACTCGTTCTTATACGCCCGCCGAATATTAGAACTAGTGATAGGCGGATATTGCCTGCAAAGAAAGAAAGAATATGGTTAATGAGGTGTTCCCTAGCCTAAGTTTTTGTACCAGAGTTCCAGATGGCCCTATGTAAACGAGCTGAGAATTTTTGATGTTCGCAATGAAACTCCCTTACTTACACACATACAGTAGTACCAGCAATATTATAATGAAGTTTGAACTTTGAAACTTGGTCACTTACGTTACGATTTTCAACTTTGGAACTACAATAATCAAGCAGATTACCAACAAGAATTCTCAAGAAACTAATCATGATAACTAGTCTTAGTACACTACATTCAAATTACAAGTGAACTAGCTCCTACCGAGTCATCGTACTGAAATAAACTCTGACATTCACATTCAGAATATCTAAATGTCAACCGCATAGCGATTTATCGAGACTACACCTGCCCAGGTGTTGACAAAATGCTAATCTTAAAGAAAACGACCACATGTATGCACGACAATACTGTTATTGGGACATCACACGTTTGCATTTCCCACGCAAATTTATTGACGCCATCTTAATTTTCATGCTGCATTTAAACGATGCTATAAAGTAACGATCTCGTTTAGAATCAATCTCGGAACTGATTTAAATTCTCGATACGCGTCCTTTCGTGTGAAAGATACCGTTTAAATTTAGTTCAAAATGTTTGTTTACCTTGAAATCCTTGATGATCTGGGGATAAAGAAAAACAGAGTATGTATCAAATGCGTACTATCTATTACAATTTTACTTTTAAGACCAATTTGGGGAATGTGTTATGCTACTTTAATAGATGGCGATGGGTTTGCAAACTAGTGTGATTTTATTAAATCTAGACCTACGCCAACATTTCTGAATACTCTATCAACTGCAAACACGGAATACCTTGTACGGTGTACGTTGAAATTATCATTTTACTGATTTTACGTTAGTATGTAATTCAAATTACCTTTCAATCTCTTCCAAATCAGTCATATTCTCATCAGGGACAGGCGGTAATTCTGTAGTATTTTCTAAGGGTTCATTATTTGTGATGTCTTTTTCTGTAAAAAAAAAAACGACAAAATTATTCTACAAGTCCTTTAAAATTTCTACTTACTACGTATTAATACATTACTTTTAATTAAGTTTTGCATATTTTTGTGAAAAACCGAGTAATTGAATCAGGTTTCAGTCACCTGCGATGACCATATGTTTGCATAAATTCATGTATTAAAATTGTAATATTTGTAAACTTGGAGAGAATATTATCGCGTTATTTATATGCGATCCTTGCAACTGTTTATAAACAAGAACAGAATGTTACAAATATGATAATTGTAAGTAATTATTGAACAGTTACTATGAACCAAGTTTTAAGATTGGGTCAGACTTGAGGCTGGCCGAATTAACGAGTGAATGAGTCGCGCTAGCCTTCGTTCGTATGCTCTAAAGATTTATAAGGCTATGATTAATTTTGCTACCGTACGCTCGCTCTAAACTTGGTCAGACTAACTGTTCACCTAATTTCACTAATGATCACTTATTTTACGCTTTTTATCTGTGATACATACCTGTGATATTAGTTTGCTCTACTGGGGGACTACTTCTAAAACCGTTCGCCTTCACAGGACTGGGACAGAGATCCTTAACAGTATTATAATTGAGGGTATAGCCATTGTCCTTTTTAACTGAAAATAATAAAAAAAGAACACATTAAACATCTAATTAAAAAAGTGAAAGGCACTGACTTTTTTGTAATCAGTACTTCGTAGTTGCTCCAAATTCGATTAAATCGTTTTTTAATGACTCATTGTCGCTAGGTAAACAATAAATTTTCTTGCTATCAAATAGTTTCCTCCGAAACCCACGCCACGAAAGCGGATTATTACTGCTATTCTATTTCCTTTATTTTAATTTAGGTGTTACTTAGCGTCATTTCCTATCCACCATAACTACGGGAGTAAATCATAAAGTATTTTAATAAAGTTACAATTTAATTGCAGTGCAGCGGATTCTATTAACGTTTGTTAACCGATGCAAATGTTTTCGCAAGTCGGGCGGCAGTATTCAGTAATACGAACATTTGTTTGCGTGTTGATTATTATGATTCATACTTTGATTTCTGTACTGATAGGCATCTTTTACTCAAGTATGTATTCTGACGAGTTTCCGTGAGTCGTCTTTTCTTCAGTCACCGTACCTCACCTTTCGGAGACCTCGCTCTCAAAGGCATGAACTTATAATATAACCTCGGCAACTTGTACCACGACGCTCACCAACTCGAAGGGTCAGTGACACTACTTAAAGAGTTTCATGATATTTAGAGATGTGTACTACAACAGGTTGGGATTAGGTTCATGATATTTAGAGATGTGTACTACAACAGGTTCGGATTAGGTTCTATAAAGGTCAACAACCTTGCTGCACCTAGTAACAAAGGGCATTACCCCCAATTCAAGGACGATTGCAATATCTAGGTATCAATGAGTGTGAATAGGCTTGGATAGCTTCAAAACTTTCAGGTAATGTTTTGTTTCTCTTGACTCTCAACTTTTATATTATTGGTCACCCTATGGGTAGGGAACAGCACAGCTTACTTTACAACTGTGTTATCACGATTACAGCAGAAAGATGTTCACAATTGGACACAAACTTTCCTTAGTATCTCCACATCGAGCAGTCCTGGGTTTTCTAATCCGCTGGATAAGCCAGCGGATACCCGCGACCTTCATGGACAGCACGGAAATCACTTAACTATTTCGTAGTAAGTTCTTGTTTTGTATTTGCTCAAGCTACAACGTAGTTGCGTACGTTCCTATATTTAAGGTAGTAGCATCAATTTAGTTTAAGCAAACTCACCATTGGTCCGCTCGTCCTCGTTGTCGGAGGCCTGTCGCTCGCCGGAGGACGTGGTGGCGTAGCCCGAGGAGGGCGGCGAGGGGCGGCGGTAGTGCGAGATGCGCTGCTTCTTGGCCGCCGGCGGCTCGTCCGGCAGCAGCGCCGGCAGCACCGCCACGCTGGCCGCCGCCGCCGCCCCGGGGGCCACCGCCGCCGCCCCGGGGGCCGCCGCCGCCCCGGGCGCCAGCCCCGCCCCGGGGGCCACCGCGCTGCTGGGCCGCTTGCCGGCGCTGGGCGAAGCGCGCGGGGACAGAGAGTTCGCCGAGTCGCTGCTTAGCGGTGGCGTTAGGTTTTGAGGTTTCCGCCTGTGGGGTAGAAAGGTCGGTGGTAAGTTTTGATGTTAGCATCTGCATAGTCTTCAAAATATGTTGAAGACGTTCGCAAGTAGAACTGGAGTACAGGTTCGATGATCACAGCATTAAGGTTGCCATAGTATGAGTGGAATTGTCGGATCGGCATTTATTCTTCCGGAAGTTTCTATGTTGCAGTATGTGTATGGCTCTCGCTACCATTTATTTGCATGTGTAATCTCGACTGAAACTGGAGAATAATATTGCTGTTTATGATGGCTTGTTTTCGAACAAATTGTTTAAAGATAGTGTGACATTTTTATATAGATATGGTTTATGTATGGAAGATTTCGTTATCTGAGTGCAATCAAGCTTGTCAATAACATAATTCAGTTTAATTGCTTTGTATTCTATGCTGGGACTAAAAACAATAATTAATAACCTCTTTATACTTATTTAAATGTTCGTCAACATGACAACATTACAAGCGAATCAATTTTATACTATGTCATTTCAGACAACTGTGAACGCTGTGATATTTCAATAAAGAACATTCGAGAATTCGCATTGCATTGGCATTGGATTTTTAAAATAAGTTTTACTTACTAGTTTTTGCAGTGTTTACTTCCTGAATTCGTTGATGAAACTTACCTTTACACTATCTAGGATATACAATCTATATTTTTACTTCTTTACTAAGTTTTTCGTCAAAATTGGTTTATGTTGGGTTCAGACCAGGCTATGGAAGATCAACAACGAGGCGACGCTGAATTCTTCGGCAAGGTTAAAACAGAAGAGTGTTAGAGGTTTGAAAAGCAGAAGATGAGGACATTGACTGAATGTTTGTCAACCTTCAATGGCTCAGTGTGTACCCAAAATCAGAGCCAATCTTTTGCTAAATTTAGTAAGAATCAGCGAGTGAACAATACCATACCTCTTGAGCATACGTTTCTCCTCCTCAGTATAAAAAGGCCAGTCCTCGTTGACGTCATTCCAAATGTTTCTTTTTAAGTGGTAACAGTTATCCTTGAGCGTACTGATTGATGGCAAAATCTTGTTCACCAAGCTGCGCTCCTTGTCCTTGATACCCTCTGTAATTGTATGGCCAGCGTTAATCAAGTGGAGTTTGTGCGAATGCACAGCGTGCTCGAAATCTCGACTTACCACTATAAAGCCTCGCGTACAATTCGGGCTTCTTGAAGGGTTTCAATGCTAATAACTGTATAAGTCTTTCTCTGTAACAGAAGAAAATGTATATGTTAGTTTTGGTTATTACTTTGAAAGGTTATCATAAATTATGTTTAAAGTTTTTTTTTTAAGGATTGGCAATATAACTGGCCGAAAATACTTTGGCATAAAAAAGTACGCTTCTGTACTTCATTTTTGAAATCCAAATTCATAAGAGGCTGGCTATTGGCGGCTGTAAAGAGATTTATGAAAGAAGAATACATATCGCATCAAGTCCAAATAAGTATATTGAGGATAAGGGCAAGAAAATGACTACCTATCTAACTTATTAATAGAAATATTTTTTGTTTTGCCACGATTGTTTATCTCATTGATAATTTCGCTTTTCGATGGATTAAGATCGGGGATTTCCTAATTGACGTTTGTAATTCCCAATAATATTTATGGGTATTTTCCTAAACAGTACTTACTGTTGTACATTCTGCCGGATGTTATAAGAAGTCTGTTGCTTTCTTTAAAGCAGTACTTAGTTGTAAGATTATCTCATTCTATCATTACTTAGTCATGTTTCAAGTGGCTTATCTTTCACATCGTGGAAAAGTTCAAGGCAACCTCAGTAGCCAGATATAACAACAATGTCACATAAGATAATCATGAAAAAGTGAACCAATAAATCTGTTTTAGTGATTTATTGAGTTATGGAAATCACCTTGCAACCATTTCCATAGTACAATTAGAAATAATTTATGTTGTCCTTGACTCTGAGTCATGTAATTATATTGAATACAGTTCTGTTCAGCTACAAGGAAATAATATGAAGGCATACGTCAATATGTCCATCATTTGTTTGGAAACAAAAAATGTTACACTCGTTTCAGCACCAATAAGACACTAGCGTCAAAATTGGCTAAAAAAAGTTAATGTTTTGCGTGGAATAGTTTGCATTGTACGTTACAAAACAAGTAAAGTCAGATTTTTCACTAATGCGATAGATAATTAAAAGTAACATCATGATTAAAACAAGGTCGTAATCGCACCGTTTCATAGACGTACTACTTTTTTTATGCTGTAGGGAAATTTTAAAAAATATATTTGTAAATATTTTGTACATAATAATGTAACATAAACCGCTGTTCCTTTGTGTATCAGCCGCAAATTATCACTTCGGTTTTATTATGATAACGATATGACAAAATTATCATAAGACCGTCCCATGAAGCGTCACAATTTTGCGTACCTATAATTAAATATGAAATAGAATAATTATAAACCTTACGTAAGTAATTTGTTTTATTAAGAGGAAGTCCAGAATTTATTAATTTAAACAATATAATTCGTAATATTGCTAATGATTGTATCAAATAATGTAATAGACTGAAATATTGACACTATTGAACAATATTTGTGAAAGGTTGTGAAAATAAGCTTTGGTATGACGTCATCATTATCGGTTATACCCACTCAAATTCCAGATATGTTTCATACGTAATATTACGTAAGTGACTAACGTAGGTATAATACATGCATTTGCATGGCTGCAGTTCAAATTATGATGGTAGGTAGCGCGCAAAGAGAGATCATGCAAGTCGCAAATAGGCGCCCCTCCATTGACCTTCTGTGCACAAGTAGTGGAGGGGGTGTCTTACTTTCGTTTCTTTGCTAAAATATGTAAGTTTTCTGCCAATACTAATAATGTTAAGTCAGCAAAAAATATTGGGTAGCAGTTTGACATGCCTCTTTTTGCCATTTCATACGACTGTTTAAGATAGTTGTGATTTGAATTTACGGAGAATTTGCTGAGCAATAATTTTTCCTGACTTGACATGCTACTGTGCCATCTCACTTAGTTTAATAAGAGTCATGCATTACTTACTTCAGGGACCGCCTAGTGAGATCCGGATTAGGGGGTAGCCGCTGCGGCTGGTGCGGCAGGTGCGGGTTGGGCGGGTGTTGCGGGTGCTGTTGATGCTGGGGGTGCTGCTGGTGCGGCGGGGCGGCCGGCGGGGGTGGTGGACGAGACGCGGGCGGGACGGGCCGCTCCGCTCGCTCGGGCCTTTCCACCCGCTCGGGCCTTTCTTGCCGCTCGGGTCTCTCGGGCCTCTCAGGCCTCTCAGGCCGCTCTGCCCGTTCAGGCCGCTCGGGCCGTTCCTGCCGCTCGGGCCGTTCAGGCCGCTCGGGCCTGTCAGGCCTCTCCGCCCGCTCGGCTAACTGGGTCGCTCCCGCAACTGAGTAAGGATGCGCTGTGCGCACTTTGACGCGACGTCCGATGTCCGTCTGGTTAGGTTTGATCACGCGGGTGCTGGAATAGGACCATTTGAGTGAGCTTAAGCGGAATTTATTGCTCGAAACATTAAAGTTAAGTACCTAAAAGTGAGAGTAATTGACTATAAGATCTAAGTGTTTACCAATTTTTTTTAATACTGCCAGCTGACTTTAATATTTGATTTGAGAAACTTTAATTAAATCAAGTTTCCTCTTTATATTCTCAATCCATTATCAATTTTAAAGATAGGTACTTAAAGGTAAACTTGCTTTGCCAGAAACAAGGAATTAATACGGCTAAAATTCCAGAGTTTCCGGGAAATAACTGGCTAAATTACTCTGAATTAAGAAAAATAAACTCTGTTTTAACAAACTTTGAAAGCAAAAAGGTAAAGAAGCTTTAACGAAGTGTCGAAATATACTTTTAATAACTTTTCCAAGGCTCATTATGTGAGAATCGACTAATTAAGTTAGAAGCTCGTGCTTTAAAACACGTCCTCTTTTGTCCTTTGTTTATCACAAAAGCGAAAAGTTTCCGGATACATTTATACATACAACACTACACAACTACACTACACATGCAAAACTGTGGTGGGTGCAAGCAGTGCCTATTATATACTGACCATTTACTCTGCTCCGCGGCGACAGTTCTCGCCATACGGTCCTTGGTGGCCTCGTACGAGTCGTCATTGGCCTGTACACGCATTCTGCGTGGTAGTGGCCCGCACGACTCCAAACGCCGAGCGCCGCCACCCCGGACGCACTCGAACGAACCCTGGAACACAAGGGGATGGCTTTAAAACTACTGCTTGGGTGTATGGACAATGATGTAGAAACGGCCAGCAGAATCTGAATCACAAATTTTCTAGTTTCCAAGAAGAGCAATTCGCATATAAACAGAAAAAGATAAATGGCCACAGACTGATGGACTAAATGAAGTTTTTCTTTTAAAATATTACTCAGCTGTACGGACAAGGCCGTTCAATTAAAAGATTTGCTGGCCGCGGAAATTGAGTTTCTTCCTAATCTCATTAAAATCCAAAGCCTCTTTGTTTAAAAGAAACCTTGCAAATATAATTTGTCAAGAAATTCTGCTGTAAGTCTATTACTGAAAACTATTATTTCCATTCCATTTCCCAAAATATCATTAAATATTTACTGGAATTTGATCGTATACCGAAAAAATAAAGGCAAATTGCCTTACTATATAAAAGCTTTTTCCGAAGCTTTATTGAACGCAGTTCGTGGGAGGGTGAAATTACTACACCCACGCGAAAAACGCTTATAGAGGCGATGAATCGTTTCGGCTATTTGCGATAGTATATCTAACACCTTTAGGGTTAATATCAAATGTCCCGTTGCTATTCTGGGTTAATATTTTTGTATTCAAACAGCTAGAAACTAAGCTCTTCTACTCTTTACATTAGTCGTGCTCGAGATCCTAAGAAATACCTGATGAACCACCAGTAAATAATGAAAGTTAGGGAGGAGTAAATACATTTTGATTAAAAATTAAAATGAAGCTACTTCATGATGCAACGTAGTGTGCGTACTGCGACTGAATTCGCGCTTTCTAACGGCTGTTGGGTAACGTTCTTAGTACGGCCCGTACCACCGCATTCCGGGTCCACGTGAAATTTACATGTTTTACGAATCACGACTGAAGAATTATACCGACTTCTTGATAATCCTGTACTAGTGCGGAAGTTAACGTTGGTTTGTAAAAGATGCCGCGTCATCATGTGCAATGCCGCGCCAGCGTTCTTGTCTGTAGTCTCATCTCATCACGACTAATTTTAGTTTTAAGATAAGTTTTGTCTAAAAATATATATTGTCTTGCATAGTGCTTAGACAATTTGTTTCTTTACTAAATCACTGATCTATTTATAATTGAAACCGACATAAATTACCCAATACGTACAGAATTAATACCTGCCATTCCTACACATACTAAAAATAAAATATTTTGACGTGGTCCCACGAAAATATTCAGGGCATAGTAAAGGCGCCACACGTAAGTTTACTCTTACGAATTTGTCGGTCACGCAATTTATTTATCGGCTGCAACTGTTCCGCGACCCAGAAACCCACGAACGCGTCACAGCATGGGAGAAGCATGGAGAATAATAATCAACCACCATCTTGAATCAGCTGATCAACACGTTGCTAAATTATATGCTTCAATATTCTGATCTGCCTTGAATGTAGGCAGTCGTCAAGCTTCTTATCTCAGTTAGGTCGTAAAATTGACCGAGATGTGTGAAAGACGAAAGCGTGATTGTATATAACACATACATAATACTCGGTTGCCAAGGGCTTTGTGTTGTTAACATAACATACGATTTATGTATGTCAAGAGTGTGATAAACAGCGCAATATTTTTTATTATATATGAAGTTAACATTGAATAGAAGGCGTAAGATGATCCAATTAAATAATATAAAGTCTGTTCAAAAAATGTAATGAAGTTTAATAAACTTGCAAGACGTAACTTTAACTAAAAAGAGGTCACTTCTTCTGTTGGCAAGGATAGCAGACCAGTAATCTAACAAAGAGCCACTTACAAGATAACAAGATTCTGTAAAAGTTTAGTTTCAAATAAAAGAAAAACATTTGCTTTATAACCAAGTAAAAAGTGCTAATGAAGTTTTTTTAACTAAATGCTTCTGGAAAATTCTATATTACCATAAATAGAGGCCTTATAAAAATGTCCACTGCAATATGATCAGGTTTTCAATAAATTAGTCGTCTGTTGTTTAACCTTGATATTTGTTAAAGTGATTGAAGTACCTATACAAACTTTGTTTATAGGAGAGAAAAACTCGTTTACACAAGAAGGAATAATACTTAAGTATTCAATTCTGGAAAAGGTTCAGAATGTTTTTCAATATTTCATCACAGTGAAGATTGAAGAGGTCAGGGTTACACAGCTTTGTCATCAATGTAGAACTCTTTATCCTATTACGAAAGATATATAACTAACGAATGGTTAAACTAGACCATGTGAAAGAGATAAAAATCCAAGTAAAATTACTATTGGCTATGCTTGTCTGATATTACCCGCATGTCGCAAAAACTCGTTTTTATCAAGGTGATCTATCTGGGATGTGTTCAAATAGGTTGGACTCATTACAATACTTTATAATTAATTGCAAATTATTTTTGGTGGTTCTCCTAGGAGACTAGATATTTTTGGCTAAAAATATTGGCTATCTCAACGATAGAAGGAGTTGATACTTGCATTAAAATCTGATCCCAGCAATAGGTTTAATGCACAAAAATGCGCATAGCAATCTGAGTATTAAGTTGGTCACTTATGAGTGTCAAAAGGTTTGTGTTCTAAATGACAAAGTACATAACAGCCCGTAGATGTCAACTCAACTATTGAACATAGGCCTCCCGCATACACAAGAACAAATGTTCTTGGGGGAACCATGTCAAATAGTTATCATGCTTGACACGTGCTTGGAGATCGCAGATATTATCAGTCTAAAGTAGATGTTGCCAATACGCCTGATAGAAATCTAACATTACTTGTTACTGCTCAAAATGGTCTACTTTGAACTGAAGAAGACCATTGAACTTCTTAAGACTAACTTAGTCTTAAGAAGTTCTAATGAGGAGTATTAACTGATTGGTTACCTGTGGACCCTCCATCTCTGCATTACTATTAAAGCTGAAGTGAAACGTAGCCTCGCCTGATTGGCCATTGCCACTGGCTGGCGCCGGAATGGAGATTTTCTGAAATAGGGAGAAACACCATGTTAATTACCGAAAGAGTGAAATCACTATAGATAACACAAAGCACAAAATGTTGCGATAGAGCCCCAAATTGATTGGTTACAAGCCAAGCAAATTAGCAATTACTACACATCAGTGTTCTTAGATTAGGCTCTTAGGCTTGCTTCAATTGGATCATTGGACACGGCAAGAGTTTAAAGCCAAGGTCCTGACACATAGAAAATTGTAGTATTCTTTATGAATAATATCATCTCACAAGTGTTTTCTGTCCTTATCAACAGACCAAATATAAACAGTGTCATTCAGTTAACGCACGTGACATCTTTATGAAGACATTAAAATTTATATGTTAGCACACATCTGAATTATTCTGCTCGTAGTATCAACAATTGGTTAAACAAAAACGGTCTTTGGATTTGTTAAACATGAAATTATTTCGAACAAGATCATCTCACTATATTAGATACCTGTATAATCAAGTAATGTTTTACTGTGTCCTTGAGCACTATCTCAGGATCGCTGTAGTAATAAATATGTATTTAATGTTTTCGTTTTTATAGAACAAAAATAGGATGTGAGCGGAACGTGTGAATAATAGTTAAGTCGTAACAAGATGAGGACTGACGTAAGCAAATGATAAACAAAAGTATTTCGGCGAAACTGAACGCTACAGATAAAGTTGTAAATCGAAGGAAAGAGTCTGAAACACAATGCAGCACGTGAATAATTTGAAAAGAATCTGTATAATCGCGTGTAAAAGATGTTAGGAGTTTCAACGTGGGAAATCTGGCACGAGATCACTGTGTGAATCACATAAATAAAACGCCAAATTACTATGGGGGCTGTTTGACGAAATCAAGCATCATGCATAATGAGAGAGACCAGTGTTTTATTGTATTACATACACTTATCCACCTGCTATGCGATTGCGCGTAGTTGATAAAAGAGCAAAGTAATCCCATGAGAAATCTACGACGTTTCTTGTTACATTTCCAAATAAGGCTGACCTGGGCCAGTAGGCTTAACGCAATTGCAACTGCGTACGTACGTACGCGTCCATAGACGTACACAACTCAACAAGTGAGTAATGACTTTCATCGTCTGGTATGGCAACGCCGCGACTACACAGCCGATGAGCGTATCATACCGTTTCACCATTAAATACATCTTGTTTGTAAATAAATCAAACTTTTCGAATCAATATTTTGTCCATAGTATTTGTAACAATATTAATACTTGTGTCGGTTTTACGAATTTCGTTAAAACAACAGTCCTCAACTTTCGGAATCTCTTTATTGAGGTCGCTACGAGTTCTTCATGGTTCGCTACGTAGTGCCAGAAAAACAAATGAACTCGATTTATTTTGTCCAGATTTTCCACTTCCCTTTCATAGACACTACAGAAATGAGTTTCTTTTTAGAGTAGCTGATGAAACATGACTACAAGATGACCCTTTTTGACGCAAAGGCGGCGTGTTTGCCAGCGGTGAGTTCTATTATAAAATAGTGTACAACAGCAAGACTAGTGTCCAGGCGTGCCTCATTTGGTGACGCGCACACCTACATGCGTGGCCGCGAGCCGCTGTAAGGTCGCGGCTGGCGATGTGTGCCAGCACCACAATGCCAGGCAATTAACCTATTAAAGAGTGCGCCACGAAGCGGACACCGATGGAGCAATAACCCGACAAGTCCCGCCGCTAACGTGTTAACCGATACTCAGATTGCTCATTACACCCTTCCTTCTTTTATGTCTAAGGTTAATTCCCTGAACCAGCTGATAAAATGTGGCAATGACTTAATTAGGTAACAGCGTATCTTCCTTTCCTGCAAAGACGTGACTAAAGCCTGATTACTAATTCTTAAACTACTGTAAAATGTAACAGTATCTTTACATTTGCCCAGATAAGTATTTGAGTGTTATATTTTTAGCCAGTTATCGTTTTCTTCGTAATATGCTGTAGAATCTTAGCAAGTATCCCATAAAAAACTAAGTCAATAATGCACAAAGCATCGTCGTCCATCACGCGATTCAAGTCTGATAAACACAAGGTAAAGGCATAGAGCATAATATGGAATTATGGAGCTAATGAGGAAAAAACCCGCTACGAGCGGTGCGGGCAGCAGACACTGCGGTGGAGTGCGGGGCGCGGCTTTCTCTGCGGTACAGCCGACCGATATAAAGAGCGCCTCGCGATGGAACACTTCGGCATTCGGTGAACAGCCGTCTCGCCCGCATCGCCCGCTGCTCATTCCATGGTTCCCTGTATTGTTTTGGCTTGCTGCTTTTATTGACCGATTTTTGTGATTGTCACTAATATAATAACATTCATGATTAGATAGTTATTTATAGGTAAATAGTCTAACCATCTGCAAATAGTATCATGTCAAGGTCGTTAGTTTCATTGTGTCTTCTGACGAAGGTCGGCCAGTACGCCTCGTTTGGACCGGAAAATAGGTGTACACGAGGAAATCCGTCGTCCGTTTTTCAAGGCATTATTGAAATGCCCCCTAGGCGATTAATCTGTAGTTGTCTTATCAGACTTCACATGCCAGCTGTGCCAGTAAATCTTTCGGTTACGTCATCCTGACTGCGTAAACAGCTGTTTTCAGCTGGATTTTGATTTTTTCGATTGTGGTAGAGGATTTCTTTATTGTGTATTGCCCGTCGTGCGCAACAACTGTGGCTTTTGTTGGTTACCTAATTTCACAGCAAGCGGCGAGCGGTACACAGGCTTGCGAAGTGAGAGGCCGTCACAACCGGTCCGTTCGGCTCGCTCGACCGAGAGATATACAACTACGTCGCAGATAATGTTCTCGCTTGTGGATTGGCTTATATAAATATGATCATGATCACACATTTAAAGAAATATTAAGCCGCTTTGTTTCTAGGTAATCGTTCGGAAAGCATTGTAAGATATAAAATACATAATGTATTTTACAATTCCACGGGACAAACCCGGACGCAAACCAGCGGTCGTGTGCCCCAGCCTCGAGTTAACGTGTGGTATCTTATTGACGTAACATCGCGGAGGTGGCACCGTGCGTGCGATGCAAATTGAACTTTAAATATAGCGCGCTGTTGGTACAATATTCGTTCTACCGATGTTGGCATACGTCAGTAGTGTACGATAATAAATGGTTCACTTCAACACGAATCGTAGCGGGAAATCCACGCGACTGGCTTGTGATCGCCACCATGTTAATTGCTTGCCGACTTGTTATTTTCTTTACTTTATGATATATGATAATGTGTATTGGCAATAATTATCGCTTAGTTGTTTACAGTTCAACCTTCAACCCAGAAAATGCCGAACTGGAATGGAATTAAAAGGAAACAACAAACTTGAAAACAACAAAGAAATCTGACAAGCCAAATTACAATCTTCCATTTTGTATAATTTAACCTTCAATTTGAAATACAATGTAGTGGCAGGAAGCAAAACATTTTAAGTAACTAAAGTAAATTTTACTTTTTAGATAAGATTTTATAGAGCCATTTTAATTAATCCAAGTAATATTATTGCAATTAATTCATTTTGTTATCGATTTCATATATCAGACTTATCAAATTTTTGTATAACGACCGGCAAAATTATCACGTAGTTAAAAAACAGATAACCGATCGATCAGGTGAACAACAAGCTACAACGAATTGATCTCAATATTAAATCACCGCGTGTCCTTTGAAGAGCAATAAAAAGTGATATAAGTAAACCTGAACTAAGTACTGTCCATCTTGGAGACAATCTACAAAATAAGGAATCATAAGAAATAAGCACTAGGGCTATTTATAAATAAACATGCGAATGTTAACGTTCAAGTAGTTGACGTGTTGATAAACAATGTTCTGTTTGAACAAGATGTTTTCCGTTCTGACGATACGGTACGAAAAGAAGTGTCTTTTAAGACAGGAAAATTTTAAATCCACTTTATGGAGAGTCGAGAATTTGGCAATGCGTCCGCGGAAGAAATTGTTCTAACACAATTTACTAACGGTAATAGTCACTTTCATCGCAGCAGACACATTTAAAGGCGAAGTGAGTGGCCAGTTATTCGTGAGGTTTCTACGATACTATTTGCATATTCGCCGACTTTCTAATGGACGATGCGGCCGCTCTTGTCGCAATCGTCGGCAGCGGTGAGGTAACACTGATTCATTTAATTATATACTTATGTCGAAAAAACAGTATTCGAGTCTCGCGCATTGTTGCCATTGAACACTGTAGTGTATTGGAGTCTAGCTTGGGTTTTTTCGCTCGCTCGGCGAACGCTCATTGGCCGCAGCGCCACTTATTAAAAAGTCGCGCTGGAAAACCAGAATACCTTGTCTTTACGTATATTCGATCGATTAAGATTTAAGTCAAGCAATCGTGCCTCGAATCTACCGACACCGGCGAATCGAATAATTTCAAACTTAGCAATTTTCTGTTTCTTAGGTAAACACCTAGAACTGATACGGTTGCGAAAAATTTTGCGGTCACAATACCTAATCAAACTTTGTCTTGTCGACAAATAGGTAAATTCTATTTTACGTAAAGCTTCTATTGCGGTGAATGAACTATGTTAATTATTTGCGCGTGGTAAATGATTAGATTAGTACACCCAGGCCACTTGAGCGTGTATTTTGTTATCGTAGCTTCCTATACTATAGATACCGTTGATTACGTCAAACTTGAGGTTATTCTTTGGGCGTGACAAAATATAATACAGTTTTGCTTTATGTTACGTTGAATAAAAACATTGAAGTATAAAATTATGTGCGTTGCATTGTAAATATCACGAGCGCTGCGGTTGACGGGTGGGTCTTTGCAAGGATTCATTCTGGTGCCGTTCTCCTTCGCGGCGGCCGCTCGCGACCTTCCGCCAGAGGAGGGGCACCTCTCACCGGCGACGTGACTGCAACCACGGCCTTACGTCGCGAGGCTGTATCGAAACCTCTACGTAACGAAGCTCTTTCCAGCCGCGGTTACTCAACGCCCGATAGTTCCGTCGATACATACCTACAAACTTGCTTCGCCGTATAAACCACCAGCAGATCACGTGATTACCTTGCGTAACGAATTATTGCCGGCACACCTTTTGATACAACGTGAAATACATAGAAATCTTTCATTATTGAGACACATTATAATGGTGAAACTATTACGAAAACCGAATAACATCAGCCGAAGTTACTAACTACTACTATCTTGAATGAGAACAACAAAAAGTTCCAAAAAGCCTGATTGCGAACAGTTTCAAGATAGCCGATGATAATTATTATGTCGACGACAGTTAAGTAGAACACGTATGAAAACATGATTCTAGAGATCGCTCCATCAAAAACAATGGTAAGTAAAAGGCGAATGGATGTTCCCACTGCAAGTAAGACCGAGCTATTGTACAAAACAGAGTTACTTTTACTAACGATCATCAGAATAACAACTTATTGTTTCATTTTCCACAAACACATTAACCAACATTCACCCACGCATTTAGGCCGTGTGGTAACTTTACTAATAATGTAATAGGACAAAACCATTATAGACGGTATTACAAGAGGTAGCCAGAGAAATGTAGATCTAAAACAAACTAGACACAGAAACTACAAATCCAAGAACGAACAGAACAGCGCAATGCTCGTCATTCCGCAGTTCTAGATCAATTTTTGAGAGGAACTAATCGAGAGCTGATAAGTCATTAGCAACCAATGCAATAATAATGAAAGAAAAAGAAAAATAGATAGTTGAAAATAGGATATTGACACGATTGGTAGATATATCGTCGGACATCACAGTGTTAGGGCTGGAGGAACACTAGTAGCTCGTAGTGTAGTAAATTCTGAGAAAATGACGTGCTTATGTGCTTCATAATTTAGTATTCGATACACCTCTCGTATATTTTACATACCGTCCATGTAAAATAACGATACTTAAACTATTAAAGATTATTCATCATAACCGATAATACTATAATGAAATGGAATAAAATAAACGAAACCATCCTGGATATTACCTCACGTATAAAAACATACATGAAAGGAACAATACAGATTCAAGGATGTATCAAAAACAAATACGAGGCAAAACAACGAATTTATGAGATTCAACGCTTCAAAATGTAGCATACTGATGCGAAAGGGGATTGACCGAGGTTATTTCCCTCAGGACTCGGCGCTAAGAAAGAGGTTAACCGGAAAAATAAGCTCGTCTAATAAAAGTCAGATAAGTCACGATTTTCTTTACGATTAAGGTTTACCCCGGTGATTTCTATTCGTAATCATTAATTTAGAGGACATGCATTGTTCAACATGACACTAGGTAATATGATATTTTTACTTTTAATTTAATTTTAATGTACAAGTACTTCAAGGCAGTCGAAACTGTCGATGCAGTATCTGACGCACAATATAACGACGAGACCAGATAATGTCGCAAGTATTTAGATCAAGGTGCGAAACACGCGTTCGAGAGTCGAGATCGGATCCGAGGAATTTTTGTTGAAGATCACGCTCGCGCTCATGTTGAAGCGCATAAATTCATAATGAAACCAAAGCGGAATATACAACAGTAGAAATTAATGTATAAAACAAGAAATCTACACACGATTCAATTGAATATTAAAACGGTAAACAGTTTCAAATACAATCAAAAGGGAAATTCGCATTGAACTAAATATGTGAATTTAGATATACGTAGGGTCACAAAGTTATACTTTAAACGGCATCTTATCAAAACTCGGTGTGGTGTGTAAGAGATAAGACAATGTACAGCTGATAGTATCAAACAATAACATATGGTTCATACAATTATCAGGGAAAGTGCTAGTGATTTTCGAGAAGTCGGGTATTATGACTAAGAGTAGAACTCAACTGTGCAGACAAGTGGTTTCCAATATTAGCATTGGAACTCGGATTGAAGATTTTTTAGAGTGCAAGCCGCCGTAGATTAGAATGAATTGTGTACTTGTGTGTGAACGTCGGATCCAGAACAATCCAGTGGCATGGACGCGGCGCCGACGCGACGTGACGCCGGCCACGCCTCCGACGCTACGGCTTTATATTACGTCTGCTACCGACGCAATTATTGATGTAGAAGGAACACAAAATCTATACAAGTCCCACTGACATTTACATTATGTTTGAGATCACAAGGAATTTGTAGCCCTATAGACGGATAAATGTACACATATTACGTTCTCTAAAATTATGGCTAGTGTCGAAACTAACAATAGGTTGAGCTAAATGGTATTAGCCCAGAAAGTTTATTATGAGAATTGGCGAAGTAGAACTAAAACAAAGGTGCAATGAGTATGATTAATTAATAACCTTTGAAGAATGGTTGAAGTTTGAATAAATCGAGTTGGTAAGGGGTTACAGATATCAGCAAAAGTGTGTTTATTTTAGGGTTCTTTGATTGTTCAGCTGTATCAGATGTGGATTTTTTAAACTTTTCGCGTTTACATTGACAATTTAGTAAAAGTACAAATTATTCGTAATAAGACAAAATGAAGAATGAAAGCATTCTGGAACGGAACAATAACCATTTATACATCAGCAGTGCCAACAAGGTTGTAAATAAATTAGCCACATGTCAATGATAGTTTGAGACTGAAAGGCGAACGGCGCACAACACACACAATAAAGCAGACAAATTGACTGCGAAACCACGCGCAGTGGCTGGATTCAATATAGTGTAGGTGCGGCTTTATTGTTTCCAGGCGGATATGCTCCCGACCAAATTATCGTTTATTTTAACTTAGACTTATGGATGGATCAAATGCTTTAAAATCATCACAATGATCAATATCAGACTATTGAAAATATTTGAACTCCAGACGACTTTGGTCGAAACGGAAAGTTAGCCATATTGTACAATACAAAGGAAGGGCTACCATGGAAGCTTGTAAACTAAATGTCTTGTATTTGAAATCAGCAGTAGTTTAGACATAATACAAATTATATCATGACAAGCAGTAATATAAAGATAGGGCGATATAGGATTGACATAGTAAATGTTTAACTCAAGCAGAAAAGAAAATTCATTTGCTAATTCAGTATTTTTGGCACCTACAGAATTGTGACAAAACGCAAATGTTGCCTGTGTGCCTAATTTGCGACCAGTTGTAAAATTTTCACTCTCAGCAAACACAACCGTTACTTTGCTAGTGATAAATTCACGATAGGAGATGCGAAAAATTTATAATGGAATAAGACGTCAGAAGAAGTTTACTTGTTCGTATCAATGAATTTTGATTTGAAGAGATGAAACTTTATCCTTTCGACTGAATTGGTTGGAACATTGGAAGCGGGGTTGAAATAGCCAATATTTGCTAGTGTAGAAAAATAACCATCCAACCGCATGTATGACAACATGATCAATAGAAAACTGTCCACGACATACGACTAACTGTTGGCCTCTAGTTTAGCTAATAAGATTTGTTGTATAACGGGCATTACGGCTCGAGCGGCCAACAGGGCGAAAACAATTGTGGACCAGACCGGTTTCCTCACTAATGCTGTATGGTGTTCATGTCAGATTTTAGATATACTCTTGACTTATACAAAGGCGAGTCATATGTGAGGATTTTTAATACATTGAAATAAGAAGAATCCATTCATGTTAAATTGGAAGAATAGAAGAATCATCATAAGCTACAGAAAACAAGTCATGATTACAAAAAAACTCATAAAATTTTTGACTGAAGAAAATGAAAAATCAAGATAACAACTACAGGAAACGCTTAGGACACATGAATAAATTATACATAGAAAAAGTCAAAATGTATTTGTAGGTAAATCCGAATGAAATTAACATAATAAGAAACAAGACAAATGTAATTTAAACGTCATCTAATACCAAGACCCCACAGGAAAGGAAAATTTTCTAATGTTAAACGATTCTGAAAACGTTCCGCTACTAGAATTTATTGTCCCAGCTGTTTGTTTCTCACGTCATAGCGAATTGTAAATGGATATCGGTTCAATACCCCATATTTTACATTCAAATCGATTGTGTGAACGAATGACGACTGAAGCTTGTCTATAGTCTATTGGGATAACATTTTCAGTGACTGAAAAGGAAATCGTACTGAACACCGTTTTGCGCTTCTAGTTTATTGTTTGACGCACAACTTTGAACTCGATTATTTAAAAGTACGTCTATATTCAAAATATCGATTGAAAACACCTAAAGTGAATTTCAATAAAAATACATGTACAGTGATTTATTTACGTAGATATAGCACGTGTATTTAATGACAAATGAGTTGATTCCGAATGTAGGTGCTATCATTAATGAAGACTTGAGCAACGAGGTTTAGTCACATTTGTTACGGCGTGGCATTACATTCATCAAAAATAGGTTTTGAGGTGAAGGCCATGCAGCTCTTGCTAACATTGCTTTTTTGGAACACAAAACAGTTTATAACAGGACACTAATTGGTTTTTACATTGCTTTGTACCTATTTAATTGTATCATTTAACGTTTCTCGTAAAACAGAAAGAGTTAACGAGCGGTTCTGAAATCAAACTCGGAGACACTTTTTCTTCCAAAACATTTGTTATTTGTAGTCTTCTCAAAAATGTTGAGAGATTTTCAGATCAGGATAGGGTCACTGCCGGATAAAAAAGGTGAAAGCGATTCTCAGCACATCGGGGTCTGATAACGTCATCGGCGAAAACGGTAGTGCATCATGGTAACAGTAACATATCGGTATCACATATAAAAATCAATTGTCCAGTGATTGCCTCCTGCTCAGGTGAAGTTCAGAATAGTGCTGCGAACGAGCGGTAACTTTTACCTGGTTACGTAAGTCTGCCAGGTACAATTTATTATCGGCTCCATTGCGAGCTTTCGTAATATAAGCCAGCAGTGCTTATGCACTTTATGTCTACTTGTCCTCTTTTCATAGACACCCGGATGTTTTGGGCCTTGGTTGGAATAGCCGGCACGCGTTTACAACGGTTGCGAGTAAATCCTTGTAAATCATCTTAATACGTTTACTGGTTCAGTTCTTATCGAGTCGATTGTACATTTGGAATCGAATATATTTATCTAGGTAAGCTGCGAGTCTGCGAGTTCAACTAAGTGGAAAAAGATCATAATTTTAAGATCAAGTCTTCTTGAATGGAGTCAAGTGAAAGCTGCAAATTAGAAGTGTACAGGTGTTCTTATTTGTTATTCTACGTCAACTGTTGCGTTAGGTAGATACCCGAAATAGATAATAATATTGACTGACAGCTGTTAGTTATTTTATCGATCATTGGGTAATGTTTTCTTTTTGCACTTTGCAATAGTTGAAAAGTTTTCATCTTTTCGATTTATTTTTGTTGTTTATTTGTTTAATTTAAAAGGCAAGTCGCTCACAAGGGACTCAGCTGATACATATTTCAATAGGACAGTCAATAGAATGAAATAAATGAATGCTAATGTATAGTGAAGTCAGTAAAATGTGACGGGCGCGGGCCGAAGACTTACAAGCGTATGCCTGATCTTTTGACCTTTCAGCTCAACAATTGGAAAGTAAATATATAATGAATGTTAAATAGATTCTATGAACAAAACACTTGATAAAAACTAGAAGATAACAAGGTAATACACGGAAACAACTGCATTAACAGTAAAACATTGGTTTTAACAATCTTTTATGTAGTGTATAGCCTTAGAAACGATTAATTTAAAGAAGTTACTGCTAATTGAAATACCAACCGTAAATCAGTGTAGTTCTCGGAGAGACAAAGATCATACATGTGCGTAATTACCTATTTGTTATTCAACAATAACACTGAAGCCATTATCAGTGGGTTATAAGTACAAATGGTCCGTAAACTGATTGGTGCCTTCGAATCTTATAACGTAGCAATAAGGTCGAGAACGGAAAAACACTTGAAACCGACGGTAAGCTAGTTGCAATGTCACATTGCACGCATCATTGCATACAGTGATCTCATTCCCTGCCAAATTGAGTAAATGCCGCTAAGTATTTTTGATAGTCAAATGCGTTTTCACAATTTCCAGATTTCTATTAAATAAATTGATATTATTTATTTTTAAAGATAGCAATGAAATTAAATGTTTTAAGTCGCGTCGTGTCGTGTGCCAATAGGGCGTGTCCATGAATTTGTTAATTTTAGTCGAGCCTTTCAAAAACATATTAGGGAATATTTAATTCTAGTAACTGACTGTCACCGTAAAATTTGTGATAACAACATGTGTTTCGGAGCGATAATTACTTAGTTTTCAGGGTGCAAATTAAAGATTCTGTTTTCTTTTTAAATCCATGTTCAATATTTACTAGGTAGCAACCATTAAATATATTTGCTACCACATTACTTGAAAACTATAGATTTTTCCAGAATTCTTTAAAGCACATTCATCACAAGCCGTTGACGGAAAACATCTCGAGGAAACCGGCATTTCTGAGGAGAAATTCACAGCGTGTATTATAAGAAGTGGATGGATGTATAGCGACAGTGGCGCCACCCATCACTGGTCATAAATACGGCGACATGTGGAAGTTCTCAGTGTCAAATGTTTACGACTGCTATATTAGTAACTTCGGTCGCGATATTTAGCACAAAGATGTGCGGCTATAACGTATCAAAAATAAACTGGACACTTTATGAGGGAAAGATCGTCTTCAAACCGAAGCATAAAACTGAAACGTCGGTAACTGCTTAGTCACACACAAGTGAATATTTTCAATGTTTGGTTAAAAAGTATGCAATAAATAAAATCGTGTGTGATTTTACGCATTTATTGACTTGAGCATACAAGGCACATAAGCCACATTTTGCGTCCACTTCCTCGTTGGGCATCGAAAGCGGTATTAGCTATGTATGATGGACACGCGGCGTCGGCGCACACGACAACTTTCCCTTCTTTAATGGAAAAACGGCATTAAAACGACAGCCTTAAGGATAAAACTCGAAAGACACAAGCGTTACGCGTGGGATACTGGCTTGACCACAAGCTCCACTTAGTCAAGGTGTTGACAATGTTTAATATAATTCTATTCTCAGCCAGTGTGCAAGGACTGCTCTGTTTTCTAAGAAATCTTTAAAAGATTCAACACATTAATTCATGTCATCCACCATAGGCGTTTTCGTTTCAATTAAAATGGTGGTGTTCGTTTTTAATGTATACAGTTTATTATAAAACAGACCTTATCGAAGTGAGACAATCCATCACGACTTTTCGTATTTATTTACATAATTGCTATAGCGCGGATCACGCTAAGCCTTACCTGACAATCATTTCTACGAATCGACTGCTTGAAGTAGAGATGAAGCGCTTCAGATAACGAAACACAGCACGTCGGATATCGATGTCCGAAAAAATCTTGTAAAAGATCGACAGCGAATTAAGGACGTTCCTGTTTAACATAAATGCTGCTGCGTCCTTAATGTCCGAGAATTGTTTTGGTGCTTGCGCAAAGGTCGTTGAAAAAATTTTATTTGGTTGTGTTAAAATAGGCCAAGTAGGTAGTAATGACAGTCGTTAACAACTATGAAGACGATGGAACACCATTAAAGCCAAAAGTGAAAGCTTGAGAATGAAGCTCAATATAATTATCGATGCTAAATTTTTTATCAATAGCCGTGTAGTTGAGACCACCGTGAAAATGCGGAACTGCTGGAACATCTCATAGGGCCAATTGTTTCATACATTTTGATGATGCAGCTAAACAAATTGTATGCGTAAGCGAGGGAGAAGTGGAATCACAGGGATTTTGAATATCACACTATTTCAATTTTAGGAATTAGTCCCCTAATTTCTTCCAAGTAATAGATAACGTATCAGATAACTTTAAAGCGATTGTACGTGTAACAGTTGTACTGAACCCGTCATCGTTGCGTGATTCTATGATATAGATACCTATAATATAATGACGTTACGGTATGTTTCATTGTTAGCATGACGAACGTGCAGGATTTTCCTAGGGAAGGAAAATTTGTCAATTGTGTAGTTTTTGCGTAGTTACAAGGTAGTGACTTTTATGGATCTAAGTTGTGGCCGGCCTCAATTACAGTCCAAGATACGCCCAAATCCACATCGGCGTGCGCTCAGGTCCAATAGCAAAAGCACGCGCTGCGAAGTGAAAGTGAATAGCGCGCACGTACGGCCGTCCCGCAGCCCCAATAAGACGACACCGTCGTCCGCATACTTCAGCAATTACCACGAGGAAATCAGCACCGTTCCGCCAAGTCGCTCCCAGAACCCTGACTAAAGACGCCGCTGAATCTTTCCGAAGTGCGTGCAATCCAATTAATGAATGTGTCGCCAGTCTTGCAGTAATAGCAACAATTTCCGTAATTGCACAACAATACAAAGATGAATCAAATCTATGGCATTAATCAAAGTAACGGGTAAAAAACACTTGCATTTCTAAACGATCAATAATTCTCCCACAATAGTAGGATTCATTGTTAGGCGATTTTGTTTCGTGTAAGACACCTACGCTCAAACAAGTCGCCTAAACAATTTTCCATTTTATCTTCACGGGATATCAAATGAATGTACTTCCAACCCTGACCCCAAGGTTGAATCGAGCACATGCAACCAACCGGCCTCAGCGGCTATTGATTCTAAGGCTCGTCTACATTTATTTGGTTCCGGTCCGCAATATATCGCTGATTTGCGTTACGTAACGATTAGAAACATTGTTAAAACATTGACTACTGTGTAGTCCATTCGATGGTAACTTTATTATTTGTATTGAAGTGTTGCGTGTGAATGTCTCAAAGAAAATGGAAAGTAACACAAGATTCAATTTACGCGCTTAGTTTCCAATAGTTAAATAATTTCGCGTTAAACACAATCAGCGATGAATGAGTAACTAAATAACAGTCAAATGACGTCAATATCAATACGCAAGTAAAATTAATGTAAGCACGTCAAACAGCACGTTAAATGTAAACTGAATCAAGAGTTGTTGTTTTAAATGAAAAGCATTGCTTAACTACATGAACAATATAAATAATAGATGGTGATTGAGTAACATTGATTGAAACATAAAGTAAACTTGAAGTAATAGAACCTCAGCTCTACAATGAGAATTTCCTTTTTAAATAAGCAAGAAATTTTCTAGAAGTTTATTTCCAGAAAAGCAATTAACGAATATTTTGGAAATTTCAATCAACAAAAGAATTAAAATCATTGGAATTTGTTTGCACAGGTGATTTTTGTGTTGTAAATGTAATGGTGCAAAATGAAATTTAAATTGCTTGTTTTGCAAGTAATATTATACATTGATAACTCTTTGATGTAGCAAGTTTTTTTCGGAAAAGGCTTCCGTAGAGTGGGCCAAGTTTAACGCGTGACATAAAGACGTTAAAAACAATAGGCCTGTACTGTATTCGAGATCTTTATGAACTGGACGTAGGTACAGGTCGTCCTTGTAGCGAGTGTAAACACTATTGTTTGATCACGTGGCTGCACCCATTATGATCTGATAAAGGGGTTCACGCCAACACACCTTTGTTCTATACCTACATTCGGAACAATGTCTGTCACAGAAACGACTATTCCACTGAATTTGCATTATTCCCAATGAGGTCTATTTAAAAATAATATTGATCTTTGGGTTACTTCGTTAATTTTTTTAACTTTATCATTCAAAGGTTTTGATTTTATATTGAGAATATGTTAATAAATCAAGTCAGTGTCACGTTTCAAGTCAAACAAGGTTCTAGGGAAGGTTATATGAACAAAATCTATAATGAGCAATACAGAGAAATCGCCAATCGGCTGCTGACCTTCAGTAGTCACAATCAGTCAGGCATTACATGATGAGTAAAATGTGGCCGGGAAGCAGAGCTGAGATGAAGGTTAATGATTGAGTGGAGCCTAGAATATGACTACTAGCAAGACGTTGACTTGTTGCTATGGTCCCGGTCAACCATAAATTGGTCGTACTATACGTATGTACATAAATAGTGAATACCATTATAACAACAAGAGGTAAGTGGCCTGAGTCTGGTTTTGATACTACATACCTACGACTGTTAAACAACGGTATATTTTTTCAATCCCTGACAAGTTCAATTTAAAGATTATTGTGTACATATTGTAAGGAATTTATATTCGACACGTGAGAATTATCTTTATATCAAAATATACATTTTCGTTTAACACAAAATCGAATCCTGTTTTCAAGGACTGAGATAGTGTTCCGTAAACCGTTGGTGAAGGTAGTTAAGTGTTGGGAGGACAACGACCTGACCGAGTCAAGACGTATACCAACTTACATTGTGAGGAACATTCAATTTTACAATGCAGAACATTGGGTTCAATGTACATAGGAGGATGATTCATTAGATGCAGAGATAACATCGATACTAGACTTGGCGATTTGTAGTTTTCGGAAAATTAATGCACATGATATCTGAGTGGCTGACGATTTCCTTTATATTATAAGTATAACATTTTGCATTTTTCTAATCCTTTTAAATTATTTCGTGCATGAAAATGTTCAAGACAAGATTTAAGAGTCCCGATTCTGATGCGTGTTAAAACATTATTGCGAAAGGGGACAACGGCCGTCGCACCTGTGAGGTGCAATCCACATGTGCCCACTAGCGACTGGAACTGTTTCTATTTTTAAACACTCCACTCTATCTTATTTACTATTCTGGTCTGCGACTCATTGAATTGTGGTTATTATGTGCAAGTTGGATATGTGCCAGCGAGTCTCGGACCTAACACACAGATACAGAGATATTCGAGGAATGATGGCGAAGCGTTTTCAGAGAACAGTGCTTATCCCGAACATATTCTTAGGATACAAAAAAATAACACAAAGCCAAGGTTGACCTGCTATTAGGTTTAAGAGTGCTACAATCTACATAATGTTATTTTGCATAAAATGGCTATGATATTGCAAAGTAGAACATATCGAATTGTTTGATTAGTTTAGATAAACAGGAAAATATTGAAGCGTAACGTTTTAGATTTCGAATGAAGTGGTCGGGGTCGTTTACATACGATACAACAAGTGACTCGACGAGCAACAAGAGAAGAGATCACGTCAAGCCGGCAGGCGAGGCGAGCGGTGGCAACAAACCGGTCGAAGGCGCCGGCCGTCAGGCGCGGGGATCGACCGGGGATTAACACCTTGTAAACAAAATTGCATTAGCCACGTTTTTTGCAATGAGTGAACAGCAAGTATGACGTTAGCTGTAATACTTGTTGCATCTAACCAAACAAACTATAATTTACCAACGCTCTATACTTCAATTTCACACAGCTTTGAACAAATTCGCCATCTCCTCTTCATGGTTTTACGGTTTATACGTGACGTAATTTATAGACGAGCCCCCGCGTAAGAAGTAAACAACAGGCTGCCGTCTTCGGAGGAAAAAGCTAGAAGGCATATTAAATAGGGTTAACCATAGACGTACTGATACAATGTCATTGACTGTCAGATATAATTCAAAGTCTCGAAGTTCGTGCTCGACCAGGCTAAATGACGAGGCCGTTATAAGTACGTGACGGCGTGTGATCCTCAAACAATTTGTTTTTCGAAATAATTTAGGGTAAAAAGTTTAATAGACCACCGACCGCAGCGTCAAGCAGCAAATCGAAATCGGCTAAGTGGGTCATCATATAATTTCGCAAGCGTATCGAGTGCCGCAAGCGTTAACTGGTACGCCCGAGGCGAGTCAAGGCCTGTACGACGATGAGGCCCAGATCCTGACGAAGCTGTACTCCTTCATTACGTTCTTATGCATCTTCAATATCCTTGTTCGACATCGACAAGTGATCGACTTACTAATATATCTCTATGTTCAAACTAGAGCAGCACGTTTGCTTTTATAGTCAGCTCTTGCATAAGTTTGACTGCAAGTTGGAAATTATAAATGTTTTGGTGTTGCATGTTTTTGTGTTTAGCAAAAACTAAGCTGTTTTCGAAACACGTCAACTGTTTGCTTACTCGCGACAACCATAACGAGATATACGCACGTTGTTATTAATAAAATGTTTCTTAACGTTCATTCGGAACGTCATTAGAGATAAGGTCATCGAATTATGTAAAATGTACAGAGAAGTACGTGCAAAGCAGACAATTGTTATATCACACATATTAGGAAATCTAAAAGTAAAATGATTCCGATGTATAGTATATTATACCAAAGATGTAATGAAACATGTAGTAACATATTGCATCAACGCGATAAACGTTGGGTACCGTTTATCGCAAAAAAAAATTAAAAAGAGGACAATTTGAAACCAACTTGACAAATTAGCTTAGAGTCAAGCTAATTTGTCAAGTTGGTTTCAAATTGTCCTCTTTTTATTTTTTACAAAGCGAACAAAGGAACATAATTTTGATTGTCTCTTTGAGTAGTAAAAATTCGGCTTTGCAGATGCACATTTTGTCAAATGTGTTGGAATTGGAACGTTGTTTACATGGACGATATCGGTGCTTGTTTGAACAATTAACAACTAATAAGGACACTAGGGTATGCTAATTAATGGGTACAGTTTTATTGTTAATGATTTCTTAATTGCCGTTAAATACATTTGCTTATGAATATAACTGCCTACATTCCATATTTACCTGTTCCTATCAAAATATATTTATTTTTGAGAAACATTTACTTTTATATAGTTCAGGAACTGTGTCTTCGTTTTAAGTTAATTAAGAAGGATGTCGCCTGGACCAATTATAAAAATAATTTTTCGTAAATGCCTCAGTTGTGGCTGAATTGGATTACTGCCTAATAGTTTTTCTTTAAATTACAAACATTTAATTAAAATTGGTCCTGGCATACTGCCCTGCAGAACCCCAACAGTTAAAATTCAAAATAGTTCAGCAGTAGCTTCGCCAAACTTAAAGAAGTATAAAGGTATCATTTTAAATTTAATTAAGGTCAAATTGAAGGTTATTTTTAAACGATTCAATCATTATAGTTCATAGTTTTTTACAACTTCTGTCAAAAGCCTGTGAAATGCACTGCTTATAACTTTTGTTCTGTTTTTCACAACCACATTGTTGGTCTTTTGAGTATAACGTGGTTCTTTGTAGATGACGTAAGATGCTTTTGGAAGTACAGTTTAGATATCCCCACACCATGAAGTATTTTTATATCGAAATTACCTGCGTGTTGTCTCTGTTTGTACTCATATAGAAACAGTAGTCTAAAATTGCACATATCATACATTTTAAACTGTTTAAAAAGTAATTCTGAAACTCACCCCTTCATTTCCGGGTAGGAACTGTATTTTAGGTTTTGCCAATCTGTCCTGAAAAAGAAAGAAACAGTGGTTAGTGTCTTCGTATTTTGTAATAAAGAAAAACACATTTGTCTATTTGTTGTTCAGGAATGTCAGTCAGGTCAACTACAAAGATAACAGCCCACGTCTTTTGAATCAGAAATAGGAATTATTAATAAAATTGTCGTCAATCTTTCGGATTCACTAAATTTTTATTGATCATGCTGCTGTTAATCAAGTGTTGTCTCCCACAAGTCTGCGTAATATTCTAAGCGAGTCATTTGGTTAGATAATCATAATTGAAGTTTCCATTTTAATGTATAACCTGAACAATGCTCAAATGCCATACAATGCTACAAGTGTGAGAGTAGCAAATAAAATAGCTAAGTAAATACTTGACTTTATGAGTTTTGAAATACAGATACTTATATAAATTGTTTGTTTTCTGCAAAACATTAGACAGATGTTTAATGGATTGACGTGCAAAATATTTCTAAAATCAATTTACGCAGACAGGAAAATACCTGATGACGCATTATTGTTGGGTTTACAAGGTAAAACTGTAGTACTGTAATGCACAGTAAAAATCAAAGCAAGTAAGGCAATTCATCGTGCATTTAAGAACGACGAACTATGAATCACAATAACTCTATTTGTATTGTGTTCTATTATTCTACTGGCTATTGTAAAAAAGTGAACTGTTCTTAGAGGGTCATTCAAAGGTTTTACTTTAATCGTTAACAATGTATGGATGCTGTTATCGCACATTGTATCTGTGTTTGTTTAGTTTCATGGAATATGCTCAGATAGCTTGTTACATTCTTTCAAGCGGGGAACGGGTTCTACGAAGCGGACTAAATGTTTCGACTAGCCCGGTGTTATCCATGAAATCATAACATTTGTCTGAAATTAACACCGAGAGGGTCAAATATTTCTAGATTAAACGGCATAATCTAATGAAACGTAATTAGACGACAAGGAGCCAAACTAGTTGGGCAACGAGTCGGTTTGGCCACAATAAGCAAGTGTCGGCAAGTCGTGGCGTTGCACAACCGGCGATGGTCGAACGCGAGAAACATAACTAGGCTGGGCAGCAGTGCTGATGATGTAAACTTAAAAATTGCTTTACTTACTTACTTAACCGCAAAACTCAATGTGAAATTCAACTAGTTGCATTGCCGTCTAGACTCAGAGCGGGAAGGGATGACCCGGAACTTGCCGTGGTAAGCATCCATGGCCGTGACTCTCGATCTCGCGAGGGTCAACCAATTACTATGCCAATACGAGAACAATTTTTGCTCTACAAAATTTATACGACCATAAAAATTGTATTTGAAAAATGTACACATGTGAATGCTACGAACGTGCGATAAGAGAATCGTCTACTTTGATTAAGATTGAAATCAGTCGCGAATGTCAAACCAGTTTTTTACTGGCAAGGTCATACGCTGTTTTAATTTTCCTATTCAAACTTAAAACACGCCAATACCATTAAAATACTAAAAGGTAGGACATTACATGCGTAGTTTTTATTGATCGGGGTGAAGATGTATGCCTTTGTCTTATAGTTATTAACTTATTATATTACGTCATCATAATATTATTTATTGTATTAGTATACTGTGTACCTTGGGAGCCATTTCAAGATAATGACTATCATTAATATTAGAATCTGAGTGATTAGAGTTGGGAAATAACTAGAAGTGATAATCAAATAACAATATTTATCAACACCAGACTGCGCAGAATAAAACAGTTACCTCTAGAGCGTTACGTTCAGCAAATTTGTCTGAATACACGATTTGTAGTAGATAAAGAGATAAGTATACCTAAACTACATGTAGTAAATAAGTATAATTTTGTCGAGTAAAAAATACAAAAGCAATTTTGGCCTTGCGTTGAATTGCTGCGTTGTACGGAGTGAGGCAATAAAATACCTGCACAAAGTGACCTTAGCGGAATATGCTGGTGACCTTTACTAAGTAAAAAACTTTTACAAGCTTTACATTTTTAGATTAGCGAAAATCGAAAATGCTTGATAATTGAGAACATTCGTATAGAAATAATAAACATCTCATATCTTAAATTTCGTTAACGTTCCGTATGGTGTCGGACGCAAAAGAATAGCACCATCTCATCACTTCCCGTGGGTGTTGTAAGAGGCGACTAAGGGACTCATCAGAGAATGGGCAGCAGCATTCTCTGTAGGTAACATTGCTACAGCTACACTGCGATCACCAACCCGCCTGCTAAGTGTGGCGATTATGGCAAATCCCCCCATTTGGGGGAGGCCTATGTCCAACAGTGGACGTCTATCGACTGATATGATGATGATGATCTTAAATTTCAAACAGCATCTCAAAAAAGTTGCTGTCGTCATTTTTATTGAAAGTTCGCGGTTTAAAAAATATTCAAAACTACCTACAAAAGTTTACTTAGGAAAAAACACAAAACTTATCACGTAAGTGGGATGATTACATCCCAGAATTTACGAGATCGATAAGTTTTGTCAAACCATTAGGTTTGTCATTCCAAAATACATCTGGGTTGGTCAATAAACTATTATCGAGGGGTCTATCGATGATACTCGCATGTTTGCACAAGATAAGAATTCGTCAAATGTGAACCGTGGCGCTCAGAACCGTTGTACGAAATGTTCTGATCAAGACTCCACTTAGCGACACACATTTGAATAACAACACCGTTTCCAATTATTCTGCTTCAAAAGAGGCCTTTTGGGGCTTTATTTCTTTGGGATGGATTAGTAATATTTCAAACGTATCTTTAAGATTTTTAATGTTTTATGATGTACCGCAGTTATGAAAACAAAACAATATGGCAGGCAAAGAGGAAAATAAGTGCAATAAAAACATAAAAGCCATCTTTAAATACACCGTGAAAGGATCTTCTGTTAAAGAATGTTTAATACTAATAACACTTTTGTTATAATGTATAACAAAAGTGTCTGCCAGGGCGTCTACCTGAGCCACGGAATCCGAGAATCATAAAATGAAAGTTGTTCATGTCTAGTTTTGTATTACGTTGTTTAATAATACTATGAAGTTTTTTTTCTGAATCACGTACTTAATTATCTTGCTTTGCTTTCCAGCGAAAATTACACCTGACATGAGCTATTAAATTCTGTATTTCGAATGCAGAAAAAGTCAGGTCTGTGCTAAATAACGCCACAAATTCGATTGATACTAGAGTGGCCTTAGCTGAACCTATGGGGTAGGATTTCTCTGTGAAATACTCAAAAGTCACATTTGAAAGATTAGACTTAACAGTTTTAACATAAATATCAGTAAAATCATATAATACTAATCCGGTTCTTTTGTAAGACACCAAGGCTTTCTTTTATTAAATGTTGCTTGCCAGACCTTGTAATTACCGATTTCCTTTTTCATCGTTTGATTATTTGTTTGAAGAAACGAATTCAACGCGTTTGCTGTTTGTGTACACGATTTTAAATTAAAGTTAACGTTTCTTTGGAAACCCACCCACCTCTAGTGCAAAGATCTCTAGAAGACATAATTTTTCATTCATAACATAATACACAACTGTGTTTAATGCATTGGAAGTTATGGCAATTTGTAAGTTCCACAGGTGGTCCAATAGTGTTAGCACTTGCGAGGTCTCCTCGGGAATGAAGTTAACCGAAGGCTTGTTTACATTTTAATTAGTGCAAGTTAATGAAGCTAACATTAGAAGCATGTCGGAGTTCGTTGAGATGATTGGATGCATCGTTTGTTAGTCACGTCACTTTATGACGTCACGTTTGTTCTAAAGAAAGTGCAACATTTGTCAGATGCAATTATTAGTGTCAATATTTCAAATCAGTTTTCCTAAGTACTGTAGGCTACATTGTGTAGGAAGATGAAGACCTTGCTTAGTGCCATCCATGTGCCATCAGTATTTATGTTTTATAGACCAATCTGTATTCCCTAATCTGTGTTTTGTTGCTAAGAAATAAGATTAACAAGGTTTGTTTGCCCAAATATTCTTCGAAGTTTCCAAAACCATTACATTATCATCAATTTATTATGGCCTTACACAATACCCATAGAACATTATGTCATATTATGGATATGGAGGAAACACATTTGTCTGAAGTTTAAGTTTTAGACAACGAATTGTCTGTCAAGTGATTGTAGAACTATCGTTATTGAATCATGGTTATCGGTAATGTAATATGATGCTGAGATGCTCTGTTCTGTACCAACCAAATTTTAAGGGACTATGTTTTACTCAAGTAATTCATTACATATTGTTACGCTAGTTACTAGTAACTGAATATAAACATCACCTGTAATGATTTCCATCTCTTATCCAGTCTTCTCAATTCTCAGTATATTTTAACTTTTGTATTTTCTTTTATTTGAACTTTTTGATCTTGCTTTCCAGTCTGCGTCATTTTCCACAAGTTTCTATTTTCCCTTTTATGACGAGTTTTAAGGTTAACATGATCATCTTCACTTCTATTGCACCGTCCTTGTGTTTAGTTCTTTTCTGTTTTTCGCTTCTCTCTTAGCTTGCTTTTGATTAGTCCCTTTTTCTATTCTAAATATCTTCGCCTTGATTCCTCTATATTCAACATGTTATATGGTTCATTTCTCCAATGGTTTCAATTCTGACAATATTTCGATTCGTATGTTCGTAAGCGGTTATTGGATCCCTATCAGTTATTTAACTGTTTTTTGTGTTACTTCCGTTGTATCCCTTGAGGTAAAGTATTACATGACATAGCTACATTTAAATTAATGTTAAAAACACAGCAATGCTGCCCAAGGAATAAAGAGGCATTATGAAAACAGCAATTACAGGCTAAGTCATTGCCGCAACGTGTGTGTGTAACATTAAGTTTGACGGATGATTAAAGTGTAGTCAGTTATTTTGACCTCACAAGCAAGCCACTCTATTTCAATATTAACGAACTACACACGTCTATTGAACGTTGACTCTGCCATAAGGTTGGCGCCCCTAACCGCCCTATTTCTAATCGTCCGTCCTTTTCTAAAGCACGTCGCCTTTCATGGGGCGGTATACCCAGTCGTAAATGATGGCTACCTTCATAAAAACATCACATGATTCGAAGATCCATTTCTCCATTTTACTACCGTTTTACGTATCTGTAGGGACCGCGGTCTATCAACGCTTTATGCCTGCTCAAAAATTAAATTATATCGCTTTATATCTAGTTGCATCATGTAGTTTGCGGCACTTGCTGAACGGATTGGCTGACATTTTGCAAACTGGTTTGTTCTAACTCTACACGCTAGTAAACAAAATATTAAAAGTTTAAAACCAAATTACAATGATGTCTAGTTATCGAAGTAAACATATTCAATTAAAATAACAAGGATAACTGTGCAGTTAGAATGTTCACTTTGTAATCAGAGAATGGCTTTTTCGTCATGGTTTATTTTTTACTTCAAGCGTTTTACAATAGTTCCATGTTATCTTATGACTTATGAAGGCATCTAATAAATTAATAATTCCTAAGAATTCCATTCATTTTATGGTTAAGTTTAAGTAAGAAACCAGGGTAATTACAAAGCAATACCTTTTTTGTAAACCTTACGGCCGTTACGGGGTACCTGAAGGCTTACAAAAAAAACTTTAACGAACAATACTTAAAAATCTTAGTACAAAAATAGAATAAAAGGGCGGGCGGAGGGATTTCTCGAGTCTAACATCTGTTCGCAAGTAACTGCTTAGCAAGGGACAACCAGGTGCCCAGGCTCGGGGGGACCGAGGGTGACGACCTCGGGCCCTATCGCTCGTGTTCATCGTCACGCAGACGTCACAACATCTATCACACACAAATATTGACTCTCCTTCAAACAATTTAAAGATCAATTTGGAACTTCCTACAGACTCCAAGATTTGCGAGAAAATCTTCAATTAGTCCTCATTTATTCTTGCGATATTTAAAGTTAAGATTGTAGGTTTGTATTAATTTGATATCGATGTTCTCTAGCGGTTACTTTCATCATAGTACCCGCCGGCATTTTTATTTTACTACTCATATGACCCTGATGTCAAAGTGAGATGATAAAATTATCTACATTGTGTGTGTGTTGCCAATAGGTACGCTGCAAATACTGTGCATTTTTATACTCAAGATTATAAATAGATTCGATTCTACAAAATAACTTGCACTTTAATTCTTATTGTTAGTAGTTTTCTTAGGGTCTCAAGGAATTAGCTTCACCAATAATTGAAAATCTTAGTTCAGATCGATTTAAGGTGAGTTTCGTGAAAGGTGGTAAGTATATCATAATGAAAGAATGAAACTGATAATTTTTATTTAATTCCGGTATCGCTAGTGCAAATATGACATACTTTGAACAATGTGGATATCCGGTATAGATACCTACTTTTAAACGCACGTGACCAAGTACTTGTACCTACTTCGTAAAGCGTCATTCACTGTAATGTCTTCTAATAAAACTGAAATTCGATCTGAGCATTGTAGAATGGACTAGTAAGTAAGCACTAAACTGTATTTCTTTTAAAACTGTTATGATTCATTCAATCAAGCAAGGGTCTTCGCTGGACACTCATTCGGCAGCGTTACAAAAGTGATTCATGGCTTTCAATGGATTCTATGCCCATGAAAAAAGGCCAGGTGGCACGCTTACAAAGCAGCAACAAAAAAACTGCCACCATACCTGCCGCACATCACTGGAGAGTGTACAGGAATTTGGATTTTGGCAGTATAAAGAGAGTGTTGATAATCGTTTAGCAAAGTCGAATAATAGTTAGGTGCCCGTGATCTTAGGCGGACACAAAATAAATGTATCGTTGTTAAACACGTGCATGGACTGGGGAATCATAATCAGGTGGGCGACCAGCTTTGAATGAAGCTACAGATTTGTTTAAATATTGGTAACGCACAAACTTTTTGGTAAGTATCTCGATTGTTTTGAAATCTGCAGCTTCGATAACCTTTATGATTTTTGTTTGTATGACTTTAACAATGTCACTACGTTTTATAGAGTAGCTATAACCAAATAAGGAAATTAGGCTGCGTCTTGCGTTCACGATAATTAATTACATGGTATTACTAATATTAGAATTAGATATATTATGTATAAAGGAAAGGAATGAGATATGTAAAATGGAGATGGACTGGCCACATGATGAGAGCTAATACAGAGAAATGGAGTAAAATAATAAGATACTGGTATTACAAGGGACAGTAAACGCAGCAAAGGGAAACAGAAAAGAAGATGGGAAGATGAGCTTAAACAAACAGCGGGCCCCAATTAGGGTTACCATTTAGAAATTTGAAAAGTCCTGACAAATAGCTTGACATTCCAATAAAAGTCCGGACATTTTAGTCACAAAATCCAAACTTTGATGATGTATTCAATACAACCTAAATATATGAGCTGCGAAGAATTCTACGTTAAATTTGAACTACCTACTTGGTTGATTGTTTGCAAATTGCAATAGAAGTTTGATCTCGTTAAGTTGATTATTATAGAAGATTTATATTTATTAGGTATTTATATGAATGGGAAGTTAATAAAGATATAAAGACTTATTTGCTATTACTTATAAATGTATAAGTTTTATTACTTACTCGTTATTAGTAGTAATTTAAGCCCAAAAATCCGGACAAATTAAAGAGCCGGACAAAGTCCGGACAAACGTCTAGAAGTCCGAACATGTCCGGTCAAATCCGGACGGATGGTAACCCTAGCCCCAATTGTAGGAGAGTGGCTCGTGACAGAAACCAGTGTAAAGAGCTAGAGGAGGCCTTTGCCAAAAGGCACACTGAATTGATTGACATATTATAACAACATAATATACAGATAGAAAAACCAGAAACAATTCAGAATAAAGCGCATTAATGATAATAAAATTACTATTATTATTATTGGCGTTATTTTTGGTAAAACAAGACAAAATTACGTTTTGCGTTGGTTTAAATTGAACAGTAATTAATAAGGCATGTAAATAGCATTTTGTATTATACTTCAATACAATGAGTTTGTTACCTTTGCAATTAAATTATACATTTCCGATTTTATTTTAAACTAGGTATTTTGAGCAATTAAAGGTCATAAGTATGATTTTACTTTAAATCAGCCTCTTATACATTACAGCTTTTGCTCGCGCCCGCGTCGGTGTCGGTTATCGCGTAAAAAGTAGCCTATGTCCTTTTCCATATCCCAGGCTATATATCCACCAAATTTCATGACGATCCGTTCAGCCGTTTTAGCGTGAAATCGTAACAGACAGAGTAACTTTCACATTTATAATATGAAAATTCCCTAATATAAAGTAAATCTTATGTATATGTAAATAAACATTAAATTCGCGACACACCGGTGTGTCGCCGGGGCCGGACAGGTTAAGTAGGGATTCTAAGTTCACTCAAAGAAATTCTACGAGTTCAGGCATCCTACAAGTTCGAGTCAATAATTTTGTATGTCGACTGATTGTCTATTACGTACAGACATCGCACTCATGTATTTTATAACGTTATTATTATAAACTAGCTGTCCCCCGCGGCTTCGCTCCCGTCAACTGGCTACCTACCTACCTACCCTACACCTACCCTACACCTACCCTACCCTACACCTACCCTACACCTACCCTAAGGATTCTTAAATTTTCTCTTTTTTTTTTTTTTCATAAGAACCTTCTCCTGACAATAACAAACACAACAAAAAAAGAATTGGCGAAATCGGTTCAGTTATTCTCGAGTTTTGCGCTTACCAACACATTTTGCGATTCATTTTTATATATATATAAGAAGATAACTATCAGCGGTAGATTGATATCGGTGATGTGTGGTTATTCAACAGACGCGTATAGAGCAGTTACAGTTATTAAATAGGAAAATCGTTCATTTAAGTATTATATTATAGTAATTTAATTTAAATGTAAGGTGACGACGATTTATCGTTGATTGTTAATGATTGTATGGTCTAGTAATAGTAGTAATGCATAGATGAGAATATAGTCTTGTGTGTTAATGTAATTGGTCTACCAAAACCGTTTTAAAATAAGTAAATATTAGTCTATTTTTTATTAGTTTTCAACCTCGTAACATATTCGCCTAATTCATTCTGTTTTCCTCTTTTATGGACATTATTAAATGCAAACTGATTACAGTTTACTGCCCAATGTTAATACGTAGGTAGATCCATTTTCTACGGCTGTAGCTGACTGATGGCTAGAGGTGTACCTACTGAAAGCAGCATCAGCGGAGCGGAAGAAATGAACTGCGAAAGATGGTGACCGGGAGAGGAAAGATGATCTAGATACTGTTTATTCATCCCACCGACGTTATCTTGTCGAAGGGCCAATATTAGTACCTAAGTATAAACAGAAGGTAGGTATCATCTCATAAACATGTTTACACCGTACGCCATTTTTTAGCTCGTCATAAAATACCTACCAATTCACAGTACCAGAAGGTAAATAGGTACTTAATTAATTACCTAATTGATTAAATATAATAAATTACGTTGATTAACACGAAAATCAAATGAACATCGCCATTATGCAATGCGTCTATGAATGTTATCATTGGAAAATGGAAATAGTAATGAACTTCGAGCGATACATTCATACAATGTGAAGTTATAGCCATCATTACTCATAATTCTTAATGATTTGGAACTGTGGAAGTTTTAAGGAGCATAGGCCGATAATTATTATCTATGCCAATGGAAAGCATAACAAACTAATTACGAACCTATCACGTTTTGCAAAATCATTAGAAATGGTGAATTCTTTGTGTACATATTTTGTTCATTGATTTAATTACCGATTTCATCAACACTAATATTATAACGAGGAAAGATTTGTTTGTTTGTTTGAAATGAATAGGCTCCGAAACTACTAGACCGATTTGAAAAATTCTTTCACCAGTAGAATCCTACATTATCGGTGATTTATTTATTTATTTAATTACAAAGGTTAAAAACCAATTACACTAACTACAAAAATATTATTAATAAGAAAAAGGACAAAAACTAAGAAAAACACAAATATACAAATACAAACAAACAAACTAAGATAAAAAAAAAAATGATGTAGATGAAGAAATAGAAGAAAAAGAAATAGAAGTGATGGACATAGGCTATAGAATATTTTCAAAAAAGTTAGGGATCCGTATGAAAACTTCGATAATGTAACCCAAGGTGTGAGAAAAAATCCTTATATCGCGTACGCTGCGGAATCTATTGACAATAGAGCAAAGTGATGTACTACAGTTTTATACAGGTCATCAATATCTACAAAAAAGTCCGCGATTCCATATGTCTAACTGTTATGGATAAGTCACCATGAACGCTTTTTGTTCATATTATTCAAGCAAATCCCATGGTGAAATAAAAAATGGTGATTTTAGTATCATGATATTAAGCCTTATCCATTTAAATGGTTTGATAATTAAGGTTGATTATGTCCGTGTAAATTACACTTTAAATTATTTAAATCGGACCTTTCGTTCAAAAGTTACGACGGTAATAAACATGCTCGGAGTAAAAAAAATTGCTTAATTTTCCAAAACTAACCTTTTATAGGGGGCGTTGAAGTTTGTGGAGTACCTACTAAATCCGCGCGGACGAAGTGCTAGTTATTTATATTAATACCTCGCCTACGACTAACTAGGTAAGAAATTAGTGAATGTTATGGACGAAAAATTGGTGTTAACCTCAAAATTGTAGGTCCTAAACCACAGATTATCAGATAAATCACTCCATGACAAAATTTTCACTACCTACTGCTACAATATCTTACACATTCGAGTCGCTAGACGCTGCGAACGAAAATGTACCTAACCTTACAAGCGTAAAGTGAGTTTTGCTTTGTAGCTGCTCGCCGTCGAGTGGTTATTTAATAATAATTGTGAATTGCCAGGGTTGCCTCTTTCGATTAAGATGTCAGTAGGTATTTGTTGTTACACTTCGTACGCAACGTATAGTACCTAACTATTTAATAATAAGTGACGTAACCACTCCGCATGGCCACCAATACGAGTGAAATACGAAATAGAGGAAAAGTTTCCTCTATTTCGTATTTCATTCCAAAACGATTAATTGATTTGTTCGTTCATTTACACAATTAGCGTTATAGAATAGGTAACAACTATGCTTCTATACTATGCACAAACCTGCGCTGGCGCCATATTGTGACGTCATGCACGCTTTTCTAACACTTGCACGCTCTTAAATAAACACTGATCATAAGAAAATAAATTTAATAAAAATACAAAACACGAAACATGCAAGTTTACAATTTATCTATTTAAAAAACGATAGGTTGTAAAACAAATTAGACAGAGGTACTCACTTCTGTATTAGCAGGTAAACCAAATAAAGATAAGTTTTTATCTCTTCTCTTGCTGGATCTACATCCATCAACTGCACATAATACACCAGAACCAGCCATATTATAACAATTCGAAACTATAAAGTACGTCAGGTCGACCGAATTATAATGCGAACGCGCCTCGCGAATGTCGGTAACCCACTAAGAAATGGGTCGCTTGAGAACCGCCGGCCGGTAGGTAGTTAGCGCGCGAGTGAACGTATGGAGTGAATTATCTGTAAACTGTGCCTAAACTCAATATCTATGTCATTCACTAATCGAAGGTATGACAGTGAGTGCGACCATAATTATAATCATTAAAAAAACCACAAGCATTGTCACAATTCTACTAATCGCAGTGATTTTGTTAATGACGCCCTATCAATGGTAATGAAACAGATGCACGTTAATGAGTTGTCGTAAATCACTTAAAACGAGGTCACAATACATGTCGGGAAAACTAGATTATCTTTATGACTGTCAACAAGACATCATGCTAATACTTGTTGAGAAAAATCATGATGTCGAAATTCGTTTTATATGCAAATATTCAGTAATTGTTTCTTTTTTAATTTCAGTAATTGTCTTACATAAGTACCTTTTAAAGCTTGATTATAAACACTGCTTTTAATTTCGTGATTAATGTGGTGAACAAGTGGCATGTGGTTTAGAATTTAGTTAGAGGAAAGATTTTTTGCGCTGTATAAGTAATCCGGCAGCTGTTGGTACTTTCACCTGCGCCGGCGCCGCCCGAACATTGTCATTGCGGCTATGCGCCCGATTCGCTTACCTAATACACGGAGTTTGCGAAACTGGGCCCAAACGGCTAGACACGCGCCGAATGCCTACGATTTAGAAATAAGAGCAATCTGAGTAGCATTGGAAATGGTTAAATCCAAACTAAATTATATTAATGGAAAAGTAATTCTGCCTGTCTGTTTGTTATATTTTCTCTACAAAACCACTGAACCAATTTTGATGAATTTTATTGTACCTTGTAAACGAAGACTTTTTCTTCTGGCAGTTTTCCTTGGGCTTATTTCCGACTTTCATGCAGGCGAAACTGCTGATAGAAGCTATTAAACTAATAATAAGCGTTCAATGAATTACCATGAAACGAATTTTGTGTAGAAAATGTTCCAAACGAAATTCAAGTATTTTTTTATTGTTAAATCTGACAGCGACAAAAACTTTGGGTGATCAAAAAAAGAAGAAACGACGGGGATGAAGTGTTTTGTTTATGCAAGGGTGCAGGATAATATTTTTTCTGCCTTGTAGCAGGAAACACTGCTTGAATAAAACTCACATTAAACTGGTTTTTATTTTTTGTGTACTTCTTTTTGTATGGACATTGACTTGATAGAGAAAACTATTGTCTCTGGTTGGTTTCAGGCTGAAAACAGGTTTACTTTCTTTGTTTTGCAAGCAAAAAAAGTTGAATACCATTCTATTATACCGATTTTGACCAGTGTAATAATACTAACATCATGTTAAATGACTATATACACAATTAAGTTTGCAGATTATATAATATGAATAGAATAATGGCTTCATTACAACAGATAGTTTACTTCTTTAGATATTAGGTAACTAGCTCAGTAAATATTGTGGCTTAATACTTTTAAAAATGCTGCAGAAATTACTTCAAGAATCTTTAGTTAATAGGTAGCCTATCCTTTTTCTTCAAAATTTACTGGAATTGTTAGAAAAGAAATGCACTTCATGAGCTTGCATCAAGAATTGCTATTTCATTGCTATTATATTTGGCATAACATTCAAATACTTAAGCATTCATGATTTAAAACAACTATAAGTACTCAATTTTATTAGTTTACTTTATTGACTGAAGTGTATTTTCAATTTACATCTGGATCTTATAATAAATTCCTAGCACCTATGTTAATGAAAGGTGATTCTCTATTGTGTTGAATTTGGAAATTTTAATGCAACAAGTGCATTAACCTTGCTCTCCAAAATGTCTGCAATTAGAATTTACACATTTGCAATACATAAATAATGCAAGTATTACATAAAACATGTACAATGCTTGGAAAATAACCTGTTTGCAGACATAAAAGAATAATTAGAAATACAATTTATTAGAAGAGTTCAACTTGTTCTTTTGGGTTTTGAGCAAATAACTTTCACCAGCAGTTAAGTGGGCTGTAGATATTTTTTTTCTTATTTCTCTACTTCCTAGTGTATATGGGTTTAGTTAAATGGACCTTGTTTTCTTTCCCACACTTCTTAGTAATACATCATTGTGTACTGAGCATTGTCAAATACATGAAATATCCAACCAAACTGTCAATTCCATACATTTTAATAGGTATGCCTACTTGAGAATTAAGTATTTTATGTTTCAAAGTAATTAACTAATTACATATTATGCTAATTGTTTATTATTGAACTTAAGTATGACTAACATTATTAATTGCAAAGAAGATCCCACAAAAACAAATTCTTATCAAAGAAATTTCATTGTTACACAGCAGAAAATTACACACCATTACGAAATAATTTTCAAGATTTTCAATTTATCAAATACTCATATTAATGAATCAATTAACAGTATGGTTAATAATGTTGTGAAGTTATCAGAAGTTTCTCAACACGGTTGTTGCAACAACTCGCAACTCATTCATTAAACTATGCAACATTACCTTGTCTATGTTTAGAGACAGTGTATTTGCATGGTTATTATAACTTCTGAAACTAATCAATCTGCCTTGTCTTTTCCCAACCATGTTAGGGTTGGCTTCCAGTCAAACTAACACCACTTTTTTAACAAAATAAAAAAGGAGATTATTTTATTGGAGTTTGTCTATCTGAACTCCACAATCCAGAAAATTCGTAACATTCCCCTTTCTTAATTTGTTGCCAAACTTTTGGGTTACTGTTTACGTGTGGACTGACAAAGATCTAAAAATAAAAGATGGGACTAAAAGGATTATGTGGTTAATGAGACACTGGGGGTTTACATGGATGTGTCGCAGCCAACTAGCTTAATCAGCCGTTTCATTAAAAGTCTAGCTTTTTCATTTAAAGTCTGCTCCGTTTAATCAGCGACATTATAAGTGACATGGGCAAGTCATCAAACAATATTGACACAAAAAAAACACGTAGGTTGCTGAAAAATCAGCACAGTTAAATGAAAAGGCTAGGCTTTTAATGAAATTGCTGATTAAGCTAGTTGGCTGCAGTAGATGTACCCCAGCAAGCATTGCAGCTGATATAACTAAGCAAGTTCTGAAACTAATTTTGAACACATTCATCATCATTCAAATATTCATTATGAAAGATTCAAATGCACAACCTGGTTCTATTAGTAATTTAATGCACTAGAGCAGGACAGCATACTCATTCACCTCTTCCAATCAATACTTCAAGTTGACTATGCAACCAAGAAGGTGGTAATCAACTTGCCAGTTGATGACCTAGATTAGATGCTTTAAAATATGCATGTAGCTAGTCTTTTACAGAGGAAGTTTTCAGTGTAGATATTATCTTTACTTTCTAAGGATTGATAAAACTGGAATTCAATTAACTAAAAAGCTTGCTTGCTGCTTGGTACTCTAAGAAGCAAGTCCCATGATTGCTTTGATAGCCTTGTTTTAAAGTATTTCCCCTTTTTAATAGTTCTTAGAATGTGAATTTTATAACTTCCAAGAAACCATTTAATACTTGTTAGTTACTAAATTAGGTTCGTTTATAAATTGCTTTTTGTCCATTAGATAATGAGTGTTTGATCAGGAATATTTTGATTATAATGACAAGTACCTAGGTACTTTTAAAGATATAACAAGGTAAACTAATTTCTGATAGGGAAAAAATACCAGATTTTTTTTACCTAGGAATTACGTTTTTTTATAAGGATATGGCCAGCATCCTCATGCTTATTAAACAAATAAAGGTTACACTATGGGATCTTTGGCTAACAGGATAAATAATTGAATAAATATTTCAGCCCCAATAACAAACTCTTACTTAATTCGAAAAAATAACATAAATATATGTAATGGAAGATACTCAATGCCAATATTGTTTATTAGCAACTTGGAACTGTAGTTCATAAATAAAATAGATAGTTACTTGACCATAACATTATCATTAGCAAACATGCAGCGCCATCTTTTGTCATAATGTAGTACTAAATCAAAAATTGTTGATTAGCGCTAAGAAAAAAATGTTGCCTTGAGAAATAATCTTTACCAAACAGAACTTGTTTTTTATTTTTATGGTACTGAAGGAATATGTCCTGAAATCTTTAATGACTTACGTTTGGGTGGATCCAGAATATTGCAAATTGCTTTTTACTTAAATTCCACGTTTTTTATGGCACCCCTAAGGATTCCCACTGTCCTTTATTTTCAAATGTTTATATATTTTTTTAAATTGTTTCCCCCAGACGATAGAGGTTATAGAAAAATTAGAAAATATCTTGGTTTAACAATGATGAAACTAAGTTGAGGTTTGATTTCCATTGCTTGATGCAATCGTGAGGGCATGGGCAATACTTTAAAATTATTGCATGAGTCTTGACATTGACACTGTATTTCCCATTTTCATTTCTTCATAATGTTTACTATAAAATTATTGTTATTAATTGTTAAAAGATGCAATTAACTGTGTGAAACATTAGAAATTAGTATAATATATGTAACTAATCAATAATTCAATGAAAATATAGCAAACATTATTAGGACAAACTTGCAAAGTCAGACAAATGTTGACAATATTAATTTAGATTTGTGTAGTCAGCCATAAACTGTTTCTTGGTATGAAATATGATATGATATGTTGCACTTATTTTCAGTTCATAAATCCATCATTGAGGAATATTTAGTTGTTTTAGAAACCAATTCACAGTTCCGACAGCATATAATTGAACAGAAATATTCCTTTACTAACAAGTTGTTGTTCAATGTGCTAGTGTAAATGATAAAGCAAAACTGATTGCTTTAAATTGTACTACACTAATTTTCATACCAAATACTATTATATTCAACTACATCGACAAACATTTCGTGGTGTTTTTCCAGTAGGTAAACCAGATAAGCCGTTTATTAAGACTTGTTCGTCTTGAATGTTTTTAATCTGAATTCAATTGATATCTCTCGCAGGGGCACAATCTCTCGTTACGTGAAACAGTAGCGTGGAAAAAAGCACGATTTGTAACATAACTCCACGGTAACCGTCGAATTCCGCAACAATAAGTCCGAATTCTCTAATTATAGCCGTATGAAATGTAAATCTGTGAAAATAACAGAGCAAATTTTCTACATGTTGACGTGGCGTGACATTGGAGAGGAGTATTTATCGCAATGCTACCTGCCTAAACTTGTTTTGAAGCCAATTATCATACTTAGAAAACTGATTTGTTGGAATAAAGCTTCTAAATTTGCAGTTTCATTTCAATTACTGTAATATAAGTATGGCGCCTGACATTGTTGGCTTATCTTTATTTTGGTCTAACAATATGGCGATTGGACTTACCCTATTATTCCTAAGGAAGTCTTCAATAGCTTTCAGCGCTGAATCCGTTAATTTCACAAACACTAGTTCCTTGTTTTCTTTATAACTAGACTCCGATGATAACCCATACTGAACACCTGCTGGCAAGGCCGCCATTTCTTATTCACTATTCGCACTGTGGACCAGCTGACTCCTTTGCTAGTCGTCACGATTCATATCATTCACACATTTTCTTAACCGTAATCACAAATTCACAACCTATATAAAATTATAATTACAACAACAAAAGGGTTTTAGAAGTCCAAATTAACAATCTTTTTGTAACCCCATCGACTCGGCCTTTGTTGGCAGCGCTCTCAGTCTGCAAGGCCGCACTGACTGTCATGCGCAATGGCGCTTTTGACAGGAAACGCGAGCATTCACTGCGACACTAGCGCCAATTAGCAGTTGGTAACAGGTATTTTGAACAGTGACTAACTTCAGACCTGTCAAAGTTTACAATATTTTTTTAATTTTCGCTCACTAACAAATGAAAATCTATGATTTTGTTTTGAAAAACTCATGTATAGTGCTTACTTCGTCTTTTTAACTTCAATTATGTGACGCTGAGTTAGTTTTGAAGACTTTTTCCTGCACTTAATCTTGGAGGTTATGTTTCATATTGTTTCGTAAGACACCTCACATACGTGTTATTGCTTTTCGTATCTGTCGTGTACATATAGGTTAAAAAAACTATTTATGGTTAAAAACCTATTCATTGATAATACATTTGAAATTCCATCACAAACGGTGAGTATCAATTCAGTACCGATGCTTTTTTTGTACTTGCAAATGTCGTAAATACTAATTCTGTAAAATCTGATCTAAATTCGCCAAAAGTTTAACCTAGTTTTATTTCTCATTTTTCAGAATTTGACTACTTATTAGCCATGGCTACTTGGGAGGAGAAGAAACAACTAATAACTCGCAATTTGCAAGAGTTCTTGGGTGAGGAAAAGCTTAATGAAATCTTGAAGCAAAGAGATCTTAAAATCTATTGGGGTACAGCAACAACTGGACGGCCTCATGTGGCTTATTTCGTCCCTATGTCGAAGATAGCCGATTTTCTAATGGCTGGATGTGAGGTGACTATACTGTTTGCTGATTTACATGCTTATTTAGACAATATGAAAGCACCTTGGGAACTGTTAAACCTACGTACTCAATACTATGAAGCTGCCATCAAAGCAATGCTTCAATCAATTGGTGTACCACTAGATAAACTTAAGTTTGTTAAGGGTACTGAGTATCAGCTTAGCAAAGAGTACACACTTGATGTGTACCGCATGTCATCTGTCATTACAGAACATGATGCTAAGAAGGCAGGAGCGGAGGTGGTTAAACAGGTTGATCATCCATTACTAAGTGGGCTTTTATATCCTGGACTGCAAGCTTTAGATGAAGAATATTTGAAAGTTGATGCTCAGTTTGGAGGAGTTGATCAAAGAAAAATATTTACAATGGCTGAGAAATATTTGCCACAACTAGGGTATGCTAAGAGAGTGCATTTAATGAACCCTATGGTACCTGGTCTAACAGGAGGAAAAATGTCAGCATCAGAAGAAGACAGTAAAATTGATCTTTTAGACAACCCTGCAACTGTAAAGAAGAAGCTAAAAAAAGCTTTTTGTGAACCTGGCAATATTACTGATAATGGAGTTCTGTCATTTACAAAGTATGTAGTGTTTCCTCTTATGAAGGGTGATGAAACCTTCAAAATAACTAGAGCACCAGAGCATGGTGGTAATGTTGAATACACAAAATTTGAAGATCTGGAAAGTGCATATGCTAAACAGGAAATTCATCCTGGAGATTTGAAAGCAAGTGTTGAGCTAGCCATAAACAAGCTTTTAGGTCCTATTCAAGAAATATTCAAACAACCTAAGCTTCAAGAGTTGGCCAAAAAGGCCTACCCACCTCCAGCTAAAGTCAAAGGTAATGCACCTTCAGTTGATGAAATAACACCAGCAAAACTCAATATTAGAGTTGGACGTATAGTAGAAGTTTCTAGACATCCTGATGCTGATGCTCTCTATGTTGAAAAAATTGACGTAGGTGAGGAAGAACCAAGAACTGTTGTTTCTGGTTTAGTAAACTTTGTGCCAATAGAAGAGATGCAGGACCGAGATGTTGTGGTTCTGTGCAACTTGAAACCTGCTAAAATGCGCGGCGTCGAATCTAAAGGTATGGTTCTCTGTGCTTCTGTTGATGAACCTAAACAGGTTGAGCCGCTTTTCGCCCCAGAGGGTAGCAAACCTGGTGATAGAGTGGTAATAGAAGGATATGAAACAGGAGAACCTGATGATGTGTTGAATCCAAAAAAGAAAGTTTGGGAGAAACTGCAAGTTGACCTAAAAACTAATGATAGCCTTGTGGCAGTTTGGCAGGATAATAAACTGATTAGCAAAGTTAATGGTAATCCTGTTACAACTAAATCTATGAAGAATGCACCTATAAAATAGATGCTTTGTTTGTTTATTTGCTGAAACTAAAGCATTTTCTTCGCATTTGCATCAATCAATATTCTTCCAGCAATCCTCATATTTTATGATTTGAAATTTTGTGCATAAATAAAATATTATTTATATTTTTTACATCGGTATTGTTTTATTTAAATATCAAACGCAGATTTCTGAATTTACATCCGTCAAGTAATCAAGTTACTTTAGGCGCCATCTTTTGGTTAAATTTTGGTTTCTACATCAGCCAATAGATGGCGCTTTGTGCTTAACAACAACAATTTTATGCACAACAGCAGATTACTAAAATAATGATAAAATTAAGCCATTTAATATTAATTTATATCTATAATGCTGGTTCATTTTTAATAGTATCATTATGGGAACTTCTTTGAGCTTGACTTCTTGATTCCTTTTGCCACTGAAGTAAACACATTTCGTATTGGCTTGGACTATCTACAATTTCGTCCAAAAGTATTAACATTTTTCTCCTAAAAACTCGCATTTGACATTCGGATAAGGCATTAATTTCCGGCAATAGACTTAAGAGAAACATTTTTCTTGAGTCGTCGACCACCTCATTGTTATAAATTGGTCTTTGTTGCAAATATTTAATGAAGTTGTCGCCAGACCGAGATTTCTTTCTTGAAGGCTCAGGAATTTCAATTTCTTGATACTGGAGTTGTAAGGGGGAAGTGTCTTGATGATCTTGTTCGTGAAAACCATTCACTTCTTCATCTGTTTCTACATCCTCCTTCATTTGTTGTAAAACAGTCTCATGTAGTTTTGATGATCTGATGTATGGCAACACAAATTCCATTTCATCATGTAAATAATACTTCCTCTTCCCAGTTCCATCTGGGTTTAATCTCAAACTCCGCAACAGGCCGTAACGCAGATTTTTCCACTTCTCTTTACATTCTGCAACTGAAACAAAATTTTAAACTTACTTGTTTGTATACATGTATACCTCTACAATATGTAACAGGTAGGTAGGTAGTTCATTACACTCGGAAAAGTCACTTTAGAAGTAAAGTTTTCCTATTCAATGCCCAGTTAAGTTTGACAGAGTAGGTACCTATATTTTAGTACATAGGTATGAGCACAAATGCAAACAAACTATCGTGAGTCCCTTGCCAAAATAAAATCGTCTTACCTGACAATAGAGTTTGGCTGGCTACATCGTGCCACGCTTTGTCACTTATATCCTTTTTCAGGTACTCAGGTAAATTATAATTGTACAGACAAGGAAACTTTTCAATTGCTTTCACTAATTGCATGTTTTTGTCGCACATGATTGTGAAAATGTTGCCGCCTTGTTAGTGCTCGTGCTCGAGTTGGACTGGCGGTGGCGTCATGTCAGCTACGCGACATAGCGCTATTCGTGTTGCGTCGTTGTCGCGGTGACGCAACTGCCATACCGAGCTCCTATTGGTTGCTGTCATTTGCCTCATATTTGAATACATTCACTGAGTGCAGTGGCCAGTGTCGCGAGCGCCGACTGGAATCATAAATTTTATAACATCGGAGTTTGTATAGCAAGGAAACAGTCTAGAGAAAGCAATAATAAATGCTTGTGTCGCCCAGTGGTCGAAATTCGACCATTCTTTTTATTAGGTACTTAATCCGCTCAGGCCCAACATGTGAAAATTCCCTAATATAAAGTAAATCTTATGTAATAGGTAAATAAACATTAAATTCGCGATTAATTCGCGACACACCGGTGTGTCGCCGGGGCCGGACAGGTTAATGTATTTTTTAAGCATACCTATTATTATAACAAATATATATCCTTTTTGCTCTCCTCCTTATAAACTTTAACTGTGCCTTTCATACTCCTCCGTCCGTGTAGTCTTCGTCAAAAGAGGTAGGTATAAAATTTTTGCTTCACGTAATAATGTATAGATAGGTAGGCAGAACGATTAACGTCACTATTTTGTCTGCTATTTTAAGTCTGTAATTGTCCTAAGTACCTACATTTCGCAGTCATTAGTTTTCCAATTTCCACCTTGTTTAGTAGGTAGGTTAAATATTCATTTATTGTCTCAACCGCATTATCTAATTGTTTGCTTAAAATCCAAGCAGCAAGGCTATTCTCTAAAAGCCATTTTCTTGACTACGACGAGCTCGTCGTTGGGGCCGCCGAGCTTGCTGCTACTGCGTGTAACACTGATTCAAACCGTACCAACGACCATAATAACCGTACCTACCTATTTACTAGCTAGGTTATGGTCGTCGACGTCTCTAGTTCAGGGCAGGAAGTCTCGTCATAGTTACCGATCGGTTACCGACCGAATTCGGTCGATAAGTCCTAAGGCCACCTGTACACAGTCAATCTTGAATGCGATCTTCGGATCAGATCATTGATTTTGATCGCGTTCAAGATTGACTGTGTACGGGTGGCCTTAGGACTTATCAACCTAATTCGGTCGGTAGGCAATCGGTAACCCTGCCTTGCGGAATTTGTTTGAAAGAGTCAACGCAGCCCTAAAACGCAAAGGGCATTTGGAGGAACACGTACCTATGGGTTTTGCGACCATGAACAGTTTCGGAGAAATAACGTGCCCCTGCCTCACACCCAGCTGCAGGAGAATAGGTTTCGAAGTCTGATCCTGAAGTCGGACTGAAATGGTGGCGTTTTCGTACAAACTCTTCAGCACCTCGATGTAGCGATAGTAGTTGGAGAGACTGCAGCACAGCAAGGTTTTGGACTGGAGAAGGCTAGGCGAAGGCTAAATCGAAGGTATGTGATGTACCCCGGGGCTGCGGATTTTGTTCGAAAGAGTTACCGCGGCTCCGGAACGCAAAAGGCACTAGGAGGAGCATAGATGGGTTTCAGTCAGTAAGGTCAGACTCTTACTGACTAAAACCCATCTATGCTCCTCCTTCCTTCCTTCTCTTAACTCCCTCCCGCTCCACCCAGAGCGGCAGGAATCATTTGACGATTTCCCATCTTAAAAAAAAAAAAGGTGTGTGATGTACTCGCCAGTGACATTAGAACATGGACGAAACCAAGGTCATGGTAAATACCCATTTAGCACCCACTCGTAGCAAGATCGGAGATTCTACATTTAAAGTTGTAGACGAGTACGTCTACCTGGGACAAACAGTCCAGTTAAACTAACCATAACTTTCAGACTAATTTCGAGAAAGAGGTCAACCGTCGTCGCATCCGACTCGGCTGGGCAGCGTTCGGGAAGTTGCGTGGTATTTTCTCGTCTCCGACCACAGAGTCTCAAGACGAAAGTCTATGACCAGTGCGTGTTGTCAGTGATGAGTGTGGTGACTGATGACTCTGTGAAACGTGGTCGCTCGGTTGCTCACAATCATAGACATATATCTCAATGCTCACAATGGGCCTCTACATGGGCTTAATGAAGGTTTAGTCACCCAAAGGGCAATGGAGAGTGGTAAGCTCGGAGTTTTCTTGCGTGATCGAATCAGGAATAAATTATGATTACCGCAAAAAAATATGGTTCTTAAACCAATATTTCTCTAACATAAAATAATAGAGAAACTCAATAAAAAACCGAAGGTTACCCATCGACAGGAATCGTCAGAAAAACGCTTATATCTCTATTGTACTTGTCCCCATATGGGTGCTTTATCCATAACTAGGTCCAATTAGTGGCTCGCTCGTGGCAAGCATTGATTTGATATCCTTGCTATTAAATCCCATATCAATGTTTTTCGTTATCATGTGTTTAACATTTATAAAACTTATCGCATCGGGTGAGTTAACTACAGTTAGACTACATTGTTTCGAGACAGGCAACGCCATCTGTTGTGTGCGATAGAATTTACAGTAAGTTCGTACTTCATGAATGCTCCAAAATCTTAAATAGAAACATGAATCATGTTCTTGTCGGTAAAGACAGAATGTAGACTAGTGTTTATAGGTAGGTATTTGAACAATAAACTTATTATGACCCAAACGCCTCAAAGACTACAATAGTGTGTTTATGTGAGGATAGTGTTTTAAACCCTTTTATACTAATTGAATTCGCCTTTATATAATTAGCATCACTATTTCAGACTAAAGACGTCTAATGCTTTCCATAGGCATTCTCCAGGCGTCGTCAGATCGACCGGTCCCGTGCTCCCCTGCGCCATCGGATCATCAGTCGGACCATCACTTTCGTAGGCCTTCCTTATAAACTCACTAGCTGAGCCCTGGGTCAAGATTCATCCAAATCTGTTCAGCTGATAAAACTTTAAAAGTTTACAAACAAACAAGGAGACATACAGGATTAGGTAGGTACCTATATCCTATTTAAAAGTATGGAAGTATGGATTGAAATAAAAGTGACCTGATCTATTATGACTTTGGTAAAACTAGGAAAAAAAACATTGCTTCGTTTTTCTTGTGGGCGCATGCGCAACAGCTGAGCATGAGGCTCTGGGTTCGATTCCCGGGGCAGGCAAAGTGTTATTGGGATCTGGATTTCCTAACAGCAGCCTAGAGGTCAGATAAGTGTGATATTAATAGGCTCGCCCTCGCCTTAGCTATAACATAAGGTGGCACTTCACTTGGCGTACCTGTTTGTTAAAATATTCGCGTTATGTGTGTGTACGATGTAACGTGAATATTTTGACAAATACGCCAAGTGAAGTGCCAGCATTAGATAAAGCTGGCAAACTTAGACGAAGCTCTGCGCTGTCACTGACGATGCCGTGGATGTGACAAATATTTGGGGCCTTTGGGCCATGGCCAACAAAATCTGATTTACTGTCGTGCTACGCTGTCGTGCCACTAGCACGAATAAGAGGAAGAAATTAGAAAACTTTAAAATAGGGGTTCATCATAATTGGGTGATAACGAGAAAAAAAAACAGCCCTCGGGCAATTAGTTCACTAATGCCCGGTTTCTGAGGTTTTTATCGGTCGTTTGTCTGTCCGTTAACCACAACCAATGACCATACAAAGACGTTATGACAAATAGCGCTATCGGACAGATAAACAAAAAACATCAGAAACCGGGCATCAACCACCCAAACCAAATGCAATAGTCCTGCACCAACCGGGGGTGGTCCTTGATGTGCTACTTGCAGTGCCTATTATTAGGTACAGGAATATATATGGATAATCAGGTACCTACCTCATAACATTGAAAACGTCTAACGAGGTCTGAGAGTTGCTTGGACCCTCGTACGCCTTCCAAAGATTCGAGATCCCAGAGTCCCAAAAAATGTCTAAAACGTATAAAAATGGCATCGTTATAATGGTATTGGTACCTACTTACTGTAAACTGGTATTCAGCTTAATCCGGTTTGGCTGGTTTCATCATAAAGTTGGGAAAATGCTGGGCAGATAATGATAATAATAAGTGTTGTTTACAGTGAAATAAGTTTTATCAGTAATTTTAATTTCTGAGCCGGGCAAGTGCGAGACTGACTTTCATGAAAAATTTCCAGTTCCGAATGAATCACATTTTTGTAACATGTAATTTTCAAACCATAGACTTCATATAGGTTTTCCTATAACCTAAAGGCAAATACCTATTTCCTATCTGTATTTTTATCAAAATGTTAGACGTAGTAGTTTCGGAGATAAGGGTAAATGGTAATTTTTCATCTTGTTTCTTGAAGAATTTCAAAACCATTTATTTTAAAATTATTAAAAAAATCGTAGCCCTCACAAAACGCCCTTTCATTTGATACGTCTCACGGTACAATTGGAAAAACATTTTTTAAGTTTTCTAGTTTTCCCTCCAAAAAGCCACGAAAATAAAGAAATTTTGAAAATGGGGTCATTTTCAAAATTTCTTTATTTTCGTTACACGTCCGTGTTAGGGTAATAGAAGATATAATTATGTGTAGGTACCAAATTTCACCTGATTTTGTCAAGTGGATTCGGAGAAAATCGGCAGTGACAGACGGACAGGCACATAACCGAGTGATCCTAAAAGGTTTCCGTTTTTCCATAATCCATATTATAAAGGTTCGAAACCCTAAAGTGTATCATACCCTTTTATAATATTACTTTAGTTACCTACATGTAAAAACTTTGTTTGTTAGTAGAATTACGTAATTAACCCTGCGTTTTAGTTTACATAATAAAGGATGTCTAACAAAGAAAACAAGAGTTATAAAACCTTGTTAGAGTGCTAATTCTACCGACCTGTAGCATGTAAAGCCGATTTCAAATGTAAGTACTTAGTCTTGAAAAGTGGTAAGTACCTACTGAAATATTCAGGACAATAAACCTAGAAACGAAGTGCAAGATTCGCATGGGAGAGAGATCAGTGGCACGGATAGACAGTTAACTAGAATACCTACCTATAAATTCTAAGTGGAACCTACTCACAAAGGCATTGGAGAATAGAAAAATCTACTTGTTGATTCTGCTCGGGTCGTTTTGCCAGAAATCCAACAATATAAATCATCAATCTATCAATAATGATCACATTTCCAGTAATAATTAAGTACTTATAGCTTGGAATATTCTGGTCCCTATTATAAAAAAGCTCTGAATCTCATTGTGCCAAAGTTGGCCGATAATGCCGCATTTTATACATAACTTATGAGACGGGCCAGGTAACTGGATAATAATAAAAGTAGGCCGTGAATGCATCGCAGCTGAATACAATAAATGCATAGCGATAAAATTAGATATTCAATAACGGGAAGGGGTCGGAGGTCCGCCATTTTGGAGCTTCGGTCAGACGGGGCTACGGGTGAAGGGGGATCGCGCATGCGCAAAGCTTGCACCCGCACCCTGTTAGGGCCGGGACTTCTGCAAGTGCGATGTCAAAAAACACGTTATTCTCTCCCCTAATTCTACTAACCTAGTACGTCTTAATAAGAGAAATTAATGATATACGCCCTGATTTCTGTGATTTGATCGTCGACACGTAATCTCCGACCCGAGCCGAGGATTTGTTGAGGACTCTTGAAATATTTATCAGCCCGAACAATGACAGGGAACGGCTGATTGGACAGTGATTCATTTGTGTTAATATTTATGTTGGAACTTCGGACATCTTTCGGTAAAAACCTGTGAACGATTTTATGATCCCCGAGGATTACTTGTTTTAGTAAACATTGTGGTTGTGCGTTTCGTGACTAGTGACTTTTCGCGTTAATATTGCGACGATTAGTGAGCATAATAATGGGATGACATTAAAGACAGATGGAAAAGGTTTGGCGTCGGGTTGGTCTCCATTCCTCCCGGAAGAAGAGGGATGGAAGCGGGACTAGTACAAGCAAGGAAGCGACGCCAGCTGCCGTACCACCGCCACAGGAAGCTGAGTATCAGAACATACACACATTGAGAACAGCTGACTTGATAAGACAAAGACAGGGCGAGGGCGAGAAGTCGACTCTACGTTCATCCTACATTATCAGGAACGGGGATAATTTTATTTTGGTCGAGAGGAGACGTCGCAGACGTCGTAGGAGTGGAACCAGGGCTTCTTCCGGGAGCAGACATCATACTCCACCCGTCGAGGAGAACACTCGTACGGAGCAGAAGAGGCGTCCACCAGCCAGGTTGAAGATATTCGGCATACAATGGCCGTTGCATTCCAGCGATTCTAGGTAACTGTTAATTATTTACTTCACAAATAATGTTGGTTACTTTATCAGCCAAGTTCATTATACATTTATGCTGCAATACGGTAGATTGCACGACATGATTACAGTCTGTCTTACTTATGTAAACTTGCAGTTAGCTACGGACGCAACAATGCAACAAGCGTTCGAGGCAAAATAATTTTGTTCATGCATAAAAAATTAACGATGGGTAATGATGAATGATTAAATATAAATTAAATTCTCCAATGATGCGCAACTATGTTTCTTACGTATGTTGAGATTGGGTTGCATGCAAGCGGCATAATCTATCGGAGATAATAATTTGCGTACAAAATATTATACCTACTCATTTGGAGTCCGTTGACTGGGTGGAGACCTAATATAACAGGGTTAACATGAGTCATAGCATAGATCACTCTGAGATACGTGTGACTAAGCGAATTGTCGAGAGGAAGGACAGTTCTCGGCAAGCGTGCTCCATCTTCACCAACATCATCGCTTACCATCAGGTGAGATAGTGGGTCAAGCGCGTGCCTACCAATAATAAAAAAAAGACAAAGCATTCTCCTTTTATCACAAACTAAGAACACAAACCCGTTACACATGTCAGTTTTTTTTCGACCGTTACTTTTAACGGTCATTGGGTGCCCCAAACACAATAGGGGATGAATCTGTGAGGTAAGCTCATAGAATGAATAATAGTTAATAACAGTTCTGCCATCCTCTAGGTCGCTACTTCTTTTACTGACCGGCTCTTTTTATCTAGAATCAAATATACTGGAAAATTCCCTATTACTTTGATACAAAACCGTAATTGAATGGTTCCCAAGCTAAAGTAAATAGAAATGATAATGTTGTAATGAAACGGATAGGATGCACGTGAAGCACACGTGCCGGTTTTAGTACGCTATTGATCATAAGGGCTTCGCTGAGCTCGCAACGGAAGTAGAAATTTATTGTCTACGGCTATGGGATGAAGCTGTAGAAAACGTACAACTGTACAATAGTGTGTTAGTAATGTCAACCTTTTTGGTACAGAAGGATCTCATAGCTTACGATAAGGATAGCGCATTCATCACCATACTTGCAGGTGTCCATACCATTTATTTCTTTTAGTTGGTTGCTAACTGCTGTTTTGGAACATCTTCTTTCACGTTCTTCTCCGTAGAGATCTTCTATGTTTTCTCAACCTTTTTTTCTAATTGATTGACCCCTTGATAATTCAAAAGTACTTCTTAATACTCAATACTCAATACTTTATTTGCATTCCACAATGTGTACTTAGGTGGTAAGTTAAAAAAAAATGTGATCATTATGGACCCTGTCGGGCACAGCAAAAGAATTAAAAATATAGTAGGAGAGAGGAAGCTTTAATCAGCCAAATTTATATCTGAACTAGATCCACTACTGTCATTTTCAGTATGGATTAATTACCTACATATGATTCTTCTTCTTCTCTTCTCTTTTTATTCGTTGTCTTCATTTCTGAAGGTCGTCCCCGTCTTGAAATGCTTTGACGGAGTCACAGAAGTTACAAACTAAAAATACAAGAAGTTACCTGTAAATCAAAAGTTACCTGTAAAACAATGAATGAAAGGCTTAGTTGAAGCAAATGCTTTGAGTTTCATTTTCCTATATATTTGTGATGATCTCTCTAATCTAATGACCTGTTTTAATTGCTGATCTTGATGTCTAGATATTGCTAATGTTCTAGATATTGCATTTGAGGAGCTCGTGGCTAAATAATAACCGCCACACGGGTCGATCTTCAATGTTAAGTAACGCTTTCCAAGGTTGGACTGTGGATGGGTGACCATCTTGACATACGACTCCTCCGTGACTAGGAAATCACGTTAAGCTGTTCGGTCCCGGCTGTCATTTGTAGATATTTAGCAGTCGTTACGAATTGTCAGAAACCAGAAAATCTGACTCCAGTCTTACCAAGAAGTACCGTGTCACCTACCAAGTTCATTGGTTGTGGAGGTCTGGTAGGCAGCCGCTCCACGTAAAATACTGGTATTCAGCTGAATCCGACTTGATAGGAAGCCGACTCAACTCAGCCAACCCAATATAGTTGGGAAAAGGCTAGGCAGATGATGATGCCTAGATATTGCTTTTCATTTAGTCCATCCTTGACTACTTAGGTCTTGTGATGTCTTTGTAGATGTCAAAATGTTCAAATCACGTAAGACTTGGTAAAAGTGTTGGTCATCGAAGTGTATTGTTTCTGATAAAGTTTCTATTTTAGACTTAGAACATTTTTGACTTGTAACAAATAACACAGCACAAAATTGGATTTTTCGATTACTGTGTTGATTTCTATCAACGGTTAATCACGTGTTGTGATGACAAGGCAACAATTGTGACTTTTATTATCATAACGGCTTTATGATATCATGGCAAGCCGGTTTTACCAGACGGCTTACTTTTGAATAGGTTCTGCAAGCGGCTTCACGCGCAAAAGTCGGAAATTCCCTTTAGTATTGCCAATATACGTTTTGGTCGTATGTGTGGGAATTTAAGTCCATCATGTAACGGGAGCGTACCTCGATTTGATAATATTCCACTGTTGTCCATTGTTTAGTCTCGTATTGTTGAGTCTAGCTAAATGTTATCAGTCGCAAAACGACGAGATTGTTCTTTATCACTCATTATCAGCCTAGCCTTTTCCCAACTATCTTTGTGACGTCACATTGAGCAGATGACAGAATATCCATATCTAACAGTTAATTTATCATTATTTCATTAGAAGTATTTAATTACCCTTTGATCTCTACTATTTAATCATTGGGTCTATCTAGTTTCTGACCATTGCTGCCGTAGACTTTATGATTAATACTCGTAGTCCTTCTTTGCACTCTCTCCTCCTAGAGTATCGTCTCTCAGAGCACGATGAGACGAAAAACCAATATGACCGGAAAGAGATCAGGCGCAGGCCTGTGCCACGGAAAGCACGGATAACAGGTTGTAAAACTAGCAATCACAACGATGACTTTGATATCTAGTGTTGCATATGCGAAACTTATAAGTAAAACATACTTGACTTTTATGCTTCTCTGCTGCCACCTATAGTTCCTGCACGCTCCGTTTAGTGGAACGTGCACGAAGTAGATTGTTCTATCTAGTGTTGCAAATTCGAAACTTATAAGTAAAATATACTTGACAACGACATTTCTGTGCTACCAGGTGGTAGCACTAGCGATAACTCTTTCAATTATTGAAAACTGTAGCAAAAACGGTTGCGTGGTTTAAAAGAAGGAGCGGAGAAATACACAGAGGCAGATAGCAACTTTGTTTTATACTTAGGGATAAGTATGAGACTCCTTGTGAAGGAACTCTTTCTGGAAATAACTACCACCACATAATTTTCGAGATATTAGATTTATCTCTGGAATAGTAACGCATTTGTAATACCTCTGATATTGGAGATGTCCAGCGCAGGTGGTGAGGTAAGCTAGCCAAACCTGTAAAAGCTGAAATTCATTACGCCAAAGACAGAAGCGATGGTCTTTTACGTTTCTTACTTAGGTTTTGTCGTGCCTCAGACAGACACCACAGAACCTTCGATACGTATGTTGTGAAGACCAATCTGCTACAAGAAAGTCATGGCTACTCCAAGCGGTTTTTAGAATGGTTTGTTTTACGATAGTTATCCAAATAATATACGTTTAACTTACGAAAGGTTATTCGTAAATGATATTTCAAAGGATTTTTACAGGTGTAATCCTATAATTACACACACACATATCTCGAATATAACTAATATGTGTGTAGAGTTACGGGATTTCACCTCTCCTAGTCCCTGGGGAGTTTGTTACGCCACCATTATGTATCGTAGCTCGAATTTGTTCGAAAGAGTCACCGCGGAAAGGGTATTAGGAGGAACATGGATGGGTTTTAGTCAGTAAGAGTCTGACACTCGACCCTTCCGCTCCGCCCAGAACGGAAGGAGTCATTAGACGACACGGTTGGCACAGTGGTTGAGCGATTGACTGCTGCGCTGCGTGTCGCGGGTTCAATTCCGGCACGGAAAAAATATTTGTATGGCCTACAGATAGTTGTTCTGGGTCTGGCTGTTTGTGTATGTGAGTTTATATGTTTGTAAACGCACCCACGATACAGGAGAAATTCCTAGTGTAAGGCAATGATTAAAAAAAAAAATGATCTCCCATCCATAAAAAAAAACTCACATAAATAGCTAGATACTAGGAACCGGGTGAAGGGTAGGCATTGTGAGGGATGATATTACAACTTTTGACATTTACAAAGACCTGTAAGCTGAATCTCAGTGTTATTTATACATACATACCTATACGTTAATAATTCTTATGACGGTCCAGAACATTGCGAAGGTTTTAATATTTTCAATAGCTTCCATCAGCTCAACCTGTAGGTATCCGATATCAGCTGATTTTTATCTATATTAGTGTCGGCATTCAGTCTTTTTGGATACAGCTGAATACCAGTATTGCAAATAGAGCGACGGATAATCCGACCTTCACTCCCAGTTCCTGGTTAACACGATACCCTTTGGCAAGACAAAACTAGTTGCCTTTCTTTTTTTATTATTGATTGGACAGGTTTGACTACAACTTCACCTGATGGAAAGCGATGGTGTAGTCGAGAATGAAGCAAGCTTGTCAAGCAGTAACCTTTTCACTCTTGACTTAAAGACCCCCAGGTAGCTATCAGGACTTACTGTAACTTTCAGAATACAACCAATCATAATGTTTCCAGGCACACGTCGATAACTCGGCGGTTCTGCCGTGGAAGACGCTCCCGAGAAGACAACGAGCTCTACCGCTCCAACAGCTTCAAGTTCGAGAGGTTCACCAGGGAACCGCCGGCTGATGAGTTCGCTTCAGGCTCTCAGGTAGGTCCACATCAAATTTGTATTAGGAACTGTATAAAAATGATGATTTTCGAACTTAGATCATTGTATTCATGTGACATAATCAATTCTTAGACGCTTACGGTCTGTATTTCAGGTGTCAATAGTTTCATATTCAAACGGAGCATTTTTCTATCGGTGATGAAGTTAGTACGTATCGTGAAGTTTATCGTATCGTACTGTGAAGGTTGCCTGCTGAAGAGTACCTACCTTTTAGCATACAAGCTGGTTTTATGGCTCATTTTCATTGGTCGATAGGGCTCGCATGCGGGTGCGGGATATTTATGAAACCCGTTTAGTTTGCGTGAGTCTCCGCTCGCTTCATAGGTCCTAACAATTCATCTATGTTTTATGTTTTTCCAAAGGAGTTGAGCCGGTTTCCTGTCACTTGACAAGAAATTAATCACAAATTTTCATTTTAAAAATAACGGTAGGTAAATAAATACTTGATAAAACTATCATCACTTTACAAACTATTATTTCTGTAAATAACTCATTTGAGAACTAATTGGAAGACAAACATCATTTAATGAAATCAAAACATTATTTGTCAAACTAATCTGTTTATTAAAATGTTAATTGGTAAAACAACGCAAAGCATAAATAACGTTTGAAAAATCGAGACTTGACTCGGACTGATTAGGTTTTTTTGAAACCACTCGGAATTAGAAACCCCGCGTAGCGTACTCCGTCGACCGAACCCGGATAAAAATGTTTTTTGGACTTTTTAAGCTTAGGTATAACAATATTCGATATTTCAATACAAATAAGAAACAATTTATTATCCGTAATTTTATGAAATGTTTGGTATGAATAGTTTTTGAATGATATTTTAACATTTGAAATACTTACATAGGTATTTGCAAAGTAAAACATCTGCAAAATCTGTATTTTATTAAATGATTACATAGTAATATGTTTGCGTAATGAGATGTCTGTCAAATGATTAGTTTCAATGATGATATTTTTAAAATGATCATTCGGTATTTGTCGTTCGTTTTTGCCAAACATTAGTGAACCAGTTCAGCCATTCTTTTAAAATTAAACTATTGCTACGGTTATACGAGGAATCCCCCACAAGTTGTACCGAGCGCGCTATCAACTGTCTTTCGTTAATCGCTCACCGCCTGCGGGGAGTCCCCGCATACTGTATATCGACCGAATTATCGACCGGCTTTTCGGCATTTTTTTTAAGCGTGCCAATGAAAAGAAGTAATTTAATTAGGTAAATTTCAAGTATATAGGAGTTTCTATTTTATTGTAGACTAGCTGTGCCCGCGACTTCGTTCGCGCGTGCATTTCGTATTTAGGAAGATATACACAAACTCACTAAATGTATGTAGGTACTCATCATGATTATGACATGACTTACAAAATTACGAAGAACGAACGAATATTAACACTTTAAAAATTTCTTCGTAAATGTATATATGATATTCATCAGTACGTATAAACAGGCTTTGCGCGCTGCTTACTTGCGACAAAGCGACATACAGCCTGACCGTGCGAGATACAGGACTTCCGCAGATCCACACCAACACGACTAATAGTTTGTCCCTGAGCTTGATTAATGGTCATGCCGAAACTATCAGAAGAAAAGTCTCCGCAGAGGACATGGTGGAGTATACGGTGGAGGTCTGCCCTGCTTGGGCAGAGCATCACCTGTCCTCGTTGAGGCGATCGGCTGCGGCGTCCTGGTTCATTCCATGGTCCGGAAAAGAATATAAGAATGAATGACAGCACGATTTGACAGTTATTCCTAGTTCGGGACTAATCGTAAGTCCGTAGGTGATACGAAGTAGAAAACGCCCAACACTAAGGCCGAAACTACAGACTTCGGGCTTAAGAGAGTAGACCCCCTCAGCCGCCGCAACACAAAAAGACAACCCGGGCGTTGCGTCGGGAGTCGCAGGGCAATTCCCAGCCACCCTAAGCGCGGGCCCGCAGATGGCGAGCGTAGGTTGGCTCACTGTACGAACACTACCAGGCCCGGGTCGACGAAGCGTCGTAGCCAGTGTTGCGGAATTTGTTCGAAAAGTCACCACGGCCCTGGAACGTAAAAGGCATAAGGAGGAATACGGATGTGTTTTAGTCAGTAAGAGTTTGACACTCTCTTCCGCTCCAACCAGAGCAGAAGAAGTCATTTGATGATTTCCCATCCATAAAAAAACCCACAACGGATAGAGTAGAGTAGAGACTCCGTTGTCCTGGCTAAGTTTGCAAGCCTAGCTCCTCCCAAATGTACAAAAGCCACCAGCAGTGCGATTCTGTAAACATGTCGAAGTGAACACTTTGGCAGGGTGCACGACTGGCGAGTTGTCAAACCATACAAATAAGATGGAATGACAGCTGTGTTGTCGTTCACTCCGCCTAGATGAACACCGTGAGATGTCGACAGAATCGACCGGCAGTGTGCTTCACAGGTTGAGCGGAGAGACGACCGATAATACTCAAGCCGCAAGGGAGTGATAATCTGAGATTAAAGTCAGCTCAATTACTTAGCACTCACAAACCTATATTTACCACCTGTATATGCGCCTGTATAACCTATCTTCGCGAGTTCTTCTGTGGCGTCATTGCCCAGGGATCCACAGTTCCCCTTGAAGCTCTGGAGTGTGAAACCCGCTACTGGTAATTTCTGACCCTAGGCTAGTCACGACGAATCACCAGCTGACTGGGAATTGAACAGTTTTGTTTCAAAATAAACAGAAAATAATTAGGAATGAGGGAGATCCTGGGAAAGAAATCCAAGAGGTGAAAGGCTCACCGAGTCTAAGCTCCAAAGTCTTGAGCATCGAAGCCGAGTTTTTAGCCTGTCGGTTTTGTATCGGTTGCATTTTGGGGAGTGTGCGACGGAATTGCATAGTTTAATTCCGCCAAGCTCGTTCTATCATCGGACCACAAGACGTACGGCGGTACGCCACCGGTACACGGTGGATCTCACACCCACATGAACAAAACGTTTTGGAAACACATGGCGTGGAATTCCCTGACTGAGTCCGTGTTTCCTGATAGTTACAGCCTGGGAGTCTTATCAAGAGTGAGTAGGTTACTTATAGGCAAGCGTGCTTCATCTTCGATCACATCATCGTTTGCCATCTGGTGAGATAGTGGTCAAACGCGTACCTATCAAAAGTTAAAAAAATGAAAACAGTCAGTGGAGCAATTTTTTTTTTATGCATCAAATGCGTAACACCTTTTTTTTTTTTTTTTTTTTTATAGGATGGGAAATCATCAAATGACCCCTCCCGCTCTGGGTGGAGCGGCAGGGAGTGTCAGACTTTTACTGACTAAAACCCACCCTTAGTCCTCCTAGTGCCTTTCTTCCCAGGGCCACGGTAACTCTTTCGAACATATTCCGCAACCCTGGCAGGCTCTGGCCCTGGCGGGCCCCGTCTCCGTTGCTGACTGCTCGTTGCTGACGGCGCGTTTGGAGTGAAACGCACCGTCAACTCTGGCCTGACCTGATCGGACAGCGAGCTACCCATTGCTCGCTGTCCGCAGGCGTCAGTCACTGCGCCTTGCCCAGGAGCGTCAGTTCCTGAGAGGCGCAGCGACTAACGTACGTCTGGAGGAGGCGGAATGGGGCCATTACTGGCACTCCATTTCAGCCCCCTCCCGAGCAGTGGCAGCGGCGGCGACGGTGGCGGCGGCTGCGGCGGAAGCGACGGCGGCGGCGGCGGCGGTGGAGGACGGTTTTCTCCTCGATCCGGCCCTGGCGGGTGGACCGCAGGCTTTGCCCCCAGCCCAGTGATCGGCCGGCTTGCCAGCTGCCGCACATGCGAAGCAGTGCGGCGCGGCGTCGCACGAGCCGGCCCTGTGACCGGGCTGACCACAGCGGAAGCAGTGGTCACTGCGGTCCACCTCCGAGGTGCAGAGTGCTCCGACATGGTTGCCAACTTGGCAACGGAAGCACCTCAGAGGTCTGGGCTCCAGCAGTTTCACCTGCGCGGAGACCCAGCCCACCAAGAGCCTTCGGCCCTCCGAGATTTTCTTGGCCGCCGACACGGGGCAGCTCACCACTACGGTTCGCATGCCCGTGTTGTCAGGACGGATGGTGCCCACCTTCACCTCCTCTGTAGAGCACCCCCCCGTCCTGACGACGGCGGCCAACACCTCCCCCTCCGTGACGGAGTCGTCCAGGCCCAAAATGCGCATGTCTATGCACTTCGTGGGCCTGGACACTCGGACGTCATCCGCGCCCAAGGACGCCCTAAGCCTTTCGGCTAGAGCGTCCGCGGCCGGACCGCTGTCTGCTCCAGGGATCTCCAGCATCCTGGCCCCGGTCATGGTGACCCTGAGCCGGAGACCCCCGACGATGCCAAGCTCACCGAGGTTGATGGCCTCCTTGGCCTTGGTGAGCGTGTTGGCATACGTCACGCCCCTCTTCACCGCGTCCGGCTGCAGCGTTATCACTACAGCCGCGGTCTTAGGGGCGCGGAGCGCAGCCGCGACGCCTCGCGAATGCGTAACACCTGGTAAGTATCAAAAGAATCTTTAACTAAAAAATACTTTTTGGTGTAATTCTCGTGGTGTTGATGGTAAGTACAGTTTTGCTCAACAGATGGCATTGCAAGTGTCATTAAAGATACTTATCCCTACTTACTATGCATGTAGATAATAAGTTGATTTCTTCTAGATTGCCACAATCCTATCAGGTTTATGTGAATGTTATCTACATTAGTTTTGTATTTCTTAACGTGATGCAAACAAAACAGAATACATATAAACAGAAAATAGGTTCTGCTTGTCTTGCTAAAAAGATATGCAAAATACAGCAATAACATATTATTAATATTTGAAAATATTAGGTTTGGTGGGAATAAAAAAATAAGGAAATAAATAAGTTAAAAATAATCCAAAAATAATTACAACTTTTGTGGGATTCGAACCCACTCCAAGTCTTTCGAGAAGCAGACTTTAAACCAACGGACTATGAGATCTGTTGACAAATGATTAAAATAGCCGATAGCTTAGCTCCCTGAAAGGGTTCCACATCAGGTGCTCCAGACCTTAATTTTTTTTATGTCGACAGACAGTACTCATCATCTTGACCAACTATTCCTAAAGCGGTATATTAATATCTCTTATAGATTAGCCGGGCTGCTAAGGTTCCACGTCTTGTATTCAGATCTTCAAAATAAATTATAGCCTATATGTTGGCGAGGACTAATAGTTATACAACAAAAAAAGTTTAATTAAAATCCGTCCAGTGGTTTTTGCGTGAAAGACGAACAACAGACAGACAGACAGACAAAAAAAGAAAAAAAAATATTTTTGGCTTCTACTGTTTGTATAAATAAAGCACCCCTGGAATATTTTTTTTTATTTTCATTCAATGTACAGAATTGACGTCTTCTACAGTTTTATTATATGTATAGACTTCCCGACCCGGTCATGTGTCATGACGGGTCTAATAAAATTCACAACAGTACCTACCTACTTGTTTAAATAACAAACAATCTAGTCTACTTTGATAATGTAATTAGGGAAGTAGCAGCCACACAGAAACAGTCAGTTCAAGATAAATTATTAATGAAAAGATAAATTGTACCATTTCTCTTCTCGGACCAAACAATGGACCTTTATCGTCATCTGAAGTCAGATATCTAGCGTAGGAGTATTGCCATTCCTTGTTCATGAAAGATGAAGACTTCCATTGAATTATGTTCGGCACGTCGCACTTGTTTATGCTAATGCAGGTTTCAATCTAGACATTAAATAGTTATAGGGTTTCTATGAACGATCGAAGATATACCTACCTATACTGTTGTTAGCAAGAGTAATGAACTTTGCAGTAGATACCTACGCTGAAAAACCTGTTAGTGTCAAAATACTTTTTAATATAACTGTCGACGATCCTCTGTGTGTGTAAGCTACCCATTGTTATAAAATGCAAATTCATTTAATTTAAACGGAAGAGACTTCAAATTGAAGAAGTATTGGACTTCCACGTAATGGTGTAGCTTCTAAAATTCACAGGAGCGATTTCAAAATTAATTTTGGCACGAACACGCTTTTATCGTTGTAAAATCGAGTTCCTTAGAAAAGCTGTCTGGAGTGTCAAAGAAAGTCAAGGCTCGCATGATACCACCGTCGTTCTCACCATGAAAGCGTACCCACTTATCTAGATGAACCATCTTCTCCACAAAGGGTCCACTTTACGAAGTCTGCGGAAAAGGATTTCCGTAAAAGAAGTCTATTGAACTTCAACACCATCAATACAACGTTTCGCAGAAATTGTGTTAGCGTACGTACTGGGTTTTATCTCAGTTGAAAATTCTAAAGTTTTATGAAATATTTTCCCTATGCGCGTTGGAAAATGTAAAGCGTACTTTACTGTTTTACAATCCCTGTATTATGTTTATGAGCCACAACATAAAAATAAAACAATTAGATAAATAAATATTAACAATTAGGTAAGTACCTACCTACTTAAATAATTGCTAAGAAAAATAGTAGCTAAGTATATCTAAATCGATCTAACCAAAAAAGATTGATAATACACCAATCTTAAAATACATATTGTGTTCATAAAATTGTAAAATTGCACCTTAAAAAACCAGAGAATTGCTTAGTAAACTCCTATAAAATCTTCCCGCATAAATTAGTAGTTACGATGCGAGTAAGTAAACAAATAACGATTACTTTTTTGACTGGTCGACATATTTACTACTATTTACCTGATCAATATAGAAGTTTTAAGTAGCAACATAATAAATGTATTTTTTGTCATGTATAATCAGTCTAATTAAATAGCGATAAGCTATTGACACCTTCTTTAATTGGACAGACTGTATTTAAAAACGGTGATGATGAAACTTCAATGATGACTAATCTTGATACGATAACAAAACAACACTGCTGAAATTCCACAACTAATTTTAGTAATTTTGATACCGCTAGCGCCATCTGGTGGTGCGGTATTAAATCGGGGAAAATCTGAACAAGTAGACGAGTGTCATACTTGGCGCTTCGACCTGTATTCAGTAGATGGCGCTGTGCGAGCGTTTTGCAGTAGTTTCCTGTTATAGACATAGAGGTCGCTCTATCAGACCTTTGTGGTAGCTTGTTTCTAGGGAGATGACGTTGATTTCAAAGATATTTTTATTAGTTATTATAATCTAGAAGAGTCATGAGCTTACTATTTAAAAGTAGCTTGACGTTAATCAGAATTCTTAGCAGTCGTTTGGTTTTACAGTAAGCCTTTGACAGGGTAAGGTGAGCCTGTGGAGCCTTCTAAGAAAGATCGAAACCCCTTTTCTATCAACATTTCATTTATTTTTCATTTTTGAAACACAGGGCACATCATTAAAGAATAAAAAAAATGCTGATTATTTTAAGTAGGTTTCTTTTATTGGTATCTCACAGGGTCAATTCTAAGACCTTTGGTGTTCTTTTGATTTTAAAGCTGTTTATTGGTTATTTTTTTAACGTGAATGTAACTATAGTGGCAGTGGGCAAGGCACATTCGGCAAGTCGATGGAGCTGGAGTGGCGACCGCGTACCGGAAGACGCAGCATTGGAAAGCCTTCCACAAGGTGACCTGGTGAGGATTGCGGGTAGCCGATGGATGCGAAACGCACAGGACCGGTGACACTTGGGGAAGGACTATGTCCAGCAGTGGCATGATGAACTACCAGTTCAATTAATTGCAAGACCACCTAATTAGACAGAGCTCCCGTTAAAAATATTTTATATTGCTTTAACTGCGCAAAAACAAAGAGTACCTAATACTAAACTAAAACGTCTTTGAAAATCGGCTCATACAAGGCACACTCAGGAAACACAAATCGTGTTGCGTAACTTCATTTTCGCGTCAAAACAGTTGCGTGAATATTCGTGTATCTACAGGGGGGTGCGTTGTAGTTTGTGCGGTATTGCAACATAAATTGTGTGCACACGTTGTGTAGGGGAGGGACATTAATATCATCTGTCCTATCAATTACACCGGCGCGGTCACCGACGCGCCGACAGCCTATCGAAGGAAAATACGTGAAAAATTTGACACACGACCCTAATTTATCCTTAGAATATGCTTGTAGGGCTGTGTCCCCATCAAAACAAATGCATACATTTGTTTTGATATTTCGTACATTCAGTTAAACAATCTTTGTAAAGAGAGGGGTATATTGAGAATTCATTTTTTTTTATTAAGAATGGAATGGATTGGAAAGCGATGGATGAGGTCTATGATGGAGCCAGCGTGCTCAAAAGATGCCAGTACACTCTTGCTTTGAAGGCGGGTTATATGTGAAAGGGAACACAGACGTTGGCAGAGTTCCACACTTTGGCTGTGCGCATAATAAATGTGGAGGAGAAGCGCTGAGTACTTCTAGTCGGGATATCGAAGCGGATGGTACCCAGCAGTACGTCTGGCATTCCGGTAGTAAAAGGGCGATGATGGTAGGATCAGGTCGTAGAGTTCATGCGCACTGGAATAAGTGTTTATTTTAATTTGGTCAAACCCTCCTTTAGGTAATCCCAACTTAATCCATCAGATTTTTTGTCGACTATTGAAGACAATTATATCTATAGTATTTGACTGTGCCACACCCACATTAAGGTGCAGTCACATCACTCATTCAGATATACAAGCACACACGTCCTTTTTTACTTAAAAATCCTCACAATGTCAAACAAAATCGATTGCCATTGCCACTCATATTATTATTACGTTCGGCAGCAACCCTATCCACGATATAAATCACGTTATCCCCGCCGTGATCGCGATTGCCTCATCAACATACTAATGCGGACGCCAGATGTGCCCCCAGACTTATAAAAGTCTGCTAGACTTTGAAAATGTTGGAAATTAGATTTCCTTGTGTTCCCTCCCGTTTGTGGTTTACGCTTGTCGTTCACTTTATATAGTTTCAAAGTTTCAATGGAATACATAGTTTATGAAAATATTCACAATATTCTCCTTTGGATGTGCTCCTGAGATAGTCCAGAGGTGTATGCGGTGTTGATGCACATTCTGTAGGTGCTTATTATGTTAAGGTGTATGACTGAGTGCTGTGGCGATTTTCAGCTGGCATATTCTGCTTGAAGTGAATTGTCTTTCCATCTTGTTTGTACGGATTGACAGCCCACTTCATGTTCACAGAATAGCACCATGGGTTGTGTAGTAAATCTGTTTGATTTGACAATATGTCAAGTTCTTAAATAAAGTTTTACTGTAAGTATCTAGTCACCAATAGCATCACCTCGCTATACTGAGGCCAGAATAGACGATGGAATTTTCAATTTTACTCTAAATACAATATTTTCATGAAAAGCCGTTAGTATCCTTTGTCATCCCCTCTTTCTTTATAACTACTGAGTGATGTGCTAAAGTGCTATGTCGCTTAAGTGTTTTTATAGCACCGCTAACTTAATACGATTTTTGTGAGCCGTTTATTCATTCATTTTCTTGTCTGCAGCCTCGTTCGTACATTTTTTTAAATTTTATTTTAAGTAGGTACGGTGGTCTTCTGAATTCATGGTTTTAAAGTTCCGAACAGGAATTCTCTTCCTGTTCTTTTGCGTCTTTTCTATCTTCTTTTATCTACATTTTATTCTAAATTGTTAAAGTATGAGTTCTTAAACAATATCCAGTAACTTTACAGGTATATTTATAAATTATAAACGAAACAGTACTTAAGCTTTCCAAGAAAAACAACTAGCCTATTTACATACGTTAGTACCGTACATAGAAAGAAAAGTCTACAAAAACTGTAGCAACACTACTCAGTGAGAGCTTAAAGCTCGCTCTCCACTTTCGTTATGAGAAAACTTGGAACATTCTGTACCGCGAGTCGTTTCAACAAACAGGTAGACTTGCTTCTATAGTTAGGTTCAGGTGGAAGTTTTGTTATTTCGATTTTATCTTCGTTTTTTTTCGTCATATCTATTTCTTATATAAGCCTGTGTATATTTTCGAACTGACTTCGCTTATCGCCTATTTACAAGCATAATTACTCTACACATCACTGATTTTCACGAAACCTTTGCATGTAGGTATCCACTTGTCGAAATGTTTGCCCCATCATTCTTTTAAATTAAAATCTCGTTCTTCAAATCGAGGGATTTAAATTAAATACAGAATTTAATATACACGCGACAATCACTCGTCGGTCCTCAGCCGTCAAAAATCCTGTTTAAAGCACCTCTTTAAAATCCGTTAATCATCCGACCGGGTAGTTTTTAACTCGATTACAAATGCGTATTAAAACCGCTCGACTATTCCCTTCGGCAACTGTAATCAACTTCAGTTTCGGATACGGGTCGTAATTGAAAATGTCGAGTCGTGCGATGTTCATTTTCCACTAATTAATCGCTGTGATGACATTGCATCCATCCCCTGTCCCTAGGTACGCATTGTTGCCTATATGCATCTCACGCTTAGGTGGATCGGCAATTTTAGACGGTGTTCGTTGACGAAATATTGGATGCCTGTATCTTATAAGAATCCTATAACTATGTATGTACGTACCTACTGCTTACATGAGTATTTCTGTTTTTGGAGGGCGCCAGCCAGCGACTAATATTTAGATACTGCACGTAGTGTAATGAAGAACATTCATTTTCATACATAGCATGTTTATTTTACAAACCTAAATACAAGGTGGAGACGACAATACGGCAATAAATCATAACGTTGAATACTAGTTCATACGAATATGTTGTCTTTTGTCATAGATTTGATGTCACTAACTGCAACAGACTGCTCGGAATATTTCGTCACAAAAGTAGTCACTATCCTTGACTAGTTTGAGTTTTTTTGACGTTTAATGCAATTGAAAAGTTTATTTTTAATTTCGGTGACAGGATTTATAATAGTTTCAAAATATTCCTATGAACCAGTATTGCCAGTGTTTTCATTTATTGTCGTATCAATGTCTTCACATTGTATATAGGTATGTAGTTTTACCAGCTCCTTCAAAATTTTTAGTCTTTCTAATAGTAAAAGCTACTACTACAACTGTTGAACTTTACGAATCTTTAGTTGGAATTATTTGTAATTAAACTTGACAGCTCCTAGTTATTTATTTCGTAGTAAGTATTGGAATCGGACCCGATAAATAGCAATCACATAGCAATATTCTCGTCCCGTCACATGGGACCAAACATCGTCCTTTGAAAACTTTGGGTACGACGCTTACCTTTTTCTTACCCTTCAGGGCTCTCAACCGAATCAGCTTCTGTATGTATATATTCAGCTTTAATTTACTTGTATCTGTAAGGTTTTATATACTTCTCAGTGTTTTAAATGTTGTAGTCAGATCGTAGAACTGGTCAGTCCATGATATGACTAGCATTTCATTGACTGTTCAACGTTTGACGATTTGTTTTTCGTCGGTTAGCCATATCATTAATGTAGTCTCCATGCAAATATTGGTTATACAATTTTATATTGTGCTACGCAGTTTTTAACTTCATTTTAATGCATTTTCATTTCATGATTCATTTTTAAAGCAACCACTAACAGGCCAGTAGCGCTGCTAGTGTTGAACAATGTGACTATTTTGCGGTTTGTACGATCATCAGAGAGAGATCGGAATAGGTATAGTATATATACCTAAAATTCGAAGAAGTAAGTAACATAGAGTTGATAATACCTCCTCTAAAATCCCGGAATTATAAACATGACCATTGAATCCTGGGACTTAGGACTAAATTATTACATTGAAGAATCATATTCGGCTTTAATACAAAACGCGTTCTAACTTTAAGCCCAGGTTTAAATTAACAATCCATTTTTGAATTTCGAACTTTGTTCCAAATGCCGTTCCATTGACAACATAGACCGGGATCTAGAATATAGTTCAAAATGCAATAATGGACTTGAAAGTTTAGGCTTGGACTAAAGTTAGAACGCGTTTTGTAATAACGCACATTATTTTTTAGAGTTCCTTACTCAAACTGTTAAAATAAAGAGCTTTGTTTCATCAGCTTTACCTATTCCGATCAATGATCATATTGATCATACAGTGTTTGACCAATCGTCAACGATGAACAATCCATGATACATATGACCGACCACTTCATCAAATGTCCAATCCAACGATCTGGCTAGAACATAAATAGGTAAATGGTCATGTAGCAAACCACTTAACCGTGCAAATACATGAGGTTTCACACGATCTGAACGTTTGAGGTTCAAGTTCGTACAAACTATAAGTTATTCTGATTTACATTGTCTCTGTCGGTGTTGACTACAGTGATATTATCTTGCTCTGAGTTTTTGTGGTTCGACCAGTTTTTTCGGCACCGATGTGTATACTTAGGAGATAGCTACATGGATGGTTAGGTTAAGGTTTCGTCTGAGTCATTAATGCTGGCAAAAGGTTTTACCTGTCTGGGGAAAAAACAAAAGATTCTCAGCTGTATGCATACTTGTATAGCTATGAAATAGTAAATTATGATTTCATTTCAATTTACTGTAAATTTGTAATTGTTGCAAACGTATTTTTTTTTAAGAAATACTCAGATATGCATCAGTAATGCCTCTCTTGTGAGCATTCTAGGTGCTAGTTGATGAAGCGATAGGTATTTATTTTGGTAAGAAGCTATTTATAGGGCTGCGGATTTTGTTCGAAAGAGTTACCGCGGCCCCGGAACGCAAAAGGCACTAGGAGGAACATGGATGGGCTTTAGTCAGTAAGAGTCTGACACTCCCTCCCGCTGCACCCAGAGCGGCAGGAGTCATTTGATGATTTCCCATCTTTAAAAAAAAAAAGAAAAAGCTATTTAAAAGACACTTCAACTCGCCTGTTTTGGTAGGTGATCTCTGACGCGAACTTTGAGGTCATGGTCCAGACATTGTGGCAGTGTATAGGCTTATGAAATAATATTATCAATATGATTAATAGACGTCTGCGCTAACTAGAACAATAAAAACTGGTGTGACCGTCTATCAGATATTTTGAACAATGGTCAATCAGGAACTAATATCGAACATTAAATTCATTTTTGTGATATATTTTTTGCCATAGTTATCACAACGTCTCATAAATTCATAATATTTGTCACGACTCGCGTTATCTCATTATGCTAATGAGGTTTGACAGTTTTAGAGTGCGTTCAGACGAAGCTGTACGACTCGGTTCGCATTGGCGTTTTGAGAGCGTTCACTGGCTATGCGATATTGTTTTCTATGCATTATTCCAGCGCGTGGCTTTTCAGGTACATTTTAATAACGTATAATAAATGGATTATCCAGTACAATATTAAAAAAATACATCTATGATCAACCCTTTTTTGTGTAAAGATGGGAAAACATCAAATGAGTCCTTCCGCTCTGGGTGGAGCGGGAGGGAGTATCTGACTCTTACTGACTAAAACCCATCCGTGTTCTTCCAAATGCCTTTTGCGTTCCAAGGCCGCGGTGAGTTTTTCGAACAAATCCCGCAACCCTATGAAGGGTTGTTCATAGGGTTGCGGTTCATATGGTTGACATTTGTCTGTGTTGCATATTGCGTTATTTATTCGCTACATTTGAATACGATCTTAGTTGTTGTGTGTTTACAAGGTTACAACAGGTACTCAAGGGCTGGCCTGATCGCTATTTCAGATTTGGATTGGCTGCTATTATTTCGCACGCAAAATAAATATGAAATTGTTCAACAAAAAACAGCAAGTGTAATGCCCAAAACCAAATTAGCTCTTCTCATAAGGAAATTGCCTATTCACAGAAAATTGTTTACAAAATAAAATGCTTAACTGGAATTCAATATAACCCATCCAAGAAGAAACAAAGCCCAAAGGATTTTCGTAGCATCAACACAATCGACTCGTATTTGTTTAAACAACGCGTGTAAATTGATTCTAGCGATATTGGTAAAGTTTGTTACAGTAAATCCCGGGAAAGCCCAAATCTGGCTGAAGGGGAAAAGTCACGACATGGCGGACATGTCTCGGGTATTTGTCAATGTTGTTCGACTGTTTGTCACAAGTAATGGGGGCGATGTGTGATGTGTTCGAAAGTTTTGACAGGGTTTAAATGAAACATCGTTTAAAAATTGCATGTTGTATTTATATAATATCTAGATTCTAGACTTCAGAATTGGATCCAGAGATAAATGTGTTATTAGCCAAAGAATTTTTGCTTCTTCATAATTCTGGTGTCAGGGAGTATCTGAATCGTTATCGCTTCCCGAAAATACTTTTTCATGATTCTGGTGTTCTGGTAGTTTGTGAGTCTTTACCGCTTATCCAGCCCGTCTCCGAATTTCCAGTTCCTCCACAGTATCCAATAAGCCTTGACATATATCAGGATAAAAAAGTAGCGTAACATATATTAATCCAGGATATATGTAATCGTGCAAACACATAAAACACATTTATGAAATTAGCAGGATAGTAGGATTTCAGGTTAATTTTTAGGGTTCCGTACCCAAAGGGTAAAAACGGGACCCTTTTAGTAAGAGTCCGCTGTCCGTCTGTATGTCTGTCTGTCACCAGGCTGTATCTCATGAACCATGATAGTTAGATAGTTGAAATTTTCACAGATGATGTATTTCTGTTGCCGCTATAACAACAAATACGAAAAACAGAATAAAATAAATATTAAAGTGGAGCTTCCATACAACAAACGTGATTTGGTTTGCCTTTTTATAGATAATGGTACGGAACCCTTCGTGCGCGAGTCCGACTCGCATTTGGCCGGTATTATCAAATATTTATACTGTTCTTGTTGCGGCATTAACGGTCAGTAGATTAAAAGGTCCATTGTGTGATACGTTTTTATTTGTAACAGATGTGCAAGTCAAGTAGTGTGAGTTGCAATTTCTAATAATGATTGAATAGAATCAACATTTGAAGTACATGTCAGGAATCAAGAGGCGGGCTCAGTATTGTATAGTATAATGTACTCTGTGAGGCGGACTAAAGAACATCGCTCGGCACTGTGTTGCATTACAATAATAAAAAGGATCACTGCAAATTCTTTATGGGGTAAGATGATGTGATACTGTGAATTTAATGATGGTCTTATAAAGGAGCTGTCAATAATCTCTAAAGCTTGAGCATGATCGGCCATATTGTATCGTTTGTGCGCCAATCAAATGCAATTGAATGTTCATGATTTGTCATCTTACATAAATTGATTTTTGTGTCAGTTATGTCTCTGAATCCCGGGTCTTTGAATATAAAAATACATTCAATTACAAGCGTTTTGTTTCGGGTTTATAATTATGTGGTATCTATACTTATATAATAAAGCTGAAGAGTTTGTCTGTTTATTTGATGCGCTTATCTGTAGAACTACCAGTCGGATTTAGAATATTCTTTTTATGTATGATAGCCACATTCAACGGCAAACAACGGGATATGTGCTTATGAAATCGCGGGAAAAAGCTAGTATTGTATAATTATGGTATATTCATATTGTCTCCGTTTTCCTTTTGTATGTACAGTTTTATCTTACTAACTTATAAACTATTATTTGCAATTCAATTTTATTTATTGTTTGAACTTAATATTTTATGCCTGACTCTTAGAAGGTAGGTACTTCTATAGTTCTAAATTTTAAAATGTTCATTATTTTCGCTGAGAATGACTACGAAAGCTCATTGTTTTGTTCAAACTTTCGCGTCTTTACAAGATTAATTACGGTAAATGAAGTTCTTTTTGAAGTGCTTAAATTTATGAATCACAACTCAAGTCTAGAGCTTGTAGAAGTTTCACTTTTATAATTACTGCGGTGAAAATTCTGGAACATTTCCCAGGCTTGTTTACCGAAAATTTGCCGAAAGTGTTGAAAAGGGCAAAATTATGTCGGTAACTTCTCAAAATATCCCTCGACACGACAAAACCACATTACATAACCTTTGTTGGACGATTGTCCATAACCGTTATAGGCAAAGTTTGATCGTTGCGGTCCTACGGAACCCCTAATGGGTTTAATGATTAACAGTCAATAAACGGGAATAGATTCTTGTTACAACAGATAATGATCCCTGAAACTATTATGTGCCTTCCGTTTATATACGTAGATACGGTTTTACGAGAACTTAAAGTTGGGATAAGTGTTATTGCGATACGTTTTAATATGTCGGTTTGTATGTTTTTGGGTGTTTACTAAACTCGCATTTGGAAAAGAGAGTGTAAATGTTTTGCTGGATAAGACTTGAATAAGCAAAAAGTAAAAATTGAGTAGGTATGTAAATTGTTTGGTGAACTAATTTTTTTATTACACCAGATCCAGGAGTGATCAGGTCTAACAAAAAACTATGAGTAAATAAAAAAAATCTGATATGACTATAATGGTCGACGCTAGGTACTTACGAAGAAATATTAAGGATCGTAGGTACCTGGACAATAAATTATGAATCGTTTATCATTACTAGAAAATGTAAAGGATCACGATAGTTGACGATTTAGGACAGCTTTATGTCTGCATTTATATTTCTGGAATAAAGTAAAGTATGTCAGTAAATGTAGGTGGATCAATGACCGTTATTGCAAATTTATCTGGCGTTGACATATACTGTTGAACTCTCAAAACTTAAAATCTCTTCATTCACAGAACCTGGTTCATTATCCATTGTAAAAAACGATTTGACACATATAACGTCTATTCCCACGGTTTCTAAATTAAACAGTTGAGAACTATTCAAAGTCTTCTTTGGCTTTAAAACCTGTCAAACCTTGGACTTTGATTAGAAGAGTTTGACTGGCTGTATGATACAAAAATACTCACGATACAACCACTAATATTCGTAAACGTACCCACCACACCACAACGCAACTTTAAAAGCGGTGGAAATGAAGAGGGCTTTCACAATCCAAAGAAAAAGAAAAGAAAGCACAAGCCAATACCGATGTTGAGCGAAAATCAGTCGGCTTCTGTACCTTCTACTTTGATCTCACGTTCGCCAGCATTAAAATTTACATATTTTCCGTATGTTCTTGTATCTATTTGTGTAAGCACTTTGATGTCCTTTTCAATGCGGTTCGAATTCCGTGTGTATTGATGTGGGTTTTGATACAATTCTGTTTATGGTATGCAAGTTGGTTTATGGCGGTGTTGTTTTTTTTTGGTGCAAGGCATTTGGTCCCCTATGTCGTTTTGGTGCGGATGTTGTTATATGGCAGATATAAACCCTTTTGCAAAAAAAAACGGCCACTTAAGATTTTCTTCTATATTTTAATAAATATTACAAGAAAAGGGTTTTATTAATTTGGCGATGTTATTTAGCATGTTATTTGAAGTATCCTGGCTGGAACGCATATGTTCCAAATTTAAATGTTTAAATTATCAAATAAAACTACACATTGTTGAAACTTTCAGGTACTTGATTATTACTACAGTTTTAAAACTTTTTGGAAAATTTATGCTAATTGATTTAGTTGTTATTTTTACATTCAATACCTCTTTTTACTTTGGTTGATAAAGCGATAAGGGCCGGAAAAATTATAGCGCTACTTGAAGAAGGTTGTTCGCAAACATACGTGAGTCTCAGCGGCCAAATGTGAGTCGTTCAACTGTCCGAGATCGAGATGGATGGTATCGACAGACCGGTTAGGACAAAAGAAGATCAGGTTCGGGAAGAAAGCGATGCACAGAGCCACGAGATGACCGGTTTTTGTTAAGTCAGGTGTAACGGAATCGTAAGGTGTCAAGTGTGGACCTGAAGAAGAGCCCTGAAGAAGTAGAAGTTAGCTTGTGGACGGACAGAAGGAGGCTCTTAGCTGTCGAAATCAACAGTTACCGCCCGGCCCGGGGTCACCGTTGGCTCGACTTCACTTTGCTCGAAATTGTGCATAATGGACTCTGGATGACTGGAAAAAAAACATTGTTTTCCGATGAAGCTGTAGAATATCTTTATATGGTGAGGACCGATGTCGGCGAGTGCCGCGAAGACCAGGGAAACGCTATACGGAAGTGTGTGTTTGAAGAAATCTCTCAAAAAATAATCACTGATTAATTTTTTATGGACTTAATGCAACAAGGGATTGTGTACCAGTCAACCTCAATTCTGTTGTAGGAGTTAGTTGATTGTCTTACTTCTATCTAACTCCCTAAAAATATTTTCGAATAAATCTTCTCGTGAAAATTGCTTCTTTGACGGTAGGATATGTAATTGTGATCTTATCAAACGTCAATTACTTAAAAGTTATTAATTTTGTTTCTTATTAGTAGCTGTCTGACAGCATGACTTAAACTCACTCTTTTTGTCATGGGAAAAAGACGTGAATAGACGCGGATAAAAACAAAAGACCGCCAGCTCTTACGGTTCTTACCTACGAGTAAAAACTCCTTTAGAAGTTAGACCTTGAGAACAATAAACCAATACCCTTTGTGTCTTGGATCCCAAAACCAGCCCTGAAAATAAACTAGTATATTCTTCCGTCTGCAAAATCTTACATTACAGCCCATGATTAGGAGAAGACGGTATCATACAAACGAGGTTTGCTACAATATACGATGTAATTTGCGTAGTCTGGCGCGACGCAATCAGACGCGCGTATTGTGTGCCGGTTGTGTGTCTGCACTGTTTTCCAGCCTTTATTTATATAAGTTACTGCATGGGCATATACTGTAGAGTCTGCAGCCCTTGTTTATATGAGAATTGTAGCTGTGGTATAAACAGGATTGACTGAATTTGATTTAAAGACAACAGCACCGTCATCTTAATACCTTAGCAGTAGAAATGGCATTACTTACAGTGAAACATGACTGAGGTCTGGCTACCAAATCTGCCAATTTTCGAGCAACGTTCTCATTCGCAGTATGTTTAGGGCCTTGATGGGGATCAAATTATAAGCTCAAAAATCTGACTCGTAAATCCAAATTACACCTGTCAGTTATTCCATCGTGCCCTAATCCATCCGAGTACCAAGTCATTTAGCACATGTTCGAAATGATGGTTCAATAATCCTAAAAGGTGCTCGTTCTGCTAATTGAAAGGGCGGCAAAGGGCTTAAAGTAACGCCATCTGACGTGTGCATTTGTGCAGATGCAGTTGATGCCAATGATATTATTAAAAGGGGTTGCCACTGTAGATATTAGGCACAACAGCCCTCTGGCTGTTTTAAACTCTGCCTGTAGGTATATCCTTGGCTGCTTTGCAACGTTATTGATTAACTTTTTATTCCAAAGAAGTTCATTTAGGTATGTGTGATTGTTCTGTTTGATTTATACTAGCTTTTGCGCTGCTTCGCCCGCGTGGTTGTCGATTATCGCATAAAAAGTAGCCTATGTCCTACTCCATGTCCTAGGCTATCTGCTAAATTTCATGACGATCCGTTCAGCCGTTTTAGCGCGAAAGCGTTACAGACAGAGTTACTTTCGCATTTATAATATTATAGTAGGGACTAGCTTCTGTGGCTTCACCCGAGAAAAAGTCGAAAATTAATAGAGGGCAACATGTTATGACCGAAATAAACGGGATCCCATATCCTATTCCAGGGTATGTTCTACCTATATATAGAATATAATAGAATAGAATAAACGTGTATTGTCTCCAGTATTACAGCTAGTAGTATTGGAACATACACAAAACTATAATACCGGAAGCAAAAGGTTCAAGCGTCAGCATTATGCTTAGCTCCCCTAGTGGGTTGCTAAGCGCTAGTTTTTAGCTTGAACCCTTTTTTTTTTTTAAGGATGGGAAATCATCAAATGACCCCGTCCGCTCTGGGTGGAGCGGCAGGGAGTGTCAGACTTTTACTGACTAAAACCCATCCATGCTCCTCCTAGTGCCTTTTGCGTTCCAGGGCCGCGGTAACTCTTTCGAACAAAATCCGCGACCCTAGCTTAAACCCTTTACTCCTGTTTACAATAAAAAAGAAAAAAAAAACAGTACATTTAGAGCTACATCAGATTAAATAATAATTATATACCTAATCTCTTCTTTTCTTTTTCTTTTCGTGTCGATTGACTCATATGAAATTTTGTCTGACCAGTATTGAGCAACTTGTATAGCTCTATCATTGGCCTTGTTTAAATCTTGGATGGTGCAGGTGGTTGTGCACGACGGGCAATTAAGAAGGTGTGCATGTCCTGTGAAGGGGCTCTACACTGGCACTGCATTTGGGATGGGTGAAGAATGCTCCTTTTGGCCAGATTATTTTTACAGCGTCAACCTGGGTTTGCAGTCGTTCGTGGTAGATATTCAAGTAAATGAATTGTTGATAAAAACACAGACAGACAGAGTTTTTTGCTTTATTTATAATATTAAAATGGATGTTCATTCAAACAAAGTCGTAAAGTCTAGCACAATGGATACTTTTGTTGGGATCATTTGAAGGAAATTTAACAGAATGATTGTAATTGAAAACGTTAAGTACTAGTTTCTTTTACTTTTATTTATTACTGTAATTAATTTTGGCTTGTTTGTGTTGTATCTTGATTTGAAACAAGCAATTTTCATAAACAACGTCCTCATTAAAACTGAGACTAAAAGAACATGAGATAATAATTAAAAGTATGTATGAAAAGGTACACTGTACCAAACGTAACGTTATGCGGTATCGAAAACAAAACATAATCCCAAAATACGACTTGCAATTTGAAAACAACGTTATGAAAAAGAAAATAGAGTACGCTTTTGAACAAAATAAACCTATGAAAATCAAATGACGTGAAGTTCCAGGGTTTTACACCAAGTCGAATGTTTAATGAGGAGGCAGATTTTTGTTTAATTAAGTTTGAAATAAAAGCAAACGCACGTAATTTGAATCACAATAAGAAGTTTCGCTCGTTTGCGGATTTCGAGTTTCGGCTTGGTAAATTAGGGACCGTCTTTTGTTTATTTTTATTTATTCAACCATGCGCATCTGTTTTATGTAAGCAATTGTTACGATTAATTTTGATTAAGTAGGTACGTACTAAGATTCAATTGTTTTTGTGCGGAGTTGTCCTAATGATAATAATTTCATTGATTGTTTTTGTGGAAATAGTAAATTTAATAAAATAAGATTTGGTATTGGAGAATAATATTGTTGTTATCAAAATCAAAGTGTAACAGTTAAATTTTATGCTTCGTAAGTCAAAGATAGGTTAATCGTAAAAAATAATCTACAATTTTCAGTGAAAATTTAGGGAGAGAGAGCGTGAAATGAACTGTCAGTGCTTAGCTTCAGGTGACAGTTCACTTGAAGCTCACTTCACATACGTTATCATGTTGAGATTTTTACAGAATAATACTGCAGTTAACAAATTACCATAATTACTATCCAGCCAAAGATTGCATATTACTTCATAATATCAGCTTCGGCTGATATGATGAAGTAATATGCAATCTTAAGACGTCCACTGTTGGAATAGGCCTCCCCCAAGTGACGCCACAACAACTGTGCGTCTCGCATCCATCGGCTACCCGCGATCAGGTCATCGGTCCACCTTGTGGGCCTTCCAACGCTGCGTCTTCCGGTACGCGGTCGCCATTCCAGAACTTTTCGGCCTCATCAACCATCGGTTCTGCGAGTTCTGCATATTACTTATACAAATATTATTTAGAAGTCTGTTTTTTTTCTACCTACCTATCAAAGTTACCTCGATAAATTAATAACGCTCCACAAACTAAGCTAGACACACAATTTGGATTGCTTTGGTATAAATATATATTTTGCTCCCTCAAAGCTTTCAACAACAATGAAACACAATGGGTTTGAAAGACAACTTAATAGGATTTTTAATAGGTTTCTGAAACACAATATAGACTACTGTTGTCCAGGGACTTTCATTTGTTACATTAAGCTATATTGTTTTTTAAAATACTGTCCAGAAAATAACGTAGACTTTATTTTCAGAAACACTACATTTTGCACGCGGCTTGGCTCGCATTATAGATATTCAAAAAATATAACCTTCTACGGGGTCCCTAGATGGGACCCCGTAGAAGGTTATATTTTTTGAAAATCTTTGTATCAAAATTCATTAGAATCGGTTCAGCGATTCAGGTGTGAAACTGTTACAAACAAACAAACAAACTCTTCTTTTCCTGAAGTAAAGTTTACTTACCTTTTTGTGTTATAACATTATACAGGGTTATTTGTAAAACACCAGCTACCTTTCAGTGGGTGAAAGTACTCATGATAAAAAATAATCGGCTGTTTCACACAAAATGCAATATTCACCCGATGAAAATGTATGAAACAGTAGATTTTTTATTTTATTTTTCAGAGTTGGTCTCATAACAAAAGTTGTTTATAATCATGAGTACTTTCACCCACTGAAAGGTTGTTGGTATTTTACAAATAACCCTGTATAGTGTTCCGTATGGTGTCGGACGTAAAAGAATAGCACCATCCCATCACTTTCCGTGGGTGTCGTAAGAGGCGACTAAGGGACTCACCAAAGAATGGGCAGCAGTATTCTCAGTAGGTGCATTTCTACAGCTATACTATCGCCAACCCGCCTGCCAAGCGTGGCGATTATGGCAAACCGCCACCTACTGTTGGACACCTATGGCGTCGTCCTAACTGGCTAACGATCGTATGAGTCAACGACGCGATTTCATCGCGCGATGAGAATGATCGTGAAAATGACCCTGTGCTCGCGCAATGATTTGCAAGCTACAATTAGGACACTCTAAAGAAATGTGTGTGTTTAATCTCGTCGTGCGACGAAATCGTACGATCGTTACCCAAATAGAACGACACCTATGTCCAACAGTGGACGTCTATCGGTTGATATGATGATTATATAGTGTCATCTGCCAGGGGTTTACAGCTGAATATTTTACATGAAGCGGCTGCTTATCTAACCCCCACAACCCAGTTACTGAGAAACACGCTACTCCTTGATCTTCAATATCATAATCCTATTAGATAATGCTTAAGAAATACATGGATATGCCATTTTATGGTGGAACAGTTTTCCTTATTTTTCCGCAATTTGTTGAAAAGTATCTGTCGATACCGTAACTATATTTGAACGCTTCATCGTTTTTTCCTCGCATATCCTAATGAGAATCCACATACCCGAAAAGTAACGTTATTGGAGTTTTATTGTATTCTAGACGATCCCAAAGGACGTCTATGTTCCTATATTCCAAAGTTATTTTTCTGATGTCAGTAGAATTATGAATAAAATAGGTACATATATGTATTGGTAAGAATATACATATAGTTGCCTTCAAAAGGCCAAATGATTAATGGTATAATAATATGCTTCATGTTATTATATTTTTGAAGTTATTTGTTTAGGTACATTCTAGAGTCATTTTAAGGTTGTAGGATGGAAAGCATCAAGTAATAGAATATATAGTAATCGAATAGAAGAGCTTTTGCCGGCTACACTCGCGTTAATATAGATTTTCTCATAAAAATAAACCTATAACAGTTTCCAGGATCCGATCAATCCCTGTACCAAAATTCAACAAAGTTGGTTCATCGGTTGCACGTTTATAACAAAAGTTAGGATTATGATGTGCGCACTGACTGGAAAAGAATGTCATTCTCGTCAATGACTAGCTTATTGTCATCGTAAATGTCAGTTTTAATAGTCGTGCTCAAAGATTTATCCTCATTCTTACCGTCGATTAGGAGATAATGGATCGAATAATTCTTGGAAAGTTTTCTCTCGTTACGCTTTCAGTACGGACGGTGAGATGATGCATCTGAGATGCGCACGCGATCTTTACTTATGCTTTCAGAGCCATCCTCTTCTGTTAATTTCTAATCAGTGGTACAATGTTATTGTCGAATTTGGTCGCTAAAACAAAGATTAATGCTGTAACGGCGAAGGACAATCGTCTCCTGAAAAATTAGTCTGTATGTGTTTTAATAGTGACTACGTTTTTAAAAAACATATTTTGTTGGTGATTGAGTAAAATTAAACAAATACTTGTAATCAATTTTATGTAACGTTTATTTTAAAAACTATCCCTAATAAATGCATGAAATGGTTATTTACAAAAAAAATAATTACGAAAGCCTCTAAAATTAATCACAGAATTTGGTTTTCTACACGTAAATTGGCGGCAGGTAACTTTTCATAGATGGGCCTGCTCGCCCTAAAGGAGGCAAAGATTTCAAGTGTGGTGGACTTAAATTTCTTCTCAAACCATCATAGTTATCTTGTTCTATGTTTGAAAAGTTATTGTTTCGATGTAAAACTTTATAATTTTTGATAACTCCACGCAATTCTTCTTGTTGCTGCAGTGTACGCTGATTTCTGTTTTGGTTGTCTTCTATCTTACGAGTATCTTCAACCTGTTCAGGTGTATAATATCGTAATTCGTTCTTTTGTTTAAGGTTATTAGGTGCCTGTTTGGGTGTCGATTTTAGTCTGCTGGATTCAAACTGATTTCTGGATATGTAATTGAGTATGTCAGCGATGTCCACCGGCTTCTTTCTGTTAACTTTGTTCTCATTGTGAGATTTGGTTTGCTGTTGGATAAATTTTGGATGTTTTTCGTTATTGGTATTTATTTGCCTAATCTGAATTTTATTACTATTTTCTTCTTGTATCTTGCTGTTGAGTTCATGTTCATTTTTATTGTTCCTGAATATATTCTTCAAGAAAATATTTTCTTCAAATGCATTTTCGATGCTTGCCCCCGTTGTTGTGGTCGTTGGTTCAGGCTCAGGCAATTTAAAGAGTGGTTTGAAATCCTCTTTATTTTCAGGCACAATAAAATCAGAGAATTTAAATTTACTGCTGCTCTCTGTGCCCATGGTAGAAAAGTCAGTCAATTTAGTGGTACTTTCTGTAGTGGGAGTTTCCGGTGTGAAGGTTATTTTCGGTTCATATTTAGATTCTTTCTTTTCTGGTATGGCATTATATTCAAGATACTTTTCGTAGCTTAAAGGTAAAACGTTCAAGTAATCGTTAAAATTATAATTAGATGTGTCCGAGTTTAGTATTTTAGTTCTTCTCGATTCGAAATTGTCCTCATCATAATTGTAAGTTTGCGTTACGGTTTGACTTTGGGGAACAAATTGTTGTTGGGTTATAAGTTTTGGCCGAGAAGTTTGGCTACCTTCGTTTTGTAAGTGTCTAGTGTAATCATTGTTATTTTGAAGGTAGTTTTTGTTTGGTTGATATTGATTTTTATCGCTATAAAGCTGGCTGGTGGCAGTTGCATAAGTTACAGGTAAAATCCTTTCGGTCGAGTACTGATTGTCATTACTGTTTACATGAATTTCTGGCTTTAATTTATCGTTACCAAACTGATCTGGATTCGATTTGTAATCAACGTAATAATCATTTTCTTTAAAGGAAGGGGTTCCGTCTTCGTGCGTCGTTTCAAGATTTTGTTTCTCAGTGGGTTCTAGTTGTTCTTTTATCATTTTGGTGTACTGTTCTGAATTCATATCATTAAAGTTTATTACTATGTCATCTGCACCGAATGATCTTGAAATTGAATTTTTCTCCATATTATTATTTTGATTAGCATTTGCATTAATGCCATACTGCCATCTCCACAGTGCTTTATTATTTTCTTGATCGGACTCTTTCATGTTTGCTTCGTAATTTACTAACTGAGGCATCGTGGATTTCTCAGTTGTGAAAATTCTATTTATTGGTTGTTGTTGAGGTGCGTTCACAGACGGAACGTGAGCGCCCTGTGAAGCCAGAAAAGTTATTTGTGGGGAAATTGTTCCGCTGTTTTGTTTTGTTTGCATTTGATCTGCAAAGTCTATGGCTGCTTGAACCGGGCTTTGCGAACTAGCTGCGGCTACTAAATTATTTTGATTGTTTGGAGGCTGTGAAAAACTATGCGAGAATGATTCAGGAGTTTTCCCTGTAAATAAACTACTGAGCCGCGGCGGTGCAATAGCGAACTGATGACGTTTTTCACTTTCGCTTAATTCGTTTTCCTGTTGTTCCCCATTCCATGATTTTAAATGTGGTGGTTTTTTGGATTCTTCGGCTAAGTTGTACTGAATTGCTCTGGAAATAAAATACTTCCCAATGAATTTGTTGCACTATTGTTTTCATGTAAAAGGTGTACGGTTTTATATTGAGTAAGGTAGAAAAATATTGTGTTAATAGTACAAACCTCTGAATAATTTCTGGAACAGGTGGCGCAACGGGTAAGTGATCGCCACTTGCTCTAAATCCATTCGCATCTGCAATATAGTGGACCGTGTATGTCTTCCCATTATCTCCAACATAAGAGTAGGATCCTTCTACAACTTGTTCATCTTTTCCAGTACCCGCATTCTCCATGCGACTGTGTTGCACGTAATGTGTCTGATCAGCTCCTAAAGCCCTAAAATAGGATGTGATTAGTACTGTAAAAGATTTACTTCTAATGTAGGTAGGTATGTATAGTGGAACTAATGCAACTGTTCTACTTACTCGTAACTAAAGCTTCCATCTAAATCCATTTCGTTTGATAAACGCAGAATGGGTATTGCGGTTTCTGTTGTAGAAGATATGAAAATACCAGGTTGTGGTACATATTGAGCACCTGGAAAACTTGCTGCTTTCATCTGATCCATATTATGTTCTCGTTGAATGTCCAATATGCTAATACTACGAGGCGTCACTGTTTGCATATTTGCACTTTGTGACGTAGGATCAGGACTAGTGTTGAATTGAAACGGCATTTTCGTATCTATTCTATCTATAGCATGTTGAAAACTCTTTGGAATTGGTCTCACTTCTCTTCTTTCTGCCATTTGGTTCGTCATTCTTTTAGTGTGATTAAATTGATTGAATATGTTCTTACGTAAGTATTGTGAAATTGGGGTAGTTGGTTTGTCATCTTCGTCATCATCATCATCTTCAATTTTATGCGGGCTTTGTGTTGATGATATTATCAAAGGAAAGGGTGACGGGTACCCGAACGGCGCTTTAGTAGCGGTCGGTGGGAGATATGGAAATGATAATTTGTTCATATTATTCATATTCATTTGGAAATATGGGATAGGTGTATGAGCTTCAGGGGGCAAGTAAGTATTTTTCTCTGATGTAAACATTCCAGACTGAAACTGTGGTGGAAAAGTGAAATGCTCATGAGCTTTATTATCCACTGCTAAACTTATCGTCAAAATTATTAGTGGTATCTGAAAAATAATATTATACATTAATTTTAGCACCAACTTACGGTTTGTAACCATCCAAATAAAAAATCCATGTTCACTGAACAACACAAACACTTTCCACTTACCAGCTTCATTTTTCTTGAAGCTGTGATTGTTTTTGATAACTTTGATAAATTTTCACGTCACACTATAGCACTTGTGGAAAATAGACTGGTAATGAAAATGAATTCCGCATATATTTATACGCACGCGAGATGTGTCCAGGCATTCGTGAAAGAGATCGTTTGGACAACGTTTCTCTTCTTCGATTCACGCTTTTTGCTTCGTTGTTGTTTTTATCAGGTATCCGATACTGCATCGACTCGCCTTGCAATTAAGGCTTCAAAGTAAAAGCGCCATTGAACGACGTATGATTGGTAGTCTTAATGAAGGATAATTTACATAAGCAGCATTGGGGTGTGTGCTCCCGTGTCTTGAACGTTTTTATAACTGCACTTGCTCAAGTCAATTACCTCAGAAATCGTGTGTAGCTGTATAAAAACGTGAATGAAGAATGTGTTTTTCTTTGCAACTTTAATGTTTTTTTGATTATTTATGAATGCTATGTTTTCAATTGTAAATCTACAATCAAATATTACCTCATACACATAGAGTGCATTTAAAACACATTAAACAATGGATGAACGAATGCATTGTGTATTTTGTGTGAGTTTTACCCTTTCGTCGGCGAATTAAAAACGATTAATTCGGGACACGAAGTGTTTCTAAAAGAAAGAAAAAAGACCGAATGAATCATGGAGTTTAATTAATTAAAGGGATCAAAAACCCCCGAGGCGGATACTGTGAGGCAGCGTTCGATAAATTACACGATAAATTGGAGGTTTTATGCGGTCATCCCAAATTCGCGTGTCGTAAAGTGATGCAAGTTCTGTAATGGTCAAAGTCGAGTCAATGGCCCAAAAAACCGGTCCTGAAGAATTTTGGTTTAAACCTACCTCGGTTAAATTGCCACCAGCTCTGTTCGTTTAAAATGGGTTACTTATTTTTTATGTCTCATTAATATTGTCATGTGACTCTTGTTTTAAGAATCTTTTCAGGGTATCGGAAGTGCTTATCTGTTTTCTTTTGTTTTTACTTTTTATTTGTAGAAATAAAGTACCTAATTAGGGACTTATGTAACTGTTCATGTTAATGTTTCCTTTTTCCATGACAGAATATTTTGTGAATGTAAGTACTAATTTGTTTCTTTTAGCATGGAAGATTAATAATATGTGTAGTAATTAATAATGTTGTGTCTAGTAATAGTAGGTATGTGTGCAACGCGTAACAGAATAAGTACCTGAAATTGGGTCATAGGACTCATAATTCTGAACAACTTTTACTATGAGACCAGCTCAAAATTGCGAAAAAAAAATCAGCTGCTCAGTACCTTATGTCGAGTTATGCACACATAAATGTATGGGGCAGTCAATTTTTTTTTGCGATTTCAGTGTTGGTCCCATAGTGAAAGTTGTTCATAATGATGAGTACAATGACCCCTTAAGAGGTATTGCGTTTATTCTGTTACAAGTTGTCAACTTAAATATTAATGTCAATGTACTCATGGGAACTAAAAAATCCAGCAGAGGTTTCATTCAAAACTTTGAAAAAAAAAAAACTGATTGTTTATCGTTTTGGTACAAATTCGTTGCATCGTGCCCACATTAAGTTCAAAGTAGCATCAGGATCACATTTAGAATGAAACAACAAATAATTATATACAAAACTTATTTATTGATTACCAATACATCACATATCATGGGCTTTGAACATACAATACTATCACAAAACCTGTCATACCTCGATCAGTGATCGAATTCACAATTCATAATCGTGACTAAGATCACTGACTATCGATCGAATCGATTTACATCACTAAAATCGTTCAGAGGTAATATTATTTGTATACCTATAGAGCTAACTTAGCGTCTCTGTATATTAAAATTCATCGATATAATTAGAGAAATACGATACATCCAAACAAAAATACACTGAGAAAATACTTTTGGGGACATTATTTTTTACGGTCACTGCGCAACAGATTTGGTCTCATGATGGCATTATTTTAATACGATTATGAGCCCAAGAAAGTTGTCTTCAGATCTTTTATCACAGTACTTTCAACCAATGATGCTAAAATATTTAACACGAGACGTTTTAATGTACAGAAGACAGCAATCGTCACATTTAATACATAAATAATCTCTATGGTCGTTGATTCCATTATAAATATACCACAGGTTTTAGGACTATCTAGTTATGAGTTTAAACTTGGTTGGTTGGGTGCTGGGGGTAGAAGTTCTGCTGAGGGGGGTAGTACTGCTGTTGAGGGGGGTATACCTGCTGTTGAGGGGGGTAGACCTGCTGTTGAGGGGGATAGGAAGGCTGCTGAGGTGGCTGGTAGGGAGGCAGTTGGGGATGCACGTGAACCGGAGGCACAACGGGTGCCTTAGTTGGGTAGTAGACTGGTTCAGGAGTATAAGTCGGCTGGTAGACGGGGGGTGGAGTTGGTTTTGGGTAGTGCACCGGTGCAGGAGTCTGGGTCGGGTACTCGTCGTGTTGAGGCTTGTACTTGTCAGCGTCGAGGGTACTGTAACAAAAACAATTTACTTAATCTTCAGTACATACATTTTTTAGGATTTTCAAACCAAAATATATTGACACAAAACACATGTTATCTTAAAATTATCCTAAAGTGGTTCTCTAAAACTAACTAAAGTTCTACGCAGAAAATATCAAATCGGACATCTTGAGGTTGAATGATTGTCATCCACCAGTTCCTTAGATATAAAGAGACGAAAACGTAATTTTTATAGCCAAGATAACTTAAATGTCCCATAAAATTCTGTCTGCCGAAGTGCCAATAGTTTTTTATTCACTTGCGTTATTTTTATACCGTTACTTCAGTTATACTATTTCCCATTTTTGTATTGCTTCTTAATCATAAGTTGTTGCATTTTGATATAAGTTTATTTTATAATCGTGTTTATTAAGAGCTTTTATCTTCTGTAAGCATAGTTTCCTTAGCTTCAACAACGTCAAGATCTAGTTTAAAAACTACTATAGACAAAGTGTTTAATGCAATAGTTTCAAGTCTTGCCAACACTACCTCTGTTCTGTCTGCTAAGCTACTATACAGTGTATTAGTTGGTATTGACGTGCCAATTAGAGCAGAAATCAATCGATATTGGAAAGAAACGAAAGAAAAGCGCTGAAGCAGCCGTTAATTCTTTTTTCCTTTTCTGGAACATTGGAATCATGTTGTCTATGACTTATTGTAGCTGAATCAGCTACAATGTAGCCTTGTTATATTACAGAAAAATATTGATTAGATGAATAATTATGTTGCTATTCTGTCAATTATTTTTGAGATTTGATCTAAGTACTCTAAGAATATTAGTGCAATATTATTATCAACTGCTGTATTATTATCTTCTCTACTCTTAATCATTTAACGAACATGGAATTGTCTATTTATTCTTCCAAGTTGATTAATGCTACATTTAAAACAACTATTTAACATCTCTGACCCGCCATCTATTATGTTATATGCTAATCCTAAATTTGATGTGACAAGCGGGCGGACAGTTGAAGCTCTTAACTAACTCCGTTTGGTGTCTTGTCATTTGTTATTTGGTCCTCTAACTGTATATTCGCCATTTTAATTTCGTTGTTTGAAATGGTTGCTGTCTTTATAACGTGTTATACATTGCTTTGTAATTGAGATAAGTTGTTTCAGTAGGATTGTTTAGCAGTGCATAATGTTACTAGACTTTAATTGAAATTAAATGTACGTTCTTTTTTGTTTGATTATTTGTTTAATCCTTGTCTTGTCTGGAAGTATGAATAATGTATTGTATTGTGAATGCCAGAGATTCTATTATTTCGTTTTAATAATATCATTTAATTATTATCAAGATAACTTTCTTTAGTGCAGTTTTGTGCTTACGGATCGAGTTCCTAATTTGTTTGTAAATACTAAATAAAACAAACAAGGTTTGTAACGGTACAAAAACTAGCACCTCAGCATAGATTTTTTTTTAATTTATTTCCTTGGACTAGATCACTAAATACATTTTCAAACTATGTAAACTGGTTCCAGTAGCAAACTGGTATAGCCATAAAATTAACAAAATTGAATGAGTCACTTGCTACTTATTTTTATAGAAAGAACTAACAAAAATAACGGTCATCCAAATGTCAGGAAACACTTTCATTTTTATGAGGAATTTTCCAAAACTTATGTTTGTTTTATGTTGTTGTTATTTGTCGCCATTTGTTACGGGCTATGACAAACAACTTGAGGCTATAATTCACTCAACAACACGCCTCCCAGTTCAGGAAAATAGGGGAACAATAAACCACGAGGCCACGGCTTTCATAGTAATTCTAAGGTTTCGGTTTGTAGAAAAATAATAGCGTTTAATATCGTTGTTTTCCGATTGGTATTTGTTGGTTCATGAGGTTATCGATTGTTCACTATAATAGTTAAAATACTAATTGAAAATGTTTTTTTTTAATCTTAATACAATCCATATAATTTGAGTAGGTAATAATAATTAGTCAGTAGATTTTAGTCTTGCTATAAAACTTTTTGCATATTATTTCAAGCACTGACTGTTATGAAAACTAATATTTTGATGATAGATTTCATCATTTCCTTCCATTAATGACGATGATAATGGCTTTTGCTGGTAAGCAAATGTCCAGTCTTTGCAAAAAAAAAATGGGAAAAATGTATATAATACTTACTGCTGGGGCGCCGGAGGAGGGGTAGGCAGATGGTCACCATACGCATGATATCCAGTCTTATCGGCCCAGTATGTGACAGTGTAAGTCTTCTTATCAGCGCCAACGTATGAGTACCAGCCCTTCTTCACCAGGCTTTCCTCAGACTGCTTGGGGTCTGTGAAATAGCCTTCTTCTCCGACCCATGTGCCGTCACCCAGCTTGTATCTGTGGAAAAAAGATTCATGTTTTGGTTTTTTGGGCCTCAGTAGTTATACTTAGATAGGTAAGAATTTAAAACGAGTGAGTTTTATGTCTTATGTATCATACTAGCTTTTGCATGCGACTTCGTACACGCACACACGCGTACACTGTATTCCGTTTTTCCCAGTTCCCGTAGGAATTTCAGGGAAATCCTCTCTTAGTGCTCTTCTGCACTCCCTAGGAGCCTACATGCCAAATTTCAGCTTTCTACGACCAGTAGTTTTGGCTTTGTCTGTCAGACACTCAGTCAGTTACGAAAGAATTTTATATATTAGGATTTCATGTTATTTAGTGTAGTTTTTCTTTTAGCTGTGTCCTTTTAATCCTATTCCTAATTATCCTCCCCATAATTCATCTTTAAAAATTATCTTGTGAGTACTACTTACTCGGTTGGGGAAATTTCTGCACGGAACACCAAATATTCTCTGATGATACGAATAAAATGATCAGAACTTTGGTGATTTCCGACAGAGAATACACGAGGTACCTAAAAAGTACTACTTGTACGAAGTTCATGTGTGATAATGTGCCTTTATGTTCCGTGTGCTGGTTTTTTTCAAGGCCTGCCACACTATAAAGATTGCCATCACTGCGGGATGTGCTTAGCAGTTTTTTATCAACCCTACTTATACCATCCGTTCAAGCTAGTACCTAAGTTGCCATAAAAGGAGTTTATTTACGGCCTACACAACAATAGACGAACCATATCGATATTAGTAGTTCAATAGGTTACACCGTTAATATATTCGTCATTAATTCAACATTTCTTGTATTAGAAAGATATTCTCTTTACGGAAATGCTATTTAAATTAAATTCCAAAACGACAGAGACGTCATAAAAATTATGGACCAATAAATTCGGTTCAATGGGAAAACGGTAAAGAACATTCGGAAATTTTTATCTGCTGATGACGATGACTAAACAGTTATTATGAAGACCCAAATTTTTACACACAATTAGACCTTTTTGGAGGTCTGAAGATCGAACAGTTATGGGTAAAGATGACCTGGGATTTTATGAGAAACCTGTATGATCCGTTGTGTGACCGTTAGGGACTGTGTCATCATAACAGAGAATTTTTTACATAACATTTGCATTTTGAACAGAGTTCTGATTATCAAGGGCAATGGACTCGTTTAAGGATTTTCATGTACGTTTGTTTATACAATACAGTACTACAGAGTTTAAGAGGTCGTGGGAATCTATGAAATTAATGGAAAAACTTTTGAAATGTGTTCAAAATATTACGAATGTAATTTAAATAGATTCCATGATTTACTGTAAGTGGGGAATGCTTGAGTATGTAAATAGGCAGTAAAGTGAATGTATAGAGCCTACGAAGAGGAAAGTTTGTCAAGCTTTAATACAACCGCCCAAGCGCTGTCGAGATTACAGCCATCACATTTGCAAATTGTACATTTGGTTACGTAAAGGCGTGAATTACAGTGTGAAACTTAAGTATCTTTGCTTTTCAAAATGAATTATTTCAAGAAAATGATCAGGGTTCTGTAGTTACCTGATTCGTATGAGGCTCTATTTTGAGGGTTATTGAACTGTTTTTATTTTTCTACCATTAATATATTTGGTAATAATCTACTATTTTCCCCACTTCACTGGCACTGACCATCATGGTTACTAGCAGTGCAGACTTATATTTTTGCCGTTTTGGACCAATCAAATGAGACTTATCAAAATATTTGATATAAACACAGATTCCTACATTAATTGATGCGCCCCTCACGCATACATAAGAAAAGAGGTCTAACTAATGAATTCGTACCATAATCCAAGGCATTTTGTAGGACAAGCACACGACTTAGTTGCTATGACAAAGGAAAAAGACTAACTGCCTATTTGATGACTCGAGGTGTAGTCGAGTGGACATAATTGGGCTTATGAGTCCAATTGGGAATTCAGTTAGTAGTGTCTAAGATCCATAGACCTTAGAGTCTAAGGTGCAACCTTAGACACTGAATTGCCCTGAGCGATAAGACCGCCCCTTGAACACTTGTTTCTACAAATATTTTTCCTGTGCCTTTTATGAGGTGTACAATAAAAAAATACTTACTCGTATTTGTAGTGTCCATTCTCGCCATAGTACTGCTCATTCTTGATCACCGACACAGGAGTGGGTGTGGTAGTAGGGTGGTACACAGGAGTGCTCCAATGGTGATGGTGATGATGATCATAGTAGTCGTTTTGTACGTTGGCGGGCATACCGGCTTGTACTGGCTGGATAGGCTTAGGAGGCTGCCAAGAGTTCTGAGGTGGAACGTAGTTTGGTGCGTTCCAATGAGGCGGTCTTTGACTCGGTGGCACGTATGCGTTGTATGTACTCGCGGCAGCATTCAGATCCGCCCCTTCCTTCATAAGCTCGATGGTCGCTGAAGCTTCGGCTAGAGAATCGTCTAGGGCTTCTGGCTTCTTCTCCTCTTCGGCGAATGAGAACGCCAAGATGGCGGCAAAAATTAATAGCTGTGGAAGAAATGTTTTAGGTTAGTTTCAGTCGTTAGGAACAGGGATCCTGAAATCATATGTTTTGGTCCATTAAAAGATATTGCGAAATGTGAATTATAATGCTTAGTAATCGGTAGGTACTTATTATTTATTTATTTATGAATTACTTAATGTTTTGCTTTTTATTTGTTTCACAGAAATGTAAATTAGCTTGCATTAGGTTGTAAAGTTTTTTGAGGTTTTTGTAAAGGTTGGTTTCGTTATCTTTGTAATGTATTTAGATTTTAGACTGCGATAAAAAGGTAATAATTATAGTGTTTTCGTTGTTATGAATTGTAATGAACGAATTTGCATTCGTATTTTTGCGTAGTAGTTTAGTTATTGACAGTCCAATTAAAAAGAGATTTGCAACGTACTGTTCAGATTTAAGTAAGATATTTACTAACTGTAAATTTCTGATTCATTTGAGCTGTATTTCGTTTTAATTAATTTGGGTCTTAATAATAAATTAATAGACACTAAATTGTTAGCTAAATGAAGATTAATCGTAACAAGATTTAGATTTTAGAGAAAATTAACTTCGAATGAGCGATTAACGAAAGACGGCGTTTTCAATGAAATAAAATATTTTACTAAAATGTAAATTATTTATGTTTTGGTTTCACAAATTCACGTTGAATGATTTAAATAAATGAAACTAATAATGTGTTTTAAGAACAATACATTTTTGCACTGAATTAAAAATTGAATAAATATAAATTATTTAGTAAATATTTGACACAGGTACAGTCTGTTTGTACTGGCGAGATCATTATGCAAACCTAAAAAAAATATTTCGAATATTTATTTTTTCACTGGTTTAAATTTTAATTTAATATTTTATATATTTTCACACGCACTGGCACGAAACTTAAATATCCAAGGACTCACCAGCTTCATGTCTGTGTCCTTCCGATCCCCGTTCGATACTGTGGTCACAAGGGGTCGCCCAACATTTTATATAGCAAATATCCTGCGTCCTCATGCGTTCGTACATCTCTGCGTTTGCGCACAATGACCTCGCTCTTAGATCACACATATGATTAATAAAATGTGATTTTAGGTTAAAATGAGATTTGTTGATATTTTTTTCACATTCCAGTAGAATGAATGAGGAAATCCTCGATTTATTTCCATTTTCGTCGGATGGATGAATTTTTTTGTTAAGTTTTTGAGTTGTCTAGTCAAAACAGAATTTTATGAGAAGTTCAAGGTCACAACAATTTCGTGGCTTAGACCATTGACTGCAAAAACAATTGTGACACGTTTAAAGTAAGTACTATAAACTTTTGAAGAAAACGCAATAGTATTTCAAATCTATGAATAACTAAAGAATTGAATGGGCTTGCAAGTGCTTCATTCATAACAAGCTGTGGGCGTGAGTTACGTTTATTTACCTATTTACTTAGCAGTTGACCGAAACAGGGCGATGTGAATAGTTCTAATTGGTTCGTAAGGCTTGCACTTGTATGATTCATTGGTGTTTAGTTATGTCAATAACTATTGCTTAGATTTGTGTAGGACTCAAGGTCTAACTGATTTTGTTGTTTGTTCTATTGTTTCTTACGTTCGTTTTCAACATTGTAATAATCTATTCCAGAAAATGCCGTAATATATTCTTTGTTGATTCCTTAATAGGAAAAGCATTTTCAGTAAAAAATACTGCACTCAAATAAAGATTTTTAAATGCTTCAAAGTCTTTATGTTTAAATGGGCATTTTAGTGAAGTCATGAATCAATTGTCCTGAATTGTTTTCCTTAAGAAAATGGTTTACAGTTAACTCATGTAGTAATATAATACAACATGTTTAGTTTGCCAATGACTGTACTTACTGAAGCTTCTTAAAATCACCATTAGTTGAAAACTTTCAAACTGAGAACTGAAAAACGAAGGTACCTACCTATTTCGGTGAAAGACGTGAAGCGAAGCACTAAGATCGATCTTCATTTCTGAAGATCGATCTCTTAGTGCTTCGCTTCGCGTCTTTTTAACTATAAAATTACACCAATACCATTATTTTGTTTAACAAGCCTAATTATATGGTCTGTAAAGAACTGTGTAGGCGCACCCTAATTGTTTCGTCTTTAAAAGTTAAACGTGCACACGAAAACAATTTATTAAGGTAAATAATTGGATTCTCAAAAGCTACCGGCTTTTGTGTCTGACTGTACTTTATCTACATCGTATTTATGCATTTTTGACTTAATACAGAGCAAAATATACGTGTAAAGAATACAAAGAGTCCCATCCCATACATATGTCACGCATAATCGTATGTTTAAATGACTTGAAATATAAGGAATTTGAAAATGTCAGAATCTTTCGAAAAACCCAAAAGGTACATTTTGTATCCTTTTAATTCCCTGTGCTATAGGGATTATGTATGCAAAGCTGACATTAGCATACGTAATAGTGAGTCAATGTTGATTCTTATGAGATATGAATGTGGAAAATTCTTTGTCGTATGCAAGCTTTAGAATTAGCAATATTTCATTGAATCTTAATTAGAGCTTTTTGTTAGGTCAAGTCTGGTGTGTGTGTTGAGTGGTTTGAAGATCGATTTTGATTTGTTAAAGAGTAAATTACTTGATGAGCAGAGGATGAGGAGCTTATGGCTACATAATGACAGCTGCACGGTCCGATCTTCAATGTTAAGCAATCCTTGCCAAGGTCTGTCCGTGGATGGGCAGTTTACACCGTGCCAGACATTACAGGTTGTCAGATGCCAGGAAACTGACACCAGTCTTGCCAAGGGGTACCGTGTCACCCAGTAACTGGGTTGTGGAGGTCAGACAGGCAGTCGCTCTACGAGAAATGCTAGTACTTAGCTGCACTTGGTTAGACTGGAAACTGAACCCAAAAAAAAAAAACTGAAAAAGGTAGACATCAGATTGAGATTACTTGATAATATAACAGAAGACATTCATGTCATGTTCATGTTCATGAGGCTCGCACAGGAAAGTGGAGATTCGCACAAGATAGAAGAGGCCTATGCTCGGGTTGTGGATGATGAGGAGATTGCTTATACTTTTGTGCTAGAAGGGGATAGAGGTGCTCATTTGTGTTTACGTCACTTTTTTATTTTTTTATTGAGGAATGGGCATGCTCTTGACCTCGATCACGCCTGATAGAAAGCGATGGATGAGGTCTATGATTAAGCGAGCGTGCCCAGGAGATGCTTGGTGTCATGAATACCTAATATATATTTTTCTGGTTATCCGATAGGTAAGCTTGCTATTAGAAGTATCTCTCCTATATTCGCGTCACATTCTCTGTTCAAACAAATACAATTTGTGTGAAAGCTCTCGCAGACAAGCGTATGCTTTAATAAAATATATGAAAACGCATTTTCAACTCAGTCAGCAACCTCAGAGGGCTTAGTGTGAGTTTTTTAACGTACTCGATCGCGTTAACGTAAACGTTCGCTAATGTCATATTGTGTAGTAAAAAACAGGTTGTCCGTAAGTGTCACCAGACGGCGCTTATTCAGTTTCAATACAAATTGACTTTTACGCTAACGGGATCGAGAACGTTAAAAAAGTCGCACTAAGCCCTCTGTGCCTGTATGCAAGAGCCTTTAAGGAAAACAGGCGTTCTAATAATTTTACTAAAACCTGGGCTTTGCACCATTTATCTTGATATTTACATCTTAATTTATTTAGTTGTCGTGTACCGACCGAGAACGAATGAAACGATATGCGGAATTCCCAAAAAAACAATTTTATAAGCAAAGAAATGTTAGTTAGAGTGTATAAGGAAAATTCTGTCGCATCATATAAAAAAAAACTGGCCAAGTGCGAGTTGGACTCGCGCACGAAGGGTTTATTAAGCACTATTACCTATAAAAACGACAAAAAAATCACGTTTGTTGTATGGGACTTCTTTTTTTAGTTTGTTTGATTTGTTGTTACAGCGGCAACAGAAATACATCATCTGTGAAAATTTCAACTGTCTAGCTATCACGGTTCATGAGATACAGCCTGGTGACAGACAGATAGACGGACAGCGGAGTCTTAGTAATAGGGTCCCGTTTTTACACTTTGGGTACGGAACCCTACAAAATGAACGAGCTCATAAAGTAGATTTCTAAAAAAAAAAAAAAACTTGGTGGAGCGAACTTCAAGTGAGCTGATTTCAGTCGTAGATGTTAAATAATGTTAGAACGAATTACAAAAATACAATCGAATTGAGAACCTTCTCCTTTTTTCGAAGTCGGTTAAAAAAGCAGAATAAATGAGGGAAGTTCAATCGCGTAAATGATCTAACCGCACTCAATGTAGGCTGGATTTTGGGTATTTCAAAAAACTTGCCGCACCTTACAAGGGGCCCGGAGATACACACAAATATGATTCATAAATACCTTTTATAACGGTGTAATAAATATCTGTAGATCGTATAAAATACCACCTATCTGTTTGTTTGTAAAATGTTCGCCTTAACTGCTGAACTAATTTTGGTGATTTTCGGAAAATTGCTACCTGGAGAAGAACCTATTTAAAAAAATGGATAATTACACTGTCCGTGTGGGTAGAGCCACGGGGTTTGATAGTTCACAAAATGCATTAAAAGCAGTAAGTTTTACAGGTGGTTGAAGGACGATGCTAACTTATAAACCAAATAAGCCCTCATGAAAATAAAACAAATAAAACTTATCAAATATTTATTCAGATAATTCAAGTCTTGTGTTTAGTCTCAGTGCTTTTAGAATGATCTTTTTGGCAATAAAGGATTAAAGGCATGTAATAAACATTACTCAGATCAGGATACCGTATCGTGGCTGCAATTAAAACCCAAATGGGAGGTATGAGCAAACATAATGGTTATTTTAAATCTGGTGTTGAAGATAAACTCGCGTCATCTTTGTTACGGACATCTTTGTCTTACCCACAGCATTTTCTCATTATATGGAGAGCCTATGATGTCAAATATTTCATTACCTCCTCATTTTTAAGTCGGTTAAAAATGTCTGGAAAACTAAGGCTCCTTCAGTTTTTTTTTATTTATCTTTTTCAGTCAACTAAAACGAAAAACTAAAATTTAATTGAAAAAACAGCTCCATTGTCATGTTGTACTTAAATCGCATAAAAACAGACTTACACGTGTTATTTTGGCACAGGGCAGCAAAAATAGATTATGTCGTCACATTGATACGAAAACCATAATAAGTATGTATTTCATAAGAGATCTGCTGTCGTAAGGGAAAATATTTTATTAAGAAAATTCAGTGGAGCGCGTCGTGGGTTCGAACTTAAAAGCTTTGTAAGAAAAACAAGATTACTTATTTTAGAGTATTTTTGGTCGAACCAATGTCCAAAGCCTTTTTTCGGCATCTTGATAAAATAGGCGTGTAATTGCTCGATCAATTATATTATATACTAGCGTTTCATGCGGCCTGACTCACGGACTCGCGGTCTATTCAGCAAGAATTATATCGGGGATGAATATTAGCATACGCCCGGCTAGTTTTCGAATTGAGCACTTGGAGTTAATGCCGTATCAACCTTACTTTAATGCCTAAGTTTGAAAGGTTTTCAGGCTAGTAGAGTCTGACGAAAGCTCAACTTTAAACTCATAACTCAAAAATCAGTATCCGACAACTTGGCCATAGTTAAGTTTCCTATTAGCGATATAATTCAACTTCAGAATCGTTCCTAGATCTCCCAGAGATTAATTGTTACTTACATTCAAAAAACACAATTGCTTCTCTTTGTAATATTTGTTTAAATTACTGAGTTAATTGAACCCCATTATGGAAATACCAAAACATTTAACTTAGCTTTTTAAGCATTCAGATGCAACGTGTGGGCTGATGCGGGCTTAATTTTGACTAAAAATGTTTGACCTTTACAAAACTTTTAATTTTTATACCACAAAATAAGCTTCTCAACAATTAAATGTATTTTTTGTGGTTTCTAGTATATATAAAACTAAATGAAATCCAATCTATTGACCGATTAATTTTATAGTACTTACCATAATTTACATGACAACTGATTGCCCAATAACTCAATGTATATTTCCGGGTTCCTTGAAAACAAAATAGTTTAATTTTCAAACGAGTCATCAAACCATGATATGCGTAGCATAAGCCGGATTTTCAATCAACAAGCGAACCAATTAGGAGAAAAAATCATGTCATTGAAACAATTTTCCGTAAGGATTACGATAGACTCTACGACACAGCACGCTTGCCCTTAAGTAAACTATTTACTATAAACGTAATGAGTCCATAAAATAGCTGTCAGGAAACAGACTCCGCCAGGGAATTTTACTCCTTGGCTGTAATGGATTGAATTCTTTTCATACATTTGGTCCTTCACGCATTGGAGCCACGCCAAGATGGACATAGACCTTGCCTACGGTCACCACATCAACCGGTCCTGTGGTTGTCGAATCCAGCAAATTCCTGCGGTCTTGCGGCGCTACGCCTTTAGGTACGCGGTCACCATTCACGAACCTTTTGGCCGTTCTACGAGCAATATGCTCTGCACACTGCCCATTAGTTTACCAATTTTTCGGGTTATGCCGTTAACCTAGGTTCATCACCTGCCAAGCCTTTTCCCAACTATATTGGGATCGGCTTCCAGTTAAGCCGGATTAAGCTGAATACCAGTATTTTACGTGGAGCGGCTGCCTCTCAGACTTCCACAACCCATTAACTGGGTAACACGGTACTTCTTGGTAGATTCGTGTCAGATTTTCTGGCTTCTGATAATCCATAACAACTGCCAAAGATCTACAAAAGACAGCCGGGACAACATTGGTTCTCCTATGAATATCTTAATTTCTGCAACTCCCATCATAGCCCGCTCCTTTGCCCTATGGGTGATTTTTCGCATTAACCTTACCAGCTATAATGTTTCCCAAATCTAAACATTAAGCATTTAACGTTTTACGATGTGTTTTACCAAAAAGTTGTAATAAATCTCAAGTCACGGCTCAAAGTGACAAAGGTGTCCAACTAATGCTTCGTAATGAAACATATAATTCGATTTTGTTTTTATCTTCACTCTAAGTGGATTTATATCGTCATGACGTTTAAACAAGGGTTCATATCTCGAATAAATATATCAATTTTGATGGGTTTTGTTGTTGACATCTTTTGTTGTAAGAGAAAAGAGTTAATTTGATTGCGGTGTCATGATTTGGGTATCTTAGGTTATGGTGGCCTATAGTTTTAAAGATCTTTCAACCTGCCAAGTTAAAATGTTACTTTTAAATTGATTCATAATGGCTTTTAAATCTTCTGCTTATTAGTGTCGCTCGCACGACAGTAACTCAGATGTGTGTGGCTCAAAACGGCCATGGCACGGCTTTTAATTTAAAGTGAGAAATTAAATTATTGACAGGATACATGAAGAATGCTGAGGGCGCTCGCAGACAGGTGTGACGCGACAATGCAACAACAATGCGACTACGCCTTTTCAATGTGTGTTCTAACAGCGGAGCAACTGTAGTGCAATTTCTATGAAAACCCGTTGACGCTTCGTTGTCCAATTGTCGCGTTGCACCCATCTGCGGGGGCCTTAACATATTATGGTAAGCATGGTGATAAACGTTCCTTTCCTGTATGAGAAGAGGCCTCTGACCTGCCTCAAGACAATTAAAAGCTGGTATTACAAATTGGGAATTGGGAGTACGAAAATTTATGTTCCGTTGTAATTACATTGTCTTGTTATGACAAATACTCGTATGTATCTTAAATAAATCATGCGAGTAATATTGGTAGTCCATAAAATAATGGTGTATGCGGTTCTTTTGATCATAACTATTCTGGCTGTAAAATAACTTAGTCTGCTATATGCCCATTTGATAAATCATAATTGTAGATAACTGCCACATTGGTGTAGTGGTCACAAGCGCTTCTGTGGAGTATGATGTCCATGACGATTCCTGGGTCGGGCTATGTATTACTGAGTTTTTTCATCTTCAATTTTTAAGTTGTAGCCTAGAGCAGAGTCTCTTAACCTTTAAGTCATAAGGGAACCATTTGACAAAATTTCTGTCTTCCCACTACGGACCACCAACTTTTCGGATGTAATAGTTATAAGACTTTTCTTGTCACTGCATAATCTTTACTAACTTCTGAATCCAGTTCAGTGCTGCTCAAGGCCAAAAGCAGTGCTACTCAAGGCCAAAAGCATGCCAATACAGAAACGGCGAGAACCCTTGCTGACATAGATATTTCGATGAAAACAAAGTTACTAGTGTAGCACTTTTTTCTAACTTTGGAAAACAGCTTTAAATCTTTTTTATAATTAATTTCCTGTCTCAAATAAATCTTCCAAGTTAGTATTGTATTGCATTTCAATCACTTCTTCTTTTCGGGCCCTTAAAGTTCAAGTTTCAATATATTCAGCTTTGCGAAAATATTGCATTAAGAATGGCTTCGCACCTGCACCTGAAGAGGTCCTCATCAGGTGCTGCCAGGGACCACCAGTGATCCGCGGACCACCGGTTAAGAACTACTGCCCTAGAGTCTTTATTAGTGTCTCATTGATGGCAATAGCCTGTCCGCTTATCAAATGGGACTTTTGACATATTTGGGGATCTGAAGGTGTACTCTATTAAGTACACCTCTGCTTTACCTTCGCGAAATGCAGGCGAGAGGTTATTTTAATTATACATATTCATCGCGGCTTCAATAGGTGCAAAGTTTTTTAAAACCTTCATCTTGGAAGCATTCTTCTTCGTCGTCACATTCTTGGCAGAATGGCCGTGGTCATCACATCCAGGGGTGCGGCAAGCTTTACAATCCGTCGCCTTTCCTCGCGTACTGTAGCTCGTCTAGTACATTCGTGGAGAGGAATCATACTCCGTGCTAAGGCACGCCTTTCAAAGTATCAGTTATTTTCGAGGTAAGCCCTTAATTTATAAGCTTTATGCCATTAGCGTTTATCATTGTCGTTATCAATAATCTAACGCAAATTCGGCATAGTAAACGTATAATCCCATCCTTAACTATGATTTTTATTAAGTGTCCTACAAATTATGTATCCATATATAAAGCATTAACGCCTTAGCCATTTGATACATATGCGAATCGCCAACAAATCTAATAAATTGTGATTTAGTAGATTATTGAACTTCCACTGTAATGTGTCGGATAGCTTTTTTATCATCTTTGGTATGAGTCATATCAACTGCGTTTAGGATTTCTGTTTTTGGTATTCTTTTTTCTCCTTCGATATCTACTTCCTCCCCAGGTTTAATTTTTTATTCCTAATTAGCATGGATTTAATTATTAATAAAGGCACCTGTGCTTATCTCATTTTAATTGATCCTTTTCAATCAATCTTTACTGAGTGCATCAGCCATTTTGACTGCACGTTTCCTCCTTTGAGCTTCAATTTTCAAGTTTTTTGTTTAAATTGTCGGTTGTATAATGTCATCAACACACCAATTTTGAATCACAAAGATCTCAATCATCTACCGATCAATTATAATAATTGTTCCTTGTTTTATTCACAGTTTTCCTCAACTCTTGCAATTTTTCTCGTTTTCCTATTTCATTCCGAGTTCAGGTTTGATGACTGGGATTTAGAAATCTGTAATACTTATGGTAAAAACAATATTATAATAGTTTTGTACAAATGTCATAATTTACTAAAAAAACGGGCCCAAGCGAAAAAGCTTCAGTATGATAGGTATAATAAAATAGGATTAATTGTTGAGGAAAAATATTATTACATCGCAATTTTTACTAGCAATTTTGTAGATTATGAGCTTGGGAATTCTGAATGAGCTCTTAGTTCTTATGAAATGCTCCACTTAAAGACAGCTCCGGATGGCGTGAGTCAACCTTCAAGGTTTCAATGACACACGGTTTCTGCAGGTTTCTTTGGACAGTAAAATGATTTCATTATGACCCTTTTTTAATTGACCTTATTTTGTTTTGATGTACAGTGCGTCATGGATGGCTTAAATGACCTTATTTCTCCTTGACTACAACATGACTGAATTCACGGACGAGGTAGACAATGACGAATCACTGTCTGCATAAGTTTTGCCGATGACCAGTAGCTTCTAGTGACGAATCTTCTAATTCTTAAGTTCACTTTATTAATATGCTGGGTTTCAAAAGAGCATCTCATGAGCTCAGGATCTATAGTAATGTATGCTTTTCATCATCATAAACATCATCATCCAGAGCCCGACTTCACTCACTACTGAGCATAGGCCTCTCTTTTCTTATGCCAATCCCCACGTTCCTGTGCCAGCCTCATCCAGGTTCTACCCACGATAGCAACAATGTCGTCCGCCCATCTCGCCGCCGGCCGACCAAAACTTCTTCTTCCAGTCCTCGGACGCCACTCGGTCACTGCCTTACTCCACCTATCATCACCGCGCCTTGCCAGGATGTATGCTTTAAGGATGAGGATATTGTTAATATTCTCCTGACAAAAGACATCTATGTACATTTAATTATACGTATTAGGCATAATAACCGTCTCTATTACTGGATCCTACTATACTACTACTGATGTAATAAATTATATTAAAAGTCTATATGTAAGTTTGGATGTTTGTCAATCAATCACGCCTCAGGAACTGTACAGATTTGGAAAATGGCACACTGTGACTATGACTGAGCACACACAGGCACAGGATGCTTTTTAACCGACTTCAAAAAAAGGAGGAGGTTCTCAATTTGGTAGTTTTTAGGTTTCCGTACCCAAAGAGTAAACCCTATTACTAAGACTCCGTACTCCATCCGTCCGTCTGTCACCAGGCTGTATCTCATGAACCGTAATAGTTAGACAGTTGAAATTTTCACAGATGATGTATTTCTTTTGCGGCTATAACAACAAATACTAAAAAAACAGAATATATAAGGGGGCTCCCATACAAAAAACGTGATTTTTTTTTGCTTGTTTTTACTCGATATTGATAGCGGCAACAGGTAGACGCTTGAAATATTTACAGAATATTAATTTATATATTTACTTTAAAAATAAATAATTAAATTCAAATAAAACAAATATTTAAGGGGGGCTCCCATACAACAAACGTGATTTTTTGCCGTTTTTTTTTATAGATAATGGTACGGAATCCTTCGTGCGCGAGTCAGACTCGCACTTGGCCAGTATTTTTTATATTTGTTGCCTCATATCTCCGTCATTTATGACCGATTTCAAAAATTCTTGTTTTATGTGAAAGGATTGATCGATTGGTCCCATTCAATTCATTCAAATTTTGTGTAGTTAGGTTTTTAAATTCAAGTGGCTGGAAAACGTAATATGTGGAAAAATCATTCGTGCATACGAAATTGCGTATTTATTACAACTTTATGAACAATAGTGGTACATGGGCGTATTCTGCTTTCCTGTGACTTTTACAGTGTTGTTGTTAGGTGTGTTTTCACTAAAAAGTGAAAAATAAAAAACTTTTTTACTAAAAAAAAAATACAATCGACTTCCAAATAAAAAAACACTACGAAGTACAAAAATAATTTTAATTTCGGAAGTCGGTGTTTTTGGTTGTTGCTTCGTAATTTGACGCCGACTTCCGAAATTAAAATGTAGTGCGTTCCGATAAGGTAATTTCCAACTTTCACAAATCGCTAGCAAATTCTAGTTTTTGCAAATGACGACAAATGCTTCATGGAAACTCAATTGTTACATGTACGTTTTAAGCTTAAAAATGGTTTGATCCCCCCTTCCAGATATTTATTTCGATACCTAAAGCTTTATTGTATATTCATCAAACACGAAATATGATAAAGCGTATGGGTTATTAGGACGTACGTGTGGGGTCCCGAAAAAAATATGATTGAATTGTATAAATCTCTGCCTCGATAAAGACATGGTTTTGTAATCTTTGTCTTATTGCTTTTTTGTTTTGAATTTACATTTGGATTACTGAGGTATGAGGATTTTCAGCAATCTCTTCTAGAAACAGTTGGTTGAATAATAACATTTATGGGGAATGAGAAATCATTCAGCGTTTACTAGTACCTACAGGAATGTTATATTTCATTGTAAAAAGTACAAATGTTTGACATAATTACTAACCTACTTACTATTCCCAACATTTATGACGATTTGTGTTGTACTTGTAAATGAGAATAAGATAAATTCGAACTTGGCAAAGAGCAAACAACAAATCAATTCACACTTCAAAGCAAAAGAAGATTTAGTGTTTCATAATAAAGCAGTCTCACATACAAAAAGTACTTGAAGTTATAACGATCAAATAACGGTAAGAGGCGATCATACTTTTGTGTACAACGACGTGTTTACACTAAGAACATGAAATCCAAGTGTGTTTGCCGTCAATTCGTAATACTTCGCCCGAGAGGGCTCCCGTTTTTGGCAAATAAATCCTTTCTGGGTATTACATTTTCTTTGTTTTTTCAATACGGTACCGTAATCTTGGTAAAGGTCAGGCCGTTGATGTTTTTAACTTCTTAGCTACTTGTGTTTTATGATTACTGTTTCTATTGCAAGCACCAGGTTGCATTGATGTAGCGGTTTAAAGGAATTCTGTTTGAGTAAGGTCGCAAGAATGGAGCTATTAGGCTAGTTGGTCATTAGAGTCTTCTACGTTGAATTGCATTGTTCTAAAATCAAGGTCTTTTAAATGATCTACTTTGTGCTTAACCGTGGAAAATAATATAAAGATGTTTGTTTTATTATTCCCCCCCTGTTATTGAATTATGTTACTTTCTCAATATAATATTTGAAATTGGGCATTTAATTTGTAATCCAACTCTCATCATACCTGTAATTTACCTTTCGTCCTTTCCTTCCAATACAATATTGAAAAGCTTTCGATATTTCCCCAATCTTTCTCTCTAATAAAAATAAAAGTTGTCCCAAACTCCCAGGGCTCTCTTACTAATTTCAATTCTTTAGCAATGACGTCAGGTCCCTGCTGGGAGTGTAAAGTGTAAATTTTTCGTCAAATCAATAAATAATCAATCCCTTTTCTTTAGAGATCCGTAATAAAGTGCGCCCACGTCTGCGGTCAGGCGAAGATAACTTTAACAAAATGTCAGCGAGCGTTTTGATATATTGTAGAACAGTTCTTTCGAAGCCATTCGAAAACATATAAATCAAAGCTCTTGTTTTAAGAATCGTGGATGTCTTTCAAGAAAGTTTTGCAGTAATGGGTTTTGTAGGAGCAATTAACCTACAAAACAAGCTATAAATTGAATATCTTTACATGAGTATTAACATAATGTTGAAGTTATTTTAAAATATCTAACTACGAATAAGAAAAATGATAAACCGCAAAGTTACCGTGTTACCCAGTTAATGGGTTGTGGAGGTCTGATAGGCTGCCGCCCCACGTAAAATACTGATATTCAGCTGAATCCGGTTTGACTGGGAGCCGTCCCCAATATAGTTAAGAAAAGGCTAGGCAGATGATGATAAACCGCGAAGTTCTGACGACGGTATCTAGTAAAAAAGAAAAGAAAAAAAAAAACACGAATGTGACAGCCTTCTGAAATTAATAGACTGATTAATTCAGCCTTGAGACAAGTAAGTTTAAAACAATTTTAGATCAGGTAAACATTATATCATTTTGCCGACAGATTGTTTTTTTACATTCTTTTGAATTATTTATAAAACATTTATTCATAAGGCATATCGCTCAAAGTGAATGATGAATTCACTTAGATAAATGAGCAACAGTTCGTAAATTTTGCATCTCGCGAGCCTGTCGCCGACCCAATCAAAATTCAATTAGGAATATCTTCGTGAAGAATGTTTTCTCTAAATTTGTCGCTGGTCGTTCCCACTGTTTGACGTGTTTTTTCTAAATAAATACTTTTGTAACTCAGTTTTTATTGTCCTTTATTGGCTAAAATATCTTGTCGTTACCATCGATTTTAATTGGTATAAACGCAACGGTGTCGCTACATTATATTTTTAGTTCAGGTACAAAAGCTACAAAAGCTGACTCATCAGTACGTGTGAGTTGACTCAAACATGGCTTATCATTATGATCTAGAGCCGGTAGATTCACAAACAATGACCCCAGTAGCACACACGTTTGTTTATATCCGTGTCACACCAAAAATAAATCTGTCTAATATGAACATTAACCTCATACTGCGATTACCCTATTTCTGGCGTAAAAACCTCTTGAAATCCATTCACCGTTACATCTTGACCTAGTCATAGCGTAACGTTATCAATATATTTTTTTGCAAGGAAAAAGTCAGCTTCCATGTCGATGTGTATTTTATTCAAATAGGCTGTTGTAGCGAGACAACTTCAAGTGTGTTTAAGTTTGTCTGGACTTGGCTGATGCTATGTAAATCTATGTTTTCTTGTGTTTACTAGTTTTTGTCCTGGTAGTCTATTGTGTAGGCTTCCGAATTGAATAGTAATGTTTCGAGTTATAGCTACAGCTATAAACTTCGCTTTTCCTGTTTTTGTCCTGTTTGTATTTCGTTCTTCAGTTTTCTTAGTAACGATTGGCTCAGAATCTAGTTCAAGATGTCTAACTACATAGTTATTAATCGTTTTTGTTTCAATAGTGTCTCTGTCTATACCAGTAGCAAAACTCTTCGGACATTTCTAGTGCCGAACTCGACCAATTAATCCAATATCTACAATTCCACGTTACATTATTGAGGCGTACCAGGAACTGGCACCTCGTAAATCCCCGAGGATCATTTCGTAATTAAGTTTCCGAAACGAACAAGCTGCAATACGTTCAAACCTACGACGATAACAAAAATATGGGGACCGAATCACCGCATCGTGATTTATATTTGCCGTCGGTGATAATTTCTTTTAATTGTGGCTTGTTAGGTGCGGTCTGCGGTTTGCGGCGAGCCTTAGGTGGCTGTATTGATTTATCCCTTATAATTGAGTTAGATACTGGGTAATCCTGAACTGAAATGTTGAATATCCTTTCAGTGTCCTCTGTGTTTTATTTGGTCTGACGGATGTATATGTTCATTCAAAAGTTTGGCATTACTGTAATTTAAAGTGTTGCCATACTTTTAACCGCTATTAATTATACTGCTGATAAATTTCTTTAAGCTAACAGCTGTCACAACGCACTTAATAACCCTTCTTGAATAATACAAATTGGATCGCTTAATATTCACATATTCAAACTCAACGGCCGACCTTAAGCTTGGGATAATATTCGACAATCTCGTTTGAGTTCCAACGCCATATTTCCGCTGATATTACATAGGGCTGACAGCATGAGTGATATCTCTTTTGAAACATTGAGTCGATGACCTATTTTTTGCTTCAACATGTAATTTTAAACCTGCCCGCAGGACTTCCAGGAATAGTGCCATATTTTTGACTAACAACCGAAAAACATCCACACGTTTTAAAATTATGGCATTTTTGTAACTGGTTTCTTGTGTTAGTGACCTCTGGTGATGATTCACAGCAGTGACTGTTTACCTTAGCTCGGCAAATTCAGGGTTAAGATGCGATTACACGTGATTAATTTCTTTTAGATAACACCCATTTCATTTGTTATGACATATCACTGTTAATTGGGTACATCTACTGTTAAGCGAGTTCGTTAAACTTGGGTTTAAATGTAAATGAAATGTGTTACAAACAAGGCTGTTTTAGCAACTACTAGCTTTCTTGGCTAGTCCAAGTTGAAGTGGTCCGTTTTGTACAAGAACTTTAGTCTGTCTCGGGTTAAGACAGGTCATGCAGACGTCATTCTTGAATTTTTCATTTATCTCCGTTGGATTTATAAGGACTTGGACTTTCCCTAAGGACAATGCCATCAAGTGGAAGTAACTGCTTTCTTGACAATTCATCATCATCCGTTTTAATTGTAGTTAGTAAACCATTTACATTAATATGAATTGGAATGCAGTTTGAAAATTCGATTAGTGCTTTGCTCAATTTATTTGGCTTAGAAGGCACTAAATAATGATACTGACACATGAATATTACAATAAATTAGAAAAACTCTGTTTTGGAAAAACATCTTAGTCTTATCTAGCAGTAAGTATTACCTAATTATGTAGTAAGAAAACAGTGTAGATAAAAGCAGGAAAATTATAAAAGTAACATCCGCGCTAAAAGGCAAGGAAAGACAAATTAAAGCAATTAAATATGTGGGCGAAGAAATACAATGTTTTACGAAAAAGGCCTCAAAATCAAAGGGAATGAACGCAAAGAATGAAAAAAAAAGTAACAAAAAGGAAAGCGGTCGAATAAATGGGCCTTTCGAATGATTCCCCAAACCAAGGTCATATGGAGTCAATGAGCTCGCGTCGACTATGTTAAAAGTTCATACTTTAATGCATTTGACGTATGCTAATGAGAAAGTATTTTTGAAAATGCAGTCCCAAAATTGTTTCTGGTTTGCTTCGCAAAAAGGCAAAATTTTGCTACTACATTTAATGCGTGCGAAGAGAGCTTCCAAATTGTTGCGGCTAGTATTGGTAGATATTGATTAGAATTCGTTTTTTCGTGATTAATTAACTCTTTTGACCCAGATTTGAAAAATAGATAATAAGAAAAAAATCTAATAGCGTGAAAATAACGGCGTTAATAACAAAACCCAGATGTTTTGGCACAACACGATTTATGAGGGAAAACTGATGTTTAATATACTACTTCATCGGTCATTTAATTTTAATGAAGCAGTTTTAAATTCTTGATTGGGTATGTCGTAGTAGTTTTTCTATCAATAAATTCTGGCTTACGCTGAGCCAAACGCTTCGAATCGATTTTTAAATGGAGTGATGATTTAACGACCGACACTAATATGGCTTGGAATCAATCAATTTTTATTTCATATCGATTGGAAATAATGGGGAATATGCAAATATTTTTTTGTACTCATGATAATTTAGTTTTCAAGGCTTTTTCAGTTTTTGTTGTATTTTATATTAGTCTAGACATTGAGAACACGATTTGACAGTTTTATCTACCTATTTTGAAATAAGTTCCTGCATGATTTGCAGCCACATACATATTTCGTAGTACAGCTCTAGCTTTATGTCGTACGATAATGTCACTTGGTCCTTCAACGTATTGTCCCTTGTCCACTGTATTGTTAATTCTGTAAAAAAACATGGTTTACTTTGTAACGGTTTACTTTACCGCTTCCAGCCCTGACGGTTTCCTGTTCATTTGCATAGACAAAATGTAGGCCAGCGTTACGTATGCCTTCAACCATGAATCTGCTGGTGTTACTACTACAGTAGGTAACTGAAATTAACATAATATTTTAAATATGTGGAGGAGCTCATAGCTAAAGAATAACAGCCGCACTGGTCGATCTTCACTGTTAAGCAACACTTGCCAAGGTTGGTCTATGGATGGGTGACATCTTAACACATCGAGTTTCAAAGAATTTCGAAAGCACGTTAAATAGTTGGTCCCGGCTGTCATTTGTAGATCTTTGACAGTCATTACGGATTGTCAGAAGCCAGAAAATCTGACTCCAGTCCTGCCAAGCAGTAAGTACCGTGTTTCCCAGTTAATGGGTAGGTGGAAGTCTGGTAGGCAGCCGCTCCACGTAAAATACAGGTATTCAGTTGAATCCGGTTAGACTGGAAGCCGACCCCAATATAGATGGGAAAAGGCTAGGCAGATGATAATTTTAAACATATGGAACAACTATGCCTATTGTAATAAAATCTTACTGGAGATGAGTCAGTGCCTGCCGGAACTAATCTTTGTAATCAGAGTGAAGCATTAAGACCTATAATCAAAATTAAATCAAAGAGGGGCTACAAGTCTACTCCGTGTGCCTGACATATTTCATTTCCTGATCGAAGGATACCTTGTCTAACTTACTTTAAAAAAACCTTTGACAACTTTTGAACACGTATTTAAACATAGAGGACCCAACTCAGGGGCGAAAAACGGAACTGCTAATAACAACTACATTTTATTCTAGACAAATTGAAATGATAAACCTTGAGAAAGATGTCTGGACAAACTATTCAATCGACCGAGATATATTAAAAAGTAAGGTATAAGAACTGAAAACGAAACGAATCCTGAAGAGAGAGAGAACAGAATGAATCCGTACTTCCACACAATAGACAACCGCGAACGTAATACGAGAAAATGAAAGAGGTTTCATTCAACTTTTGGAAAAGAAAGGTAGACGCAAAGTTAGACTGACGACTGAACGGTGGGAATAATGAAAAGTTTTCTTGCGGAGAAATTTTATATTTAGTTTCAGAGCACTATTTGTAATGTTAAATTTTGAAAATCTCAATTACAATAACGAATACTCACTGGACTTGACCGGACATGTCAGTTTGTTTTAATGTTAATAGGATTTCTTAATAAGGCTGCAAATTATCACATGAGTGAAGTGAAGTAATTGGTGGGTCATCAAAGCAATTAAGTTTAAGTTCAAAGATTAATTTATTTAGGCACCTTTTTTAATTGATGTTAATAATTTGTTAATTTCAACATCAGACACGGTCTTGACATTGAAGAAGAAATCAATGGCAAAGTACCCATAGAAGGAAGCGAACGATTGTTGTATACCCTTAAAATTCCGCTTGTGTATCGATTATGTAAATAACTTCGACGATGACACGAACATAATTTCTGTCGTAATTATCGACTCAAAAGCAATTTACTTTGTCCCAGGATCAAAATACCGGATTAAAACGCTCCATGCTGACGTGACAAGAGTACCTTCGTACTTATCTCACTTTCTTGATATTTCTAGACACGTAAGAACTCTAGATTGTCATCGGCGTTATGTGCTTGTACGACAAAAACCTTTGCGTGGGCTTCAGGATAATAGATGCCCTTGAGGATTTGAGACGCTCCTATAGTCTGGTATGTCTTTACTGTATGCACATGAAGAGAATGTGTGATTTCGCAAAAATTGTGCTGTCGACACAGAAGGCTAACCATCATCTCGTATAATATATCTGATCTGCCTCATGATGCCTTCTTCGCATTGCCTGTGTTGGAAACTGTCATGATTTTACTATTGATACTAGATTTTGTAGACCGATTAGCGATCATATAATAACGTGAACAGAAATAAAATTATGGAAAGTATAAATTCTAATCAGGTTTGTAAACATAGTGAGTCAACAAAAGGAGCAAGGTTCCTTCCTAACTCACAGACACAAAACTCTGCTAGCAAATATGTCTGTTCCAAAACCAACAATTTGAAAATTCCCGGATTGGCAAAACTTCAAGGTAGGTTAAACGTTAACGTGGGCGTTGGCACAGCGTTATGCCACGTTATGCCTTTCTTGACACTTGTCTGCATGCTATACAGTTTTTATAAGCTCATACGGAGTATGACGCGACGGTATGAAACATCTGCACCAAATTTTATCGCTGAATTAAATTTTGATCGGTCATGCATATTTGAAGCGTGTTCAAGGTCTTTTGTGTTAGCATTTGTATTGAGATATTTTGTTGTACCTGCTTCATCATTGATGTACTGTTATACACTCGTTATACTGGTTTCAAGTGAAGAGTGATTATGCAGAAAATGTTTACCTCCCAAATATCCGTTGTTGCTTATGGTCCTTCAACCAAAAGTTTGAGTTCAATGTTACTTTCATCAACATAGTTGTTAAACTTATTATCAGCCTTATATATTTCCAAATCCATGCCAATCGGGACTCTTCTAAGTTCGTTTTCATACATTCCCATAAGGCTCAAGTTCAGGAGCTCTGAGGGCTTGACCTTGTGGGAACACAATGCCGCGTAATGATGGCGGACCTATTGTCAACGAACCGTACTCAGATCATCGATATCTGCATTATTATTGCCCTAGAGCTAAGAAGTACTCCATCTGTCATTTTATTGGAAGAAAAAAAGGTTTTGAGTGATGGAACCAATTTATTTATGATTAAATCTAGGTTGAATTTCTTGCATAATATAAAATAACCCGTGGATTTAATATTTTGTAGGGCGTATAAAACCACTGGTACTTACATAAGTTTTACTTCTTATTCTATGGTGAGAATTTATCAATAATATTGTGATTATTAAAGACTTGTTTAGTATCAATAAGAATTTTATAGGAGAGAAAGGTTCTTACATAAATATGGGAAAAAACTACCTTTCATTTTACGGATTCCTTACCATCTTTTCATAAAAGTTTCTATTCATTTCATATAACAATAAATTCCCAATATCAGTTTGGCAATACCGTTTTTATGCGACGTTTTTTTTTTGTATTGACCATGTGACCTTGTGGAACAACTTTTAAGACTTATTTATTAGACAAAATGTCATTCTGTATGGGACTAGACAGTTTATTATGGCGGTCTATGTTGTTATCTTTTGTGTTCGATTCTTCTTTTTATTCTTTTATTTATGGCGAATATGACTTATTCTCAGTTCCCAAGATAATGTTATGTTTAGTCAGCGTCCTGTCACTTATAGAACTTTTTCAAGTCTGTATATTCCGCAAAACGTTTTTTATTCACATTCGCATGACGTTGAAGATTTTATCGATCGTTATCACTCACTTGTTCGAGCTTACGTTTTATTTCTTCAATTCTCCCGTCAAGGTACTGTGATTGGATTCGTATCTTGGATTCTGAACGACTTAATATACGGGTATATTTCTTGATGTATTTGTTTTTCTAAGCTATAGTGTGGTTACGGCAGTTGATATGACTTTTATATAGACATTGATTGAGTTTTCGGTTTTAACGTAATCGTAGGTAATAAATTATTTTGCAAAAGAAGTATATTGTTCTGAACTAAAGTACCTAACCATATAAAGTTGTCAAAAATGGCGATTCGATAAACCGCAAGCGAAGTCAATAAAATCATTATTTTGTAAGATGATACACCATTCTAGCATTTTAGATCTATTGGCAATAAAAAAATATTAACGACATCTACTGTGACATGCATTTGCAGAAACAGTATTTTTTGAGGTAGGTAATGTGATACCCAATATATCACTCAAGTGTTAAAACGGTTTGAGTGATACGATCTACTCTTTAACCTAAAAAGTATTGTATTACACTCGCTGAGAGTTTGATTTACTGATCTTAACTATATGAGCAATCAACACGGATATTAAATTAATGGGTAACGGTGAAAATTTTGTAAAAATTGATCAATTTTATGTTTTTATGTTTATTGCAGTGTATTGTGCTACCTACGATATATCAAAAAACACACCTATACCTACCACATATCTGCGAATTCCAAAACCTGAATGGAAACTACTGAATTTACTGCTCCATATTCATAGAATTATCCAGAGCCTTGTTGATTCCTCGTCTATCAATGTTTCTTATTTAAAAATAGCTGTTGCCTGAGATATCAAGAGTCGCATACAAAGTTCAATCAATTGTACCTGTTTAGGAGAAGAGTAGATATCTATATATTTCCTCTATTTAATCTAAATATGTCTGCTCTTATCATCGCTTTCTCACTGCTGAGAATCATGACTCCGTTTCAACTTGTTAACGGTTTTTCTCCATCTGTTACAATCAGCAGTTTGAGGTGCTGATAGGTATCTTCTGTTGCCCCGGTATTTGGTCCGATCACCGTTTGGGGCTTCAGTTTCTAGGTCTTTATTTTCCCAGTCACCATAAGACCTCCCATGTTGTTGGCACGTCTGCGAGCATGCGAGCTGCGAGAAGTGATGAGTTTAAAAATTACCTCGTTAAGAAAAAAACCCTATGCCTTGTTTTTCATATGTAAACAAATAAATATCAACCTGGAGTCATTCTGTCACGAAACTTCTATAAATTAAACAGTAGAAGATGTTTATGATTGTGTAGCAGGATATTTTTGTCCGCTTGCAGTCATGTCGCCTACGAGAATCATAGCTCCGGCATGTGCTCGGATTTATTTCCCTGTTTGACATTCATAACTTGCGCGGAATAACAAGCAGTTGATACATTCTACTGCTTTTACTCAACTCTTAAATAACTAAAGACATAAATATTTATTTGTCTCTCTATATTGTAATGTGATTCGTAAATATTAAACGTGTGCTTCCTCTATTACCTCTTCATCGCCTATGAAGAGGTAAGAAGTAGCATACTTCTTGAATATGTACCTATTCGGAACATTAGAATATTTTTATCAATTCGTAATTACCTTTCTTCTCGTGGTTGTCATTAACAAATGGCCCCTCTTATACTACAACCGTCAATTCATTTGCCAAACTTGGCAAATATGGCAAAATTCCCGTTCGTTTGTCAAGTCCATTAAAATACCCATAAATGGGTAATGATTTTTTTATTTCGCTAAAAATAAAGGTAGGTAGGTTTTTCTTCTTTTTAATATTGGTCTAGGTGAAAATAAATGGCAATGACAGCTCTAAGCCTATGTAGCCCAAGGGTCTGGCAAAGCCCGCCACACATTCCCACCCACTGCAACTCCTGAAAGCCAGAATGAAACAGTGGCGACCACTAGAGAAACGACGCGCGCCGAGTCATAGCAGCTCGACGAGTCCCGGAGAAACATTTCAACTGTCTTGAATCCCGTGGATTTCCACTTCCCTCCTTATCAAGCAGGAGACAGAAGAGAGTTAAGCTAATAGGTACCAAGGGCCATATACAACAGGGTTAAGCCCAGTTGCCAAGTACCTATATATTAATACTATTACTAATGGGTCTTAAATTGTGAGCTACTTTATATTCCAGTAATAGGTAGACCAAGTCTGTTAGTGACAGAATAAATGCCTAAAGCCAAGTATATTTTTGTATTATAGTCGACAAGCGTGTATTCGTTAGGTATGGTATCATCGACCGGTTTTCGTGTATGTTGTAGTTACTGTCGGAAATCCGGCACTTTGCGAAAATATTAAAATTATTTCAAACAGGTTAATCAGTTTTTTTTTTGTCAAATAATTAGTCATCAATGGCTACATTACTAATTGAAGTCTTGAACAAGACAAGGTGACCTTGATATATATTCTACAGAGTTCTAAAAATAAATGAATGAGAATGTTAATATATTAACCACTATATTTTGTTTGTTCTAGGTACATAATGATAAATTATCCACATGTCTTGGTGACAGGTCCTGGGGTTGCAAAGGTAGATAGCCATAATACTTGATACTTTATTTTATGAGAAGACGCCTTTATTACATGGAAAATTTAATTCAGCACTGAAAAATTTCAATTTATAAAATAATGTATAATGAATCGTCGAGTTGTATGCCATAATACAATGACAGTCTGACTATGTATCGTAAATCTTTTCACATTTCTTGTTCCTAATTATTTCCGTTTGGAACGGAAACCTTCCTGACGACGCGACGGAACATAGCTAATGAGATATCATGAGTATGGTGAAGTAATGGATATGAATACTGTAGGCAATGTGGTAGGAAATCGATAAAGTAAAATTAGATCCAGTTTGCTTAAAGACGTGTTTAGTTTAGAGACTCATTTTTTTTAAAGTTCAAACAAGATTGAAAAATCTGTGCATATAACTAAATAAAATACTTATTTATGACTTCGTGAAAAGTAAAATAACTCATATAATTTTCAAGGAAAAAGTAAATAAACTAGATGCCGTCTTATTGCATAAGTGGAAAAGCTAACTAAGACAAATGGCTTGCTATTTTTCCTTGAGAGTATCATGTTTATTTAAAAGCAGAAACAAAGCGTTGAATTATTTCTTAGCTTCACTGCAAAATGCGTGAATCGTCTGTAAATTAAAACAAGTAAAAAAAAAAAATATCTGGAAGTTAGTAAACATAAAATTAGTAGAAAAAGGCCTAATCGAGTCAAGTAAATATTCAAAACATTAATAAAAAAACACATGTTCATAATAATGACAATTAATAATGCACCTAACTAAATTAGCGGATAAGGAAAACTAGGAACTATTCAGAAAGTCAGATTTCACAAACTGACAGCTACTAATATTATTATTGATCAGTGACCTTGCAGCAATAAGTAACGCTTTCAGGCCACATTTATTATTTTCTTTTGGCATTCGATTGGTTCCTTTGTTATTGTGACGTGAGTGAATCCCGTGCGATTTGATCATGATTCGATTCACCTGAATAGTGATGCGGCAAACGCATGTTTGGTCTGACAATCGATTAACAAAAGGTATCGAGATGGATTCATATTCGATTACATTATTTGTTCAGTGTTAATGAAGTGTATGATTTTAGGAACCCTTTTAAGAATTTTTGTTTTGGATGTGATGTTGTGGGCAGAGACGGTTTATAGGTTTTTTTTTCTGCAATGTTAAAAGGTTTAGAGACTTTTGCAAGTATTGGGCAGGTATAATACCTACTCATAGCTGAAATATGTTTGTTCGTTCTTGCAGCATCGTAGATTTCTAAAGTTGAACACTGTGTTTAAGTATTTTTTTAAATCCTTAGCTTTTGATTTAAATAATAATTATGTTAGAAACCCCTTATGAAACTCAAGCAGCGTTACATCCCAAAATGCATTCAGCACGTCCAAACGACGCATTACTTACATATTATTTTCAACTTTATTGCATGACTTTTATTACTTTTAATAAAACCGCAAAATGCTCACGAATTCATGTTCCCGGACGTTCGAACCGGTTTTGAAATATTTGGGAGAGGGTTACCTCTATCCCGTTTTCGTATTGGTCGTCAGATTCAAAAGAGGTGATGTCCATTGCTGCAGGCCTTGTTCTTTGACGGACATTTTGTATTGGGATGGGGTAATGAAAATCAGTCTTTTATAGACTTTGATCTGAGGTATCTGCCCAATAAAAGAAGCATGAAAAATAATGAAATCAAGATGGTAGGTAACGTCAGGTTCGCCAGGTTGCCGAGAAATACTTAAAGCCGTTACGCAGTACTGATTTTGTGAGGCAGTGTTGAGTTACGTGTTATTCAGTCAAATTAAAATTAAGATAAGATGCGGTCCGTGTGATGAATTTTAAATTTGAATGTAACGGAAATGTTGTCTTAATTTGATAATACTTCGTTGCTCGTTAGAGTGAGAACAATTTGGCTGCAATGCCAATTCTTCTCACTCTGTTAAAAATGTAAGCTGATATATATCTGCTCAATTTAACCAGACTTAAATTAAAAATTAATTAAAACTGATGTATCCCGCTTAATAATTACGACATAATCAATGTATCATCAACATAGACATATTGGAAAATGATGAAAAGCTCTCTTTGTTGTTGAGTGCTCACATAAGCTGAAATCCGCGATGAAAAGGGAGCTTACTCGTCATACGCGGCTCTTAATTGAAAAGAGATATTTTTACATTTACCTCTATTCATGTGCGTAGGATTGAAAATAAAATGAAAAACAAGAGTACCACAATATAAAAAGCCAAGTAGGTAGGTATTAAATTAAGTATTGGAATACTGTTGTTCCGTGGTTAGAGTAAAAAGTTTTTATAAAAAGGCTGTTTGCCAGTCGTCTAAGAATAGTCATTTTGTATGATCTTAGCGGATGGTGCTGATTTTTTTGAGACAATTTATCGGTTATCTTCTACCAATTTTTGAACCAACTTCAAAAAGGAAGAAGTTATTCGGATGTTTTTTATGGCTGTTCGGGCATAAATCCGTCATAAAGAGACGGATTTACAAAATTTTGTTTATTCGAAAGAAGTTTGTTCCGAAATGGTCCCATTTCGTGAAGATCCGATGAAGAACTTGGAAGATTATAAACAGTTACATATACGGACTGGTTGGAATTTTTGGATATTTAATTTTGGAAGTCGGTGTCAAAAAACGAAGAAATCACAGCAGAAACACCGACTTCTAAAATTAAAGTTATTTTGTACTTTGTAGTGGTTTTTTAATTGGAAGTCGTTTGTTTTTTTGTAAAAAAGTTTTTTTTTAATGTAAGTAATCCTGTTTCTTCCTGATTTTCAGTTCGGTGTTTCTACCTAATTCGGTATTTTACTTTTAAGGGAATTCTTCAGGTCAAAATCTCTTGGTGCTGTTTCATGTTAAATTGGAAGATAAAGTTCACACGAGTAGTTCTAGCCTGAAGTAGCTGTAGCGCTTTGATTTTATCAACTACATATTCAGAATTCTTAGAAGTGTCAAGTTTCAAGGAGAGTAGATCCTTTGTCAGATATACGTTGTTTTTTCATACCAAAGAAAACTAGAAAAAAATAGAACCAGAAAGAGTTTAATAGCACAAAAGCTATCCCTGTATGAGGTAAAAGCTTTTGCAAGTTGCAATGAAAGCAATATTCAGGTTCCTAAAAAAATTACGCCGTGCCGGTTTCAATACCGAACATAAAGATTTTCTCAGGAAAAGCCCATTATATTTTTCTTTGAGTTATAACTCTGTTTGATTTTTCCCTTGAAATTGCAAAATGACCTTTACATGCAATTTATTTGTTTCTATCTTCAGTCTACTATTTTGTAAATAATATTCAACACTCCATTGCATTTGAACATTTGTTATGGGTTAAATTTGTTTGAAAGATGCAGATAAAAATGCATAGGTAAATATAATCATAGACTATGATTATATTTATACCTTTAATATGCGTAAGCTTGGGAGCGACAGACAAGCGTACGCACACTTAAACAATGTGCACGTACATTTACCTAAACAACTATGGCTCGCCCACACTCGTGAGATAAAAGAACATTTCAGTGATGGTCGGACGGTCTTCCCAATTTTTGAAAGAGTCAAGCTGTGCTTTGTCTTCTAGTCCAGCAAATCAATCACATACCTGACTTATATTTCCAAAGATTATATCGGAACTATATAAAATATTTTTACTCAAACACTATAGGTTTATTCAGTCTCGTTTGCGTAATAGAGTAATAACTCACTCTTTGTTTATTGGACCCTCTATTTCGTTACATAGAAGGCATGTACTCAGCCCTATTGTTTAGGGATGATAAATTAGCGTAGCTTACCTGTCGGGCTGGGATTAGCACCCTCGAGCGGACTCAATCGACACCCTCGCGATGTCGTTTGTACCGTTTTTATTTGCATCTGATTGTTGATTAATTTGTATTGTAACAATAGCACGTACTGTATGTTCTACAGGTGGATGTTGTATTGTGGTCGGTAATGGCTTAATCGATCATTGTACTGACGTGAATGCAGGCTATGGTCCTGGATTAATGACAGTATTGTATTGTATTGTGTTATTTATAGCTACATGGGTTTGGTTTTTCATTTCAAAATATATCAGCTAAATATGTTTGATCTCCTGTTTTAGGTGACATCATGTTTATTGATCTGCTTTGTATTTTAGTGTGATTCCATTGAATTTGATGAATGAATTCCATTGAATGGCATTCATTGTTTTTGTTAGAGGTGTTATCATAGTATTGAAGATGCATTACGTCAGTCAAAAGTTGTCTCAATTACTTCATTTGATTTGACAGAAAATATTGGATACCTCTTGCTAAAGAATGCTTTTCATGTCATGTCTATAAACATCAGTCCCAGTCAAGATGACATAATCTCATAATACATTGGCAATTGGGGATAGCCATCAAAGTTCATTAAACAAGTAAACTATCTCAATTTTCCAGCAAACAGCTTGATGGTAAGCCAAAACATTTTTCTCTAAAACAAAAATCTAATTTCTTGAACGCTAACACGAAGTAACACAATAATATTAAAGTCACAACAATTACGTCTCACTTCTCGGAGCGTCTCGTCGAGTTTTTGCCAAGTGCTCGACTCGTGTGAGTTATGATGGCGACGTCAGCTATCTTGACGATAAATCAAGCTCGGGCATCTTCGGGCATCCTCGGAAAAGCTCGAGCCGCCAACATTACCGGTGGTAACGAGCTTCTTATGTTTGAACACTGAGATGTAAGCTCTAGAAAAATGTATGCGAGTACTAACGTGGATTAAGAAGCCTTTTGTTTGGTAAACGGATTTTTCTTAATCGAGAATGTTCCTGTGATGTTTCATTGTGCAAAGAGGCTGTTTGTTATGCTGTATTTCTTGTTCAGCTTGGCACGTTCTGCTTGTCGCAATCTTCTGTAATTTTCTTGATTTATGGCACGATATTTGCTCCTGAAAATAGATGTTCATGTTCAAGCGTGAATTGATAATAAAATAAATTTAACTGCTGATCAAGTCAAAGCACATATTTTCAATAGTCGAATTTGTTTATTTCACTTGAATAAGCTCTTAACTATATACCTACCTGAGCAGTATAATAATATCAGCAGTCTAAAATGTTACTTTAAATGTAGTTGATACTGAATTGAAGTATTGCGATGTAGGGATACGCTGAGTAAATATGAGTTCTGAATGAATTTCAGCACCTTGGTATAGAGCTATGCGATTCATGTTTAAATAAGTTAGCTTCACACTCACACACGTAGGTAATGAGAGAAATCACAAGTACTAAAAACAGTAACTTATGAAGACACCTCATGTTTACTTGGACGATAATAAGACATCAAAACGTCAATGTAATTACTGTTGCGTGCGACTTATTGGAATGTGTTAATAAAACAGGAATCCGATCTGATAATGAAAGAAATATGAGCGTAAACTAAACCTGTAAGTACCTAATTAAAATGAGTCGGTAAATGATAGGATATGAAACTGATGAAAGTGGTCTGCAAAGTGGTGCTATGCCTGTTACGATTTGGCATGGTATAATAGCAGTCACTGACTTACTTACATTTTCCAGAGAGTAAAAGTACATTAATGTCCTGAATCGATACTCATCGGGAATATATAATGAAAAGCCATAATATAAAATACTGACTAAGTAACGCGAAAATTGACATAAACTTGAGCTGTCTGGACAGATCCACTCAAATCTGTGTGGTACTTGCCTCAGAAGACCACCGCGTTAGACCACCGTCTTAACCTCTGAGTTCCTTTCCATGTAGCTTCTCAGAGTAGTCACCTTAGAAACACCGGTCTGATTTAGTTTAAACTTTCAATTGACACAAAAAAATTACGCGTGAGTGTTATTACAAAATAAATGTAATAGTTATTTTTAGAGATAATACATAGAGCATGATAACCGTTATTACCAAAACGAAACAACTACACCAAAGGTAGTCGAATCGGCCATGACGGCAAATGCAATTGACGTGGATTCGGTCGCTCTGCAGACAAATATGATCTGCAAAAGGAAGCTTGGTTAGGTCGTTCATGAAAAGCACCTGTGTTGTAACGAAACTTGGCATAGAGATCTGTCTGAGAGTCACTGAGCCATGATGTATTGATTCGATATTGAATAAGTTAGCGACAAAAGTATCTAAGTACTAAAGCTTTAGATAACAAAAATGATATTTGGTGAACTGAAGCTGAAGTATTTGATTCCAGACATCCATGATGTATGTACTCAGTTCAAGCGTGCGACCTTTCTTGTTGTTACAATGGCCCAAAAACGGAAAGATGGACAATAAGGTTCCTTGAGACAGGACAATAAAGTGATAAAGATCCCTTTGTAATGTAATTAGGCTAATCTTATTGCCTATTATAATCACTTGTTTTGAGGGATACAGATTGGTGTAAACAATAAAAATCTTTATTTATGCAAAATCCTCCAACATTGCTTAAAGACTAGGTCACATGAATTGCAGTGAATTAAAGGTCATACAGATAGAGTAACCCTGACTCCCAAACTAGGAGATCCTGTGACTTAGGAGTCAGTGTTCTGTTGTCACTATGATACAGAAACCTTTTACTAAAGTGTGACAATAAAGAGTCAGGATTATTTAGTTAACACTGGAAAAGTGGTCAGATTAAATAAGGAAGGCTGTTGGAGGCACCATGTACCGAGCGGTCCACACTGTTGCCCTATAGAGATCCACATAACTTGGAGTTCGTACAATGGTTGCGATCTTGAACTATGACGGATCATCAAAAAAGACGAAGAAATTGCTGACCCTCCACATTACATAATTTCTTGACCATTTGCTATGAAACCCATGAGTACCGATATTTTAAGTTGGCTAGAAAAAGTGATTGTTTTACGTTATTTACGTATCTACTTTCTAAAATTGTGACGTAGACACACTCCTAAGTTCTAATGTCGTGTTCGACTGTACATGTAATCTAGTTTTAGCACAAAAGTTAGTTCTCGTACTAGGATTTGCTTTTCCAACGAGCTCGAAATTGGTTTTAAAAGTTTTCTACGTAAATTTTGGTTCGTTTGTTGCCATTCTGTCTTGTGGATGTTGTATTGTAATTTAGGAGAATGTATGTGTATGTTATTTTCCTAAATCATGTAAATTAGACTAGGTTCGTCTTCGTAGGAACGTGATATGGTTTGTGTCATTGACTGTAGGTAAACGATTCCTTCAATGACAATATTGTAATTTTGTACATGATTAATGATAGGTACATATTATTGTGATTTTCTGTTGACAATGCCTTAAACTAGTATATTTTGATGCGACTGGGCAAACTTTGAAATTGTTCTTGCGGCTTGATAAAGGATTCAGCTTTGCTTAGGTGTCAATTCTACCCACAATTATCAAACGTTAAAGTATTTTCACTTTTCCGCACGAGCCTTCGAGCCAGTTTTCAAGAAAGTGTTTTAAAAATAGAATTATATAATACGAGGTTTTGGAAATATTTTTTAATTTCCATTTTCATTCAGCAAGTCAAAAACATGTTAAAGATAATATTCAAGAAGATTATAAACTATCTGTAACCATACCTATGTTTTACAAAATAAATGATTGATTGATTCCTTCTGTGCAAATACTAAAGTAAAAATCTTAATCAAAAACATCTGTAACACCTTGCCAAATAAATTCAACAACACAAAGTACACATCGCTCTCACTCCAGCCAATCACAATGAGATTACAATCAGCTAGGCTTGAAGGGAAATCTGTTGCTACAAGTAACAAGACGGATGGCGAATTAAACACCAGCCTGTACCCGTGATCGATTATGAAAAATCGCTACAGATGGCTATTCGATTGCCACCTATCGATCAACGTATGACGCGATACGATTTAGATTGTGAAATTAGGTGTTACTTGTTATTTCGATTGGGGAAATCGGTTTTCCGACTGGAAGTTCGGGGACGTTGTTAATCGTTATTTCGATGTCGACTTTTGACTTATCATCTATTTTTCTCAGTCACCTATAAAAATTATGATTTTGGATTAGTTATACTGGGTGATCCAAAAAATATGAATGGTTTGTTAAGACCTAAGAACAGGAAAGGCCGACCACTATTTTTAGGTTTTAGTTTACCTATAAGTAGGATAAGAATCGTTCTCGAGGCATTTGTAAAAGCATAGGTACTCGTACATGAGTGATTGCAAAAAAAAATACTGTACCCGACCTCTCTCTAAAAACTTCCCATGCCCCTAATTAAAGAAGACCAAATTAATGACGCAAAATAAAATATAATGATTAATATTTATCTCTTGGTCCGCCAAGGGACTTACCCCTTTTCTGTTGGTAAACATTTTTTAGAAACAAATATAAATATTCCTCCCCTTACGGTGAAACATTTGGCCCCGCGAAAGGGCAAATTAAATCATACACCGAGCGTCTCAATTATTCCAAACGCGCGGTATATGCCACAGGCAGTTACAAAAAGAATGGTGGCGCTGGTCCTTTGAAAAGCCCATCGGGGGGTGCTCTCAAAGCTGTCACCCCCAGAAGCACACTTCACTACGATCGTAAACATCGAAATCGGCAAAAACGCGCGTCTGTACATTCACTGACGCTCACGTTCCTGAGCCGCCCAAGCGCAAACAACTGAAGCAGCAATGTATACAATGTGCACCGACTGCGCGACGGCGTCGTTTTTGGAAGCGGTAGAGGCGCCGCGGCGGCTGGTACGGCGCGCATGCGTGCGAAATCTCACCCTATTGGTCTAGGATGACGTCATCGGGGTGAACCCGTAGGTCTGAGTGACACTAACAGTCACCCCCGAGCGATCGTAGGGGCACCTCGTTTCCCCAGTGGTGATACAAAAACAATCGTTGAATTAACAATCTGTTAGAGACAGTGATATCGTACAATAAATTGTGTTGTAAGTGTTGTTGGTACAAGTGTTAGCTGACGACTGAGCGCTGGCCGGCTGCAGCAACTGATTCTTCATTTAAAAGGTAACGTTATCTCATATTGTTTACAGTTTCTGGCCGTGTCAGTGTTCTCAATGATGCTAGCTCATGCATGAGTCTGTGAGACGTGTTTTATCATATTTTGTGGATATGTGAGAGCCCTTGAGTGAAAACAACGTCGCACATTGGTTCAAGGGCGGAAAAAAGTCCTTTGTTTCAACCTTGTTTAAAATGTCTACAATTTGGTACACACATACTAGAATGTTAGTAGAAACAAGTCCTAAAATTAATACGGATAAATAATTATACAGTATTTAATTATATGATGCCAAAGTAGGGTGATCGAGAATTTACAAATTTCGTGCAAAAAATATTGTTATTTCAAGTATGAATAGAACCAAAATACTATAATTATCAACTTTCATTTTTAGTTTAGTCATAAGTTTATTGTGTGTATTAATAAAATAGTAAACATAATGTTATAATATAATGAATAATTACTTGCTATTACATTTTTAGTGAAGAAGGCCATTTGGAACCTTTTGTTTTCAATCATGAGATCATAACTAATCTCCGTTATCGACCGATACGTAATAATATAATTTCGGAGATTAATTAGACCCTATAGATTAAGAATACATTAGTTTTGGCTGCGATAACCTGCGATCTTGGAAATACCAGGTCCTTAACTAATGACGCTCTGTAATTAAGAAAAAGTGCATTATATTAATAAGTGTTTCTAATGAGGGTAATTAACATTTTATCATATCGTGTAAGTATAAATAGCATTGAATGGTAGTTTTAACTTCACTTACAATTATTTTCTCTTACGATAACAGTGTTATTATAGTGATGGATAGCTTTACTATTGTCTATGCCGATTTAGTGGAAATCATAATATCAAGTAATCGTGAGATACATAAATGCCTCGAAAATTTAAAACTTATGTATCCACAGCTTACAGAAAGTGTTTGGAATCAAGTTTATGAAAAGTTAAGCCGTAATTTTCTACCCGTATTTACAAAAAAGTGGCAAACTGCAGCGAGAAATAAAAATGCTTTTATGGCAAAAAATGAACAGTGGCTGAAAAATATTTTTACCGTTGAGACATCTTCGGTGCAGACTGATGTGGTGAATTGTGACAGTAATGTTCCAGAGCCATCAAAACGCTCTCATAGAGGACGACCAGAAAAATCATTTGATGAATGTTGCGATCGAACAAAGCGATATAAAGTTAAAAGATTGTGTGAAAGCGTTCCTGAAGAAATGATTAAGAAAGCTGCCTCTAAGGTACTCGTACAAGAAGAATCATCGGATACTATCAAGTTTACTCCAGAAAAAGCGTTGGCATTATTACTTGATGCATCACTTTCGAAACATCAATATCAAGTACTGAGAAATGCAGCAAAAAGTATTGGTTGTGATATTTTTCCCGATTATCATAAAGTACTTACTAGTAGTAAAAAATACTATCCTCTTCACGATGATGCCAAAGCTTTATTAGTGGATAGCACCCATCTCTAAATCAATGTCTTCTCTATTTAATATTTAGTTTATTAATATTTATTTATTTAAAAATGCTGATTTAATTATATGAAATTCATGTGAAAAAATTTGATGAATATTTTCATGTTAATAAAAAAAAAATACGTGTTATATCTTTCTCTTTGTAAACTGGTACATCCATTATATCATTTTAATAAAGTATTATGAAGAAACGCAACGTCTTTTCATTTAAAAATAATATTTTCCGCATGCCCGTACTACCTGCACCACTGTGCGTCGTACAAAAACGTTCACTCGCCAGATTTTTACGCTGATGAGATTTTGATGTTTGCGGAACATAAATCACATGCCGCTAGTTATTTGTTTATCTCCAAAACATTTGTCTACTCTTGCAAATAAATGAGCTTGTTCTTAAAGTTTCAAGTGGGACAGTAATAAGAACAGACAAGGAAACTATTTGGGACAAGATAAAAGATCACTTGGTACAAAGTTTTCTTCTTAAGTGTATGTTATTGTGCTAGGATGTTCTGTATTGTTATCGTGTTCAGTTTTATGAAAACCGCAATTTCCTCGGGAAACAAGAAAAGTTATTATTCATTCTGTATTTTTTGGTTACAACGACATCTAACTGAAAATTGTTGATATATTATACGTTTTCGCTCATATTAGATGCCTCATGCAGAATTGTCGAATCTTCTTCGTCTGGTCCTTAGTTATCAATGAGCTAAATCTCTTCTCTTCAGATAATATCAGTCGAATAGGCAATGTCAATACGTCCTCGGACAGCATTGATAATAATCTTGTTTCCGGTGGGTTGCGTAGGTCAGAAGGCAATCGCATCTATGCTTATCTGATATTCTCTATTATTATCATTTGGATGCTAGCATGGGTAGATTCAGGAAGTGATTATTTCTGACTGATTACATTACCTGAAGAAGTTAGGCCGATATTTGCAGTGTGTCTAAATTTAAGATATTAGAGTTTGGGGTACTTTTCGGAAACTTTAGCTTGGTTTTTCTGATAAGTGTAAAATTAAAAAGCAGTTGCAGTTTTATTTTCCTTTAAAAAGCCAATATTTGGAAATAGACGGAAAGAGTTTTGTTTTCGTCAAAAACAACAATGTTTATTTTCCATTAATAACGAGTTCCAAGCTGTTTATTTACTCAAGTTACATACGACAGAGTCGTTTCCAATTTGAATCAACAGTGGGATCACGTTTTAGATATTGAGTAGGCTGTGGTACCAAGTAATCTAATACTTTACATAAATTAATGTCCCCGAGAGCGGATACATCTCCGATCTAACCAACCATTACGGGCTTTCATATTCCATTTGAATATTTAGAAAGAACAAAACGGGCGGTGTAAAGTTTTCATCGCGAAATTGTTTTTTTTTGCCATCGACATGGAGTTCGGTTGCAATGGGGAAGTCATTTAAATAACCCCTGAGTCCGGAGGGATAATACCCGCCTAAGTTAATTTGTTATGTGGTGCTACACTTCACATTTGGAATATTATTATTAAAATTCTTAATTTTGAGCTATTGTTATGTGATGTTTTTCGCAATGATACTCACAAAATGAATAAAAGTCTAAACTACAGAAGTAAACTTTTCAAGATTGTTCGCTACTTTTTCTTCTTTAAAATTTGTATTTATCTTATCTATCTTACTTGCTTGTTTATCTTGAATGGTTTTCCAATGTATTCAGTTAAGCATGTGATTTTTAAAGCTTCCCGTGGCTGCCCCAAATCTTAATAAACATCCTAAAAATCTTTATCAACCTTAGACTACTAATGAATCTAAACGATACAATTTTCTTGACCTGATTTTTGAAGGACCCTGAAGCTTCGACCATGACCTATTGCTTTAAGTTCCTCACTACTTGGCACTGCCACCACGTCGCTGTAATTTATATAATTTGATTTGTGTGTGTATCAAAATATTTCATCTTGGTATACAGTCTAGGCTGTAAGCTGTAATAGTAGCTTTAATATGAAGGGCTGAAAGATAAGTATGAGCTGCCATTTTGATTATTGTTGCGTTTGAAGTTTCATAAGTTTCAATGTTTCTTTGCTACGTTAAATAATTCCTCTTTTATAGCAAGGTTTTGTTGGCCTTTATAAACATCGCGTCGACATTATTAGGGTATTCTGTATCGTCATGGTGAAATAGTTCGAAATTCTTTACATAGATCAAAATTCTGAGTAACCTCAGATAGGTTACTCAGAATTTTGATCTATGTAAAGAATTTCGAACTATTCAAGTTTACAACAGTCCAATGATACGATTAAAATTTATTCTAGCACATGACCAAATTTGGAACCTGCCAGGTTTATCTTTGGGACTTACAGTGATCAAACGAACTTCACAACCTAGCACTTTCAGCAACACGTTTTATATGAAGATCAAAACTTTGCAGAGACTAAATATAAACTTGAAAATGATCTTGGTAGGTCGTTGTCGAGTACGTTTTACGATGTCGAAGATATTACGACTCATCTTAGCAATAAGTTAGTTGTAAGATTTTACAAGTAGCCCACGTTTACAAAAACGAGAAGATCAAATGGAATCGTCACAAGTTTTCGTTTTATTACAAGAGTTGGTTTTTCGTGAAACTAGATTTCTTTTAATTTTATTGAGACTCGGATTCTTGTTAGGATTGGAGCTCTGACTTTCAGCTTTCATTCTTTTTCTTGGATTTGAGTAGTTTTTCTTCAAGTTTTACTTTTTGTTTTTGTACTTAAATCTGATTTTCCTGAAAAAGACCTGTCCAGTTCAGTCTCACAATCAGACAGAAAAACCTATCCTAATTTAAAATCTAATTTGTGCACATAAATCCAACTTCCCTTGAAAAGAAAACAATACAGCCAACCGCGTGGTAAGAGTAGAATCGACAGAAGAAATAAAGGCAATTACTGAAATGGCGAGCCGCATGTGCGTTGAATGCCAATAATTGGAACTAATCACCTATACGAACTCGGAAAGGCTATTAAATTATGGTGAAAAAATAGCCATGGATGCTGTCGACCTAAGTAAAATGTTCATTGTTTATGAGGAGGGTCTCGTTAAGAATTTGCATTTGTTTTTGTATGAGGTAAAGGCGAGGCTTGAAATGCTTCTTTAGGAAACCGTTTTGGAAAACCGACCATTGGCAGTATGGTTGGGTGTTATTATAGTTATATTATCGTTAATTTGTATGCCATATCGACGAGCTCGTGGCTACAGAATAACAGCCGCACGGGTTGATCTTCAAGGTAAAGCAACGCTTGTCAAGGTTGGTCTGTGGATTGGTGACCTGTGAATTCTTAACATACTGAGTTTCCTCCGTCTCTCGGAAAGCACGTTAAGCTGTTGGTCCTGACTGTAATTTGTAGATCTTTGGCAGTCGTTACGGAATGTCAGAAGTCAGTAAATCTGACACCAGTCTTGCCAAGAACTTCAGTGTTACCCAGTTAATGCGTTGTGGAGGTCTGGTAGGTAGCCGCTTCACGTAAAATACTGGTATTCAGTTGAATCCGGATTGGCTGGAAGCCGACCCCAATATAGTTGGGAAAAGGCTAGGTAGATGATGTATGCCATATAATGTAGCTTAAAAGAATCAAATTCCCTTAATTTTTTATACTGTACAATTAACTTGTTTTATTAAACCATCACAAAATGATACCATGACATAATATAATAGGATTAGACGAGAATGATAAAGTTACTCGTACCAAAAAGACATAATGCAAATGAGAATGCTGAGGTAAGGATTCACAAAGAAACGGATTAGGTGAAGCGATACTAAATGATTATGGAAAATAAGAATATTCCGCGCCACCGAGCGACCCAATTCTTCCACTCAAAGCACGAAAAGCTCTGTTGCAAAATCAATTTCCTGATAGTATTCAACGGCATTTTTCCCTCAAATTATGAAAAGAGATTACTCGAAATCCCTGTAGCGATTGAGTAAAAGAATTTAATCCGTAGATTAGCTTCAGTTGCGATCGTTCAAAGCGAGTCCTGATCGGCATCGTTCGATAATCGCTCCTAATTTGATTGGCACTCGGGCAGCTGCCAACGACGTGAAAACTCTATTACTCGCAAACTTTGTAGGGTTTTACGGACCATCAAAGGGAATTTAGTATATTGATTGGCCTATTTACGATTTAGTTAAGTTGTTGTGGTAGTCTCTTCTACCTGTTCTGGGTAGTTGCGATGTTAAGACGGATTCTTGGAATTGTTTTGCTGCTGAAACGTGGAACTCGGTTTGAAGGGACGAGTAGGTGTTACGTCATAACATGTTTTTGTACTGACTTCAGATTTATACAGGGTTATGAATTGTTTTCGGCAAAGCCAGCTAGCTATCTTTTTTTAAATAGCTTTCATTTAATTGAACAACTACTGTTACTTTTGTTTTCACTGTACCTACCATTTAAATTTCTTTGTGCTTCTGATATTTTATGGCTTTTATGGCCATAAAATATCGGAAGCACAAAGGAATTAACTGAAATATCCATTTATAGCGTTACACAGTTATTTTGAAATGATTGTAGCGCAAATATTTCTTCTCATAGTGGAAATATTTTGTCAGGAACGGACACGATAAATGATTTAGCATTCGTTTCAACCAAAACATTTAAACCATTAAGGGTTAACCGTTAATCGTAGACACTATAATTAATATTTGCCTAAAGATATCGGTAGAGTGTGTAGTCCCTAAATTGAGCCATTTGTCAATATACCGTACTGATTAATTGATTTACATTTCACACTAAGGTCTATTTTTAGCTGACTATTAAAAGTGAGAGTTACGTTTGAGTTAAAACACTCTTTAAAATATAGATGTCGAATGGACAAAGAAAAAGTGTAAAAAGGGTAAATTAATTTAGGTTTTGAGGTTTGTGAAGACACAAGATGTTGTCAAGCTTCAAAAGACATGGCGTTCATCTGGTATGTAACCAATTAAATTGTATCCGTGATCAATCGAACCGATGAGGTATCCGAGCAAAATCTCATTAGCTTATCATTTCCCCGCTATGTTGAGGTGAGGGTCTTAGGGTATCTAACATGGCGTCGGGTCGCTGGGCGATTCCCGGCCACCGTAGGTGCAGGTCTGCGGACGGCGAGCGTTGGGTGGCTCGCCGACCGCCGTCCGATCAAAGCCAGGCCCGGGTCGACGGCGCGTTTGGTTCCACGCGCGGTTCCCGTCAGGGCCAGAGCCTGCAGGGTAAGTCAGTAAGAGTCTGACATTCCCTCCCGCTCCACCCAGACAGGAGTCATTTGATGATTTCCCATCCATAAAAAAAGGGTATCTAAGATCACGCTACGACCCTTAGAAGCCGAGCAGCGGGTAAAAGCGCAGGGCACAGCTAGTTTACAATAAATTTCTTAATAAGAGAGATGTTCTAAACATCCTTAGGTTTTGTAAAGGCCTAAAAATAACACCTCAACAATCTATAAACAACTCACAAAAAGATGACTCACAAGACTAAAATAAAGTCACAGGAAACCAGTTTTCCATTCTCAGTCGAATCTTTAGTTTCGGCGAGAATAGTCGAGTTAACTAAATATCTAATTAAGCGCTGGAACATCACTATACCAACATCGGAAGTGGTTTTTCGTGTTAACTTAAAGGGGAGACAGTATTGTTTCCTCTTTAGCCATTTGATAAATTGATTGGTAGGTAGTTAGTAAGTGTAAGTGTAGTAGTAGTAAGTGGAAACTATATTCTTTTCCTACTCCTCCGCTGTTGTTTTCTGATTAATTTCGTTGCGGGATCCAAGACAGTTGAATCGTTTCTCCGGGTCTCGTCGAGCTTCATTGACTCGTCGTTTTTCTGGTGTTCGCCATTATTGATTCTGGCTTTCAGGAGTTGCAGTAGTTTGGGAAAGTATGGCGGGCATGTCCCATCAAAAAAAATATTGGTAGTAGGTACCTATTGGTTTTTTTCTAAACATTTCTTAGCTCTAGATAATTTGCGATTGAAACCATTATTAAAGTATCAAAACGATACTTATGATCTAAGAAATAAACGATTCGAGACAGTAACCGAGTTAAGTAAGGAGATGTAGGTATGTATAAGTTTTCAAAATTTTCACGTGATTCCGCTTGTGAGTTTTACGAATACCTTTGATCTAATTTGCGGGATTATCACGCTGTGAAGCTGAAAATCTAACAATTGAAAAAAAAACAATACACATTATGTTTTTTTCTAAAAAGGTTTTAATAAAGATATTTAAAAATATTATTTTACTTACTTTAGTGTAATAAATATTCATGTCAGCCGTTAGAATATTCCGTTATATAACTACTGTAATTACCTCTGACTAAAACGTTGAATATTCCAAGTAAATTAGCATTAAAACCAGTACTTTAATTTCTCCCGTAATTATGAGATGTAAATAAATATTGACATTCTACTTACTCTGTAAATCGATTTGATATATTCAACTATGATTAGGCTACTATTATATTATATTAAGTAAACAGTTCACTGCGGTAGTAATTTACACGCAAATGTAATATCTATGTTTATTATTATATAAATGTTAAAATCGCGTGTAATTTCGCATGTGATGCGTCATGCTTTAGCGCAGTGCTAATAATATCGTTTAATTAGTATTTAGTGTGATGGGTAGCTGTGTGGAGTCTAGTCTGTTTAGCTTTTGCATGTATATGATAGTTTTTAAACATTCCTGGGTCTTTTTAATTAGCAAAATGGTTAGCCAGGAAAGTACCTCTTTCATATAATTAATTTCGCATATAAAATAATACTGGCCGTCTATTAACCGAAATTCATATTTTTTGTAATTTTTTTTTTTAATTAGTGATGGGTTTGCTCTTGACTCTAGTCAATGTCAGATATGACAGAGACAAAGTCTACGATGGAGCGAGCTTACCCAGAAGGAGCCTGTTCACTCTAACTTTGAAGAGATTAGGGCTGTAAGCTTTTGGAAACACAGACGCAGGCAGAGAGTTCCACTCCTTTGCTGTGCGCATTATAAAAGACGTTTGGAAACGCTTAGCTTACGGTACTTTTTAAACTTTAACTAAGCCAAATCTACCACTTCTCCAATTGGACAATATTCTTAAAAAGGGGTCCCAAGCTGGCTTCTCTTTACATAAGGGAAACACAGAGCAGACACAATAGTTCAACAATGGCTTGAATCCATCTTGTCATGAACCATTGAACCGTATTTCTATTCCAATTCGCCGACTACCTACCAGCCAGCCAGCTTCCAACTATTTACTGGTTAACCAGTAATTGGCGACTGTGTAAGTCCAAGTCTTATAATCCCATACTTAAGAATTATTGAATACAGAAGCTGTTGGTAATCCTTTCTCAACAAATAAATAAAATCCACATTTATTTGACGTTTGTTGATAAATAACTGTCTTGATAAACTAACGAACGTCTACAACAAGTAAACTCTATTAAATTTTCCAACAGTCAAGGAATACTCCTCATCAGAACCCTTTAGATCTTCAAAAAAAACTTTTTCACAAAAAAAACCGACTTCCAAAAAAACACTACACCTAACAACACCACTGGAAAGTCACAGTAGAGCCAAAATACGCAATTTTGTATACATGGATGATTTTTCCACATATTTTTTCCAGCTATTTGGATTTAAAAACCAAATTGCTTGACCGATTTTGATAAATTTTAAATGGGACCAATCGAGAAGGATATCCTTTCACATAAAACCAGAATTTTTCAAATCTGTTTATAAATGACGGAGATATGAGGTAACAAACACAAAAAAAAAAACAGTCGAATTGAGAACCTCCTCCTTTTTTGGAAGTCGGTTAAAAATATTATCTGTACCAAAATGAAACACTACCCATCTCACATCCTCGATTATCCCATCAGATACAAAGGTAAACTATATCTACACCATAAAGTTAATATCAGATGACCCCTTTCCCTTCTACAAACATTAATTTCTGATTTACATAGGGGACAGGGGGGACACATGTCCCTCAGTGAATGTTACCTGTCAGCCCAGTGATTGAGCCAATTATAAATGGTATGTAATCAGTTTGTACTTATTGATGTAGCATGACTTTTATTAAGGGTTAGCGATCTTGGGGTATACTGGTACCCAAGAATTAGTGGGAATTCGTGATTCTTAAAAAGTTTAGGTTATTTTTAAAATACCATTGCATTAACAACGTTGTTCTTAAAGTTAGCAATGCTGCAAACATTTACACACATTCACTTGAAACATTGTATAATTCGTTATTTGCATTAATTGGGATAGAAAACAGTGGTTATTTTAGGTAGTCATCTTTTACCATCATCTTACTGTTTATACTATAATTAGTATGGGTGTACTCCTAGTGTTGTTGACTTAGAAAATGTTTGTTATTAATTTACTTGTATCTAATTAACACCTCTTTGGTTTGATCAGTAAAATTAATGGTTTCCCAAAATAACTTACAGATAAAACTTTCCTTTTCATTCAAATCAAATTAAGTTAATTCCTCTTCAAAAGTATTGACGTTCCAAACGAAAATCTGAGGGCGGCACTTAATGAACTCCTAACTCAAAAGTTTTCCCAAACAGAACTTAAACGCAAACGTTTACGTTAGAAAGAGTAGGGGTGTTATAAAATAAATCATTTTTAACTTAATGAAAAGGGAGAATATATCAATCTTTTGTCTCAAGACGTGACGTTAGGGCGGGAAAATTAAGACTAAGAAAAATGACTGCCCATTATGTAAATTATTATTTGTTTATAAGTAAAACGGTGCATTTAAATAATGAATTTAGGTAGGAAATGCGTTCACTTTGCGGAATTAAAAGAAAGGTAATAACTCTCATTAGGTTGTTTAGCAATAGTCATTTGTTTGGCTTTACAATTGGGGCAGGTTATTTGTAAATTGTCGCGTACATGTTATGTTTTTGGTCGGAGTATTCTGATGTTTTATAATCTTTTATTTGGCTTCACATATGTATATAATACTAACTTACTATAAATGTATACGCATTAAAAGAGTTTTACCATATTCGCTTAGTTTTAGTTGAGCTACATTGGTAAGAATAATATAGTTTGTGTTTGTTTAAAAAACTCATTATAATATCAATCTTTTCCTTCTCTCCATCTCACGCTGTACCAGGCGATCAGAAACCCTCGGAGTCTAATTTTCTGATCGAAGCCACCTATAACCCGATACGCTCATCTCCACTCATCCGATTATTCATAAACATAAACAAGGTAGGTACCTGATCGATCTCCTAAATTATGGCTAAACATCCTCAATTTAGTGAGCGAAACGGTTTCGCTCCGAGCGATGGGCGATTGAAAAATTGTAGCGATGGAGGCTTACGTAATTTGCTAGTGACTGTGATGCTTGATACGGGGGGAGTCCCGCCCCGGGGTACTACGGGATCCTCCGGGGTTGTAGGGTGGAGTAATGCGGGATTGACACTCATGGCTGATGTTAGTGGAAATTATTTTCGATTATCGTTCGTAGGTGGTGACGTAGTGTGGATTAAGTGTTGGAACAACACTATTTCTCAGTAATTAAGACGAGTATAATGCGTAGGCGATGGTGTTGAGTGAAATTAATGATAATTGTTAGTCAGTACGGGCGTTTCATTTTCTACACATACTATTGAAATTCAGTGTCGACACTTGTTATTATTGTGACAATCAGTGACAATATGTCACAATGATAGTTCGAAACATCGTAAAAAGTCTTTACTTTAAGATAAGCCTCTGAAATATTTTTTTTTCTATAGACCATTGTTTACGCAAATCTGTCATATACAATGATTGTCAGTTCTTTGAATAATCCATACATTCGTACTTTTTATATTATAAATGCGAAGGTTACTCAGTCTATCCGTCCGTTTGTTACCCCTTCATGTCTTAAGAGCGCGCCGTGTGTCATTTCATACAAACTTTCAAGTTCTAATTCTTCAAAATGAATGAACCAATTTTAACGAAACTTGGTATGCATACGCTAGATATCTAGGTCTAAATAGTTATCAGAAAACTTTTTTGAGAAAGATTTTAGAGGGAGAGAGAGAGCGATTTTAAGTTTCCTAAAGAAAGTGAAAAATCACTATATCCTTCCCCCTGAACTCTTTTTCGATTTTTTTTTCTGATAACTATTTAGACCTAGATATCTAGCGTACGCATACTAAGTTTTTTCAAAATCGGTTCATTAATTTCGAAAAATAAGGAATTGAAAGTTTGTATGAAAAGCCGTACCGCGTAAACGCTCTTAACGGTTGAACGGATGAATATTATCAAACTTGTAGATGTCCTGGAATAGGACATAGCATTTTTCATCACAGGGGTATGTTCCATGGGATAATTTTCGCTGTCTCTTGAAGAAGCTAGTAAAACAATAAAAACAAAAGCATGCCGTATTTAACTCCACAACAGTAGTAGCAATAAATGCCGTAGTCTAAACACACGTTAAATTTAATCAAGAATGTTAGGTAAGTAGTGCATAAGACGCGTTAGTGCTACTATTCGTCTTCCCAGGTTCACTGCAGCTTGCTTAACATGGTAACAGGTGATGCACTGTTCCTGCTGTATTTAGGGAAATAAAATTAAGCTCTCTAGCTACAAATTATATGGACTTAAGAGGAGCTCTACGATGATAATGCATGTCACTGTATTGTTTTCAAGGAAAATTAACTATGTAGTGTTGACAGGGTTCAGACACAGTATTATATGAAAGAAGAGTTTATGCTGATACTGATAAAATGTAATGCTTCATAATCGAAATCATTTTTAACCAACGTTCATTGCATATTTTATGCATTTTCTAAGTATCGCTTAATCGATGTCGTTTTGGCGATACTTAGAAAAAGCTGGACTTGGAATTCCCAAAAGTTCACATCTACACAATAAAAGATTGATGAAACATAATACTACGCTAATTTTCAATTTGAAAGCCAACATACTCAGGCACTCTGATTCATCGCGTTTGGTACCAATATTAGGGGAATAGAATGGGATTAACTGTGCACTGTGAGTTGGACTGCACGGTGTCCGCCGATACGGTGACGGACTTGCTTTTATTGTATGTTGAGTCACAGAATAGATGGGTGCAGAAAGTCAACTTCACCCGACGAGCGAATACAGGTGCACGTACACAGACAAGAAGAAAGAGAAACGTTCAACAAATGCTTGTAAAAAAATCAGTTATAAACAAAAGAGAGAGATGTGCAACTATTTTTGTGTATTTACGGATTCGTACAAGGTTTGGTGATATTGAACTACGAGTATGTCAAACGAATGCTAGATGCGCACGAGTGGAAACGCAAGCTCGTGATAATTTATATTTTTTCAAACAATGAGGATAAGTACGACTGCTCAAAAAATACTTCACAAGTTAAAATCACTTCCGTTCTGCGTATGCTCTTGTTTCCTATCCAACAACAAACTAGAAAGAAAAATGGAAAAACAGCCTCAGTGGAAATGTCTTTCCAAGAGACATTATCTTGGTCAGATTAATCATAAACGGACCATGCAGGTTAGCGTTTGAGGTGGACGCAGCTAATGTGCTACACCAGAAATGTACGCACTGATGTGCGTATGCTGCATGCATATGTTGTTCACTTTAGGAAGCCAGACTTCTGTACCTATTTACACTGTGGTGATACCATGACAGATTTGCTTTTATTGTACGTAGCTGTAGCACCACCCTTTTCACCTGCACAGTGGTCGGGTGTTTGGAGAGGCGGCCTAAAAATATCTGCCACTTTGCATAATTAAGTTTCGGGAATTATTTCCAGGTCTATGGATTTGCTGGTGTTTCTACGTCGTCTTGTAATTTGTTTCAGGATGATTGTATTTGCTTTTGAATTACTTAAATATTTTAAACACTGACAGTTTGTAAGATTTAAAACTATTTATTAAGTTTTTACAAGTTATCTAGTGAAAGTTTCATATTTTGTGTTTCATTTTTTATAAAACTTGTAGAAATTTAATAAAAAAGTAGGTTAAAGTTGCTATTAAGACGTTTATGAATAAAGGAAAAAGTTATTGTGTCAATTTTTGTTGCAGTTTTTGTAGAATAACTAAACTTGTAGCTGTGGGTCACATTTTCTTTATAAAACTTTTAAAGTAGATAACAAGATAGTTTTGTGTGCAAGAAAACTTAATTTCAGTTTAAACTAAAAGAAAAAATACCGCAAACATCTGTATACTCGTACTAAGACACTCACAGTACTCACTCCCCAGAGGTCACACACTCGCAAGCAAAGCGCACATTTTATATATTTATACATTAACACAACTCAAAGAGGGTAGCCAAAGAAACGTTTTGGGAGTTCGGACGGCAACCTCTCAGACATTCTAATGAGGTGGTCGCATTTGTGCTAAGAACTTCAGACAATGTATATTTATGTGGTAAAGTACTGGTTCTTGTGTATTGTCTTTTTGTAAGTCAAGTAATAACGACAGTCATTTGGTTAAAGGATTGCTGAAAAAGACAAGAAAGGGAGGATGATTGGGGGTTGATTTTTCAATAGTCGGATAACTTTTATCTGGGGAATAAAACCAAATTAAACTGGCGGTTTGACAGCTTTTGTATAGATTATGTCAAACCGCCATATTTATTCTACAAATAAAATTTATCTGGCTATTGTAAACGTACGTATTTTATAATGCGCACAGAAAAGGAGTGGAACTCTCTGCCTGCGTCTGTGTTTCCAAAAGCTTACAACCCTAATCTCTTCAAAGTTAGAGTGAACAGGCTCCTTCTGGGTAAGCTCGCTCCATCTTAGACTTTGTCTCTGTCATCTCTGACATTGACTAGAGTCAAAAGCAAACCCATAAAAAAATTGCCCTTAAAAAGATAAAATGAAGTTAGTTTTTTTTTAAATTATTGTTATACTCGCGTTTGACCATAATCGCCCACCTGGTGGTAAGCGATGATGTGGTTGACGATGGAGCCTAGATAAGGGATAGCCTAGAAGTAACTTATTCATACTCTTGAGTTGTAAGATTAAGTTTTCTGAAAAAAAAAAATAGTTTTATTTTGACTTAAGAAAAAGCCTTTCAAACAACACAAGCATCAGTTCATAGTTCCGAAGATTTCTCATTAAAATTAATATTAAAAATTAGTCATTTCGCTTGCACGCAGGTATGTGGTCAGTTTGCCAAATAAACATAAAACAAACCTTCATTGCTAGCTTTGCCACTGTCCAACCCACAGGCAAGTAAATATTCGAAACATATTACGTGTATAAGTTAAACTAAACTCAGATATTTCACTCTCAAAGCAAAATTATTTTACATTCCCGACTTATCCGAGATCCCAGCCTGTGTTGCGGACCCCATGTTGGTCCTCTAGTTTAAACAGTACACGTATCCGCATGCAATATTAATAGGAATGCAGTCGCACCCCTACGGCATGGAGCAGGGGATTCGCCGCGCTAAATACATCACTAGTATTAGCGGGGAATCTATTCAGTTGAGATTAATTAAATTTATTGATTGACACTTCGAAGGATTTAGTAAAAGTAAATAAATCCCTAATTTCGTAAAGGTTTGTTGCGTTACATTTCTGATTAAATTATTTAGTTAGAGGCTAACTGAGTTTCGGTTGATTCGGGACTTCAATTACGTTTCGGAAATTCAGTTTGAAGGTTCTTGGTAATTTCGGTAAAGTGTTTAAGAGAATTCATCTATCAACGTACATAGCTTCCATCAACGTGTCACAGTTGTGTCCTAAAATTCTACACGGGTTACTAAAAGCTTTCGACACTCACCTAGTTACCTGAAACTGGTCCAGTCATCTAGTTGCGTTGATGACACATCCTGTGTTACTACCGCTATCGCAAACGTAACTACGTACCAAAGTACAGACTGCAAAAATCAAACCTCTCCACTTTGTCACACTCCCATCTCATCACGCGAAAATGTAGTCTTTTTGACAGTCTGTGAAAGCTGTAATGGAACCTAATCTTCTAATCAACTCCTGCTTGTCTGAGTGTCCCTTGACAAGCCACTCACCATTATGTAGGATAGTGATTGTAGGATCGCTACAAGACTCATTAGAGTCATTAGCATCTGTTAGCTAAATGAATACTTCAAAGCACAATTCGCGAGTGCTGCCACATCTACACGATGTCATCTCATCATTATTCAGTATGAAACGGTCCTTGTCCGCATTTTCCGTCGGATCCTCCATCCAGCCACCGTACATTGTTTGTTTGGAGTGTCGTTGCACTGTACATCATACATAGCTTTGTATGTACAATAGGTAGTCGGTTTAAGTGGATTACACTCGGCATTGGACAATGCTTTAGTTTTTATGACCGTTTAAGCTGTGAAACGAGTGAGGGATGGATGGGTCGTTAGTACTTTTCTGTTATAGCCTGAGGGTGCAATTTACGACTATTGTTTGCCTTTGAATGTGTTAGATCAGGATTTGTTTTGAAAATTTCGGCATTTATTCACCAGTTTTTATCTCTTTGCTGAAGTGTCTCTTTGATTCAACTGGCTATTGACTTTGAAATATCCTGAAAAAAGACAGTTTAGTTCATTTAACACATCGTTAAGATTAAAAACAATATTTCGTAACTATAATACAATCTTGGTCACTCTAGAATTCATTAATCATTTATTCTTACACCGTTCTGCAAATTAATCTTGGAATCCGAAATGAAGTTCGTAGATTAATATCGGCTGCACTAGCGAAGGCTTGCTTCTGTAATCTCCCCACTGATTTCATTCGCTCCTGGCTCAATCGTCATGCAGTAGTGTTGGTTATAGCTGTATTTAATACTGGAGGTACATTTTGGTTGCAATCAGAGCCAGTTAATCTATGAACGGCGGTGAGATTTGGTGTCAGTGTTTGCACTGTGGTTGGATTTTGATTAGCTCATTGCAATATAGTGATTCACAATAGATGTTTGTGGCTGTTTTCTTCTCTCTTAACATAAGTAACAAGGCTTAGGGAAGGTGAGTAAGAAGAGTTACACGTCTGACGTCGATGATTTAAAATCTGGTTAGGACTCATTACGAGCATTAATTTCAAGTAAACTGCTAACAGGCACTTTTGGTATGTCGGTCTAGTCAAGATCATTAAACTTTAAGGTACTCCCTAACCTGAAGCGTTCGCCAATAATGTAACGTTTCAGATTCGATTTAGAGCATTACAAGCAGTGCGTATTGATGTTAGGAGTTGTATCAAAATTATAAACATTGTATCATCAAGTTGCGAACTCCAATGCTCGGTTCTCTTTCCTCAGTAATGTGCTCGACTCTGTAAAGTTACATTACAGGCGAATGCTCCATGTGAAGGAGCACCTTTATCTTCTATTTTATTTTGTTTAATATTTATTTTATGGTGGGGTAGGTAGGTTATTACACCATCAAAATATCCAGCGAACTTCAAATTATGCTTAAAAAACTATGTTTTTATTTATATAATTCTGCTTACAAATCGAAATTTCCATTTTCATCGTATTCCCAACTCATTCCTCACTCCTTTCAGTAACACCGTGTTATGAAAATTCATTCTGTTCGTTGGCAAGGCGCCTGTAGCTTGTAATACAAATCTGGTGGCGGAACACGTGTCAATATATTTTATTCATGCATACAGTACAGGGACACTGCAGATTGCGTTTTGTGCAACGTTGGTTTGTGTGTGACGGTGTGTCTGTGTGTGTGAAGAGCGATTGAAGTGGGTGGGGGATTATAATGTATTGTTTTACAGTTTTTTCGCTCCGTTGTAAAAGGTGGGCTATTTACATGTTTTTGTAGATGTAATGTAGAACGTGGTGTACTGACTGGTTGATCTGAATTTCAGATATAAATATAGTTAGACAAACACTTTTATAAATCTGCAGAATTACCAAAAAATGCCACCACACGAAAGTATCCTGCGGTGCGATTCTCTGACCGTGTAGCTTGTGTGAGCGTAAGCTTATGTGAAGTGGACTTGAAGTGTGCTGTCTATCATAAAATAAGATGGAATGGCAGTTTACTTCATGCTCACTCCACCTTAGTTTACACGGTGAGACGTTTTCATAATAGGCTGATTTAAAATACATCAGAGGGCCAATTCTACTCATTTTTAAGCAACGTTTGCAGTCGCAAAATAGCCTCAATTCTCATACGTTTATGACAATTTGCGACTGACATGCGAACCAGAATGTTGCTTTAAAATTATTAGGATTGGCATGAAAAAGTAGTAGCAGCGCAAAAACTACTTTAACCAAATCGTTTGTGTAAGTGAGCAAAGCTGTCCATTCTTGAGTAACAAAAATGAAGATGCTTTTAAGCCCGTTACGTCACATCTGGTGTCTAAGTGAACGTTAATGTCAGCCATTTTAGTTTTAGTGCCTACTCAGAGATAGTCCGTGCCCTTGTCTATGACTAGTCCTAGAGAGGTTTATGTCCCGACGTAATTAAAGTAAAACTTAACGACTTTTAGACAGAGCTCACACAAGGAACAAATCCACTGTTCTGAGTTTGATAGACTGCAGAGTGTCGATTTTTTCTGTACATTTTGAAGACTTTGACTAGAAAACTATTTATGACTGTTTTGTTTTTTTTTTCAAGTTTTATGGTACCGGCTTACAGTCTAACCAACCGGATGTAGCTGAATAGCATTACATGGAGCGACCGTCTATTAGATCACCACAGTCACATGGCATAAAATTATTTTTTTTCCCGTTACTGACAGACAACGTACAGCCGAAAAAACTGGTCGTAGAAAGCTAAAATTTACCGTGTAGTTTCCCTACATTCCGTAGACGAGAGAATTTCCCGAAATTCTTACGGGAACGGGAAAATACGTGTATACGAAGTTGAGGGCAAAACACCTCTGACCTAGACTAGAGTCAAGAGCAAACCCATCTCAAATAAAACAAAAAGTTAGTGGTAACATAATTCTCCTTAGGTAATTAAGACTAGGTGTCAGACTTTCGGCCTTCAGAATACCCCTAACGTCTGTCAAAGATCATAGAGCAATCTTCTTATCTTCTTCTTTGCAAAAGGTTGTGCCCATACTGGAAAGGTTTGACCACTGCCTTGGGAAGATCCCAAGACGGTGGTCAGTGAGTCCTGTTAACGCATTGATCAGGGGCCTAACCACCAACTCTTAAAGCAGTATTACTTTAATATTACTTCCAGTGGGAAAGAGACGGAGCTATACGTCCTGTATAACTCCATCTCTTTCTCACTGAACAGCGAGTGGATGAACACCCGCACACATATAGCGATATCTGTAGCATTATTCTGTCCAATCAGTCTATGCACAGCCTTAAACTCCAGGTTTATGACGTCACATAAACAAGTGAATGACAGGACAATGTGGAAGGATACAGCACTAACTTAGTGAGCTTTAAGTTACTGAAATAGCTCAAAATTAAAGTGTACTTCTAGTTTTAAAAGTACTTAATTCTCTTGGGAAATGTTTTGCCGCGGGTGTGGTAGCTCTTTTTAGGTTAACTGGGACGGTTGTAGTTTTGTTAAATGCGTTTTTCTGGCTGGAATTTGTGGGCGGGTTAATTTATTTTTAGGTCAAAGAGCAATGTCTGAATGAGATGGTATAGCTGGTTGTAAAAAAAAGAAAGAAAAATCGTTTTATTTGCCACGCGAACGTTTGTATAAAAGATAAACGTAATTATTGTGAACTGGAAACGTTTTATGATAGGTATTTGTAGAAAAGTTTGTTTATAGGTATATATTTTGTTAGTGAAGACAAAAAATGTACAACCGGATTGAGATAGTCCTCGTTTTTCAATTCGTTAAAACCTACAAATATTCTATATCTTAGCACGAAACAGTAACAGTAAGTACATATCTTGATGCCTCGAATTATCATGGTATGTATTAACATCATTTCGGTAGGAGCTTGTGTTATCAGAGATTAGTAATAAAACACTGCGTAAATGGTTTTATTTCATGCGACCTCGGGTCAGGATCAGGGGTCTACTCTCTAAGCCCGAAGTCCGTAGTTTCGGCCCCGAACCTGAACTAAGAACAACTGTCAAATCGTGTTGTCATTCATTCTTAGTTCGGGTTCGGGACTAATTGTAGTCCGTAGGTGATCCGGAGTAGAAAACGCCCGACACTAAGGCCGAAACTACGGACTTCGGGCTTAGAGAGTAGACCCCCAGCTTAGTCGCAATCACAGATGATGATGATGTTCATTTGTTTTTCTTTGTTTCCTTTCGCCATTTTTGTTGTTGTTCGGACTGCAATAAATAACAGCAAGGGTAGAGGGCAGAGCCCAATTATTTACCCAAATGCTGACAAGAATACCCATGTTTACATTTTAACGCCAAGGTTAGGCCAAAATCTTTCATAAATCTCTCCAGATTTTTTTTTATTTGTGAGTGTCATCACAGCACAAACTCGTTCAGAATGGGCATTCTGAAAGAGCCTGTGCTGTGTGCGTTATTTGTTTTTTTTTAATATGGCACCTGATAAGAGCTTTTTTGGACTAGCACAAATCTTTTTATTTATTATAGCTTTTATTGTAAGGTATTCATTTATTTATCTTTGTCCTAACAAATATCACTTTCGTGTATAAAATTAATTATTCAATGTTAAATCGAATGAGGTTATTGATGTCCCAATATTGTATGTATTTATACACTACAGAACCAATAATCCATAAAATTGTTTACATTTAGTGTTATTAATCATTAGGAAGCCGATTAAGATGGTATACGGTTAGAATTTGCATGTTTCTTTCGAAAAGACATAGTAATCCGTTATAACCACTCTGCATACCTGCTTAATGTATTTTAAATGCAATAAATTCGTTTCTCTTGAGATCAAATCTAAATGCAATGACGTTTTTATACTATGACATACATAAACAGGCGGTTTTCCCAGAAACTAGACCGTCCGTATTGCGATCCTTGCATAAATAAATTATCCTCTCGATCGAATTTCGGCTACGGTGGCTAACCTCAACGAAGATTGGCCAACTAGGTACGCAGGAGATATTATAGTGCACAAGTGATAATAATAATATCTATAATAATATCTTGGGACAACTCACACACGGCCATCTGATCCCAAGCTAAGCAGAGCTTGTGTTATGGTAACCAGACAACTGATATACATACTTATATAATTTATAAATACATACATATTATAGATAAATTACACCCATATGATAGGTGCATAATCTGTACCTTTATTCCCATAGTCCAATGGCATGGCAATCCGACTCGACTAGAGAGAGAGCAGGCTCATTTCAAGCCATGGGTGTATCACACCATCGACTTTCAAAGTCCCGGCTTTTTTTATGGATGGGAAATCATCCTCCTCCTTCCGCTCTGGGTGGAGCGGGAGGGACTGTCAGACTCTTAGTGTCTAAAACCCATCCGTGTTGGCTGGAGCGTGAAAAATTTCTCTCCCTCACACGTTCCACCTCTTCCTTCACCAGAATTACTGCTTCGCAGGAGTTGCATGGGGAGCCCCATGCCTCCTCGCTCTGGACCCCATGGTCCGAACCTGGTTCAATCCATATTGAACCAGGGTCGGAAGCGAGAGGTCGCTGCCGCCGATCGCCTTGACGAGGACACGGCGGTGCTCTGCCCAAGCAGGGCAAACCTCCACCGTACGCTCCACCATCTCCTCCGGACGATCCTCATAGTAATAACACACGGAAGCTCCCGGCTACCACTGAGAAATTTGTAATGGTAAAAATTATAGGACCTGGGAATTGAACCCAGGACCAGGAGCCAAAAGTCGCAGTAGGCAGTTACTCTTCTCCGATTATGTAGTTACATAATCGTTTATACATCTGTTCGCGAGTACTTAGGTACTATGACACTGGGCTTTCTATACAGCATTTCCAATCATTATGATACTTCTAATTCGATTCACGTGGCGTCGGGTTTACGCAGCTACTACGCCGTAGGTGGCTTCTACACGAGTAGCGTATTTACTACGCAGTTCGTAGCCGCGAACTACGCAGCATTACTGCCTGGTTTCTGAGGATTTTATCGGTCGTTTATCTGTCCATTAACCAATGACATTCTAGTAAACAGATATTTTATGAGCGCGCTAGTGAAGACTCGAATACATCCTAATTGGAAAACACAAACATTAAAAAAATTTAAAAAATGCCATCGTGTGTTTTTAGAAGAATCTCTTTTGAACCATTTCTACGTGTAGTGAAATGTAAAATTATTGAAAAGTGTGTATGTGTGCTGCCGCTGCTGCGCGGGACACTTTTTTCGGTTGTTTTGTGCTTGTATAACGTATCTGTTTACTAGAATATCATTGCCATTAACGTTATTTGTCATAACGCCATTTGTTGGTTAACGAATAGATAAACTTAAGAAACCAGGCAATTGAGACGTAGGTCTTAATTGATTAGAACTCATTGCCACTGCAAAAATGTACCTTCATTTGTGCAGGAAGTGTTAATATTTAAATGAAATGCTCTTATAACCAAATTGAATTATGAAGTCTACGGATGATTATCGAGAACAATAAGGACGGTTTACTGAATTGAATATTTACTTTTACTTTACACTTTGCTAAAGATTGCTTTTCATGCTAAAGTATAGTTTGACATAAATATCATGAATTTCAAATGCCTAATTCAGAAAACATGTATTTATTAAATCGCAAAAAACAACTGACGACAGGAATAATCCAATAGACCCGTGAATTGATTTAGGCAACACGACAACTATGCAACAACTTAACAAAAAACGACTGTCGCGTCGCGCCTATCTGCGGGAGCCTTTAAAGTCATGTCCAAGTTAGCAAGTATGTTACATTCAGCCAAGCCCTGTGGCCCTCCCTCCTTAGGAATGATAACACCAACATTATTCGAGAGTTTAGAATTCCAACTGTCCTCTAACTTCCAAGATGCCGTTTTCTTGATAAATGACTGTATAACGTAGCCAGACCGTAATGGTGACTACTTATGCAAATTGTGGCGACATACCTACTAATAGTAATATATTGGCCACCTACGACTTCCTTTAATCAATAAATATCGGTAGACACCGTTTTTGGAGTTCCGCACCACAAGGTACTTTTCTACTTTTTTCATGTTAAGTATTGTACTTAGTATCTGGGCACATAACTTACGAGTGAATCTCACACATTTTTAACCTACTTCAAAAAAGAGGATGTTATCATTTCGGATGTTTATTATATATTTTTGTTTTATGTATGTCCGGGCATAACTCCGTCATAAATTTAGAAGGATTTGCAAATTTATTTTTACTTTTTTTTTCGAAAGAGGTTTATTCCGAAAGAGGTTTGGTCCCATTTAAATTTCGTAAAGATCTGCTGAAGAACTTCGGAGATACAGACAGTAAAATTTTCGGGGGGTAGCACTGAAAGTGAAAAATACAAAATTTTTGTACGAAAAAATACCACCGGCTTCAATAAAAACCGCTAAAAAGTACAAAATAACTTCAATTTTAAAAGTCGGATTTTTTTTTTTGGAAGGTTAGGCAAAGGTGATCCTGTTTTTCTTACATCCACATTTCATCAGTTATGTTTAAGTCCCATACGATAAGGTGTGAGCTTATTGCCAGCAACCAGCCCTGACTGCGGGCTGCCAATGGGAAATCCTAGATGGAGAAACTTTTTCCAAAATATATTGGAGTTGGCTTCCAGTTTAACTGGATGTAGCTTAATTACCAGTATTTCCAGTGAAGGGAAGAGTCCCTTCACTGGAAATACTGGTAATTAAGCTACATGCTAGCTGTATAGCTTCGTCATTTTTTGTTTACGAAAAAAAGAAAAAATACGTGTCCAATATTTTTTGGAAATCTTTCTGACGGATTTTGTTTTTTGTAGTAGTATGAATACCTTTTTTTTAAATCAATCTACGGAACCGGTCTCTCGCATAGACCGAAAAGTTTCGGAGAATTTCTTCTGATCAAATACCCTCATTCGTTGAAGTCTTGTAATAACCCAATTTACATACGAAAGCTTTCAATCTTATTTTTTTATAAATAGTGAGATAGTTCAAATATTGGTTAGCCATAAATCTTCCATGACAATTCATTTAAAAGGACTTATATACACAAATATTTACATAATTTACAGTTATTTTTATGTTTAGGGAAGTTACAAATGTGTTGTGGTTGCTTACATTGCTATTAGCAGATAATTATATTTATTAATATGTAACAATACAATGTGCAAATAAAAATAAAAATTCAAAAGGGCCTTCCACTCTTACGGCCCATCACGCCCTTTGCCATAAACATATTTATCTTTACAGTGTAATTCCTTTTTTTATGTTTGTAATTTAGTTAGTTAACGTACATCATTAGAAAATCTTTTTTACAAAAAATACAACTTCCAAATAAAAACAACACAAAAAATCACCGATTTTCGAAATTAAACCATAAGGAGTTCCGCTCGACCCAGAGCGGAAGGAGTCATTCGATGATTTCTCATCTAAAAAGAAGGAGTTACTATATGTGCCGTCGCAGCCCAAGTTCAGACCAGTTCATAGTTAAATATCTACTATTATATCTATTTGCTTTGGGATTATCATGAACCTAACACTTTACAATTAAGTTTCCTTTATTTGTACCTTGTACACTGTGTGTATTTGTGTCCAAATAAACTAGTTTTTTAACTTTTTCTAGATTTTATTGATTTTAATTTGAGGTCACTGGTATCTTCGAAGTTAAACGTCCAATGTAAATGCAATACAGCTTTAACTAAACCCAATGCAAAAATAATCATCAAATTCAAATAAAATCAGTTAAGTTATTCCCGAATACGTGAAAATTGAACATAATTGGTGAGGTAATGGTATAGCAGGGTGACCAGTACACATGAAATGCACGAGTTTACTTAAGAAAAAATCCAAATCGCTTAAAGTGTGCCGAAGAGTTCCTTCGATTTCTCCATGATCCCATCATCAGATTCTGACCTGACGACCATGTGATCACCTTCTTTTTTTTTTTTGAGGATGGGAAATCATCAAGTGACCCCTCCCGCTCTGGGTGGAGCGGCAGGGAGTGTCAGTCTCTTACTGACTAAAACCCACCCATAGTCCTCCTAGTGCCTTTCTTTCCAGGGCCGCGGTAACTCTTTCGAACATATTCCGCAACCCTGGCAGGCTCTGGCCCTGGCGGGCCCCGTCTCCGCTGCTGACTGCTCTTTCCGGCGCGCTTGGAGAGAAACGCGCCGTCGACTCGGGCCTGATCTGATCGAACAGCGAGCTACCCATTGCTCGCTGTCCGCAGGCGTCAATCACTGCGCCTTGCTCAGGAGCATCAGTTCCTGAGAGGCGCAGTGACTAACGTTCGTCTGGAGCCATGTAACCACCTGGGAAGTTCCCTACCACCCTTCCAAACAAAAGAAGAATTTTCCAAATCGTTCCTGGCGTCTTTGAGTAATCGGAGAACGTACATAAAACTAATAAAGAATTAGACGAATTGAGAACGTCCTCCTTTTTTGAAGTCGGTTAAAATGAGTATTCTATGCTACTACGATCTATTATGTAAAGAAGATACGATGCAGTATGTGCACGAAACAAAACTCGCGAAAAACTTGACTACCAAACTCACCAATAATAGCGAGCCATATCAAACTGAACCCAGCATACATGACCGAAACTTTGCAAAGCGAAACGCATCAGAAAATGTAACGAAAAAGTTGAAGAGACAGCATTAACGAAGTTACTTACTGTTGCCATGCAACAAGCTTGGCTAACGAGCGTATACCTTGGTATACCTACATATGTACAGTCGCGGCACGAAGAGTTTTAGTAATTTTTAAAAAGCATTAATTTTCCAGATGGACCTTTCGAATTGTAATTTTCATTTATTTGCTTACAATAATGTTATGTAGATTAAAATAATGTCACAAGATATAATTTTGAATAGCTTTTACATTTTTGCACGACTGTACCTACATCCTGTACCCTCCTAGTAAATATGCAGATAGTTGTGTCAACTTGTTTCCGAGGACGTGACGTCATTTGTAACGTTAACGTCCACGAGATAAGAGTTCGGAGGTTAGCTGGGTTAATGATGTAGACGGAGGCTGTGGAACAGATTGTAATGGTTTTCAGTTTCTTCAGGATTTTCATGTTGTTTAAGGAATAAACGACTAGGTGCCTATGATGAAATAGAATTCCCGATCTCTAGAATATGTAAAAGTATTAAAAAAACCACACTAGAATCATGGCTGCTGATCATCTATAGTTGCGGAATTTGTTCAAAAGCGTCACCGCGGCCCTAGAACGCAAATATATGGATTTTAGTCAGTAAGAGTCTGTCACTCCCGGGAGCCCTACCCAGAGCGGAAGGAGACATTTGATGATATCCCAGATTCATAAAAAAAATAATTTCTATGATTTGCTTGAATATTAGAAGAGTATTAAGAAAAACGCTAATTTTGTGAAAATGTTGTGTAGATGCGCGTTACTGCTAATGTGGATTGAGGGCTGTAACAAACTTTAACGCTTGGTAGAAACTTAGTCAACATTATTTATCAGGCGCCATAATGAAGTTTTGTAACATTATTATCCCAACAAAAATAATACGAACTACAGAAGAACATGCTAATTATATCGTCTAAAAAAACTACATAAATTCTGTAAATACAACATTAGTATGCCTAACGTCTACCAAACCGATATGACGCGCGAGTTGCAAAGCGCCTGTTGAAAAAAATGTGTGCCGTTACAGATATACGCTTTTATTGCCGCACATAAGTGTGCAGGCGCTTTTGAGCGAACATTTTATGTTCTTTGTAAGCAAGACCGCGTAATAAAATCATTATTGTTTTACTATAGTCTTGCTAACTTTGGTGTTTGTATTTATTTGAGTTAGTTACCCGATTTTTATTTAAGAATGTTTGTGATTCTATCGTGTAAACGACTGCGACACGGCATCGTCTACGTATTTAAAAAAATTACAACTGTAACTGCTATCAATCTAATGCTAAATCTCATCCAAATAATAAAGACAGAATAAACGACACATTAACTAGCTCAACAACCACTTATCCAGATAGTCTTGGCAACACGTCCAAACGTAATTTGTAACAACGTTAGGCGCCGGCGGACGAGATAAGGGTCCGTTTGCGGTGAAACTTTAATATTGCCACATTCACTCCTTAAGAAACCACTGAGGTTAAGTCGGGACGTGTCTAAGCCTTTCATTACAAAATCTTGTAAGTCTGTTTATATACAGCACACTTCAGGCCTAAATATACCCTCGTATATACTCACTTTGCATGCATATGGCGAGAGGTATATCGTTAGGGTTTCTTGGGATTGGGAATTCTAAGCATCATTTGAAGCAAGTTAGGCTAAATTAAACCATTTCAATTTCGGACTGTACTACCTGCTTGGGAAATAATCAGTTGGGTCTAAGATCCACTTGAAGCTAGCTTAACAAGCATACCTAAGTGAAAAACTTTTAGGTAGGTACTACTAAATAGGGTCCAAATTACTTAAAATGTAAAGGTATTCTAGTTATTATTCTAAAGCGTCTATAAGCAATTGAAATATGTTTATGACTTTGCTTTGAGTTTGTGTGTTATAAAACTTAAACATTCTGGAGAGAAAAGCCCCGTGAGACTCTGAGCGGAAGTTCCAAAGAAAACAAAGTTGAAGCAGTCAAATAATGTTTACTTGTTGAGAATGAAGGCACCGTAAATATCGCTAACGTGTCAAAATCTACAACACACATCTGTTTACAGAAAACGCCTGTCAAAAAATGTGGAGCAAATCAACAAAAACTCGTTAATTTATTCGTGGCTGCAAGGGGCTACGGGAGCTACATTAAAATTTGAGCCTTGTCAGGTGCTAAGTCCATAATTTCCCCCGGGAACAATCCCGGATCGCGTTTTAAGGGTTTCCATGAATGGCAGTTCTAATTTCCACTGACGGTCGTCTTCTCATTTGTTTAAGGCTATTGTTTTAGATTGTTTTGACCGTGAAATCTTAGAAACGCAATGAGTTGCGCTTTGATGTGTTTGCCATTTTCTTAAGAAGTTTTCGAGTGTTGCATGTAAGGTATTTTATTTTCCGATTATTTGCTTGTGAAACCTAGTAAGTAATGTGTTTCAAGTTGTGCAGCGATTTGGAACTTGAATCGTTTTGCCTACCTGTTATGTTACCTTTGTATTTTAAAAAGTGCTCTACTGAAATTTCTGCCATCATATTAATATCACTTTTACAACATGTTGTGACCTAAAATTCTTTCCTCTGTTCCAGGTAACACATGAAATAACTACACAACATTTTTGGTAAGCCAAGCTAAAACATGTGGTTTTACATTTTATTTCTGCAAACTGTGTAACCCTGTAGGAAATAAACTTCAATAGAGTGAGGACTCTCGGTTCGTTTGCGCGGTTTGCATACAAAAGTTTACCGAATGTTTTCGTTCCATAGTGAAAGCCACAGAATACGGTTTTATTAATGTCGGTTTTGGTTGCAAAGGTATTCTGATTGTGAGACGTGTTTGATACAAATATTAAATGTAGGATTTTAATTAAGAATAATGTTTCGGACTTGACTAAGAGAAAATTTGACAGCGTCTCTCGTCATAAAATGAACAAAAAACAAAATTGATGCACACATTCAATAAAGTGTAAAAAAAATTAGAATTATTTTAACAAGTTTAAATTGTAAGTGCTTAAAGTTATATTTTTCACAACTTTACATTGTGTTCGATAATAATCTTAATCAATGTAATCAAAACATCCATAAGAAAATTATTGACAAACAACAGCTGTTTTCTATGTCTTCCTTCCCAGTAGTTTAAACAATAAAATTTACCGGCCAATTTTTAGCGGCCATTTCTCGATTTTGCACAAACAAACCAACTTAAACAGTTGGGAAACTAATTATGGCTTTAGTTGAGGACAAAGACGTCGGGATCATTAGAACTATCTATTATTTTAAGTATGTTGAAAATTAGCCCTTTGATAGTCTAGCAAATGAATAGGTGGCTGAAAATACATTGAATTCTAGTACTATTAAGTGGACACTGTCGTTTTAGCCAGTGACTAACGTATAATTACTGTAAGTGGACTTTGCATGCGAGTTAAATTGGTCGTTATTAATAGCACGTGTTGGTTCTGTATTGACAATTTTATGACCATGGTAGAAATTAATAAATTGCACGCTACTCAATGGCTCAATAAGGTTTAAATTATTTTGAAGGCCAGAGTCAGTTAGTCGAATTGGGTATCTGTAATAAATTGCAGAATGCTAACTTTGATTTTCTCTAAGAATAATGTCTAGGAAGCTTTAACAGCCATAGTTCTTAATCGTTTAGGTATAGAAAGTAGTAACTTTTAAAAGAATTAGCTCTGAAAGTCAGCACCGAGCTAGCTTTTTTAAGAAACATAAAAAGCCGATACTCCCAACCACCTTACATCATAATATGTTGTTGTTATGTACCTATTTGGTTAAACTGAAACTGGTTTGGCTAAATTGAATAGGATTTAAACTATTATTTAAGATTTCAGTGTTTGTTAACACTACCAATACGAATTTTGCGTGTTTCTATAATCGATCTGAGATCGTCACTATGTATAGTAGGTCTAACACCTAATTAGCCAAAACCCCCTCTATTATCGAGACCATAAACAATAACTCAATTCAACTCTGTTGTTCCTTACACGTCGGTCCGTGAAGGTTCGTTATGCTTCGGACGAGAAAGTTTGTTGGGTCTCGGGATGGAAATTTTAGAAGATCCAACTTTGCTGGAGTCACGAGCATGACCGAGACTAGTTAGCGAATAGTCGGCTTGTTGTGGCGGCTGTAAAACGGTTGCTAGCGATTGTGTCTTGGGCTGACGAAGTTGGGAGTTTTGTTTAAGAAAGTTTATGAAGTTGTAGGCCATGTTTTCAGCAAGGGTATGTATGATTCGCTTGTATAAGGATTATTTTTTGCCATAGTGCTTAGTATAGACATATTAACTTTAGTTTCTTTAAATAGTACAAAAAATAGAGTATATAAATAGTCACAGTTTGCCTTTGGTCTGTTTCTCTGTATACTTCTTCTAAAGCAAGCATCGGATTTTGATACGGTTATCAATAACAGAAACACACAATTTGGTTTTGTGGAAGCGGGCCGAACGCTTTTTGTTTATAAAAATGAGTTGAAATACAATCGTGTGTGAGATGTTACTGTATTAGCTTGGACTATGTATGCATTTGCTACTATTATGAGACGTACTCGTATATGAAGTTAATCATCTTGGAGAATCAGTTGACGTACCGAACTTAAAAATCTGCTGTAATTTTTTTATTACTTACTTAGAAGAGAGATATTAGAAGAGGTTCTAACTATCCCGACAGTAAACTCCATTAGAGTGACTGTCTGGATATACCAACTCCACATTCAGTCGATTTTCTAAAAATACTGCCTACACGTGCAAACCAAATTACGGAAAGGTAGACTAATACGTCTTTGAAGAGCACAGTGTGGATACACGAGTAGGCAAATCAATACGGGTTGACCTGTTAGTAAACACAGGATATTGAGTTTCATGACATGATTTGTGTACGGCTTACTGTCTTTGATGTTATCGGAAAGGGATGATACCTATCGACTATCGGTTTCAATTTAGAATATGTATCTAACTGTATTAAATCAATTCAGTGTAATAGAGTCATGTGTGTGCGTGACTGACCACTGATCACTGACAGTATAAGTACTTACCCTTGTGATTCTTCGACTGTGCAATGCTGAACATGTCATGGAAAATGACGGTCATAAATCACTGTATTCACAAAGCGATGGCATACCGTGTATCATTTGGAGGCCCACTGCAGATGCTTAAATCTCGTTTACGGTATCTACAAGAAGAAAAAACCGGGAATCTAGATGGGGTTATAACAATAATTGATACATTTTCGATTGACCACGCAAAATTTCGCTAGCGTAGGTAGGTATCAATCCAATATATTTTGAACTTTTTCAATAGTCATCGCTGATAATGTCACCTTTCCCTGTGTTTAACACATAATACTCTACCAGGAACAACACCATAATATTATTTATGCCTACAAACTAATTCGCCAGGCTTAGCTCGCTGAACTGCAAAATTCATTGACCCGTTTATATCAGCCTCAGCGATTTAAAACTTGGATAAATAACTTATCTCTTATAACCAAATCCGACTTGGAGTATACTTGGATAAGGTAACAGGGGGATTAAGAATTCCAACGCTCTTTAATTACTTAACTTGACAACGATACCTAATGAATTTTTGGGACAGTTTTTCGGAATCAAAAAGTTTGGATCTGTCAGTCCACTTTGAGATTTGTTTTGTAATGAAAAGAGGGTTATTGATGAAAGGAAGGGTTTTTATTTTGGGATTGGACTTCGAGTTTTTCGATAAAGTTGTTTTGAAAAAACGTATTTTTTTTGTTTTGAAGCTCGATAAATTGGTTGCAATTAAAAAGTCATTGGCAATGTATGGTGGAGTTGTATTAGTTCATTCTCTTTGGCGTCAAAATTAATATGGATTTCAATGTTTATCACAAGAAACCAATCCTCTAAACGCCTGGCTCACCCTGGACATCTAGGACTCGGTAAGGCAGCGGTTAGGTGACTCAAGCTTTAGTTTCTTTATTGGAGAGTATGAGTAACTAAAGCTCTGGTCTATTGATTGGAACGCACAACTGTGTGGTAAGTGTGGCACCACATACAGCACCGTTGTGCATCCCGATCAAGAGCCTTAAGCTTTATCCTTTTATAACGGTGGTGCAATGCGGTCTCCCTCAAACTTAATCTTCGAGATGTCGTGGAAGTGATGAAGCACTAGGCCAGTCATTAGTTGTAGCATCGACGCGAAGAAGAAAGAACACTATAGTTATGGGTATATATCTTTTTCAGCAGTGATTTTTTGAAATTAAGTACCTGGAGGGTCGCGGGTAACCGATGGATGCGAGACGCACAGGACCGGTTGTTGTGGCGACACTTGGGGGAGGCCTATGCCCAGCAGTGGACGTCTTTCGGCTGATATGATGATGATGATGAAGTACCTGGAGGTACTTTTAAACATAAATATTCACTCATAAAACTAAGATACGTAGGTCATACAATGAAACTGAGCTCTTGCACCTCGTAATACTGTAGCTTCAACTTGCCGTAAATTGTCCGTACAACGAAGTTATTAAACTCTTTAATATTAGATTAGACGGCTCTATTTTCGTCCTGTTTATGAATGAACAAAGTCAACTGTAGTTAGTTTTAAATTATTGCCAGATGTAAGGAGGTTTGTACGGTAGACTAACTAAAGTGGTTACCTATATAGTTGCATAGTGTAGGACATTTGAAAACTATAATTGGTTTTCATTATGGTGATATGGTCTTCATTGAAACAGAATAATAAGGGTGAAATATATTCAGAACCGGTCGATGAGGAGCTTTGTAGCGGAAATGACGATGATTTTGAAATGTATTTTATAAAATAGTCATTTCATCTGCCTCTGCATCTCCACAACCCATTAAATGGGTAACACGGTACTTCTTGGCAAGACTGGTGACAGATTTTCTTGCTTCTGACAATCCATAACGACTGCCAAAGATTTACAAATGACAACCGGGACCAACGGCTTAACGTGCTTTCCGAGGCACGGAGGAGTCTCGATATGTTAATATGGTCACCCATCCACAGAGCAACCTCGACATGCGTTGCTTAACCTTGAAGATTGGTCCGTGCGGCTGTTATAATTTAGCCACGAGCTTCTCATTTAAAAAAATAGTGTACTTAACTAAAACTATGTATATCTGACATAACAGTACTGACAACAAGTACCTAATAGAAGCGTCGAGTTGAAATTATTTTAATTTATGTACGGTTCTGTGTGGGTATGTAGGTGAAATTATTATTTCACTAATTAAGCAAACACGTGTGACACGAGAACATTTCATTTTCAGTAAAACATGTTCTAGATGATGTGAAAATGCAATTTCAGTTTTGCAGGAATAGCGAAGTATCGCGCAAACATTTGGCAGAATCGTCTAAATTATTCATGTACACACATTTAATTTGGACCTGCATTTAGCGCTTTAATTAAACCGTTCCAAGAATTCGAGGTTCTAAGCGAAACGGATCTGGTAAACTTGAAACTAATTCAAAATTTGTACCGCGGCGAAATGCAATATGGTATCAATAGTAAGTGTGAGTGTATAGTTTTGGGTGTATTTGGAATGTCTTAACGGGAATCACCGATTAGAAGACTTTCTGAGATCCACCAACTCGCACTGTAAACGTGTGGTAGATTACAGTCAACGGCTCACTCCCTTTCACAGAGTCTTCTCAGTGAGAGGGACTGCTGGGTGTGAGTGACGAGTGGTTAGGTGAAGGGAGTTTAGGAAGGGTAGATCCTGGAAGAAAAAAAACCGGCCAAGTGCGAATCGGACTCGCGCACGGAGGGTTCCGTACCATTATCTAAAAAACGGCAAAAAAATCACGTTTGTTGTATGGGAGCCCCACTTAAATATTTATTTTATTCTGTTTTTAGCAGGTATTTGCTGTTATAGCGGCAACAGAAATACACCATCTGTGAAAATTTCAACTTTCTAGCTATCACGGTTCATGAGATACAGCCTGGTGACAGACGGACGAATGGACGGACGGACAGCGGAGCATTAGTAATAGGGTCCCGTTTTACCTTTTGGGTACGGAACCCTAAAAAGGGGAAGTGATCTTAGATTCCAATTGATGTTAGGGATTGACCGTTCACTATAAGTTTACTTTACTTAAGTTATCATTGGTGAGATGCTTACAGAATCGCACTGCTAGTCTAACATTTAAACTGGATTTACAGTCCACTAAGTATTTTCGGTGAGATTTTAACGAAATAGAAATACGGACAATTACTAGAGCGTTTATTATACAGCGAGGTCACCTTTCACTTACCTTCCCGTTTAGAGATTTTTAATTCGATATTCAAAATTAAAGAATGTTCTATTCGTGACATCCTATTCCCGCCGGGCACGTTTTCGAGAACCGTTAGTTTTAATTTTGAATTTTACGATGGAATTGGGACGGCTCGCAAATGAATTTAGTTTGAAATTGGAAAACCTAGCTCGCTAGTAATAAAATTGTTAAGACTGGGATTTGCTGTTCAAAATTTTTTTGGTCGGCCCTGTTTTTTGTATAATTATTTCCAAAACAGTGTTTGACGGAAAAGGTCTTTGCAGTGCTTAAGCAAAATAACGTAGAGGTTAGACCTTTCAGTTTTGTTTAACTCTAAATCATTTTAATTCAGTTAAACAACAATATTATCGGGGTTAGATAGAGTGAGGTACTTACTGAAAAGATAAAACGTGAGTCACTGAGTACTCTTTATGTCGTCCTATCCACTTAAAATTACCGTCTGCTACCGTCGTTGGTAGTGTGCTTTTATTATCCCATAATCTTTACACTTACAACAATGGTGAGTACTCACTCTTATTTTACTACTAAAACAAATGTATTACATGTTCACGAATGTGTCCAATTTGAAAACAGAATTTTCCTCTCTGACGTAACCAGTAACGCTCACACGTACCCGCCAATCACAGCTCACTAACTTTTTTTTTCGAATATGTCAACGCAAAGGACAGCTTTTACGAGATTCTCGTAAAATGGAAAGGTTTCATTGTTCTGTAAAGAAAGACCATTTTCTGTTTCGGGGCCTTTGTTGATAATGACGTTTGATGTAGTACTTCATTTGGAGATAGGAAATAAGTAATAGTTTTATTTTAAGGGCAAGTTTAGGTTATTTCGTCAACCTCTTATAAATTAATTTTGGCTGAGTCTTTATTTACATACATAACATACCTTTAGAATATTCGTCAACTTAATACTTAACGTTATTACTCATAAAAGTTATATTTATCATCAAAGTTCAGAATATGAAAGCCTTCGTTAGACTTTCATTAAACCAGCCTTGTAGTTAATAAAATTAATGCTCGGGGATGTGCGTAGAAAATACGTCATAGCACGAAGATAGCCGAGTATTCCCGACGAACTTTTTATAATTTACTTTACTTTCTTTTTTTTACTTTTTTATTTTTGACGACACGGTTGGCGCAGTGGTTGAGCGGTCGACTGCTGCGCTGCGTGTCACGGGTTCGATTCCCGCACGGAACAAATATTTGTATGGCCTACAGATAGTTGTTCCGGGTCTGGCTGTTTGTGTATGTGAGTTTATATGTTTGTGAACGCACCCACGATACAGGAGAAATTCCTAGTGTGGGGCAACGCTTTCTTAAAAAAAAAAATATGTTTAATACTAACATGGAGTTTTTAAATGTTTTGTAAAAGGGTTTCTGCAATAAATTTTGAGCTTGTCTAATTAATCGGCTTGGTCATATATTCGAGTCCTACGCTGGGCGCCAATAAAGAGTTTTAATAAAACTACCCGCTTTAATATTACATGTCCTCACAATTTATCATATTCTGTGATAACGGGTATGTAAAAGCTTTTGCACATCCATTACTCAGAGGCATTTTAATAAGCCGTTCAAGGTAATTAACACTGATTGACGTAAAAGCTATTTCTGTTGTATGAAGATCACGATTACCGACTACTTATAACAATAGAAAATGTGTTTAATTTATATCTATTTTCTATTTATGTCTAAGAAATCCGGTCAATTGAGAACGAGAAAACTATTATATTTATAAGCAAGAAAATGTTCCCATTCCGTTAACAAATAGGTACCTAAGCTTTGAAAAGTGTATGTGCAAACATGCAAAGTAAAAATAAAGGGTGACAAATCTAAGATTGCCACTTCCTATGGGGAAATAATGTTAAGTATAGAAACGGGCGTGTGTTTAATGTGTTTTTTCCCCTTAGGGAGCTAGAGGACATAAGACTACCATGATTGTGTTACTATTGTTTTCTTTACTCTGGTACCCAATACATTATATTCAGAGCTGGGTAAAATACATGGTTTACTTAAATTAAAATACAAAATGTGGTATTTAAATATTTAAAATACAAAATACTAATTACGAAATAAATTTGGGTTAGGTTTGGTTTTTGCATCGAGTGCTGTTTTCTGCAGAACGCACCCATTGATAAGTTTGCTAAATGGATTTATTTTCAATTGTATTTTGAAGCCGTATTTGATATACTAACTACAATATATCTCAGCGTCAGGTATTTGAAACACTAATTAAAAATTACATTTATATGAAGTAATTTTAAATACAAATACCATATACGTATTTGTATTTCAATCACCCATTTTAATTACAAGTAATTCAAAAACTGCCTAACCCGGATTATAGTTAAGAAATTGCGTTATCATGTGATGTGTGGTGTCATGGAGAGATTATCTTTGGCTGAATTCCACAATGTGGCCTGAATTGTGATAGTATTTATGCAACGGTCATATAAAAGGGGTTATTAAAACACGAGTGTGGGTTTGATAATAGCATCACACGAGTGTTTTAATACCTAATTATATGCCGTTGCATAAACTATTTTATCTACACTCACAACGTAATGTTCCAAATATGAGTTCAAAAACGAATGCATAAACACATACTTTTTTTTCGTGGATAGGTAAAATTAAAAAAAAACCATTACAGTTCAACATTTTCCTTCGATTTTTAAACAACTGCATCATAAAATAACTTTTTAATTTTTATAGCACACTTTTTCTTTTTAATTTTTGGCGCGGGCTCATTGACTTAAGTCAATGAGCCAGCTTTTATCTTTGTCTATGTTTGAGCGCGCTGCGCAGTCATTCGAATACGCAATGAGAATTACCGCCATATTGGAATAACTATTTTTCCACTTATTTTATTTCAACTGAAATAAAATAAGCCTACGCCTCGTGTGATAAACCCACACTCGTGTTTTAATAACCCTTTTTATATGGTCGTTGCATGAACTACTATTATCTTCACTTACACAGTTCAAATAAAACAAAAGTGGAGAAATAGTTTTTCCAAACTCACAGCCACGGAAAAAATATGTGGTACGGCGGGTATTATCTGATACTATTTTTCTACAGCCCATACGCGCCAATAGATTAAAAGTAAAAGTGTGCTATAAAAATTAAAAAGTTATTTTATTATGCAGTAGTTTGAAATTCGAAGGAAAATGTTGAACTGTAATCGTTTTTTTTTAGTGTTTATACAATAGTTTTTGAAACCATATTTGGAACATTACGTTCTTAGAGTAGATAAAATTATGTTACAACTTACTTACTGGGTAGCATGACTTACTGTTTAAAAAAAAACAGAAATGAGTCAACCTGCCCAGCCTTAATCCAACTATGTTGGGGTCGGCTTCCGGTCTAACCAGATGAAGACAAGAGTTTTAGAAAAATACAAAAAAATAACATTTAAATTACTACTGTAGGCGCCAGATAAACTTGCAATAAAGTACATTGATCTTTCCCTAATATCCCTTCGTAGATCAATAAATAATGAACCGCTTTTCATTACTAGAGAGCGTAAATGATCACGATAGTAGTCGAAACAGGACAGCTTTATGTCTTTATTTCTGTTTTTGATATTAAGAAAGTCAATAAATATATATGGATCAATGACCGTTATTGCACATTTATCTAGCGTCTACCATAACTCACTATTTTTCCTACCATTTACGTCTAACATTAACATAATAACGACGCAGTCAACCGTTTGAACCTTCCTGACAGGGCCAGACTCTAGTACACTTACGGCCACCTCACCTTTGCGTCTAGGTAGGTCCTTCACAAAGCCTAGCCGCCGCACTTTTGCACCTCAAAGCTTACTCGATAGGTCAATGAACTTTATCGGTTCCTAGAATTTTCGATCGCTTTGAACTAAATTGAATATGGTAACTTTGCTGTTATCGCTTGAATTCATAATTAGAGTTAATTTTAACCCGTCGATTTAATTCTAAAAAACCGGCAAAGTACGAGTCGGTCTATCGCACCAAAGGGTTCCGTACCATAAACCGTAAAAAAACACGTTTCTTGTATGGGAAACTATGTGAAAATTTCAACCGTCTTCCTATTACGGTTCTTGAGATACAACCCGCTGACAGACAAACGGACGGACGGACAGAACTATGTGAAAATTTGAACTATCTACCTATTACGGTTCTTGAGATACAGCCCGCTGACAGACAGATGGACGGACGGACAGCACCATGTGAAAATTTCAAATGTCTACCTATTACGGTTCTTGAGATACAGCCCGCTGACAGACAGACGGACGGACGGACAGCGGAGGCTTAGTAGTAGGGTTCCGTTGGTTACCCTTTGGGTAAGGTACCCTAAAAGGATATCGAAAGAGACGAGAGGGGATATTTTTGTATTTTTTTTAAGGAACATTCGCATTCGCAATCTATCAAAAACACCTTTTATTGTCGTACCTTCTGCCAAGTTTTTACATAGACTGTCGTTGAGATGATATCTGAACTTGTATTTGAACGTTTTTAAATACGAAAATTGGCCTTTCTATACAAAAATAACATCATCACATCCAAAAATCATAATTAAACAGTGCCAAATTTTTACTATGTAGGACTTTCAGGAGCTATTAATTTTATCTGACAACAATCGTTACCATAATTGCTCCAGAGAATATTTTTTCTTAAATCTCTAAACATGAAATTGTTTTAAGTCTGGACTGAAAGGAAATTCCTTGAATTTTCTGTTGGCTTTTTCTTGCCTAAAATGGTTCCAAGAAAATAAAACAATATCGCGGTAAAAGTAATGAAAGCCAGCCAGCCTACTTTAAGTAAGCCTGTGATTAATTTAGGTTAAAATATTACTACTTAAGAAAAACTTGAAGAACATTGAATAGCTCAAAAAAGAAAATCAAGATAAACAATACTCGAATAATATAATTATTAACTTCTAACAGAAGTTTTCCTAGCAGAAATATAACATACAGCTGGACCTTTGCTAGAAAAGGCTAAGTCATGTCTACTTCTCATCATCATCATCATGTCAGCCAAAAGAAGTCCACTGTTGGACATAGGCTCCTCCAAGTGTCGCCACAACAACTAATCCTGTGCATCTCGCATCCATCGGCTACTAGCGATCATCACCAGGTCATCGGTTCATCTTGTGGGAGGCCTTCCAACGCTGCATCTTCCGGTACGCGGTCGCCACTCCAGAACATTTCGGCCCCATCGACCATCTGTTCTGCGAGCAAGGCTCACTGCCACTTCAGTTTGGCGATCCTTCGGGCTATGTCGGTTACCTTGGTTTTCTTGCGGTTATCATCATTCCTGATTCGATCACGCAAGGAAACTCCGAACATTGCCCTCTCCATTGCCCTTTGGGTGACTTTAAGCCTTCTGATGATTGTGAGCGATTTTAGAGATTAGGTTATTTTATTTATAGGTTATATAAATTTAAATGTGTAAGTATTGCCTCTGAAGAAAACTGAGCCAAAGACTTATTACTCCGAAGATAAAAAATGACAAATCTTCAGAGCATAAGATAAATTTTCGCTTGACTAAACTTTGTCCTCACAAATAAGTTACTTTAGTACGTATTTCCTCAAAGTTTTCCAATGAAATTCTATATCCTGCCATCTCCTGCCAACCTACTTTGTGACGTATTGACTTTCAATATTCAGAAAGAGATTTTCTTTGAGAACGACAACTTAGTTTTAGTATAGTAACTTATTAGCAGTAAAGCGAAGTCACACATAAAGTTAGCCACGTTTCATAGAAACATTGCATTATTCCTGATAGCGATGGGCCGTTATTATCAAACAGAACGAGCGAAACCTATTGCCATTCTAAACATGAAATAAAATAATGTATTATACCTTCCGTGTTATCAAAACAAACTAAAAATTATGTACAAAGCTAACATAACAGAAACAAATAAAACATGTTTATTTGGCACAATTTGAGAATTGATAAAATTAAACTTAATTTTAAAACAATAAAATTATGTGCCTCGCGGCTGTGCCGATTAGGTTTAGTTCAGCAAAATGCCAGACAACTAGGAATTCAACTAATTTTTAAACAACGTTCGCATTCGCATGTCAAATATGTCAGTCGCAAACTGTCAAAAAAGTCTTAATTTTCATAAATTTTTGACAGTTTGCGATTGAGATGCGAATGCAAAAGTTGCTTGAAAATTAGAATTGGCACTACTGACATTCAACTGAATGTCATAATGGGCCCGTAATCTCTACTAATATTATAAATGCGAAAGTAACTCGGTCGGTTTGTCTGTTACGCTTTCACGCTAAAACGGCTGAACGGATCGTCATAAAATTTGGCAGATATATAGCCTGGGATATGGAGAAGGATATAGGCTACTTTTTTACGCGATAACTGACATCCACGCGGGCGGAGCCACAGGCAAAAGCTAGTACAAAATAAATCGAAGGCTACCCTGGCTGGCACAAGCAGGTCTAAATATTACCAAGTCAATCCTTTTCCCAGGAACACTAGCTCATCTAAAGCCGACTGTTCTCTGAATCCCTATATTTTACCTTCACTACATTTTACATTTTCAGTATTAGTGGGACCGTCCCCTTTCGCTCCTCGCTTTAGTGACTGTATAAGTCACATCTTGCCACAGAATTTCAATATCGGTCCATAAAGGGAGGGGCGTTTCATGTGACCTCTCGGGAGTACCTTGAAATTGTTGTACTATGTTATTTGTCAACCTTTGTTAGATGTTGGCTGGATGTGTGTGGAATTGGGCTTCCTTGAGAAAAGTTTGTAAACACATTTAGTGCTCACATACCCTTGTAACACACACTTTTAATAAGGGGATAAGTTATCTAAGGTTTAAATAGCAATTTAAAAGCTTTAGGCAAGAAATACCTTCATGGTCTTAACATGTATGTAAATTGTCCAATTGCTGATACCTTAACATAGCATAGCATAGCATACAGGGTAACATAGTGATCAAGTCTGGTAAAAGTACAGGAGTGAAGGTGTCCACTCCTATACTTTTACCAGACTTGATCACTTTTTCGTTTTAATATTTGACACACATAAATCGAACTTTAACTAAATAGTAAATTAGACGATACAATTTGCTTATTATTGGCTAACAAATCGGATAGCTATCAAAGATCACCCGTTAGATAAAACAAAAGTACCCGTACTGTTATAAAATCTTGAGAATCCTTCATTCCCCCAGCCAGACCAAAATCAACTTTTTCGCCATAAAATAAGGTTCAAGTAGGCAGCAAACAGTATCCTTGCGACTTCGACTCTTGTTTGATCGGAAACTTCGCGACCGTGCAGAATTTCAATAAAGAAACTGGAAGAAATATCGTTGTAAGGGCGGCTGGTACAGTCAACAGCAGATATACCTACAACGTGATTGTTAATATTCAAAACAAATTATTCCGGCCATTATGTAATTATCAATCAATGATCTACGAATTATCTTTGCTAAATTCAACTTAAAAAAAAACAAACAGGTGTCGATTTATGTGAACGAAAATGCACGAACGTATACATTTAACAAACTGTGGTTGAAAAAAATTGGATGGTGTAGTAAAAAATAATCATGTTTTTAAATGGTCGCTTTAAATGTGTAGCGTTGTGTGGATCCCTGAGGATTTAGAAGAAAGTGATATTCGAACAGCCAAAACGATTGTCAAAAAGGATAATCGTTCGACAAAGTGACATTTTATTGGCGGATGTCATTTTGCCTCGGCTCAATGAATGGCTTAGCTACTTCTCATGCTGACTGTACCTACTCCTGTAATGGCCGAACGTACGAGACTAAACACCAATAACTGGTACCACGATTTTTACGAGGAATTCGCAAAATGTTTATTTGAGGTGGTCATAACTTTTCAGAACGTGATTTTGGAGTAACGACCCACTCGTGTGATTAAACACATAGTTCGTAATTAGGATATTAAAAAGTTGTTATGGCAGAATGAAGTGTAAAAATGTTGTGAACTGTAATTTTTACGAGGTTGTTAGCCAAGTTTTGGGGTAATTTGTTTTCCTTCAGTTATCATGTTTGACTTGCCAAGCCTTTGATAGACCACAAAAGCGACGCCTTGAAAGTTAGACCACCAACAACTATGTAGTCGATGGTACTGTGACTTCTGTGCTCGGAGTTTTTCGGCCACAGTTGAGAGCATATAACAAAACAGCAAATCTGAGCTCGCAACCACCAAAAAAAAACCAGGGAAAGCAGTGGCCGAAATCAACTGGAGAGCATCATCATGTTTGACTTGTAACTAGAGCACCAAAAAACCTTTTCAATTTGGGTCGAGACGAAGATTTCATCTTAGTAAGTAATCTTACTGCGAAGATGAGTTATGTACGGTGCTTCAAATATCATTAGTGTGTCCTAGTTAGAGGTTCTAAGCAAAAAGCGACTGACACACAAATGTATCTGCTTATACTATGTGGTATGCACTGAGGTTGCGGTTAGGTCTAACGATCTTAGCACGTGATCTTAGACTGTACTTTCTGTCTTTACATTCTTTACAAAAGTAAAGAATTAGTAAAGTACAGTCTACATCAATAGGACGATGAAAAATCATTATTGTTTTTCTTCTCAAGACTTTTTTAATATTTAAATTAGTGCTCGTTTGTCATTTTATTTTCAGAAATAGATTGCATTTGTTTTCAGTGTGATATAGCCAAACAACTGCTGACATATTCCATTCAATATAAAGTAACTCTAATCTTAACAGATATTTTTCAAGGCACAGCCTACAATGTGTATTGGAAATTTTCCAAACATTCTTCTTTACTCTTACCCTTAGGATAATAAATCGCTATTTAACTCTCAGTTTTCCCGCTTTAATACAAGGACATTGGTATTTCGATAATGCTCCTGTTATCTCCTATATCTCCCCTCACGACAGGAATTTATCAGGGGTGAGCATGCGAAAAAATACCGTAATAATGAGAATTGCGGACAGTGTTTCTTAAGTTATTTTGACGACTGGCAACTCCACTTACTTACCCGCTTATGAGTATCGTGTGTGGGACGCTTTATAAGGAGTCCTATGAGTGGAGACTAGCCCGAACTTGCGTTTAGTGGTCAAAGTTTTAAGAGCTTAGAATTGTTATAACAATGCTGTCTCGTAGAACACAGTTATCATGGTATAATTTTTTTGTTGAAACGTACCTAAATATAAGCTTGAAAATATGAGCCAAAGAAAATAAAGCTTTATTTTTTATACCTAAGTGAAGTTACAAAATTATCTTATAAATTGGCGTCAAACATGTGCGTCACTTCGTTTTTTTATGAAAGAGTTTTGTTACCTTTTTGTTAAACTTAATACCAACAAAGAAGAATTGTGAAATCTTCCAAATTGTTTTTTACAACACCATCGAGTACAGATAAGCCTCTTATTGATGTTTTCACCTATATCGAAGTAAATCGATTCCAAACAGGTTCAATCGGATTCTCGGCGTCTCGTTTATAGAATCGGAATGTCAGCAAAAGTCATAAAAACAAATCGATAACACGAATTTAACCCTCCGTTAGAGTCCCCTCCCATTTTCCGCGTTTTGATTTTCCGTTGATTGGGTTTAAAATGCCCTCCCGCTATTTTGATAAAGCCCACAACAAAATGCTGGATCATTCGGACCCTTTCAATGCGTGAAACTATATTCATAACGGTTAGTATCAATTTTGTTACGTTTATTAGGGATAGCGGTCTAATATTTGAAATATTATTATTGTAAACTACTGTTCTTGTTAAACAAATATTTTTGGGATACAAGGGATGGAGTTTCTGAATATGTTGCGTAGGTACCCTCACTATAATTTCCAAAAAAAATTACAGTTTCCTGGTATTTGCCAACCCTATTTACTAAGGAGACTAATGCGCCATAATTAATTTAAAAAAAAGGCAACTTGAAAATATGTTGTTCTGTAATAAGTAGTCATGTGCCGACATAGTGTCTCGAAACTAGACCTGAAATTAAAGTTACAAAGCAAACCCCGAAAGGCACAAAGCAATTTTTTTGTTATACATGAAATTAATTTTATTCACTTACTTCTAGGAATTTCATTTCCGCCTGACCTATTTTCCTTGGAAGCTTACTTGGTTATATAATCTTATCTTGTGGCTTACAAAGTACAATGTACTGGGGAAAATTAATTATTTAAAGACATATGCAGGCAGCTTGTCACTGCATTATTACACTGGCTCTTAACTTGTTTTGTTATAATAAGAAATTTGTAATCTGCAGAGCAGATTTCATAAAAGAGAGCTTTTTCTCTCTTTGGGTAGGTAGGTAAGCATGTAATATTTTTCTGGTACATATCTGGATCGTATATTAGATAGGTGTAGTAACTTAATTGCCACTTGCTTCCAAGATGATGTCTAGCTCACTGTTTTGTATCTATTGTCGCAGTAGGTAATAATAGTAGTTTATGCAACGACCATATAAAAAGGGTTATTAAAACACGAGTGTGGGTTTATCACACGAGGCGTAGCCGAGTGTGATAATAGCATCATACGAGTGTTTTAATACCTAATTATATGCCGTTGCATACACTATTTTATCTTCACTCATACAGTTGAAATAAAATAAGTGGAAAAATAGTTGATTCCAATATGGCGGATAATTCTCATTGCGTATTCGAATGACTGCGAAGCGCGCTAATCCATAGACAAAGATAAAAGCTGGCTCATTGACTTAAGTCAATGAGCCCGCGCCAAAAATTAAAAAGAAAAAGTGTGCTATAAAAATTAAAAAGTTATTTTATGATGCAGTTGTTTAAAAATCGAAGGAAAATGTTGAACTGTAATGGGTTTTTTTTTTAATTTTACCTATCCACGAAAAAAAAGTACGTGTTTATGCATTCGTTTTCGAACTCATATTTGGAACATTACGTTGTGAGTGTAGATAAAATAGGTTTCCGCATCAGGTACATACCAGTTAATTCGCATGTCAATCGCAAACTGTCAAAAAAGCCTGAAGTTTCATACATCTTTGACAGTTTGCGATTGAGATGTAAATGTGAACGTTGCTTGAAAATTAGTATAATAAGACACTCTGATGCCGAAAATACACATATTATTAAATATTTGCGTACTAGAGATAACATTGTAAGGCCAACTTGCACAAGCCAGAACTATCTTATTAACTCCGAGTTAGTTGCCATTGGGGCCATTATTTATGAAATATCGTATGTATGAATAACCTCGTGTTAGCAACTAATTCCGAATTAAGTTTTTGGTGCAATTGGACCTGGAGATTTCGTTACAAGTCTTTCCTGTAAGCCGCATCAAGCCAATACCTCAGTTCCAAGCAATGCCGCAGCGATACATTTCACATTACACGTCACACAAAAGGCTTAATATAAAGTATCGCATAAATTCGCGGTTTGGGTAAAAAACATAAAATCTGTGTGTTTTATTTTTACAGGCCATCGCATTTTACTGAGGCTGTCTCGGCATTTCAGCGAGTTTTGTTGATGACGGAGTAGGAATAACAAATCGACCGTGATTTTACTAAGCTTATGTGGGTGAGGATACCTGTAGAAAGGGCCCTTTGTGGGGATTTAGGCTAAATATAGATAGGGATGAAATAATTGTGAGTATTTTTTGTGAGTATGTTTATGAGTCGGGTTTGATCCCTGTTAATGTTATGTTTCCTCAAAAAAGGTTTTCATTAATTTTGAAAAAGAACGTTTAACGTACAGGAAGCGTAAAATGCGAACGAGTAAAATACCGTTTTTTCTGTGGACTTTGATCAAAATATTGACGTATGGACCTTTCGATGTCTTGCTTATGCATCTGTATGTGTAAACGACCTCTCGAGCACTGTCGGCACACCGGTGTGCCGCGAGTTTATCGCGAATTTAATGTTTATTATTACTATTACGTAAGATTTATTTTTTATTTTGGAATTTAATTTAATTTTATTTTGTATTGCCAATAAAAATTACCTAAGACATTTTTTAAAAATAATATGCTTTTGAAGTTCACACTTCACAAAAACTTTCCCTCTAACACCACTTTGAAGGTCGAATTAGTATTGAAAAGGATCGTCACCGAAGGCTTTGTGGCATGTTGCTTACGTCAGCTTTAGGGTTGTACCACGTTCCTAATTTGACATCGTCGCTTCTTGCGCCTATAAATAGGCAGGGTTGAGGTTAAGGCGATTGATAGGCCGGGAGTATAAATAAATTCTTTCTGAGTTTCTGCTTGGATTGAATGTCACATTTAAGTAAGCTGATTTGTACTATGTATAACAAGTGTGAGTGTGTATTGTATGTTTGGTTAAATTTTACTTAAATTTATTAAACGACGTGGTTGTTGAAATATTTTAACAGCAGAAATGTTCGTTTATTTCGCTTTTTCTCTTGAAAGACTTATCGTTGAGTCAAATACGCTACAAATGTATGTCACCCTTCGCCAAAGATTGAATCTATAGGGAAATGTAATAGCAAAGTCGGCATTCCATTTTATTTGCCGAAACGAAACGCAACTCAAGCTTCAGTCGTTCCCAAACCGAAATGATAAAGTTTATTCGATACAAAACCAAAAAAATGTCTACAAAGTTTGTGCCACGTATTACGAAAAACAAATTTCATTACAAGACATTTTTTTAAAAGAAAATTTTGACAATCCTCTATTTCCATTAGTGTCGTAGCGCTAATTTAATCTCTGGCTTCATGTTTATAAGGTTGGATTTTGTCGGGATGTTGCAGAAATGATACATGTTTTCATTTTCGCGTCGTGACAGCTAAGGGGAGACGTATGACGGGAGTCCGCTTCCAAAATCCAATATGACAAATTCGGAAGTACGTGATTGGAATGAGTGCGGGTAGAGAATTTTATTTTTGGTCCCACACTGACGGATTCCGGGACACCTGGGTCGTTGCTACGGTCGGGCGAACCGATGACTTTCTGATGAGAATTATAAAGATTGAGAATATATTAGAAACAAATCAAGGGGAGAACTCGATCGATGGGTGGATGTAATACTGTATGATTTGGAATAATTTGGTTGTAGTATGATTTTGTTTGTCGTATTTTATCTTATATATAAAATTTGGGGAATGTGATTTCAAGAACGACTCCCCCATATTTTTAACATGTTAATTTAAATGCATAGACTTCCTATACTTAGGTTTTCCTGTAATCTATTAGTCAATAACTATCTGTATTTTTAAGGCCTCCGCCTTGTCTCCGAAAATAATTTAATTTCCTTAGTAAATTATAATTATTTAAATTATGATTGTTGTACATCCTTATTTTATCAATTTTCATCCTTAATCATTGCTAAAAGGACAGAGTTCACTCAATTAAATTTCAAAGCAACTTGATTAACAGAAATAATTCAATAATATTACATCTGGCCTACGAGAACAGGTCAAAGAGTTAACTAGGTCAAAGGTTGAGGTACTGTCTATGCTACCGGCTCATTAAATTTTCAGCTGAATACGAACTAATTTTGTGGCTGGTATTATTAGGTATTTAGGCTGCTAAATGTACAGTAAGTTTCTGTCTGTACCTAATGTACTTTGACTTTGGTTGCAGTTCCTGTTTACGGGACATCTCGGTACTTTCTTGCATAAGTTTCATGTTGCTCGGCTTTGGTTTCAACATATTTCCAAGACGGAAATCGGAAACCCTGTTCAAAAATAGACCTTGTCTCGATAATGGTAAACATAAAAGTACATAGTTTGATTTAGTATATACAGGTACATGTTTCCTTATGTGATCGAATCAGGAGTGATGATATCCGCAAGAGAACCAAGGTTACCAACGTAGCCGGAAGGATCACCAAACTGAAGTGGCTGTGGGCAGGGCACATTGCTCGCAGAACAAATGGTCGATGTGGCCGAAAAGTTCTGGAGTGGCGACCGCGTACCGGAAGACGCAGCGTTAGATGGCCTCCTACTAGGTGGACCGATGACCTGGTGAGGGTCGCTGGTAGACGATGGTTGCGAGACTCATAGGACCGGTTGTTGTTGCGACACTTCGGGGAGGCCTATGTCCAGCAGTGACGTCTTTCGGCTGATATGATGATGATGATGATGATGAGGTACATGTTTTAAAATTTGTATTATTTATTTATTTATTTATTTGTCACGTCACCACTGATGTTGCATACTTTTCTACAAGACATTTTGAAAACTACCAATGGTATTCGAAGTCTAAATTTAATTATGTTCGAATTTAAGTATCTTAATTCTCGACCGTTTGTTTAGATAAAAACAAAAAATAAATAGTAACATTCCCACTAGCACAAAGAGCTGGCAATGAACACATCCTCCAAGTGACCTACTTTACTACTGAAAAACTTTTCTTTTTCAATTCTACAGGCGATAAAGTACTAGAATGTACTGTGTACGTGAATATCAGCACGTGAAAGCAATATAAACTAGCGAAATATATTTGTAGCACATAAGGACTTGTAAAAACTTCTATTTTCTTTAACTCTAAGGACGTGTTGGTAACTGTTGTACCTACTTGCTTGCTTGTATCGTAGGTTATACAACATGTAACATAATAAACGCAATACCTCTTAAGGGGTATTGCGATTTCTTTTTTCGCGATTTCGGGTATGACCCCTGAGCAGTTCGTATTTTTAAGGATTTTTTGGATTCTAATCTTAGTCTCAATCTGTATTAAAATACCCCTTATTTTTCTACATTTTATATACTTAAGTGACATTAATAGTCGCTGAGATGCGATTACGACTAGCTTTATTAAAATGTAGGAATTGGCCTTCAGATACGTGATGATAAAAAATGGGCGTGGTGGCATGACAGATAATGGGCTTACAACCTCTAGTTGAGTAACATTATTTCTAAAATGCCACAAAGCCTAAATATTCATAGCTACCAGTAAAAACAATACAAAATTCAAACATAACTCATGCACAACGCATATTTTCATGAACAAAAAGCTAAAAATAAACGAAAAACAATCGAATGCTCAGTTTAAAAACCGAACACGGGCAGCCAATTGTACGAATGTTAAAAAATATAGATTGTGTGCATGAGCCTTAACTGCGTTTATCGCCAGTATGAATGGGAATTTACGAGCCCCTATGAAAGTGTGGAGTGACTTGCATTTTATAAATTTTTATTTATAGAAAATCTGCTTTCTTTATTGAAAAGATTTTTTTTTATGTATCGGTTAATACAGGCCATTAAGAATGCAGGAGTAATGTAAAGGGACGTAATTTTTTTTTTGTAATTTTTAAATTGGAAAAGTAATTACAATTTTAAATCTATGTACTAAGGGCTCTTTCAATTTAGACGTTTCGTGACGGACTGCTGCGGCACCGCAACCGGACGTAGGCAGTACGACAAACGCACCGCTGCGGTGCCGCAGCAGTCCGTCACGAAACGTCTAAATTGAAAGAGCCCTAGACTTTGTAAACTAGCTTTCTGAGGGTCAATTTCATTATTCTACTAATTTTAAAGCAACGCATGTACTCGTAAGTTGCAAACTGTCAAAAACTTATGGATATTGAGGCCATTTTCACAGATTGCAACTGAGATACGAAGGTGAACGTTTATTAGTAGATTTACTATACTATACTATACTATAATGTATCAGTGCTAAATTGTTTTAGTGTATGTCGGAATATTATTATTTAGTTTCCATGTACGGGTTTTCAAATCAACAGCAATACTATACCTACCCATTTTTACGTTTCCAACTATAGTTTACTTTGACGGATCTTTGTTACTCTTACACTCAAAACTACTGATCGGATTATGAGCTTTGTCAGTAATCATGATCTATAATTTATAAAAGGGGAAAGTACTAATACCACACGGCCGGAGCCGCGGGCGGGAGCTAGTCCTGCATAACGAAAAAAAAACCTTTATCCGAAAGCCTCGATCCGATACATTAAAGCACGTAGATATAAAACAAACAATCCTCTATTTGTTAACACGCAATAAAAGTATCCGCTAAAGCTCGGATCCGGTCAATATTTACAGAACCAAGCGAAGCGAACAACCAGAAAAGGTAACCCCCATCGATTGCTAAAGTAACACTAAAGGCCTAGTGCAATAGCCGCGGGCTATAGGGGGGTTCGCAAACACCTTGCATAGAGACCGAGAAAGAGGGTTGATTTCGGCGAACGTTTTGGAAGATTTGGAAGCCGAAATCGATTTAAATAGGTGTTTGATTTGATTTATAATAATTGCAGTAAAATGTCTATTTTGAATTTGGGGGTCAAATAATAAATTAATTCATTGTTAGTAAATGTCATAAAGTTACTGTTAATGTTAAAAAAATAGATTCAAAGTCAAAGTCAAAGCATTTATTTCAATTAGACCATTTACAGGTACTTTTGAATTGTCAAGGTCGGTCGGTCAAAAAAAAAGATGAAGCTATTTGCACGTTCCAAAGCGTAGATCTCTATGGAGAAGAACGTGCAAGAAACTCCACGAACACTCTTTTAAAAATAAGTTTTTGTTACAAAATTATGGTTACATCATTCATATCGAAATTATACATATATGTGAGAACAATGTTAAAGACGTGCAGGATAAAAGAGTCTGGAGTAAAAAAGAAACAATTCAAAGAAATAATCAAAATAGACCATGGCAGCCGAGAGATGACCAGTCTCAGCTGACGGCGCCCGTTCACGAACATGACGCATACGCTAGCACCGTTCGGCTCGACCATTTTTAAGGGAGCCAAATGATCCAACGCATACGCCACCATCAGCCAGACTTTTGAGTGAGCATGACATCCCCAATCGCCAGGATACATTCAAGTCAAAGACCTACCCAAAATGATCATTATAGTTTAAATTTGAGGGACCTACATAGTACTCACACATGTGCCGTTAATGCATGAAATTATACAATGCTAAATAAATTGAGTCTATACAATAAAAAATATTGCATTCTTACAATCTTCATCCGGTCCAACAATATTTCCAAATGCTAACAGATTACTTTGTGCGCCCTAGTGGCTGTGGAGCAGGACCAGCATTTAGTAAAGACACTTCTTAAAGACAAGTAGGTAGTTGTTGACCGCGATATACCACACGCATCGATCATTACGTCCCAAACAGACACTATTTTTAGCACCTCATCTCTTTTCCAAACTTTCACTAACTTTCGGCCTTGAACTTAGTGTCGGCCAAAAGTCCGAAACCAACTTTTCCCAACACTAGTAGGTCCTCGGGCCCAATGTATCCCAGTGACTGAAAGATTTAGAGGCAATAACGTGCGATGTTCGCTTGGAGCAATACGATCTCATTGTTCGTTCGATCGGATTAGTATCGCGAAGATTGGTGAAGCTCAGTCGGTGTTGGGACTCGATGTAATCAACGATACAGTGGGACTGTCCTTGTTGATCTATGTTCAGGATATATTGCCTCCAATAATGTGTTTGTATCAATCTAGGCGCTTGTTGACGTTGTTCTTGTAACTACACAATGAATTGATTGTTAAAATATTGACGGCGAGAAAATAAAAATAAATGTTTTCTTTTTTTAAATAGCATCCCTCAATTAATCAAACTTTACAGGAGTTAAGCTTCTATCCAGCGATTTAGACAAAAATTACGTTTTTATTCTATAATTTTATTAAGTAGACATTAGTTTACTTGGTATATTTAATTGTTAATACTTCTGGAATTTTTTTTAATCTAAATATGTTTTTAAACTGATGAATTCATTTAAAAAAAAAACCTTAATATTTTGCGCTCTGGTTTTACGACTTATGCCGTTTGACGATTAAAGGGACGTTCTTTTATTTGTGAGAGCAAGTGCACGTTGCTCTCACAAATAAAAGAACGTCCCTTTGTACGTTTTTAGGCTATGAAAAATGGCGCCCAGTCAGCTGTTACTTTTTTGCATAACGTTGTTTGTCACCTACAGGGGACGCCTTTGAAATATTGTGTGATGTAAAAGCGTTATTTTAAATTGCAAAAATCAATAATAGAATTCAAAGCCTGTTAATTTTGGGCATGGTCTGACTTTGTACATTCTTTTGATAGAAAAAGCGATACAATTATGTTTCAGATAATTATATTCCGTGTCTCGACTATTAAGAGCTGAATCAATTTATTGACAACAATTTTATGTCTGGCTGCATATGCAAAATGTGCAGTAAATATTTTCGTAGGGACCAAATACGTTCATGGCAAACCCTCACTTTAAATCGAATAAAGAAACCCAACTTATAAAAAAAAACTAAAGCATTCGAATTTTAAACTACGTATTCGTATCCCGGTAGCCATTTGCAAGGGTGATCTCAAACCTAATAAGGATAAACACAGGGATGCAAGTCACGCACGGACTGAATTTGCCTAGGACTGCGACTAAGTAATTGACTTTCAAGGTTGATTTTCGCGGATAAGGTTCGAGCAACTCGCCCTTACATTGTTGGGGTGCTTAGACTTTGAGAAAAGTTTAGGGGACTTTTAAGGATAGAAATAAACGATAAAAATGTTGTGTTACGTTTGGCCTTTTGATACAAGTAAAAAGCAATCTCATTTCGTTTCCACTGAAAGTGGCATCATGATAAAATGGGCTGGCCTTACCCAAAATATTTAGCTCTCTCCACGTTTATATCAATCAACATTTTGCATAAATAGGGTTCAGATAAAAGTTAGATCAGAAAAGGTTACGTCGAAAAAGGTCGATCTGTAAAAAGTTCTAGATTTCTCCTACCGTAAAGCTTGCCAAATAAAACCAACATAAATGCAAATACAGCAATACGCCTAAAATAGACGAAACAGTTGAAGTGCTGACCCTTGTCATGAATAAAACGCCGAAAAGTTTATTCCATCTCGAAAAAAAGGTCTGAAGCTAAACACTCTTTTCTTTTTACCACTTCATAAGGAAGCCAATTGTTATGAAAATTAAAGAAATAAAATAGGCTCATTAGCTTTTTACGTTCGGATATTTCCTGAAATAAGAACGAGACGTTTAATAAAGGGACCACACTCGTTGAATAAGACCATTACTATTGTCTTCCCTTTTCATTTTAACCGCAAAAATGGAAGATTCGACGATAAAATTTAAATAAAGGTCATTTTCTTCTTTTGAAGCTGAAATCTGTGGTATTTCAGCTGAAGTTGCGGAATATTTTAAACATGAAGGTGAATGTATGTGTTCTGTTTCCTAGAAGTTATGGTTTTACACTGATTCATTTTTATTTTTGACGTGCTCCGTAGATTTTGATAAAGAATTCATGAAAGTTAGCAGTCAGTGAATGAAGTTACCAATCTCGTTTAGACTAGACGAAGATTTTGTATTTTAGTATCAACAAGTGTTTTATTTTAAAATTTTACAAATAGTCTAGGAGTTGTTTTATTCATGAATGGCTTGGTTATTTCTGGTCTTTTGTTGCAATTTTATTTACATAGCCATTATAAAACTGTATGCTTTAGTTATCTATGACAGCATATAATACTTATAAAAATAGTTTTAAAGTGAACGTTTTTCAAAAAGCCTTTTACTGACCTTAAAGTTCCGTATAAGTTGCTTAAATTATGTGGTCATAGTAGGTTTTAGTTTCATAGAAAAAGTCAGAGTGCTCAATATTTACAAACCGTTATTAAATTAACATACCTAATGTGTTCAAGAATGAGCGGTCATACTATCGTAGTTATAAATGCGAAAGTGCGTTTGTTTGTTCACGCCTATGTCGTTGAACCGATTTTGATTAATTTTAGTACAGATATAGATGGGACCCCGGAGACGATTACAGGCTTGCGAAAATTAAATTTGAACGCGATTAAAGCTGATGATGAGATGTAAAGCTAGTGAAATATATTATAAACTTTTAACATAATTCGTGTGTATTTCATGATAGCCCCATAATGGCACAAAGATGCTCTATGCGATCGTGGAGACCAACCCTTTTTTATAAGGATGGGAAATCATCAAATGACTCCTTCCGCTCAGGGTGGAGCGGAAGGGAGTGTTAGACTCTTACTGACTAAAACCCATTAGTGTTCTTCCTAATGCTCTTTGCGTCCCAGGACCGCGGTGACTCTTTCGAACAAATTCCGCAGCGGAGACCAACCCTGGATAGAACTTGTTTGCTGATGAATGGAAGACGATAATTGTTAGAAATATTTGCGATTCTGTGAGAAGACGGAGTGAAAGGTTTAATTAATTTAGTATTAATTACTAATTTGCTGTATATATTTATAATGTATGTAATAATAATAAATAAATGAAGACAAACTACAACCCCGTTGCCCAACGAAAAAGCTTAAGAGCCAAAACAATGCCGCAATGTCATTCAGAATAAAACGCTTCTCTGCAGTAATGGTATTATGCTCCCGAAAGGTATGAATTCCAGATGAATTTAGCATGAAGCGAGTTCAATTTAAACCCACCGACGTTTTCATACATAAAGTATGAGACCATGAAAGTCAGACCTACTCTGCCTCTTTAATTTTAATATTCTGGCGCACTTAAACTGAGAATAGTCGCATTTAGAAAACAATTTTAATTACTCACCTTATTTCTAATTACGTTGGTTTACGCGAGCTTTTGGTGGCTAATTTTATTTTTCACTTTGTGGTGGCTTATCTTTTTTTTTTTGTGTCTATTGTTGAGCAAGGGAAATGCTACCTACGCAATCTATTTCCTAAAAATTATATTTTCTGTAGTAGACTTATTTGTATATTATGTACTGTCCATATTGTTAAATTATACGATTAATTTTTAGTCAAAATTCATCATAGAAAAGTCATCAAAAAATCATAATTTTTCATTAGATTTGATGTGCCATGATGATATAATGCAAAAATTGAGACTCGGAACTGTATTCATCTCTAAAACCTATGATTAAAAACTAAGGCAGACAAAATCAACCATTAATGACATTTAAGGTGCTTTCTGAGCTATTCCGAACACACGATGTTGTTTAAAGGTATAAAATAGTTAAGCGATGTGCTGTCAGGCGCACACCAAATTCGAGATATTTTAAGAAAAAACATAACCAGGAATAGTGGCTAAAGTGCTCTAAAAATTGCTCGTGTGAGGCAAATAGAATACTGGCATTTTCCAATATGTTTTTTATTAAAAGAAGCGCGTCTTTTTCACACACAATAGTCCGTCTTATTTATTTAAACTTTATGCACAGTTCGTAGTGACAGTGCTGATGTTCAATTAAATGCGATCTTAAATATGACAAAATAAAATAAGTACGCAGTCATTTAGGCAGCTGATTAAATTTTAAACAGTAACCATCTGAATAAACTTTATTTTTTTAATGTATGGTTTTAATGAGGAAATTATTATACTTAATACGTAGTGAACCATTTTCAAGTAGGAAAATATTGGTACCCGTAATAATATACCTAATTGTGTTAACAATAACCCAAACATTTAAAGAACAAAATTAATTCAAATCATAATTCTAAATCAAAGAACTCACTTAGATTATTTTTATTGGAACGGACTTCATTTCTAAATTCATAACCGCCATAAAAAGGGTGCGCCTATTAAGCCGGTCCTTTATTCCAAATTATCGTGATCCGCAGAAAACCTGACAACAAAAAAAATCCGAAAAAAGACGTCACCTACCCTCTTGAATTTCACATCATCCCCTTCAAGACTTACGTCAGTCGGTCATTCTTTTCTTAAAGACCGGTACGGAGAGGGTGAAAATGAAATTAAATTCTCAATGAAAGCCGATCTTGCCGTGAGATAAAGGGGGATCTTCTATGAATTATATCCCCTTGAAGACGAGGGGGTAAGAACAATAGTGTAATCGTCCAATTAAGTGTTTGTATGAGTTCAAAGCTAAGCTGCGAATGTGGAGCTTGGAAATTTTCGGCGCGCTTAAATGTGTTGTCTTTACGTTTTCGTGTTTGTAAGGGTCTAAACGTGTAATTAAGGCTGCAGTAATGATTATGAATATTAGGTAGTTAAAGTAGGTGTTATGTTGATTGAATGAGATGATGATGCAATACAGACATCTTACGTGTCGACACACGTAAGATGTCTTGAATGGAAACTTTTTGCATTACACTTTAAATACATTTCTCACATATTTTATGTCCATGTCATTGGCAAGGTCGTACAATAACTAAATAAATACTATACATTTCACGGTATATTAATATTACTTTCGTCACTCATTACGTCATGTTTCATGCTCCACAAAAACGTAAACATGAATAAGACAATTATTGTTTATAATTGTGGGTATATTTTTGACATCTTTTCAAATAATCTACAAGCTCTATAATCCTACATAAGTATGTCAAGTATTTAATTTCACGGTTTATTACTCTTAGGTAACATCGCCACTCATTATGTTATTTACACGCGCGTCACGTAACTTCTCCACAAAAACGTAAATTACATGAATGGCGTTCAGCACAAAATCAGAGCAAATAATTTTTACTTTATAACTTTCAAACGATTTCAAATTGCGAACGATTCAATGAATTAATCGCCTAACTGTCATTCATATTCATATTTCGAAGCCTGCAGCGGTAAATCCGTTGGAGTTCTGTTTCGGACGCTCCCTGTTCCGAATCGCTCATAATTTTCGATTTTCCGGGCAATTGAACCAGATCGGCACCTTTTAAAGGCATTGGCACCGTCGCTTTAGGGGTTTATAATTGTACAGTGTGTTGAATGTTGCTGTCGTCAGCCAGTGCTTCTATTGCAGGTTGATACATAGTTACATAATTCGGCAGGAATACGGAGAGCAATGTTTTTTCAGTAGGTAAATTAATATTTGTCTCAGTTTAAAGCTTTTTTGGTGGGTAGTATCAAAATCCAACGTACCAAGTAACTACTAATACTTGGCATTTGGATTCGTTCAGGAATATGGTACCAAAGGACACAAAATCTAATGTTATGACTGCTGTTTGTTTTTAAAACAACCCACCAAAAATACTTTAAAGTTCTTCTAGACGTAAATAAGGCTAAACAATACCTTGCTTGTATAATTTAATAACATATAAATCTAAATAACTTTAACAACGCTAAGTAACATTTCCAAAGAATTCACAAAACAAAAGCAGTTTATCCAAAGCCTACAGGTAGACTAAACAATAATAAACAAAGGGTAAGTTTAAAGTAATAAATTGTACAAACTTATCCTGTCTCAATATATTTGAATTTAAACCGGCCACGCACAACGTGATTAGGCTTTAAACCCACTTACCCAGGTTAGAACCATTTAGCTTAATGAGTTATGAAGGCCCTTAACCTCCAAGAAATTAATATTCCTCTTTACAGTACAAAATATAAGAGAAAATAAAGCTTTTGAAAGCCAGCGTTTTATGAAAAATATATTGAGAAAAGGTAATGGTTGAAAAAGTTTGGCATTCAGGATTTGACCTTTAAAAATGTATTTTTGAGATAAAACCTGAAAGTAAAAGGTTTGAGTTATTTTATTAAAATTTTATTTTAATTGGTGCTTAAAATCGGTTAAGTGTACTGAATAAAATCCTTTACAATCTTTTTAAAACTATTGTTAAAAAGTTAAAACTCATAAGGTGCCTCGACAAGTAGAATTCTATCACTCTATCAGCCATTACGAACGATGTTAAAGAGTCCTAATGGACTTTTGATAATCGTTATTCGTTGTAGATAGACGGTCACTTTGTCCAGAGATCAAAATTCATATACCGGGGGTCTACTCGTATCGACTTAAGTGTCGGGCATTTTCTACTCCGTGTCACCTACGGACTTACGATTCGTCCCGAACCCGAACTAAGAACAACTGTCAAATCGTGTTGTCATTCATCCTTAGTTCGGGTTCGGGACTAATCGTAAGTCCGTAGGTGATACGAAGTAGAAAACGCCCAACACTAAGGCCGAAACTACGGACTTCGGGCTTAGAGAGTAGACCCCCAGATACTAGCTTTTACCCGCGACTTCGTACGCACATATCCCGTTTTTTTCCCGTTCCCGTACAAACATAATAATATCTACCAAAAATTCCAAGTAATTATCATGGACACTGTTTTATACCTAAAACTGTGTCAAATAGGTACGCACCTATCTGTCGTATAACATTATCGCCCTTCACATTTTAAACTCGATTCACTCCCCGCTGTGCTCGAAAGCTAACCCTAAGATTAACATTGGCTCAATCCCATTCCGTGAAGACTAGACCGAGCAAATGAGATCTCCAGTAATAGACTTACAAGTTGCATAGAATGCAAATTGATCCAGTTTCAAGCACATTGTTTGAAGTCGCCGTCCATGAAATTGGAGGAACTGCCAATTATTTAGGCTATGTAGCTTCGTTCGTCATGAAATAGAATGATTGTTAGGCTGTGCTCAGACAGATTCTCTTGAATCTGGCTCACTTTAGTCTAAGAGACCGACTGTCGTTTTATGAAAGCAGTAATGGCATGGAGCGCTACACAAGGAGCCTCCTCGTGTAGCGCAATTTGTTCCATCAGGCACTCAACTGAACCGAGCGCTCGGCGCATCCTGGACAGTCTCACCTAACACCTTATGAGACTGGCCAATCCTTCCCTTGCGATGGTAGGGCTAACGCTCGCCTGGTTCGCGACCACCCTCCCACCAGAGTCTTTGTTAAAAGTTACATTGAGTTAAGCAGCCTGTTGTGTTTCGTCGACGCGTGGGAGTACCAGTGCCTCATGGCACCTTCTGAGCACGCTCGCTCCATCATAGACCTCACCCATTGCTTTCTATCAGGCGTGATCGGGGTCAAGAGCAAGCCCATTTATCAGTAAAAAAATAATGAAATGGTGATGACTTTAAGTTTGAACATGTACAATTATTATTTTTAAAAATAACAAGTATCTTGTTATTGTTCACGCCATAGAAAGATATGAAACTATAGCTCTATCAAATAGATAACAACCGCTTTTGATTATTTCGTAAAAAATGGAATAACTTGTCTTTTCACGCCAATTACGCAACGCAGTTTTGTTTAAAAAGCGAAAGATTATGGAAAAAACCCATTGCTTCATGTTTGAAGCTGTTATTTGGCTTAACAACGTTTATAACGCATGTAGTTGAGTAGTTGATGTAAAGGGCATTGCCATTGATGGTGCTGTGTACATTTACCCTCCGAATAAGTAGAGAGCGTATATGAACTAGTTCTTTTATGATGGAACACCGTGTTATCGAATTGAATCTATGTTACAAAATTAATCTAGCCCAGTAGGTGACCACAACTACCTCTATACATCGTGTAACAGAATCCAAGAGACCAACCCCGAAATCACAAAAAAGAAATCAGCTGGTCAGTACAGTTTGTCGAATTATGCGCACATAAATGTATGGGGCAGACGATATTTTTTCTCGTGATTACAGTGTTGGTCCCATTGTAAAAGTTGTACATAATGATGAGTTACATGTTGTATACTACTAAAGCTATACTTTCAAAAGCAATTTTAGTTTCAATCTCGTATAAAATCTCGTAAGAAAGTTTCATTCAAATCGTTTTTACAATCCGAGCCCGGTGAGCTAAAATGAAGATCATAAAAATGAAGGAAGTTTGCACCACTTCATACAGATCACTATCGCTGAGCTAAATTCTTTCTCTATTCATGAATCTTCGCCATTTTAGATTGTGCCATTTTGACTTATTCGCTCTATTTTAACACGACTTGTTGAATGTAATAATACCTTTATTAAAAGTAACATCGTTTTATAATTACATTTTCTGTTGACTTCAGTGATTATTTATTTAATTCGGTATTTTCTACCAGTTAACTTCGGGTGGTGCACTTCCACGATTCTCTTATGATTTTTATATTGAAACTGTATTATGATTTTGGCCGTATTTTGGTCTTGTGCAAATTACTGCAACTTTTGTTCTTCTGCGTTCACATTTCATAATAGCGAACTAAAAGCTGCTAAATCTTCTTCTTCTTCTTCGTGTGGGTAGTAATGTCTAACAACCCCACACACTCTAGTGTCAGAGTTTCTAAACCGCTTCAAGGGTCTCTGTCATGGTTTGACGACCGCCGTTTGGCGGCCGGGACCACCGGCTTATACGTGCCGTCCGAAGCACGTAATCATCTTTTTATCAGACAGTCAGGTGTTCAAGCTTGAAATGTCCTAGCCAAACTGGAAACAACTTTGCAAAGTATGCTAACCTCTTTAAAGACCATCACTATTCCGCCAATATCTGAACCAGTTAGTGGAACCCAAAAGGTCACACAGGCCACGGGACTGCGCGCAATGAATACCGCCGAGACTTCCCTTGTTTTATCCATTTGTTTAGAGGAATTCCGCTTTAAAATTTAAATTCTTTGTCCTTTTCTTTATCTGGGAGTGAAACTGGATATATTTTGAGATCACTTGAACGAGAAGGCACTGCCAGACATTTTTGTATACCCTTTTTTTGTACACTGGTATTATGAAATAATTACACCAAAACGGCTTTGTTAAAGAGTAGTCCAGTAAATACTGCCTCATCCTCAGAAACTGCAACTGTTTTAAAAATAAATGCAATTACGACCCAGACAGGACAAGATTTGCATCTCAGACTATACCAAGACTAAATGAGGAGTGAGAATAAAAGCGTGGATCATAAGTAACGTTAATGATATCATTTTGTGAAGCGTCCTTACATTTGCACCTGCCTGCATTCACGCACACTTATTCTTGAAGCGGCACTCAACATTATGAAAAAAGTTTAGAGCAAGTATTAAAAGAAGCGAGCCTGGCAGCTAATAAATCTTAACAGGCTATATAACAAACAAGTCTCATTCAAAATTATCCGAAGCATCATTGTTTTCCGATGGCCTCCTGGTACGGCTAACATAAATCTTGATAATATGCAAATTTTATTTCATTAGAGCGGTTGGTCTATAAGCAATATTGCCCGGCTGAGTTACTGCGGGACCGCCCCCGGATTAACTAATGGCTGTTTATCTTGTAAAGATCCCTTGCAAGAGGGCTTGAAGGATGTGTTGGAATTATTAATTTGAACGTTTTAAGATGACTTCACTTTGCGTAAGTCGGTCGGTTATGACCGGCCTTAAGTGTGGGCTAGTGGAGTGAGGACGTTATTGCAACCTGTGCCTTCTTAAGTATTTGTAAATGTATCTGTAGGTAGTGCAGAGCTGTTTGTAAAGGACCTTGTCCATATTTCTGTTGACAAAAAGCGTAGCTGTGTTTTGATTTGAAGGGTAAGGATGCTGGTATTTGCAGGCACATGAGTGAGACAAGTCTTGATGAGGCTTTTATGATTAAGTTCGCTGCCTTTGGTATTGCAAGTGCTCATTTATTTATATGAAAAGTTTCTACATAAGTCAGACATAGTGTACAAAACTGGCCTAATGCCTAAGGCAGTTTCTACCAGTCCAACTTAAAGGTGGTGCAGAGACGGATCATGGTAGGTGCAACGTATAGGAATGACAACCAGAAAAACATGGTTATGGGCTGCTGTGACCTATTAGGTACCATCAGAAGCATATCCGAGGTGTTTTTTTATTTTAAATTCTTTTATACAATTCGTGTAACCCAATAATGGGTTGTCGAGGCAGACCTCGACAACCCATTTATTGGGTAACACGAATAACGTGGAGCGACTGCCTACCAATGGGCCTCATCAGAAGGCTTAGTCACGCAAAGGGCAATGGAGAGGGCAATGCTCGGAGTTTCCTTGCGTGATCGAATCAGGAATGATGATATCCGCAAGAGAACCAAGGTTACCGACATAGCCCGAAGGATCGCCAAATTGAAGTGGCAGTGGGCAGGGCACATTGCTCGCAGAACAGATGGTCGATGGGGCCGAAAAGTTTTGGAGTGGCGACCGCGTACCGGAAGACGCAGCGTTGGAAGGCCTCCCACAAGGTGGACCGATGACCTGGTGAGGGTCGCGGGTAACCGATGGATGCGAGACGCACAGGACCGGTGGTTGTGGCGACACTTGGGGAGGCCTATGTCCAGCAGTGGACGTCTTTCGGCTGATATGATGATGATGATGATGATGACTGCCTACCAGAGTAGGCAGTCGCTCCACGTAAAATACTGGTATTCAGCTAAATCCGGCTTGACTGAGAGCCAACTCCAATATAGTTGGGAAAAGGCTAGGCAGACAATGAATACAGTTTGTGTACAGTTAATGTTACTTAGGTCGAAGTAAACCAATAGGATTAAAAAGATAGAACTGTTCGTTCTTAGGAAGGGTAGGTAGGTAAGGTAGGTTCCCGTACAACTATTATACAAGAAAATATCGTTCGTAACATTACTCGTACGAGTTGTATTGTGATATCCTTCTATCGTAGTTGGTATGCAAGGAATGAAATGAATATTGAACGTAACGTTTTACTTGAAGACTCTTTGCTGAATATTGAGCAGAGAAATATATCATTTGCAAGATTAGATAACCACTAGAGTAACCTTATCAAAATATTCCTTGCAAAAAAGACCAGTCTCCACTATTACAAAATAGGAAAATATTGAAGTTTCTTCAGGACATAAGACAAGTTAGATTGCCTGTAAGTCGATTTTATCGATAACCGCGCTTCAACTCTGCGGTTTTTACAGTTATTTGTTACCGTCAACTTCTTGTTCGCGGTTCCTTTAACCTGACAAGGGTTCGAAAGAAATATGGATTGATGTGAGATGTTACCTGAGGAAAGAGCCGTTTTTACCTAGTCTGTAGGGACTCGAACAATATTAACTGTAGAACTAATAAAGCGATTCTTGTTTAGTGTTGTCAGGGGGCTCGTCAAATAACTCCCCCATTATAAATGTTGCAAATTTGACGCAGTTAACCGTTAAATATATGCGCCTCGTTAAAGCGCCAATCAGCGCCCTTGACGCGCACGGAAATCGTAAAACAACACAATCACAGTGTACGTGGGCACAACAAAGGCTCACCGAACGTATTCATTTCACTCATTTGCGTTATTGAATCACGACAGCGATTATTCGATTCGAAAACTGATAATCGAATGCATCCGCTTTAATGTTCGCTCTTGATATTCGGAAATCGCTAATAAATCGATGCTGTGTTGTCGTTTTTGATGATTTATCTTGTCTATGCATGTGAATGGGTGCGATTGTTTTGTGAAACGTAATCGAATAGGTGTCTCGTATCAACAGGACGCGTGGGATGAGTAACAGACCCATTTGTTTCTGTCAACTGTATAAAATATGCTGTCCGGTCAGTTGAAGTCCGTTTATTTATTGACACATCTGAGCTGGTTGCGAGCATTCAACCAGCGGCTGCGTGCAAATGACAGGCGAGTTGAGTTACAAAATAAAAACAACACTGAACGTTGTGCGACTAAAGAAAATGTTTTTTTAGTTGGTTAATGAAAATATTATTATGTTACCAAATAAACGAATCGTTTCATTTCCAAAGACTACCGTTTGAATCGAATTTGTTGGCAAAAGTAAACATTAGCTATCTTTAATGAATCTTCAAACTGAAAGCTTGCTCAGTGGTCTGAAATAAACATTTATAGAAGTTTCGTAGAGTCTTTTATTTGTTTTCCAACTGAGGAGCATTGCCGAAAAGTGCACCTTCTGAATATTTTAGTCGTTACGACTGGACTGCATTAGGGACGAAAATACTTATGCAAAAGTCTGTTTATTTCTTACTAGCTGTCCCCCGCGGCTTCGCTCCCGTCAACTGGCTACCTACCTACCTACCCTACACCTACCCACATGCATGCAAATAATTATATTTTATTGAGGTATTTCTTTCCGACTTGCTAGACAAAAGTTGTGATAGCTCGGTTAATATACATGTTATAAAAATAATTTATAGCCTATAGCACTCAGGAATAATGTAGCTTTCTACCAGTGAAAACATTTTTAGAATTGGATCATTAGTTCCAGAGATTACCCCCTACATACAAACTTACAAATTTTACCTCTTTATAATATTAGTATAGACAACAGTTAAATAAAACATTGTAATCTTTCACACAGGAGACCGTATTGTTGTGCAACGCGATAAGACGTTCAAAAGGAGGAAAAGCAATTTTGCCCGTTCATACACACAAAGGGTTGCATATTCTCATATTGTACGCACTTCGGTTGCGTAGGGAACCCTGCTCTTTTCGAAATGAAAACCACTGTTTATGTTTTCACACAGTGATTAAAGCGAAGTGTCAAAAACAAAATGCTAGCGCGACTGTTGGGGTGTGGAGGACATTTCTGCTCTTCAAAAGTGGGAAATATTATGGCTTTGACGGGGTGTCGATGGTAAACGCTGAAGACTATAATTTTCTTTGTTTCTTCGCGGTTGTTTTGCATTTGGATCCATTTTAGTTTCCCTCTCTGTATAGTTATCGGACTTAATTTTTAGCGGGATGTTTGTTTGTTGATGTTACTCTATGATTCTTTCTTTTGTTTTTTTTTTTTTACTTTTGTGCCGCGGTTTTAATGTTCACGGTAATTGCTTTTTGTTTTTGTTCGTAACTTGAATTGTTCGCTTTTTGATCATTTATTTTCTCGTGCAGTTTTGTTTGCTATTACCTGACAATATTATGTTCTTAATTTATGCATGATCAGAGGTCCAATTCTACTAATTTTTAAACAACGTTCGCAAAAAAACGAAAAATATATAAAAGGGTAATAGGAGCCCTGCTTCGCGGGGCTCCTATTTCTGGGTGGTTTAAAAACTAGGTACTCTGAGTCGGGGTGTTAACCATAATGACGTTTTTAACTCTACTAGCAAAATCAGTCAAAAGTACTTTTGACTGATTTTGCTAGTCAATAGTACTTTTGACTTGTTAAGAGTTTTGACTGCAACATATATATCAGTCGCAAACTGTCAAAAGAGCCTTAATTCTCATACATTTTGACAGTTTGCGATTGAGATGCGAATGCGATCATTGTTTGAAAAATAGAAGAAATGGCACTCTGGTATGCTAGAATCGCCACTCTTATTTAATCCCCTTACGGCCAGAGCCTGCCAGGGTTGCGGATTTTGTTCGAAAGAGTCACGCAAAGGGCACTAGGAGGTGCACGGATGGGTTTTAGTCAGTAAGAGTCTGGACACTCCCTCTCCACCCAGAGCGGAAGGAGTCATTTGATAATTTCCCACACATCAAAAAACCCTCGTTTAGTAATAGGATACTGATTCGCTTGAACAATTATAATAGAGACTGCTTCAGACACCTGAGTCAAGGCCAATTTGATGAATTAGCAACGTTGGTGTTAACCTTCCAATTAAACCAAATATGCTTGTAGGGTATTTAGATTTATTATAACAATCTATACAACATGTTAACGGTGTCAATTACTATCGTATGTTTTTGTTTAGGTACAAGTAAGAGGTAACGATATGTTATAAGATTAGTATACGTTTCTGTAAAGGTCGTTTTCATGAACATTCTTCTGTTATCTCAATTTGTTTTGAATCTGAACTGTAACCTTCTTTATAGCCAATTCAATTTTCATCCAACAACGTTACTTTGGTCTTCCTCAAAGTTACACTGACAAAGTTTTCTAAGTTTCTTTCAAGATTTGGTGAGGTTCATGTCAAAATAAATCTATAGACTTCATTCTAAATGCAAGCCATCCACTGTTTGTTTTAGATATTGCGTCACCATTGATAGATTTTAATGCGGATGACGTCAGAAAGGGGAGCACCCTTATCTCTAAGATGCAGACTTTTAAAAAACAAAAAAAGGGCACAGACACACTATTGCGAGGGTGTGGAGGAAATCCTGAGAGATTACGCATTGAGTGATTGCAGTGCCTAAACTCTTGCGGGAATGTTCGGTGGAAGTGAATGTTAAAGGTGCCTGAATGAGGTGACACCCGCGGTTGTGTCTGCGGGTTTATGATGATAGGCGAATTATGCGCGTGTCTGCATATTTCTGTAGGAGTTATTTTATCTATTTATAATGGTGGTTGGTAGTGTAAGCTTCGCTAAAAGAGTCTGTATGATTTAAATGGAGTTAGGCAATATATGCGTATTACGCTGGTGCTGGGATGTGTAAATATTTCTACAGAAAGCATTTTGAAGACAATTCTGATTCTCAGCTATATTAAAGTGCCCGATGCAGCTAAACATCAGCATTTTAAAACACTCTCAAAAATAAATTACATGCAAAATGCAAATTTTATTTGAATTCAAGCGCTAATGTGCCCACTTAAAGACACTTGTACGCATTCATAAAATAATGCTGCTCTATACTAAAGTACTTCAGTTGGTCGGGCATGTGTACCAACACCACTAATGCATTCAATGATTTACCTAAAGGGCGACAGAATTACCTCTATCATGTATTTGAAAAAGCACTCTATTTCACAACTATCAAGGTTGATTTTACTACGTGATTGAAGATCTTGCATGAAATTGGTGAATTGCCTCCTCTCAACATGAGTCCTTTGCGCTGTGATGGGGAAAGTTTTCTTATTATTTTTTATTTATTATATTCCCCGCTGTTTGGTGGAAACTCTTGTGTCTTATAATGTTTCTGAATAGTCTTTGTTGTCATCTACAGCGTGTTCTAGAAGTGCGTGGTCATATGTAAAGGTGATGTTGGGGTAGCTGATATACATTATGGAAAAAATAGCAAAAAAATGTTTTTTTTTTCTGAATCATAATTTCCGAAAAACGTAAGTTCTCTTTAATCTGGTAGAAACTATCGATTTATTTACCCATACCCGAAGGTCGCACGACGTCCAACCGGAAATATAAAGCCGCGTGAACGACACCTGATAGCGCGACGGCCGCCGCTTCCGGTGGCGCTGTGCGTTTCCGGCGGACGATTCGTTTGCTCGCATTGTTTATTTAATTTGTAATCAAACGTTATTTTGTTTGGCCATATTAGATTCGCCGTTGCTTACCTATGAAGGGTTTGTTTGATGTTTTTGTGAAGAATGAAGTAGAGGGTAGTGTAGACCACTTTCGGTAATTGTTTACGTAGGGCGAGTAGCCTGTGTTTGTGGGAAGTACGGATTTTAGAGATTAAAAACCAGAAATTGTTTTTTTTTAAACCTGGAAATAGAAAGTTTATGAGACCGCATTATATCTTATGACCCGAGATCGGAATAGGTAGACAATATGTACCTAAAGTTCGAAGAAGTAAGTAACATAGAGTTGATAATACCTCCTCTAAAATCCCGGAATCATAAACATGACCATTGAATCCTGATATTTAAGAAATTTAAACTAAATTATTATATTGAAGAATCTTATTATGTTTTTAGAGTTCCGTACTCAAACTGTTAAAATAAAGAGCTTTGTTTTACATACCTATAACATTAGAATATGATTCTTCAAATAATTATTTTGTAACTATACTCAAGTCCAGTTCATGTTTTCATAATCTCGGGTTTTAAATTGTCATGTTTATGATTCCGGGATTTAAGAGGAGGTATTATCCACTCTATGTTACTTACCTACTTCTTCGAACTTTAGGTAAATAGAGTCTACCTATTCCGATCTCTGCTCATTACATATCGAAACTCACTTCTTTTCTTGACTTAAGCATAATTATGGTTATTATTCTGTACATAAAAAACTTTTTCACAAAAAAAAGAAACCGACTTCCAAAAAACACTACAAAGTTCAAAATAACTTTAATTTCGGAAGTCGGTGTTTTTGGTAGCTTCTTCGTTATTTGACACCGACTTCCGAAATTAAAGTTATTTTGAACTTTGTAGTGTTTTTTGGAAGTCGGTTTCTTTTTTTTGTGAAAAAGTTTTTTATTTTTCACTTTTTAGTGGTACCCCATACCTAACAACACCACTGAAAAGTCACAGGAAAGCAAAAATACGCAATTTCGTATACATAGATGATTTTTCCACATATTTTTTCCAGCTATTTGGATTTAATTAACAAACTACTGAACCGGTTTTGATTAAATTTCAATGGGATCATTTGGGAAGTATACCCTTTCCAACCAAAAAATATTTTTTCAAATCTGTTGGCAGGCGATGGAGTTATGCCCGAACAAACATAAAAAAAAAAAAAAATACAAACATCCGAGTTGAGAATCTCCTCCTTTTTTAGAAGTCGGTTAAAAAATCATAATTAATCGCAGCAACTTCTCAACAGTAATAAATATAATGTAACATAAAAATCAATATCTTTCGGTAAACTTCTGAAGGGTAACGTACCCTTCATTCCAGACAAGGTCCTAACGTAACAAGAGTAAATGTGACCCTTATATTCAACCAAATAAATTACTTACTCGACCTTCCTTTGAGCTATATGAAGCAAATTTTAATTCACCTAATCTCGGTCATCCACGTGAAAAATTACATTTCAGAAATACAGAAATAAGCTCATTACACTCAGGCATTCCGGACAATCTCCTTTCTTGAATAAAGTATACAGTGGTCATTGTTAAAAACGTTCGGTCAGCAACGATAAAAATAGAATACATTTTGCTCGAGATGAGAATATAATCCGGATTTAGAAAAAACCGTTTTCGTCCGCCTTTGGACGAAGTAGGGTAGTGAATGAAAGATGAAGGTTTTGCTTTTTATCGCCACGAAATTCTGATATTACTTTCTCATATAATAGTCTAGAAAAAGTGGGTAGCTATGGTAGCTAGCAATATTAAAAGTGCCTGAATGTTGGTGGAGTTTCCGCTTTATAATCTTTGAGACTGAGACCCAAAGACTACAATAGTATACTGGCTGAGGCCCAATTTTACTTATTTTTAAACAACGTTCGCATTCGTATGTCAATCGTAAACTGTCAAACAACCCTCAATTTTCAAAAATTTTTGACAGATTGAGACTGAGACGTGAATGCGAACGTAGTTTAAAAACCGGTCAAGTGCGAGGCGGACTCGCGCACGAAGGGTTCCGTACCATTATCTATAAAATCGTCATAAAAATCACGTTTGTTGTATGGGAGCCCCATTTAAATATTTATTTTATTCTGTTTTTAGTATTTGTTGTTAAATCAGGAACAGAAATACATCATCTGTAAAAATTTCAACTCTCTAGCTATCACGGTTCATGAGATACAGTCTGTTGACAGACAGACAGACGGACAGACAGACAGACGTTTTTACCTTTTGGGTACGGAACCCTAAAAATTAGTAGAATTGGCCCTCTGATATGTTTAAATTCCTGGGACAGAAATACTTTGTCTAACCTATAAGGGTGTCTTATATGAGTTCTGAGAGACGTTTCAATAGGAACACAGCTCCGGCGTTAATGATTGAGATCTCTGATTACAGAGTTGAAAGTTAAGGAAACATACCTGAATTGTCTCCTTCTGTTTTTTTAAATTGATCTTAAATTTAAAAAAAAACACGTTGAAACTAACGGTGCAGGTAAAAAGAGTTTTAACGCCATAATTTTCATTCTACGCTGTTGTACCTACTATTACTTTTATTTATCTATCTTTTACTCCTCTAAAAGATCCTCTATGCTTCTACCCACCTCTAGTGTGACCGCACAACACTAGCACTGCTTATAAAAATGCGCATATTATTCAGCGGAGAGAAAGGACAGTTTTGGGTAAATCTCGCCTTTTGTCGTCAATGACATCAGCCTTTGTGTGTGACGTCATAAAGATATAAAATTGTAGCCTGAATACAGCTGGATTATGCTCTTTCTGATGTTAATGTAGTGTGGGACTAGTGTGTTTTTCGCTTTGTGGTGTTTAATTTCGGATATAACTTGAGATTTTGATGCTTTAAAGTTGAGTTCATACAATGAAAGTTATGTGAAGAAAACACGGTTATTTTTTTTTGTGGTTCATACAAAGTTTGATAAAATAATATCTGTAGTATAATAACGTTTTCATGTCATAAGCCAGTGCAATGAATGCATAAAAATGAATGAAAGGATTTTAGATTCCATAGTAAAATTAAATGAAGAGATTTACAATTTACGATTTAATCCTACCCTAATTTAACGCTCAGTTTTTTTTCACACAAAAATCAAACCTGATTTACATACGTCCTAAAAGGTTCGTGTTTCGAGTTTTTAAACATACCATGTGGTGTGAAACCGCCGATTAAATTATCATTACTCGCACAAAACGCCATATAACCTCTGTTTTGATGGCGGGACCCCATAGGCGTATTGCTATAAAAACAATTAGACGCCATTTTTTTCTCAAAGCACGTATAGCCGTAATTACCGGCAGATGGCGTTGCTCGTTAGGGCGGGATGATATTAGTCATTCATGCGGGGAACTATTGGACATTTTACGATGCATTTTTTTTATCGCGTAACAGTTTTAACTTGCTTGCAGTTTTTGCTTGCTTGCTTGTATGTAATTTGTTCGGTTGGATTCTTACAACTTAATATATCTTCAACCGATTGAGCTGAAATTTTGTATACACGTCTTTTTGGCTTAGCTTATAATTTTTATGTCATAGGTATGCAAATTACTGTTTCTATATTGAAAAGACAACATTATCTTATTCTTCTAATAAATTGATTTGCCCCTTAAACAAGTCGTGTCTTATAGATTTTTTACGTACAGGAAAAGGCGTAAGAATCACTTCATCCTATTAGACATTTCATTTATTAAAAATGTTATATTTCCCATTACCTACTTAGGTTCTGTTCCTGTACATTTAATTGAACAATATTACGCGTTAACGCAGTTCTACAGTATACACTGTCCCACCTAATGTTGTACTTTCAACCACTAAATAGCAAATAACACCACCACACATAATCGAACAGGCAATCAATCTCACAATAACAAACTACCCACATCTCACATACTTCAGAACTACCCACACTAAGCATGACTGTCAGAAAATTTAATCTTTACACGTATCAATAACAGACTATTGAAGTACAGTCACTACCATATTAATTGCGAAACATTCAACAGCAACTTTTGGCTTAAAATTAGGATTTTACAAATGATTCGAAATCAGTTTCGTAATATGATAAAATGCTAGTACTTAACACCATATTATGATACTTGAATTTTGTGTTAGTATCACATACTTACATATTTTTGCTCGTGACTGTACATCAGAAAATGCTTTGGGATTCAACAGCCATTTGTATAAGCGGCCCTTAGCAACAGATGTGAATGATCCCTTATACCGAACAAAGTTTTTCCTTTCAAATATTTTGTGTATGTGAATTGTATGTCCGTGATAAAGTTCGCATTGGGTCAAAGATTTTGCTGTTAAAAGGATATTTTCTCTTTTCTGGAAAAAAGGGTAAATAAAGTTATGTCCAGTGGCCCAAAAAATGTTGTCGACTTTGAATTGCCTTTGCACGTTAAACACGTTTCGAAATTATTGATGTCAACCTTTATCAATATTGGGAAATTGCTGTCTCAGCAAAAATAACAGTTATCATTAAGTATACCTTACTACTAAAAAGTACTTATGAGAACTAAGTACTTACTTTGATACAATGGAAATCTTTGGCCATCAAATAGGTAGCTGTTTGTGATGAATGGTAACATTTATGTTATTCACAAATTAATCGCAATTCAAGTCATGTGACTGGCTGTAGAAAATAATTTAACCAATTAATGCTAATGCGCTTTTATGTATTTGTCACGACTGACCCATAATGTTTCAACTGAGTAGCTCAAATGTATTACAAACTTTAAATTATGTGACACAACATAACAACGTGCCTGCCATCAACATACCGGTGGCATGTCCCAAAAACTTATGAAATTCTTACTTTGAACCCTTTTCAGAGCTAAACTATTCGCTTAACTATGAAAGCATTTCATCCTTTAAGGTTTGCAAGAAATGTCAATCTTAGTCTAGCGAGGGTTAAGCTTGACACTTCTTGCAAGTCATTCTGTCTTGGGTGATAACAAAAATAATTAATCGTCCAATTCCATTATGACGTTATTATATCCCCAAATATTGGCTAGGCAGTACAAATAGGCGACGAAGCAGAAAGATAAAGCTTTATAGGCACAGCTATGTAATACGGTTGATTTTGTTATTGTCTCTATTATTAGATGGGATAATCTCATGAAGCGGTAATTAGTAAACGTGTGCGGTGAGAGTTGAATGTTTTTGTATTTGTGGCTAGGATTTATCTTGTGGCTCGGCTCCTGTGGCAGATTAGCTCACAGGAATGCCTGTGTTTTTCTATTTACTTTTATCTAGCTACAGGATCATCACTTTGAGTGTTCCTCATATGGTACAACAGTCTGCATATTCTTAAATGAATATATTCGAAGCATGATAGATTTCTAATCTATGTATTACATACTAGCTTTTGCCCGCGTTTTCGTAAGCGCATGTACCGTTTTTCTCGTTCCCGTAGGAATTTCCAGTTCCCGCCTTCCTCATGAATGTGGGCTATCGTATACAAAAATATTTTAAGTTCGACTGGTAGTTCCAGAGATTAGCGCGTTCAACAAATAAACAAACTCTTCAACTTTATCTTCTTATGTATAAAATTCTCGTGTCACAATGTTAGTTGCCATGCTCCTCCGAAAACGGCTTGACCGATTCTTTTGAAATTTTGTGTGTATATTTAGTTGGTACGAGAATAGGACGTAAACTATGTGTAGGGTAGGTGTAGGCATAAGCAGTTACTTGCAACAGCTGCATTCAGTTAGACAAAAGTGGACCACAAGATAGTTGGCAAAGGGCTAGGCAAACTGTTTGATATTCCGCTGAATTTGAGAGCTGATTCTCAGACTTTCCTTCCCATGGGGCCTGTTTGAAAGCTGTTAATTAGTTCTGACAGATTCTGCCCCAACAAAAAAAAACAGCACTTAAAAATGTTAGCAAAACATTTGAAGAATCTATCGGCCTTACTTGCCTATCGAAACAATGCAGGTACTCATCTAAAATACTTTCAAATTACTTCCCCGTCATTTGCATGTACTTAACTCGATATTTATTTAATAGAACCTTCTTTCTTCCGAGCAGACGGTTCCGATAGCATAAGCTTTCATTTAAGTTAGGGGTGGGTTACATTGCTTGAAGCTGAGACAATAGACGTAAACCATTTTTTTATTTTGGAGAAAGTTCTTAGATTGGACACAATAAATGCTTATTTGTAAAACTATTAGATAACTAGTTTTAAAAATGAGCATTAGTTTTCTTTAGGAACTTTTTAAGGTTGCACATGACGTTATTTTATAAAAAAAAATAAGATTAAACTTTTGGTATTCTGACTTAAAAATATTATCTCATATGAAAGTAAGAAAATCTGGTAGCCTTTCTTATTTTTATATCAACAGGATAAAACGTACCCATTACTCATATAGTTTTTGGTGGATAACTAACGACGCACTAAACCTTAACTTCACTTACATTTATGTTTAAAATAACATTAAATATCTCATCTTAGGTACATACATCTCTTAAAACATTACTGAATTCTTTAAGTACCATAATGAAATATTTCACAACCCACGAAACTTACCAAGGTACCGAAAATGTAGCCCAACCTTTAAAATATTTCAACGTCTCCCCCGATTCTTTTCAATAAACTTCTACTAAGAGCTTTACCGAATATTCATGAAGATGTCTGTTCTTTTCAGGTGGGTGTATTCAATTGGCTCTATGCGGTGAGTAATTATTCGTTTTTTTCATCGTCGGCGTCACCCAGGTGAAACTTAGTTACCGCTGGACTTACAAAACTTGCTGCTCGTTTAGTTTTCATTGAAAACGACTGCAATTGTTAATTGAATTTTGTATTCGTTGTAGCCGACTATTTTAGTTTTAGTTAGTTTGGGTTTTGAAATGTGATTATCGAGTTTAATTATATTGGTGGTACGTGTGAATTTAACATATTCTAGGAATTGATAGTTAGGTATATTTGAGTATGTGAGTTTTCCATCACTCTGGGAATTAAGGACGCCTGTAAACTACTTATTGTTCTAGGTATTTGCAGGTAAATTATGGTAGGCTTTCAGATTTATCAGAATTTACTCAATGTTGATATTTTAAAGCGTAGGCAGTATTTTATTTTCACAACGCAATTAAAATTCTAAAGTAAGCCTTGTTGACAGAATGCCATTGTTATTTTGGGACACTAAGAAGGGACGGTCAGATACAATTAATTGGGGTATCAAATAGCCACCGCGGCTACTGGCCATCACTCGCCACTGGTAAACAAATGACAGATATCCGCTTACAACATTACTATGTCCACGGCTTAATCATAAACCACTCTTACTGAACAAAGCGAGAGTAACTTTAGAAGAGGTCATAAATTATTTACTACAATGTCGACGTTTTCCAGCTGAGGCTCTGTGACGAAATTGCTACATCATTTTCCGAACATTGTAGCCAATTTATAGACACGGTGTAACATAGTGTTGCCTATATGATACGCCAATTTTGGTTCTGAGGCCTGTACCCTATTAACCTGTGACCTTATTACGGGGAATATTTTATTAAATTTACATTTTAATCTGTAAGATGAAAGTGACAGAGAAAGATAGATATCAATAACTCTTGTCGCAGTAATTAATTTAGAAAGGGACGGGTTTAAATTATAAATGAGACATTAGAGATTTGGGCCTTCGTCATTGAGCACAGGTTCTCTTTCAGGGTTCTTAAATAATGAGTGCGAGGTCATAAGGTTTATGGAAATGGATCGGGAGAAAAGGTTTTACGTTCGTTTTATATGAATATTTAAGTGCTGGAAGTCTGGAAAAAAGGCTTTTGCTTTACTAGTCAATGATAACTATCGCCTAAGATTCACTGCCTTAGTGTGAAGTTTTCAAGAACTCAGATAAAACGCAAAAGCTTCAAAAGCTTCGCACATTTTCAGAAGATCGACGGTTATGTAATCTTTAAAGATTGTATTCTTCAAACGGCCTACAAGGACCCTAGAGGGTTTGAGATAAAGGCAAAGCATTTTCAAATAAACCATTTAGGTACAGGATTTTTTGCATTGTCGGAGTTGAAGGAGTCGGTCGATAGAAAGAGTGAGTGTAGACCACCGAGGTTATACAACGTGTAACAGATTAAACGCGATACCTCTTAAGGGGTCATTTTACTCATAATTATGAACAATTTTTACTATGGGACCAATCCCAAATCGCGAAATAAAAAATCAGCTGTTCAGTACATTTTGTCGAGTTATGCGGACATGTATGGGGCAGTCGATTTTGTTTTCGCGATTTCAGTGTTGGAAAAGTTGTTCATAATGATGAGTACAATGACCCCTTAAGAGGTATTGTGTTTATTCTGTTACACGTTGTATAAGCACTTAGAACAGGAAGCAAACTTAGCTCAAACTTCAAAACCAAACACAAACTCCGCTAAACACAATAAACCCAATATTGACGTACACAAGAACTATCAAGAAATCAATTCGCCAATATTTTAAGACGTGAAGAAGTCACGTCCTGTCCAAGGCTCCAGGAATGACACCCTAGGGAGACGACGTAAAGATTAACGTTGCGAGTCTGTCCTCGGGCCTAAATCACATTATGGTTCCCCTACTCTTTGTTTAATGTCGCCTTAAGATGGACGGCCTTTGTCAATGAGGCTGTGATTTTTCTTTGTAAGGTACCTGTATTTTTTTAAGTCTGTTTTCGCTGGTTCATGGGTTTTAGTCTTTTTAGATATCGATTGAAATGAGCTGAAGCAAAAAAGTTGAAAGCTAATTATTTTGAGAAGTTTTATTAATTTTATGGGTGAGTTTAGATTTTTTGCTGAGGTGTTTTTCCTTATTTAGCTTTCCAGAAGAGCAGCCCCTGTAATCGAAGCGTTGAACATGAGTAAAACTTCAGGTCGGATTATTATAACAACATAGAATACAACATTCACACTAGAATACTAATCTGGGGGTCTACTCTCTGAGCCCAAAGTCTCTGTAGTTTCGGCCTCAGTGTCGGGCGTATTCTACTCCGTATCACCTACGGACTTACGATTAGTTCCGAACCCGAACTAAGAACAACTGTCACATTGTGTTTCATTCATCCTTAATTTGAGTTCGGGGCTAATCGTAAAACCGTAGGTAATTCGGAGTAGAACACGCCCGACACTAAGGTCGAAACTACGGACTTCGGGCTTAGAGAGTGGACCCCCAGATTAGTAGTCTAGTGTGAATGTTGTATTCTATGTTGTTATAACAATCCGACCTGAAGTTTTACTTATGTTCAATGTATTTTAGAATCAAATAACCAAATCAAGTGTTTGGAATTTATACAAATTACAAACACTTGATTTGGTTATTTTACGTACAAAATCCAGTATAATAACGTATCGGAGTCTAAAAATAAAACGTTTTCCAACTCAACCATCCTTAACGTACAAGACCCAAAAATATCCATCGAGGACGCTTGTTTTTCCACCCTTGATTGCGAAACTTTTACGGTTCGTTCAACACAAAAAATGTCGAGTAATTTTTTGTTCGGTTGAGTTCAAACGCTGTAACGATATATTTATTGGTTGGGACGTATGAAGTCAGACAATGGTGCAGGTATAATGTGGCCAAAAGTGCGTAGCACAGTCTAATATTCTTTTGTTTGGCCATAAATAAAATTTATTAGACTAATAACGCACCGTTGAGGTAATATCATCACGGTGTATTTGTATGAAATTATTACCGTTCATAATGGAAAGTTTTAAACGATGTTGTGAAGCGTTTTAAATTGCAAAAGGCTTTATCGTTTTGGGATATTTTTAGTGGCCAATTTGTACATTCATAAAAATTCTGTTGCTGCCCGTATATCAGTGATATTAAAAATGTTTTGACCCCTGAATGTACGTACGGTTATAACAGGATCACCTCGTGCCCACAAACAAAATAAAAATCTGTAGTTTATGTGTCCGTAGAAAGAATGAAAGAAAGTGTTTATTTGCACGGACTATGACGTTAAAATTTAAAATATCTAAGACTTTAAAAACACAAATTTAATAGGATGAGGAACTAATAAATCTCCTTTTTATGAACTCCGTTTTTTTGTAAGACTCTTACTGACTAAAACCCATCCGTGTTCCTCCTATTGCCCTTAGCGTTCCAGGACCGCGGTGACTATTTCGAACAAATTCCGCAGACGAACAACGTTACTATAATGTTTCCAATAACGCCTCACTAATTCTTATTTTGTCTTTATTTATTTCAACTTCTGACATTTTCTAAGCAAGGCTTTTGTAGTTGTAAACTATTTGTGATTTTTTTAGGAATAGAGCTGTTAAGATCTGACATTCCAAACCATCCATAGTTGAAGAGTAACTTGTATATTCTAGAGTTTTTAACCCAGTCAACATTCATAAAACTGGCTTCAACAGTAACATTCAATCAATTCTAGATTTCAACTAATTAAACAATAATGTAATCAGTAACCGGTTCACGCATGTTTGCACATGTCACGGCGTGTTAATGACAGACTTCACGCTATGTTCATATGTAGTGTAGGCAGAACTGTGGGTATGCGATGTACCGACGTGCGTAAACAATTGGGGTGAGTGGGTGACAGGTGCAGTCGGTGGTTTGAGTGTAATTAAAATATAGTTTTGGTAGTTGAGGGGTAAAAATATAGGGAATTAGTTGGAGAACATCAAATCACGCCTATATTTCCACTTTACATGTTTAAGTACCAAGTAATAGGGGCTAGCCTGTTACCATCAACTGAATGAGTAAATTAAATTTTAAATACAACTACACGCAATTGTAAACAGTATTATATTTTTAAAACTAAACTGTTCTATAACAAGGCCTATACAACTTTGTTTCAACAAAATATTTCATATAAAAAGCGTGGGGTCGATAAACTTTCGTAGTATCGTAGGCTGTAAATCAGCACGTGACGTCATACCGCAGAGCACGTCGACCGGCGGCGTAGCGGTCGTAGCACGTAGCTCGTAGCCTCGTAGCGCTACGCCGTAGGTACTTCATAAATCTGCAGCCCGTATTACAATGTTTCAGCGAGATTATTTTGTTATTGAATGTTAACTGGTTCTGAATTGATTTTCATTTACATTCGTGAAAGATTTGCTTTAAGATTAGGAGGCTATTCAATTTCGACTCTTGTTTGATAGCAACAACATATTTAGCTTTCTTCTTCTTTTCATTGTTCAAAAACTGACAAAGGAACTCAATCCTGTAATCGAAATACAAATTATTCAATTATAAAGACCAACTTGGTGTTTGTAATTTATTTGTCACATCTCAAAAATTAAAGTTTCTTTCTATCTTTCTGTATAAAAAGTAGACTATGTCCCAATCCAGGACATAGTCTACCCGAATGCCTTTTTAATATTACTTTGGACTTTCGAGAATATCCAAGATAAAGAAAGATTTACTATAAAAAAATTGAAAAGTATAAAGAGTACTGTAGCATGTTAAAAATAAATTATCACAACACACCACCTGTCACTGGCCGCCATTATTAAATTGTCACAACATAAAACAAATTACGAAAGCACAGATAATATCTCTCCATCACTACCTCCTACTGCTAGTTATTTATTCTAAGGGCTGTTCAACTTTGTCGACATTGAAAACCCTTTACAGATGTCAGGGGCGGAAGGGGGGCCGGATGGACCCTTATTTAGGGAGTAACTTAGAAACGGATAGGTTTCGACGAAACTTTGCCAAGTTCACTATTGGATTGAGAGAAAGAAACTAAGTACTTACGATTGACACGACTCTCTATTTATTATTACTTAGGTAGGATATTTTGATTTGAAATTGGAATTTGGTGGTTTTGAATTAAAAGGAAATTAATGGGCAAAGATCTGAAGGCCGGTTTTCGTACATAGAAGACGTTCAAATTCAATTCGCACTATCACTTCAGTGTCAATTCTACAAAATTTTGTGCAACGTTCACATTCGCATGCAATCGCAATCTGTCAAAAAATTATGGAAGTGAAGGCTTTTTAGGTTTTTTAAATTAGTAGAATTGGCTAATTGATATGATAGTGCGACTTCATCATCATCATATCAGCCGAAAGACGTCCACTGCTGGACATAGGCCTCCCCCAAGTGTCGCCACAACAACCGGTCCTGTGCGTCTCGCATCCATCGGTTACCCGCGACCCGCGACCCGAGACCCGCAGTTAGTGCGACTTGAATTTGATTAAATATTTTTGAAAAAATCACTGTCAAAATAATTAGGGAAATTAGAGGTTTTCACAGTATCTAGTTTCGATGTAATGTCACTAACATAAATGTCAAATATGGTGCCAAAACATTTTACTTTAGAAACTAGATTTTCAATCTAAAAATGTTCTAGGTGAAGTGAAGTTCTGAGGGCTTAGCGTGAGTTTTTTAACGTGGTCGATCGCGTTAACGTAAACGTTCGCTTGTGTCAAATTGTATAGAAAAAAACAGGTTGTCCGTGAGTGTCACCAGACGGCGCTTATTCAGTTTCAATATAAATTGACGTTTACGCTAACGCGATCGAGAACGTGCAAAACTCGCATTACGGCCACTGTATATTTTTGAATTATTCTTATACTAGCTTTTGCCCGCGACTTCGTACGCGCATATCCCGTTTTTTCCCGTTCCCGTAGAAATTTCCCATTACCGTATAGCCGACCGTATACCGTATAAGCCTTCCTTATGAATGTGCCTATCATGTACAAAAATATTTTTTCAAATCCAACTGGTAGTTCCAGATATCAGCGCGTCAAACAAACAAAACAATTCTTCAGCTTTATTATTAGTTTAGATTAGTATGGATAGATAGATTGTTATATTATAGTAGAGATTTGCTTGGGTCAATTTTAAGTTAACCTAAGTTCAAACAATAGACTAACGTACCTATCTTATGACAAAATGGGTGTTAATAATATTAATTAACAATGTGAGACTGCAGACAAAATAATAAGCTCTTGGACACAGTCCAAGGATTTGGTATGAAAGCCGATATTTAAATCATGCAGCTGCGAATAATCTTGATATACTACATGAAAGTATATTAAACAAACAGTATTTAGAAATTCATTTTGAAACATTTTGTATAATTGTTGAAGGTTTACATAAACACTATCAATTTAACACGAAAACGGTAAATGAAGATAGAACAGTTTTTACATACTGTTAATATCTATAAATTCATAGACAGACCAATTATTATGATAAGTTTATAATGAAAGTCATAAACTAAATCTAAAGGTTACCCTTGGCGACAGCTTAGATTTCAAAAAAACCATTATCAAATAAACATACATAAATTTATTTGATAACGAAAAATCTGACTGATGGAAGTTGTCGCCAAGTGTCATAGGTAACATTTTTCTCGAAAAAAAAAAACTGGCGGTTCCTGTAAGGTAAGCCCATGAAGAAAAAGCTTTTAATATAATATTACCTGCTTATATTATGATATTATGAGTCTGCAAATTAACTAATGTATCTGTGTTATACAACGTGTAACAGAATAAACGCAATACCTCTTAAGGGGTCGATGTACTCATCATTATGAACAACTTTCACTATGGGACCAACACTGATATCGAAAAAAAATTGAATGGCCCATACATTTCTGTGCGCGTAACTCGACAAAATGTACTAAACAGCTGATTTTTTCTCGCGATTACGGGGTTGGTCCCATAGTAAAAGTTGTTCATAAAGATAAGTACAATGACCCCTTAAGAGGTATTGCGTTTATTCTGTTACACGTTGTAGATTTAACAATCTAAATTAAATAATTAATATTATAGTTAAGACATTTAAGTTTGTTGTACTAAAAACATTTTATTTATCGGTGTGGACTTCAAATTGCAGACTGTAATCACTTAGAAAGTACCTGCCAATACGTACTCCTGCATCTTAGCAAGAAGTAGCAAACTTTAGCACAAATCTATGTTAATTATTCTACAGTATCGAGAACGAGTGAGACGTGTGTTGCATATGAGTTTTGTTTCTCGTCGAGTTTGATTTAGATACGGCATGCTAATTGCAGCTTTAGACACGTATATTTCTAGCTTTTTGTATTGATTTTCACATTTCAGAATAAAGAGAGATACGACTTTTTTCTTATTAGTTTGTTCTTCGCGGATCAGGACTTCTTGAGATAACTTATGTACTGACTAACAATTTTACCTTTTCATAATATAAAAGATGTCACTTAGTAACCCAACCACATGTCTATCGTCCTTCCATTAACAATTCTACCAACATCTAGGCACAAACATCCAAACGATGAAATTCCATCTACTGTCTACCAACACACGCACACAAACAGCCAACATTACCACATTGTCAAACGCTTTCAAAGTATCAGGTGTGCAACATGAATACCTAATCTTAATGGAGTACGTACATGTACTGAAGATAAGGGACGGAATAAATCATCGAACGAATGTACCAAGTTCTCGGTGGGAAAGAACAGATTGTACCAGAGAGTCTCGTAAGAATGAAACTGTTTTATAGCGATTTCATGGGGTCTTAAATGTTTGAAATGTCATGAACGTTTGAGTTTGAAAATGGGGAATTAGAATTAATGGTCGATTCTTGAGAAAATTGTTCTTAAATATTGTAACGAGATTTTAGAATTTTCGTTTTTGATAAAATTTAAATGTGACGAAATAAATGGTGGGGTAAGTTATCGGTTATCTAAAGTACAGACTTAGAATAATCAATTCCCCTGCATAATTTTCTCAGATAAGGTTTCCGAAACCTCATAAAATCAACATTTATTTGGGAGTAATGCACCGAATGCGTAGGATACAAGAATGCAAACATTGAAGAGGTGAACATTGGCATTGAAAGAGATATTTACCACTCTCTCCGTTCATTAAACAACTGGGTATTGCTCTTAGAAACAAGAAAAAATAAACTGAAAATTATCAATGAAGAATACGGCAAATGTTTAGAATTCCTAATCATTAACAATTTAAACTTCTCATCCCACTCTAAGAGCAAAGTCTACGAAAATGTAAATATTTGTCGAGTAAATCGCAGCAGATAGAGCAAACATTTTAAAGCGCTTTCAAATGTAACATGTTAATTACTCTACGTATGTAAATACTACATACTACTTATCACTTTAATCCTGCAGTTGAAAACAGCTGAAAAAAAACCGCTTTCACTGTACGGACCCGACGCGGTCACGAGAACGAAATAACTTTCGTAAAAATCCTCGGTTAGATAACGTTTTCCTACAGCGCCTAAACCGAAAATACGAAATTGATCTCTATATCGCAAGTCATAAATTACATTTTTAATATGGCTGCGAGTTTTCCGGCAGATTTTCTTCGTCCCAACCGATTTTGGAACTAATCCCACCCGTGTTAGAGTTAGTAATTGCGTGTGTTACGTTTTGCGGGGTTCGTAGGCGCCGGCGTTCGTCACGTTTAAATATGATTTATGCAAGTAATTTAGTTAAGTACATATAGACATTACGAGCTACGGATAGATTAAAATGTTCGTTGGATCGTGGATCCTTTTGTGGTGTCGTGTCCTTGTCGCGGCAATGAATTATGTCCTTTACCTCAGTAGAACAATGCGGTGTGAAAATGACGTCATTCGAATATTAATGGCATTGCTGTTAATTATATTATCGTTATTACATTTGTGTGACATGTCTGTGTTATTGCGTTTTATGGGTAACATGCGCTATATTTTTCGTATCTTTATTACTTGGTATTCGAGGGTAATAATAATATACTGCTAATTAAGATATAAATGTAATTGTATCTACTGTTGCCAGCTCGTAAATGAGTCATTTCTTGACGACTATAAGGGGCACATTTTTTTGCTTGGAGCTGAGTAAATAACTTTTACGTCGTCTGAATGCTCGAGAAACTTCCTTGTAGAATCCTCGAGAAAGCTCATTTATGAAGTTAGAAAAACATTTGATCTTTATTTAAGAAACCTTAGTTCGACACGAAGAATAGACGGAGCGTTATTTCGATATTCTAAGAAAATATTGTAGACAGAAAGTTTAATTTTAACGTAATTGACGAAAGATTTGCAAAAGGAACTATTTAGTGAAAAATGGGGGTAACACTATAATAAAGTACTATAGGTACTTTACTGTGCCAGAGTTTTGTCTGTAATAAGCAACTAAATGGCCCACTTTCAACGTTCAATATCTTATGGACACATTGTCAAACTTATTATCTACAAACTACGTAGCAATGACACATAAGCCCTAAAGCTGGAGTCTAAAATAGAATATAACAAGAGCAATTCCATTCTAGCACATAATATATTTGTCAAATGACTAGTGTTGTGCCGTGTCTATTTCAGACTACAATGCCTTTGGGTGCGACGGAGTACGAACGACGAATAAAATTTCCATACACGGAGTTCAAGGCTGAAAAGAGGTGCGATTCATAAGCGGTAGCGAGTTTTTAGTTAGAGTTGATTGTTGAGTGCGAGTTAAAAGAAATGGTATCGGTGATTACGATATGTAAGTTTTTTTGACTCCAATTTGATTGGTTGACGAAAATACAAAATATCAAACGTCACATTTGATAATCAGTGGATAGCTAATGAAGAGGGAACTGACGTAATAAAGTGAAAATTAGGTTAAAAAAAAGTTTTGCTCGGAGTTTCGTCTCAACGTTGTTCCTCTATGATTGCACACTGCACATTTCGGGTGCAAAAATTTAGACAATCCACTTCTTCTAACTTGTACCATAACCCATGGCTAGTATGACTCACCAGCCGCCTGGAAAACTCTTCAGGCGGTCACGTGATAGCCCATGACGTCAGCATGCGCGCAGCGTGCGAACACTATTGACATAGAACGTGATTATGCGCAGTATTCATTATGCAAATGCCGTAGTCAACGCCACTGGACATCATTGTATGTAGATGGAATTAAATGATGAAACAGTAAAAATTATTTGTGGTCTTTTGAAGAAAATAGCGATGACTTGTTACTGTGGTGTTCGTGTATTTTTTTTCTTAGGAAAAGTACTTGCGTAGGCGTGCGTCACTTGGTTAAATTAGAGCTATTTTTGGTGTGAAATTTAACCTTTGCTCGTTGAATACAATATCATTTTCGCGGGTTGGCACTCAAAAATAATCCAGCCCATGCATTTGTTTCTGCCAAAAATGATTAACGTCTACAGATGCTCAGCAATATGGCGTCTAATTTACCGACAGGCTACTTTATTTATTTCCTCTTACAACTTACTTAGGGGTCGTCCTAATGATGTATCGTTGTAATATATGGCGATTAACCTGCAGTTTCTGACCGGCCGCGGCCCCTTACGGTGCAAGTGCAAGGATATTGTTCGGAATGAATGTCGGTTTCACACGCGATCGTATTTTAGAAGAAGAATTAAGTGGTTAGCGGTTTGGTGATAGATTTCTTGTAGGTTCCGTGGTAATGTAGTGTTTAGGGTGTAGTTTTATACATCATTATTTACCAGAAATCCATGGCTATAATTGAGAAATACAGTTGTGGAAATAGCGAGCTTAGAGCGACGCTTGGGAGAGACCTGTGTGCAGTCGTGGACGTCTTTATTATTTCGTAAAATATTTAAATTGATTTCGGAATAGTTATTTATTTAAGATTGGCCTTTTCTTTGTTCAAATTATTAGCATTGTCATTCAACGTGGCAATGCGGCCAGTGTTCTGGGCACTTTTCCCGTTGACAGCGATGTGGACGAATTTTTCAATGCCCTATGAGTTCTTCCCCTCCCGTTTTACTCCGCTTGTTTATAAGATTAATCTACGTACATTACAATATAATATTATCAAAGCCAGTTACAGTTACAGTAGTCTGTAGTTCATAGAAAGGTTATGGAAAAAGTGATCTGAACTGTCAGAAAAGAATTGTTGTACAAACAATTTGTCTGTTAGGTAGTAGGTATATTATATTATGATAAATAATTTCCATGGCTAGGTACAATAAACTCATATAGGTATAAAATACAAAACAACTGCGCGTATTATATGACATTGACGTCAATGATATAATTATTACGAGTAGTACCTAATTTAATGAGGTAGGTGCTCAATAATACTACTTTACTATACAGGGTTACTGGTAATTCGACGTATATCCGTCAGGGGCTGATAAGGGGGCCAAAATGCAACAAATTGAACCCCCCATATGTATGGCCGAAATTCAATAGTTTTCGAGATATTTGAATTTTAAGGGTTTTTCGAAATTTACCCAAAATTTGACATTTAATTCCAAATAAAAAAACCCACATACCCATTCAAGGGTACCATTAAAAATGATGTTGTAGCTGGCACTTCAATTAAGCTATGGGCATCATTAAAACTACTTAATTTAACAAAATAATTAAAATAATGAGCGAAGTAAGAATTATATCTTACCAATATTTTCATTTTACGCTTTAAAAATGTTGTCTCGTCAAAAAAAAATCTATGACATTAATCGTACAAATAACTAAAACAACTTGCCTATTCTGTAGGCTTTCCAAAAAGGTATAAAAGTCAATTTTAAAATACATAATTCGTGGCATGGCATGTGTTTGAACCGGCGCGGGGAGAGAAATCATCTGTGTTCTTAGTTTATCATCCTCGCTAAAACAACCGATTTTACTGGCGAAATTCTTCCTGATGGGGCGAGGTGTGCGGGTACTCCCCTACACGGCGTTTGCTGCGCTCGCGTCGCCTTCCTTAGTACAGTTCGCGTCAAATAACTATGCCCCTCTGAAGTTAGCCATTTGCAAAGATCGCGTAGGTGCAGTCACGTAGACGGGAGCAAGCGGGACGCAAGCATGCATCGAACGTAAACGAGCGACTGAGACATAAAATCGCGCCGTCATAATCCCCGCCCGCGCATGTGCAGTTGCAGTTTGTTCGTTTTTTACAGTTCGTGTCAAATAACTGTGCCCCTCTGAAGTTCGCTACGAGTGGCTGCGTAGTAGTCAAAATTATGAACAAACTGCAACTGCGCATGCGCGGGGCGGAGATTATGACGGCGCGATTTTATGTCTCAGTCGCTCGTTTACGTTCGATGCATGCTTGCGTCCCGCTTGCTCCCGTCTACGTGACTGCACCTACGCGATCTTTGCAAATGGCTAACTTCAGAGGGGCATAGTTATTTGACGCGAACTGTACTAAGGAAGGCGACGCGAGCGCAGCAAACGCCGTGTAGGGGAGTACCCGCACACCTCGCCCCATCAGGAAGAATTTCGCCAGTAAAATCGGTTGTTTTAGCGAGGATGATAAACTAAGAACACAGATGATTTCTCTCCCCGCGCCGGTTCAAACACATGCCATGCCACGAATTATGTATTTTAAAATTGACTTTTATACCTTTTTGGAAAGCCTACAGAATAGGCAAGTTGTTTTAGTTATTTGTACGATTAATGTCATAGAATTTTTTTTGACGAGACAACATTTTTGAAGCGTAAAATGAAAATATTGGTAAGATATTATTCTTACTTCGGTCATTATTTTAATTATTTTGTTAAATTAAGTAGTTTTAATTATGCCCATAGCTTAATTGAAGTGCCAGCTACAACATCATTTTTAATGGTACCCTTGAATGGGTATGTGGGTTCTTTTATTTGGAATTAAATGTCAAATTTTGGGTAAATTTCGAAAAACCCTTAAAATTCAAATATCTCGAAAACTATTGAATTTCGGCCATACATATGGGGGGTTCAATTTGTTGCATTTTGGCCCCCTTATCAGCCCTTAACGGATATACGTCGAATTACCAGTAACCCTGTATAATTATATAGATGTAGGTACTTACTTTTTTATTTATTTAATTTACCTCACACACTGATCCATTGTTATTAATTATACAACGTGCAACAGAATAAACGCAATACCTCTTAAGGGGTCATTGTACTCATTATTATGAACAACTTTTACTATGGGACCAACAATGAAATCGCGAAAATAAAATCGACTGTTCCATACATTTATGTGCGCATAACTCGATAAAGTGAACTGAAAAGCTAATTTTTTTTTCGCGGTTGGTCCCATAGTAAAAGTTGTTCATAATAATGAGTACAATGACCCCTTAAGAGGTATTGCGTTTATTCTGTTACAGGTTGTTTATAAATCAAAGGTTGCAATGTGAGTACTTTGTCCCTCACCAGCAAACTTATTAATTTTACCTTTGCTGCTATTTTTTTTTCTCCTATTAGTACTGTAGTGTTATTTTGTGTACGTCGTCCTCATATATAATCAATTGATTAATATATACAAAATATTGTAAAACTTTTACTTTAAAAGAGTAACTATGGAGTTTCTTGTCCGTTCTTCTCCATAAGAATCTTCATTTTGCGGATGGACAACTAGAGTCGGAGTCACTATAATATTTTATTTTCTAACTGTAAATTTGACGTTGAAAGGTGCCTTTTTTAATGGTCTCATCATTGTCATCATCATCATATTAGCCGAAAGACGTCCACTGCTGGACATAGGCCTCCCCCAAGTGTAGCCACAACAACCGGTCCTGTGCGTCTCGCATCCATCGACTACCAGCGACCCTCACCAGGTCATCGGTCCATCTTGTGGGAGGCCTTCTAACGCTGCGTCTTCCGGTACGCGGTCGCCACTCCAGAACTTTTCGGCCCCATCGACCATCTTTTCTGCGAGCAATGTGCCCTGCCCACTGCCACTTCAGTTTGGCGATCCTTCGGGTTATGTCAGTTTAATGGTCTTGTTGAAATAAATGAATTGACTTGACTTGGATACTTATATAGAATTGATTCTATGTAGGTAGTTAAACTTTTTCCAGTGAAAAAAATGTGTTGATATTTCATTTAAAAATAGTAGTAGCACACGTTTCGCAAAATGAGTGGGTGTGAGTATTTTGCCGCGCTAATTCGGACGCTCTGTTCAAAATAAATATTGGAATTCAGACAATCCAAATATTTGCGATGACTCAATTATTTGATGCTAAAAAAAACTGTTTACACATTCCTTGTCTGCGGTTTTCGAGAGTATTTTCTGCTTATTTATTGAGTCTATGATTCCTCTTTCTATGTTGTGATTTTCCACGTTTTTTTGGCATCTATAGATCATTTATAATCGCTCGTCTAACACATAATTTCTTTGGTTGATTCGTTTACAAAATGTCCATTAAATCTTAAAAATAGATAAGACTAGCATACCACAGTGTAATCAATACTCAATACTCAATACTTCTTAATCTCTTCATCATCTCTTGATTGCGTTCCAGTACACCAATATGATGACAAGACCAAATAATACCCGTGTAACTTTTTTTTATGGATGGGAAATCATCAAATGCCTTCTCCCGCTCTAAGCAGAGCGGAAGGCAGTGTCAGACTTTCTGACTAAAACCCATCCGTGCTCCTCCTAGTGCTCTTTGCTTTCCAGGGCCGCGGTAACTCTTTCGAACATAATCCGCAACTCTGGCAGGAGCCGTGTACCTACAGCAGACTTACTCGTATAATAAGGCTTATGCATTTTTTCTTCCGTCTGTCCTCGGAACGGTTCGTTTTCAATTAACGATATAGAGATTTTCCACGTCGTCGGTCGTAATCCAAACTGGCTGTAATGGAGCGCAAAAAACCTCTTGACGTTTTTTCTAGGCTGTGTGTATTGAAATTACTTTTTTTAAATTGACTATAGCGTACAGGGGTCAGGATTTAATTGAAAACGTCCGTTATGACTGTACGACTTGTGAACGTTTTTCAATTTTCAGTTCGTATTGCCGGTGTAGTTTTATTTCAGTTTTCACGTGGAAAATTCAAGTTTATTAATAAAAGCTTTAAAGTCAAAATAAAAGCAATATGTATTTAGAAAAAACTCGAAACTTAAATAATAATTTAATTTATGTTTTACTATTTGACTTCATCGGTGAATTTATAATTTATTTCCATACTGCCTGTCTTCATTTATGAACAATCCCACAGTCCAGCTTCAGCATTACCATTTGTGACCCAGGCAAGCGTACACGGAATACGAAATTCAAATCTCGTTTTAATTTTTCCACCCATAAACGGTTTCAATTCAGCCGGTACTTAAACGTTCCTGATGGTAATGTTCCACGTAGCATTCTCATCTTGGCCGCCATTTTAATTGTGATTACTGGGCCGATGCGCTATTTGTATGCAATATTCGAACCTGGAACGCATTTTAAAAAATGAAATGGAAAAAGTTCCGCACAAAGGGTAACAAATGACTGGCTGGCTACATAAACATACGAAAGTGGAATATTCGAATTAAAATGTTTATTAATTTTTTTCTGGGACTTTGATGTCATACAAGATAATTATAATCTTAATGATTAACAGTCTTGTTTGCATAGAGTTAAGTTTGTAGAAGTTTTAAATAAGCGGTGTCTACATGTTTATTATTGTAAATTTAATTTAATACTAACATTAGGTGAAGTTATACTACTACTAACAATTTATGGATGTAATTCTGAAATAAAATATTTGATTTGATTTGATTTGATTAACCTCGAATGTCAGAGTTATGTTTCAGTAAATATTCAAATAGTTAGATTCTTACAGTAAATAAAAACAATAAAACAATGTTAAGGTCATTCGGAAAGCCATAGTGTACCAATTTTAAATATTATTATTTTTATTAATCAGTAGTGTAATTGTTGTTTCACAGTTTATTTTTAAAATTATAGGAAAACATACCGAGAGCATTCGTTGTTTATTATCTCGACATGTTATGGGAATTTATTGAGGATAAATTCCTCTTGCATTACACAATTATAAAAGTACCACAATATTTCACATTATTGCACAAAACATTGGTTAGTTAGCCAAAACAGTACCTAGATATATTATTTAACCTATTTAGACACTTTATTCACACACAATTTATTTTTTTTCTTTTCGTTTTTCAACCTACACGTTAGCAGACTCTTTACAATCAGATAGGCAGCCTGATTCTTTGCCACTCAAAGACCCAGTTTGTAGACCAATGGGAACGTTGCGAATACCAACTAGTTTTGGATGAAATACACTCCGGAAAATAATATGAACATCTGAATTTCACCGTAAAGACAAAAAAGTAGAATCGCGATTCTACTTTACCCTCTTTACTATCTCATAGAGTTCTTAGCGACCTTAATCAAAATCAGTTTCACTTAACCATTTTGCGTCGCGTGTCTCCGAGCCCATTACTCAGATGGCCTGGCTTCTTGGATGAGTTGTGTGTCGAGGCACGCAAGCTCTCGTGCTACAGATGGGAACAGATTGATCCGGCGGTCATTAAGGTGAAAGGCTCCCTGAGGGAGTAGCATGGGGTAGCGGGAAGCACCGTGAAAAATATGTAGTTAGGTCTGTGTAATGGGTTGTATTTTTAAAGTGGGTGTGAGTTGGAACGTTGGGAACAGAAACAACTTAATGTTTCTCATTTGCCAAACTTATCATTGAGCCTATTGAGAACAATACGGATAACAGCTCTTTACTTTTAGATTACAGGAAAACCCATAAAATGATTTTAAGTTACATCTTCTTGAGTTTGGCTCGAATTTTGTCGATTTTTTCCAGAGTTTTTACTTTGGTAAAAAAAAATGCGGTCGAAGAACGCGTATAAAACATCAAATATTAGAATTCAGCGGGAGGTCCCTTGCAATTTGCTTGACGGTAGAAATAATATCAACAATTATGGTGACATTCCATCGACGAAAAAAAATATAGGTCTGTTTATAATCTAATCAAGCGATCCAGACGAATAGGTACATATGTATTACCTGTTCACCTACTCATATCTAAAATAATCTTCTCAAGGGAATATCCTATCTATTGGTACCTACAGATAACAGCATTCTATGAAAACCCAATCGATTTCTCAAAGTACAAAAAATCTATAGTTACGTATGCAAAAGTAACTCCGACCGTTATCGTTGAAATTGACGCAGATGTTTTTTACTGGTTCAGTGGGCATTATGCAAAAGGCTATCCAGGCAGACTGAATTAATGGCATACCTAGATGTCCAGTGAACCTTGATACTTATCTAAACATCTCAGAAGATAAAGCTTTCTATCCTCCTGGGCTCTGTGACCTAGAAGGAATACTTGACTAACTTTACGTTTGTGATTTGCATATTTTTAGCAATCTGAATACCAAGTCGGTACTTTCATGAAGTTTTTTGGACGCCCGAGCAGTCGTTAAGTTGTTTTGATATTTGTTCAAATAATTAAAATTGAAGGCAAGTTAGAAGACATGATACAAAACAGAACTCTAGGGAAACCTGAATTTATTTTATTTATTTGTTTAAAAAACGTGGCCCCATACTAGGAATTAATCCTGTATCGTGGATGCGTCTACAAACATATATACTCACATACACAAACAGCTAGACCCGGAACAACTATCTGTAGGCCAAACAAATATTTGTTCCGTGCGGGAATCGAAACCGCGACACGCAGTGCAGCAGCCGATCGCTCAACCACCGCGCCAACCGAATAAAAATAATTAATTAGAATAATTTTATATTTTATGAAATCTGTAAAGCATTTAATTTAACACAGTCTTAAAAAAATTAAAACATAGTGTCACCAGATGGGAGGTGGCGTTGTATACCTTTTAAATAAAAAAAAGGCGAATTATCTATTTTAAGGTTTGGTTTAAAAGTTAAAAGGTTAATCCAGGATCAGGTGAATGTTCGAAACCCAACGCTGATTGGTTTCCTTTGAGAGAGCTAAAGTGTAGCAACTCTTTTGAAACCGTAGCATTTTGCTTCCAAAAGCAATTGACCTAAATAGGACCTACCCTAACCTACCTTATACTGATTTCGCAATGTTACATACCACATCGTTGTCACTGGAATAGGTAAATTGGCTAATCTGACGCAAAATCCAATAGAGTAGAAAATGCTTATACCATTATTAATTATACAGGTCTTTTTGAAGGTTAGAATCATTATTTCACGAAAATAATTATTCCCGTTGGTGTTCTAAGTTAGTTTTGTAGTAGTATATTTATCCTACCAGGGTTGCGGATTTTGTTCGAAAGAGTTACCGCGACCCTCGAACGCAAAGGGCACTAGGAGGAGCACGGATGGATTTTAGTCAGTAAGAGTTTAACAATCTCTCCCGCTCCATGCTCCTCCAGAACGGAAGGGGGATCATTTTATGATTTCCCATCCTTTAAAAAAATATAGGTATATATTTACGCTCGTGAGTCGTGACTCCACACCACATATCATACCGTCAAACTGCAATAAATCGATCTCAAAAGGCTTTAAATTCGCTTATATCATGAGAGCTGATAATCTCTGCATACAAGGCTCTTTACCGTCACGTGTTAAAACAATGAGTGTACTCGTACAGTACATGCATTCGAAGCCTTTCCGGTGTCGAACAAGATTGTAAACGAGGGTCATAGTTTATTCGTGGCAAACACCAGGTATTTATAATCTGTGATCTTGTAAACGCTGTTGTAATGAGGAAGAAAAGATTATTGTAAGTATGCTGATGTATAGATAAGGATTGGAAATGTTAAGAAGCTTAAGGTGCTACTCAAATTGCTCTTTTTTTCGACAGCGTATTGTTAACATTTCAAATGAAAACTACAGTTTATACAGGCACAGAGCTGAGGCGATGTTGAATAAAAACTAATTTTGTTTAACTATCCAAATAGGTAGATAAGTAGTTTTTTAATTAGAACAAAAATATTGACTAAAAATAGCACTTTTGCCTACTAAAAACTATGGAAGCAATGCATGCAAGAAACCACAAGAATAAGTACCATCGTTTAGTCAGAACCTATTTCAATATAACTTTAGGAATGACTGTACCCATTCCTTGCGGTCTGACAATATATATTGTGCAATAATAGCACTTATGAAATAACCTCAAACGCAAACGCTATTCGCAAGAGAACCAAGGTTACTGACATAGCCCGAAGAATCACCAAACTTAAGTGACTGCGGGCAGGTCACATTGCTCGTTTAACGCGCGACACCCCGGGGGTGTTGCCGGTGCTTGAGCGGTTAACAATAGTCGATCGGTCGATCGCGTACCGGAAGACGTAAAGCTCCCACAAGGTGGACCAATGACCTGGTGAAGACTGCGGGAATCTGCTGGTTAGACCGGCTGATGTGGCGACACTTGGGGACGCCTATACCCATCAGTGGACGTCTTCCAGCTGAAATGATGATGATGAAACTGAAACAATAATTTAGCAATTTTTTTCAATACACTAACCTATCTCCTTATCTACGCAGCAATAAAAACAGAACCTCTCTAATAGACAAAAAAATAACCTAGCCAAAAGGGCCCGTAAATATGCGTTCCTACAACGATCAGGAACGTCATTTCACGTCATAAATCTCGCTGATCCCTGCAAGAGATCAACCCGGTACAACACAGATGATGAATGTGTATTTTTTACCAAATTTATTTCTGCTCTAGAGAATACGCAGTGTAGAGAATATGCGTATTGTAATGGAGAATGTTTTCTGTGTTTTTTTTCTTATTTCGGTAATCTTTACGAATTGTTTTCCTTTTAGATTGTACGAAGTTATTCATAAGAAAAATCTATAGGGAAAAGGAAACAAATAAAATATTAATGGGCGCTATTAAACGTGTTTCAAAATTGGAACACGTGACCCACTTGCTAAGAACGTCGAAAATTATACTAAGTAACTTAGGTATCTGGAAACATCATTATGTCCTACGCCAGGTCTTGGTCTACCTGAGTTCCTCATTCAAGTAAGATTGATTGACCAAATTACAATGTTCCCCACTCTGTACATTAGTAGAACTTTGACATCAATTAAATATTTTTACATAAAAATTCTTATGCATGAGATCTTATTTGTTGTGACGGAATATTGTTCTTTTTCTTTCTTTTTTTATGTACCTGATTTATATAGTGATATTGTGCAGGTTATAATTAAAGATTTGCACACCATATGTAATGCTAGAATGTAAAGGGGCAATTATAGTTTTAAGATCTTATAATGTGAACCTACATTCTGGGTAATAAATGGATTTGATTAGATTAGATTTGATTTGTTAGAAAATATCGTTTTTCACATTGTCATCATCATGGGTACTGAGAAAAAGCACCTAAACCAACTCATAAAATAATGCATAATTATGTATTTATGAATTGTAATCATGTCGAAATAATATAATGTATACGTCATGTTTCATGACACTTCCCCCAGAGCAAATAAGAATGATTAGATTAGTCAAAATATCGATTTCGAATGATAGACAAGTGCGGTGTTTCTTCACAAAAAAATATGATGCAAGTCCACAAAACATGACATTCAGTGACTAATAGGTTGATCCTTGCATTCGATCCTTTTGACATTAGCAGCCCGAGAACCTCTTAAATATAGCAAAGGGCACAAGAGACAGACGGACGGACATGACAATGCAAACTTCTAAAAAAATCATGTTTAAACATTTATTCATCTTAAGTTTCACCATATGTACCTATAGTCACGTGTTCTAAGACCATTTCAAAGTAACATTAGTACCAGGAACAGTAATGACGCACAGAAAACGGACGAACGCAGATTTTTCTGCAATGATTCTCTTTAGATGTAAATTTTTGAATCATAACCCATTATCGTGAGAATTATGTATGGGCCGTATGGTGTGGTGAATGCCTGTATGGTTGGCAAAAAAATGTCGTAAGATTAAAAATAAACCTTTTTCATAAGAATAACATAAGTACTACGTAGATTCGATAATTTTATAATCGAATAAACGTAGGTACTAATGATATGCCAATAACCAATATTGTGAGAAAATAAACCATTATTATAAGAATAATATGAGAAATGTATATAATTAAGAAACTTTTATATTAAAAGGGTACCATTTCTCAGCAGCACATTGACAAGCCAATTTCATCATGATTCCGTTGTCAAAAAGGGATAGTGCTATGCGTTGTGTAGTTCCGTCTTCTTCCCGGAATCATAATGGTTTTAAGACTTCATAGTAGGGCCGTGATCATTTGAATTTCTACTTCATTTAGACATTAAGTTATCCATGATTTCGTTATCATGTAAGTGTTAACTAGTATTTTAGCATTGATATGTAAAATCCTACCTATTTCACAAAGTTCTAATCATTTAAGCAAATGACAACAAAAGTCAACGAAGTCGACCTTTACTTACAAAACTAGTTTTAAATTGAAATATCACGTGTAATGTCAAACTCTACTTGAGTCGTCCAATTAAAAATGCAAATGTATGGAAATTAGGTATATTGAATGTACGCAGGTAAAATTAAGTGGTTAATTTGTTGTTGCTAACCATACACTTTGTAGTCTCGCAAAATCAAAGGGCTTCTACGAAAACTTTTGCTACGGAAACTTGATGAGTAAAATTAGTTATAAAGAGCTGAGTTTGACTATTTATAAGTTTCCCAGTAAGGTAAGGAGCACTTGTGGTTCCCAAAAGAAATATGAATCGTTGTCTATTTTCGCTCCTTTATTAAAACTTTGACTGGGTTCAAGACAGCCAGGTGGACGAATATTTTGCTTTATCAACTAGATGACTAAGTTGGTAGAAACTTTAGGTTGAAAACTTTTGTGTGAAGTAGCCACAGTAAGGGATTGGCAAAATTCATAAACAATCTTTCTAGATTTTATTTAGATTAGTTAAAAAGAAAATCTGTAAGGTATCACCGTGCTTTCTCTTTGGTGTTATAAAAAAATATTAAGCCATATAGGTACCGCAGACAGGTGCGACGATGTGGCGAAGTTTTTATATCTGTAGGGTCCTCTTAGAACGAATTCTGTGAAAACTCGCTGTCACTTTAACCAAACAAAAGTATATAGCTCGGAATTTATGAAATGAAACCTCATTGGTAAGGTATAACACTAAGCATTATTCCTGTTTTGATTTACGAAACGGCCGTCTGGATTTATATTATTCTGAGACGCGGTGAAGAAAGGCAACCACATGCGTACCTACGTTCACGCATCGCCACTGTGTTACGCCGCGTAGGGCAACACAATGAAGCCACTTAGGTACCAGAATTACGCAGGACATGTGTCGAGCCTATTTAGAATATACTATGACACAAGCATTGGCAATGCGATTATGACTAACAATGCTGGCACCAACATCAACGTGTTTTCCCTTTCCTTTCTTCACCTTCAAATTATTATGTCAATTACTTAGACGTTTCGTAACCGCGATAAGGAAAAAAATCAAACATCAGTACAATAATAACACTTATATAACACTTATTAATAACGCTTTCCTGGAACGATCGATATTGTGCAAAATACAAGGCATCGTTTATAGCAGCGAAGGCCGTTCGTGGGTGACTCACACTGGAATTGGGGCACTTCGTTCTATGGTTGATGTAGTGATATACCTACCACCTAGGCGGGGTAATTGTTCGTGACTAACATGACTAATATTAGAAAATGTACTAATTTTACAGCTATTGTAGTAGTTTTTGTGTGAACCTTGAACTTTTGTGTGAATCATAGATACGTTTTTTAGATTGCTACTGTTATTTTATTTAAATTATTTTTATCAGAATGAGTCAGTTGGGGTAGGTTAAAAGATTAATGAAATATAGGTTAATATTAAAGAATTATCGGTTAATTGCCGTGACTAATAGTCAGAAAATGGTTAGGTATTCCTAAATACATTGAAAGATAATAATCATAAAGGCATAATCTAAAGTCTAGACTGCTAAAACCTTGATTGATTAATCATGTCGAGAATGAATCAAGCAATTAGATACCTATACCCTTGCCAACCGTAAGAAGTTGAATATGAAAAGTTCCTTATCACTTGAGATTCTTAGGCTGATATCATAATGATGAATGGTATAAAAAGTGCTAATTTAACAGTAACTTTAGCATGTTTTGTTGTGTAAAACCTTGAACTTTTCACATGACTCAGAAATAGAGTCTTTAGGTTGTAACAGTTAGCTATTATAGATACAGAAGTATTAATTTGGCGTGATTTGCTTGGGGTAGGACATGAAGATCCAGTTAAAGAGAGAGAGATCAAGTTAGTAGAAAGAGGACCCGCGGCCCTGTAACGCAAAAGGCATTAGGATGAACACGGATAGGTTTTAGTCAGTAAGAGTCTGACACTCCATTCCGCTCTGCCCAGAGCGGAAGGAGTCATTTGATGACTTCCCATCCTTAAAATAAAAGGTCTTGAAGATTAGTCACGTCAGGAAATAGTTTCTTTTGTAGTCACTTCATTGTGACTAAAGATATTTATTACTGTCAACTGTATCTGGAGTTTTATAGCCTTGATTGATTCATCGATACAGATTCATCGAATCACATTTATGATCACAAGATGACGTGGTTGCGGCAATTCCAGTTGATCGGATGGTGTAACCATACCACATGGTAGTCTTTTTCACCCAAAGGTTGACTGGTAGATATTCGTTAACCTACCAGGATCGAAATTTGTTCGAAATAGTCACCGCGGCCCTGGAACGCAAAGGGCATTTGGAGGAACACGGATGGGTTCTAGTCAGTAAGAGTCTAAAAATCATTAAATGAGTCCTTCCTCTCTGTGCGGAGAGGTAGGAGTCATTTAATGATTTCCAATTCTTAAAAAAAAGATACTGGTTATGCATTGCTGCATAAAGTTCGCCCATGTACCTACCACTATTGGACATAAAGTTTAATTAAATAAATTAGGAGCTAGGCACCGAAAAATGGAATATCTTAAAAAGGTTCACATCGGGCCTGTATTTTGCATAGGGTTAGACAAAGTTATTATGACTATAGTAAAGCCATATTTCTACATACATATTATGTCCCACTTAAAAGCAACATTTGCTCGACCCGGGTAAAGAATCCAGGACCTCATGCAACAAGGCAGACAAATGTTATAAAACAGGATAAAAAAAGAACAAAGAATTCTACTCGAAATTAATATTTGAAACCAACGAAATATAGGTCATATTCCGTTCTGACCTCATACAGGTAATCGATAGGATTCGAAATAAATACATGTGTGTATGTAGAATATCGTTGTATATACATATGTTTGAACGTGTATAGCGCTATTTCCGCATCGTGGACATAAAAATTATATGGCTCGAGTTTATAGCTCTTCACTTGATTTATACGGCCTAAGGTTTAAATAAAATGGCGCAAAATGTTTGGTTTATTATAGGATTCGTATAATACTTTTCAACACATTTGCTCAAAAAATGCATTTACGAAGCCTGTATGCATTGTTCGAAAGTTAAAAATTATGCACCACACAATGGAGCGTGCGGCAAAGTAGGTACTCTCACCTAAGTACATATTTCGCAAACGCCGTGCGTATTCTTTACGGTTTTTTTTTTATTTCCATTAAATTTAATAAGAAATCCACCAAGGAGTTTCACATCACGAGAATAAATAAGTTGAATGATCGAACCTCCTTGGAAGCGCTTTTGCTGTATACGTTTGTCTCATTTTAATATTATAGAGAAAATGAGAGAAGATAAATAAAAAAAATAAAGTATGTGGTTCTAATTTTCACCACGCGCATGTGGCGCCCTTTGCAAATTCGCGCCATTTTCATATTAGAAACGTCAAAGATTGTTGCGACTTTCCGACTGATTTCTAGAGACAAAAAGTTTGTTTCATTACTTATTGTAATGTTTTCTCGCAAATGTGTCGAAAAACGTTGCATGACACACGTGCGGATTTGGTTTTTACAAACTCGTGACTATAGTAAGCCCTCGACTTCGTCTCGTGCTTACATTCGTCTACTCGTTTGTAAAAACCAACTTACCGCACTAATATCATAAATAACTATTGTCTGATATCTTTAAACACTTTCATATACCTTTGTTTTTCCTATTCTACATAACATTTAGATGTGATTTTCAACTTAATATCATCACTATTTGGTTTCCGGTATAACTGGAAGCGTTATAGTACCAGTAAATCATACTGCTTACCTAAACTCTCACCCAGTTACTGGATACACTGTTTTCCAATAATTCTAATTTATAGAAATTTCTATCAAGGTTTGAATAAGAAATTTTAATAATTGAGTCAAAATAATGAAGTTGAAAATAAAGTATTCATCAGGTAATTATTTCCTTCAGGACAACACACACATTTTAAAATACTACTACATTCAAGATTGTTTTCCGTTACCGACAAACCATTTTACGAAAAGTAATTTATACAGTAAATGAGTAAAGGTAACCCAGATCTAATCTAGACACGCAAAATTAATTAAACAACAATAATTAAGCAAGCAGCCGACTGAAAATTACTTATTCATAAATTAAAATTACCTACTGCAATTTCGCCGTTTGTATAAATATACAGCCGGTCGATTCTGTAAATATGTCGAAGTGAAGGCTTCGGTGAAGTGACCATGAAGTGAGCTGTGATTCCATCTTGATTACATGGATTGACAGCTCACTTGGTGATCACTTCACCCAAGCCTTTACTTTGACATGTTTACAGAATCGCATTGCAGGGTTATTTCGTAGACAGTGCGCATTTTTCTTCCATGCAATTAGTATCGCTAAATTCTCACGAAAAATATAATAAGTGACATATTTTTTTTATATTTGAAGAATACATTTTATTGTTTATTCATTGAAACAAAACAAAAACAAACAAAATAAGTAATATATAAAAATAAAATACACTCAGGCGTCGAAGTATTCCTCCGCATCGCCGTCATCCGGAAATGTGCCCAGAAGGCTGGCAGCATTGCCACGTTGAATGGCAATGCTAATTCTTTGGGCAAAGAAAGAGCCAGTCCTCTGGTCACGCAAAGTGTCGATCAGTCGGCAAGATATATCCTTGAAAAGGAGACGTGCACTCGGAAGAATTAGAAGAATTGCTATCACTGAGTATATCGTTTGTTAAGTATCGAAAAATAAATAAGACAAAGTAAAATAATAAAAAAAGAAAAGAGAGGCTATTAATACTTTTCTTTGATTTTTTTTGTTCGAAACATGGTACAGCAAAAAAACGTGCTTACTTATTTTTGTGATATTTATTTTTTTGGGACTAGCCCGCACCACATTCCCAACCACTGCAACTCTTGAAAGTCAGAATCAACAGTGGATTCTGAAGAACGCCGAATCAATGAAGTCCGACGAATCCCGTAGAAACGATTGTGTGTAACGTATGTCTTGGAGCCCGCAACGAAAATGATCAGAAAATATCAGCGGCTCCTCCGCTGTTATTTTAGGAAAAAAAATATTTTAAATCATTTTAGTGATCTTACTATAAGTAAAATTGGCACACTATATCGTATCCCTGTATAAAGCTGACGTATACACCTAAACGTACACTTCAATAAATAGCCCAGGCTATTTACATACATTAGGAGGCTTGCTACTTCAGGCACGCAACTAAAGCACGCAGGCCTGAAATAAATGATGTTTAGCAATAAAGCCAGAAGTGTTCTTCAGTAAAGCGATAATGTGACGCAATTCTCTTGATTTCTCATTTAAACTTCGAAAAGTGGTCTATAGTGTTACTACACTATACCACTTATATCAGAGACCAGTATAATTGGCCCTCAGGCCTTTCTATTTCTTTCTTTGTTGTGTTGCTTCACGCCAATTTACCAGGAAGCCATCCAAGGTTTCTGCCATCTTCTCCTCGGTCTGCCGTGACCCCTTCTAGGTATTTCAGGGCTCCAGTCTTGTGTTATACGGACTCGGGTCTAGAAAAAGCCAGTGTCTTTATTTTTCTAATAAACGTAACCTACGTTAGAAATATTTTCTCTACTTCATAATAAAAAAAAGTAGGTATGTTTAGTTGAAGGTATAATCACTTAATTTTCTTGCTGGCATCTAGGTTCCTGCCAAGGCTTTCATCATCCGTTTTCAATCTGCCAAAGCTTTTCTGAAAAAGAGGAAAAAATCATTTAATTAATCGCGCGGATATGACGCATATTGTCCCTGCTTTTGTATTTTTTATTTTGCGTCATACTACAAAAACAAACCCATAATGTTTCTTGTTTTTACGGAATCTCTGATTTACCAATGCAAAGCTACAAAAAATATTTACAAGAGTTTTAAATATAAACTAAATAAAGGTTTTTTTTTCTACTAAACATTTCCTGTAGAAAAATTACTTAAATGCAAAAAAAACTTTCTCTATGTTGGTACTGTTTCTCTACTTACGAGTATATAACAGGAAAGGTTTATACATTGCGTGCCCAGGCTCGACATAATTTACATGTTAATGAGGTACCTACAGCTATGTGTATAAAATTCGCCATGATTTTAAATAAAAGAATTTTGCAAGTCGCGTTTTCCATGCTCGAGTGACGCGTGGTTGTTTAAAGTTTTAAGAACTTAAACTGGTACCTATTTCATGTTTTAATTTGAGTTGTAAGTGTATTTAATCTAATAGGCAAAAGCCTCTATAACTTCCTTAAAAACTCGTCTGAAATTTAAGAACTAAACAGAAGGAAAGGAATAGAAAAAAACATCTGTTCAAGTCAGGCTTGATGTTAAATCAAAATAAATCAGCCATCTTGGCTATTATCGGGTCCTACACGTTTTTCTGGCCTCCCGTCTGTCAAAATTTAGAGTATTTTTCCAAATATTTATCAAGACTTTTTGCATGCACAAATTCTATTTCACAGTTGGACCAGTGGGAAAGAGACGGAGCTATACGTCCTGTATAGCTCCGTCTCTTTCCCACTGGAAGTAATATTAAAGTAATACTGCTTTAAGAGTTGGTGGTTTAGGCCCTAAAACTTTATTCTCATAAAATTTTAGAAACTCATTCATTCATTTAAAACTGGTATTGAAATAAAGGAAATATGTACGAAGAACGAAGCGAAAATCAACGCAGACTGTATTTACTCAACTGTTGTTAACACACAATCCTTTTTGACGTCCGTATCTCTACAATGCAAAATCGCCTTTCTTTTTGTACTGCCAACCACTTTCAATTTCACTCATTGTAAACCGCTCTATTCAGCATTTTTCCTTTAAATTTTCGCGACAAAATTTATTTACTGTGCTTTGCCTTGCATTTAATCGAAGTGTCTACGTCACTTCGGAAGGTAGACGGGGGACAGCAAAGATAAATACCAGTATCTCGACTTAATGGCTTTCTGTCTTATGTCTTCGAAGGGTGTCCATCCGAGCCGAGTCAGGTCAGCGAAACTTTGATTTGTCTTCGTTATGTCGACATATCTCTTCGCGCGTACAGAATTTTGATCTCCGTATTCAATTTATCGGACACGCTGCGGTTTTATTAGGTAATTGAATGGGAACCATTTGTCGCAGGCTTCTGTCATTAGGCCTTTTATATACCGAATGTGGTCGAGAGGACAAATCACGACACTAGTTTTCTCGCTAGCTGTCGTCGAAATCGTCGGAGGGAAATTGGGTATTTAGACTCGCTCTGAGAAAATGTGTGAGGAAATTGACACTTTCTACACTTGTTGCATATGAAGCAATAAAATACACACACGTCACCCGACAAAGTATCTTGCTTTAAGAAATTTTAATAAAAGATAAAGTCGGTTAAAATAGTGATTCAATCTAACAGCGTTGCGTTAAGCATACGTATTTTATTTACATTTTATTTTCCCATTTTTATTCCTAGTTAAATCTATATTGGTCAGTTCAGCTCTCATAAAAATCCCTTTTATGCGCCAAGTGGGTGCTGTTATAGTGGCGTCATACTGAATAAATATTCCTAAAGCATAACGTACTCAAATATTTAAAACATGTACACCGTCTCCATCGCAAGCGGGCTATTTCACACTACTTGTTTTCTCGCGAACAACATTTATACTCAAGACTTATGCCAACCGTGTGCAGGGTGCATTTTTCTGGCTTCTATTATGCACCCACAAAACAGAATATAGACTTTGTACTTAAACATTTTGGGATGATATTCGTTTGTTCGCGATAAAACAAATAAGTCACCGTCGTCACCTGAGCAAACGTAGCGGGGCCCCACAACAAGTTTATATCAATTTTCTACCGAGTGCGTCTGGATGGTGGAAAACACTTAACCGTGGATGTGAGCCTTTATGTTCTTTTAGAATAAAACTGTTTTATTTCTTCCAGTACACTCTTAGAAGGTAAATTAAAAAAATGCGAGGCCCACAAAGAGATGGTAAAGTGAAAAATATTTTTATTTTCGTCTGAGGTTTCTGTTTTTATAGACGTTTTATTAAGGCTTTGCAGACTCATCAAGGTTCTAAATAAGGTTTTATGAATACAAAGCTTATTTGAATATACGTTTGCTTGCGAGTTTCAAATATGACATAAAAGTAAGATTAAACGTGGAGATAAAACCGACTCATGATATGTTTTTACCTACTTTAAATAAACAACGTCAAATGAGTCATTTTAATGAATTGTTTGTACGTGTGGCTATGTTTGTTCGTCGTGTTTTCTTTACTACTAACTAAAGATAGCCACGTATTACATATTTTACGACATTATTATTACTATAGCAACGTAGATATGTACTTAGGTATACAGTTATATAATGTTCGGTTACGACTCTGTTCACATTGATTGGATTTTGTGTAGTACATAAACCAATTTGCTAAGTAAACAGTTTTGGCACGCGTCTTGTAAACATAGGCGTTTCTTATTGTATTAGCAGAGAAAGCGGTCTTTTGTTTGTTTAACGATAACTTATAGAAAAGATGGCGCAAATAAATTATATTGCTATAACCATCTTTGAAGTGAATTTGTGCCCATTGATGGCATTAGAATAATCCTCGATTACATATGGGATTTCAACATAACTGTTGAACTGTGGCAACCCTCCAAATTCTTTGGCAACTTAACCATCCAAGAGATACAGCCGTGACGTTGTTACAAAAAAAACGTTTTACAAAAAAGAAGCACTTATCAAAAATATTTTCTCAATTTTTCAGCTGTAGGCACAAAATATCTTCTCCTTTATATCTTATTTACATAATACATAAATTATAATATCGAGTTCTTTGCGTATTCAAGGTAAACAAAAGCGTAAAAGCAAGTAGGTAGTATAGGCGTGGCAGTATACAATATGCTTCCGAATTTTACGACAGTAGGTACTCATATGTGACATCATGCCTTCAGTTCTTAGAGGATGTTACATAATGAGAGTTTTCACTAGTTGGAGTCACTACAACCAGAGGTCATTGCATCCACGTTGTAAACGTGACTCGACGTCAACATGACGTTGACGTTAAAGGTTTAACCTGATCTTTCAGTGCTGCCACCTAGTGCAAATCACTTCAGAAAACCTTCATTCATCAAGTTACATTAAGTGTGTTCTGCTACTGGTAGAAATGATCACAGCACGGGTTGTGAAAATTACTATCAAGTTGAGTCATCATTATTTTAACAAGAAAAAACTCACTGCTGGGTATAGGTCTCACTAACCCAACGCACTTTTCGATTGCCCTAATTTTCTTGGGCCCAGCATAAGCCCAATTTGGTTATTATTATATCATCATCATCTATCAGCCGCAAGACGTCCACTGCTGTACATAGGCCTCTCCCAAATGGGGGGGTTTGCCATAATCGCCACGCTTGGCAGGCGGGTTGGCGATCGCAGTGTAGCTGTGGCAATTACCTACAGAGAATGCTGCTGCCCATTCTCTAGTGAGTCCCTTAGTCGCCTCTTACGACACCCACGGGAAGTGATGGGATGGTGCTATTCTTTTACGTCCGACACCATACGGAACGAAGGCGTTATGTATTCAATAGATTTTATCTCTCTGTGAACACATGTTCTGCCTGATCAAAAGTTTGCCGTGGCAGCTTACAATTAACCTCGACCTTTAATGGAATAACACGCGCAAAACATCCCATAATACCTAGTATAGCAACGATGGTACTATTTTTCGTCCAAAAGGATACTTTGTTTGTCAGACAAACAAGTTGTCCTTGATTGGGGACGGACCGAGTTTGGGTGAAAATCCTTGGTGGATTTTTTTCATGTTTGTTTTGTCAACAAGTATAAGCGTTTTGCTAAGGATTCGTGAGGCCGCATTTTAACGAAGACTTATGGTACGATTATTATTATATAGGGAAATTATAAGTGGGTGGTTTAGTGTCTACCTTTTATGTATGTATAGGTAATTTAACAGAAATAAGGTTTTATTTTTATTGCAGAATTCTCTTTAGTTTGAAAGATTGGGTCATGATCATGACTGACCCTTGCTTCCAGGCCTCTGTAAATTTTGCAGATCAAGCTAGAAAAAAAATAAAAAATTGAAGTAAGATAAACCGGTAAAATTTAAAGCTAGTCTAGTCTTTCTAATTTTAAATATGAGTAGTTACATTTTTCGACCACAAATGTGATCTAGTTCCATAGCGGGTACCTACTGATTGCAATAGGAGTCATCCGTTAAATCCGTATCATCCGTTGCGTGGTTTAGAAGTAAGCGGCGAAGTAGACAGAGGTAAACAGACTTCGTTTTGTACTATTTAGAAATAGATACTATACGGAGGGGATCGTGGTTAAAAATAATAGTCACATGGATCGATCTTCAAGGTTAAGCAACGCTTTCCGAGGTCGGTTCATGGATGGGTGACCATCTTAACATACCGAAACTCCTCCGTGCCTCGGAAAGCATGTTAAGCCGGTGGTCCCGACTGTTATGTTACAGAATGTCAGAAGACTGAAAATCTGACTCCAGTCTTGCCAAGAAGTACCGTGTTACCCAGTTAAATGGTTGTGAAAGTTTGGTGGGCAGCCGCCGCACAAAAAATACTGGTATTCGTATAGGTCACATGGAAATGGTTAGAATTTAAATGTTACACACAAATCAATTCCTTGATTTAAATATGAATGCACGCGCTTCCTGTGTGCATGAACCGTGATTTTTGACCTAAGTTCGTTAGGTATCACGTGCTTATTTGCGTTAAATGGTTTTGCTGCAGGTACCTTAAAATGCACCAGACAAACAGGAGCACACTTCTTGAAAAAGCTGTAGGGTTGCGGAACCTGCCAGAGTTGCGGAATTTGTACGATTGAGTCACCGCGGCCCTGGAACACAAAGAGCATAAGGAAAAACACGGATGGGATTTAGTCAGTGAGAGTCTGACACTCCTTTCCGCTCCACCCAGAGCGATAGGAGTCATTTGATGATTTCCTACCGTTAAAAAAAACGGTCTTTCATAATTAAGATAGTTGAAGTTATTCAACTATCTTCTTCTATTTCTCTTTCGTAGGCGGATAACCAAACAATTTTACATTTTTTTAGATTGAACTATTAGAACACTCTACAATTGTGGACTTAATGACTTAGGCATTTTCTACTAGTCGACCATAGGGTGTTGCAGAACATGGCAGGTATTTTTTATGCATTGCAACTCCGTAAAATAGCTACAAAACAAAAAAACATATATTTGTCCCCTCGACAAGACATTTCTGAACTGCATTTTATCGCCTCTAACGTGTGTCATTCATCAGTAGGTACCTGTAAGAAAATGCCATAAAACTTTGCTAAAGCATTTAAATGCTTGTCATTTACTTTTAATTTTCTACTATCAACGCTGTGGCGCATCTAAATTATCATTATTTTTGGGTTCCGTAGCGGATAGGGAATGTTAAAATACCCAATTTAATTTAATTTTATATTAAGTTCAACTGCATCGTGTGAATACTAATGCTGATATGTATCAGAACTTTTACAAAAACACGGCTTTTAAGAAACTGTTTAGAATAGTACTAGGTATCTCTCTGCAGGATAGAGTAGCCATTAGTTCTGTGGACGTTTAAAAAGCTTTCCAGTATATAATTATAATTGTCGGATAATTTAAGGGTAATTGCAGTCATTTAATCTGCTATGACAATAAAATTTATATTTTGACAACTGTGTTTTGACATTAGTGACAGATGACAGATAATGGAAACTATGGTTGATTGTATATTGCTGATTGAAGATCAATCAACATTATTGATACGAATTGAAAGATGGACAATGTAAAGCGACCCATGCTGGCCAATTGGCCATACAATTTATGCAGTGAGATATATGTACATTTAATTACTTACTAGCTGTTTTCGAAATTAAGTAAAACAGTAAATGTAAAAATATCAAGAGTAAAGCAACTTCTGGACTTGCTAGTTCTGCTGTTAATCTCATCTATAACAGACCGAGGTTAGGAAACCAAAAAAAAAACTTACTACACATTTGACATCAAAACAGTACCCATTCTACTAATTTTTAAACAACGTACGCATTCGTATGTCAGTCGCAAACTGTCAAAAAAAGCCATATTTTCCCTCCATTTTGACAGATTGCGACGGAGATGCAAATGCAAACGTTGCTTAAAAATTTGTAGAATTGGCCCCTTCTATCATAAATAGCCATTACACGAGACAATGTAAAAGCTCCATATTTTCACAATAGATTCGTGCTTCACCGTTGTATAGTGTCGTTCCAGGGACAATTATATGCAAGTGGCCGTTAAAGCAATTGAAACTTTTTGCGTCTGGTGCAGCCATATTTAAGAGTACCGTGTACAAAAGAGGTATGCAGGAAAACGATTATACTGGTACCCTTCCCTTAGGGTTGTGCATGTTCACAGATGTTTTTCAGTTTCCTGTTTAAAATATTCGAATGTAGTACAAAAGTGCCCAATTAAATAAAAGATGACAATTTCATAGAAAAAATCACATCATCTAATATACGCCATATAAGTTTAGTAGTGTAGTAGTAGATTTTACTAATTATCTAAACTAATCTGGTAAAGAACTAAAATGGTTTATTTGTAGGAGGTGTATTTCGGAAGTTATTTTGGAGCCACTCATAAAAAGCTATAGAAAGCAGTCGCTTAGTGCCATGACTTACTGTGGGACAGCGTGCGTGTGCGAAGCCGCGGCAAAAAACTAGTGTTTAGTAAAAATACAGCGAGCGGTTTTTAAAGGTACTACTCCAACCAACTATCAAGCATGCTTGATTACTAATCACAATTTCCTAAACTAAAAAAACTTCCGCCTCTAAATTCTACACTAGCAGTGAACGCGACGCCTAAATTCAACCTTAATAATATGCTGCTTTTAGTTCCTAGAACTCACTTAACACATATCCGGCATAATTTAGTCAGTCGTTTAGTAAGCACCATGCAAGTTCTAAGAATTTTATGACAGGCACTAAATAACTAAAATATGATGTCATTGAAATGACCAAATTGGTGTTTTGTATCATGTGGTCAAAAGTAAACTTCCCATCGTTTATAGGCACAACATTAACACATTATTCATAATTATTGTATTATTTGTAACTGTTGAGTACCTACATAAAACAAATTAGGAGGTAAAGCTGACATGGGTTAAAAGACTTAATCAAAAACAATGACTCCTACACAAAAATCTAAAGCGTCCTTTGCCGAACAAAAAAAATCTGGTGTTGAATGACAGTGACATTTCAACTTTTTTTTTCACAACCCTAACAGCGAAGCGAGGGAAACATACTCATAGTGCCAATTCTCCACGTGACGATTCCCGGACGATTCCGATGCGAGCTTTTTACTTAGCTACTCTGCTATGGAGATAATGCTCTTATTATGTCCTTTTAAACACTGTGAAATTGAGTGATTATTTTTGGGATCGAAGTAGTGAGATTTCCAATTTTATTTGTTTTGTTTTTATAGCTGTAAAAGTTACGAAGCATTTTTAATTTCTCCTTTGCTGTTATTGTGGTGAAAAAGTTTGCGTAACATCAATGAAAAGTAATTATGAGTTTGTAAACTTGGAAGTTTTCTTGCGTGTACTTAAGCAAAACTTTGAAATCTACAACATTGTTATGTGTTATACTTGAAAGTAATGTGTTGTGCAATGTCTTACAATAGGTACCTCAAGTTTTATAATGATTAAAGTGGAAATCTAAACAGCGGAAACAAAACAAACACTGAAGGCACATGCCAAAAGGCTTCCTGTTTTTCTTTTCCCTTAACCCCTCAAAAGCCAAACAATCAATTGCTGGGTAAAAAGCCTGGAATTAAGGCGAACCAACGCCGTGTACCAAAAAGGCATTGTCTGCACTAGTTAACACGACGGGGCTGGATTACAACACGAAAATAAAATATATTTTCGAGCAAACAGTTTCGAGCAATTTAGCAGTCGTGTCGCAGCCGTGCTGGGCAATTTCACCAATTCCCTCCTATGTTAGCCCTTGGTAACAAGCGAGCGTTAATTGAAAATGGAATTTTTCTCACCTAATCCGACTCTGGCTGATCAATTGGCAGATCTTAATACATAGTGCGAGGTGTGTAGTAATTGAATTCGATTGATTATTTTGCCGTTGGTGTTCAATCGTATTTATTTACTGGTCTCGCCGAGAGGATTTTAGTTGGAAGCGATTCAATTACTGTTACCGGGAATTATATTAATTATTGTTTGCTGGTTCTGCTTTCAAATATGTATTGACATAAGTGGATGGAATTTCATGAAATTGTTTGTTTATAAATATCATTTCCAATGTAGGCTTCAATTTGATAAATATTTGGAATCAGTTTTATTATTCACATCCTGAAACAAATATTCTTTGTTTGCTAATAATAAGCTCTTGTTTTGCGTACTGTACTGTTCAATCAACTGTCATGACACGGGTAATGTGAAACCAATCGGAATGCATCCAAAATAATATTTACAACCAGTGATATTTTCAACAACATTTGAATAAGATAATTTTCTCAGAAATGAATTTCAAATACTTCTCTGTCTGGTATTCATTATTATTCCAGCCAGTTTTTAATTATTTCACGTATTGAAGCAGGAGATAGGAGGTGTTTTAGACATTTAGACATTTTCGACGACAGACCTGCCTGTAAAATATTAAGGACGCGTTTACAAATGGGTAGTCAAATCATTACTTTTTTACACAAAAGTATGTTTCGTCGGTGCGCTTGCCAAACCTGATATGTGCATTTTTTTGATTTTTCGTTTTTTCAAACAACAAAAAAAATTATTGAGCTCCCATACACGAATGTAATAAGTTTTTTATTAGCATAGACTAAATTAGATATTTTTTGTCATATTTTGTAGTATTTTTATATTTTCAGAAGATAATAATTGCGAAAAAAAACGATTTTTTTGTTGTCCTGAAAAGTTCTTCAAATGCACATATCAGATTTGGCAAGCGCACCGACGGTTTATTAATAAAATGCTTAACATTCTTAAAATGTACCGAACGTTTTCTGTACATTTGCTCAATAAATGTACCAAAGTAAAAAAAAATCACTTCGGTACATTTATTGAGAAACTGTACCTGTCTAAAATTATATTTATAGTTCAGAATCGTACCATGTACATCTATCAACAATTCATGGGAAAAACATTTTAAGAATGCAAAGCATTTTATTTACGGCAGCTTTCTATAATATATCTCAATCCCAATCTTGATCCCGATCCTTGTCTGTAACCAATCAAAGGTGAGGATTGTGTGGTGAAGGACACAAACTCGGCCGTTGATTGGTTACAGACAAGGATTGGGATCAAGATTGGGATTGAGATATATTATAGAAAGCGGCCGTTAATAAACATACTTTTGTTAAAAAGTAATGATTTGACTACCCATCTGTAAACGCGTCCTTAAAGATCGGCATTGTCCCCAAATTTTTGAATTAAGAATTTGAACTTGACTATTTCTCAAACTCTGCTTTAGCTGAAAATCCTGACAAACTTTGGCATTTAAGTAGGGATTGCACATTAAATCACTCATCTGAAACCGACAGACTTCACAATCAATTACTTTCAAATCGAGATGTATGTCTGAGTATCGCTTAAAATTGCACCTAAAAAGGAAAAAATATAAATCTGTATACGTTTGTGGCATCCTCCCCATACTTGAAATCCCAACAGTACTCGAGTCCGCCTGTTTTATTGGCACTAATAAAATCATCCATTCGGATAATTCAGAGATGAGTTAACCGTACTCGCGGGCTTTAACAAGAGCAACTTTCTTAATATCTATATAATTATTAAGTAAGTGCACATTTTACATGGCGTGGGAGGCTTCAGACATGATCAATATTTTGTTGGCCTATACCTACTATATTTTTTTCTAACTAGTTTATAAAACTCGATAAAACTATAGAACCCCACTTAATTGGGACAGTTAGTGTGGTATGTGGTTTGAAACTTTATCAATATTTTGATCTAAGTTTAGGTTAGATAAAACTGTTTGTACCTATCGATATAGTTGGACTTCTACTTGGGTCTAGAGTTCAGAGTAGTTTCTCGTGAAAAGTCTTTTTTTTCTTTTTTTATTGTTTTGAGATGGGTTAGCTCTTCACCTTGATCACGCCTAATGGCCATAGGTCTATGATGGAGCGAGCGTGCCCAGAAGATGCCTTGAGGCTCTGATAATCCCACGCGTCGACGAAACACCCTAGCCCCTAGTTAGCCCTACCACCGCAAGAGAAGGATTGGCCAGTCTCATAAGATGTTAGGTGAGACTGCCTTGGATGCGCCGAGCGCTTGGTTCAGTTGAGTGCATGATAGAACAAATTGAGCTACACGAGGAAACTCCTTCATGCATCCTCAAAAAAGTCTCTCTTTCAAATTCCAAGGTCATATTGATATGTATACAGAAACATACAGTCACTAGCTTATGTTATCGACGTCCGATTATAACGATTTTTTAAAAAGACACGAGAAATGTTTACAAATTCAGTGAAGTTCTTGACTCTCTGCTAAATGAATAACTTGTTTTATAGGAACCAGTGATCTCTCGCGGGAGAAAATACGAATAATTCTTAAATATGCAATAAGGATATTAGAAATGGTATTATTTTACAATAATAAAATAATAATAATAATCATTTATTTCAATCCATTCAGATCATAATTTTACCACACAAATTAAAATCATAAAATAACATAAAAATAAAATAAAATAAAATAACGAATTTCAATAAACCTGCAAAAAACAATAAAACGATAAAACGATTGGACCACCTTATTAATAGGTCTCAGTCATACGAGTATTAATATAGAAAGAGAAATAGTAAAATCGTTTATGACCAATTTTGTTGCGTCACAGTACGTCAATCCCTTGCAGATTCCAAAATCATGAGTGATGATGACTGAAAGCTATACAGAGTGTTCCAGAGGTGCGTGGTCATATTTATAGGTGATGTTGGGTACCTGATATCATCATATCAGCCGAAAGACGTCCACTGCTGAACATAGGCCTCCCCCAAGTGTCACCACAACAACCGGTCCTGTGCGTCTCGCATCCATCGGCTACCAGCGACCCTCACCAGGTCATCGGTCCATCTTGTGGGAGGCCTTACAACGCTGCGTCTTCCGGTACGCGGTCGCCGCTCCAGAACTTTTCGGCCCCATCGACCATCTGTTCTGCGAGCAATGTGCCCTGCCCACTGCCTCTTCAGTTTGGCGATCCTTCAGGCTATGTCGGTTACCTTGGTTCTCATGCGGATACCATCATCATCAAATTTATAAAATTTTATAAACTAGTTGGAATAAATAAATAAAAAAACTCTAAAAGGTATAAACTGGTTTCAAATAAAACAAATCATTTCTATTAAATTCATGTTAAAGTTAATTTTCTTACCGGTAGGTTCTAATGTTATGCTAAATCCACAGCCCGATTAAGTTACGGATAAGCCTCTAATTATTTTATCTCTTCCAACTAAGCCGTTCAATTTTAATTTATTTTGTTTAGAGAAAATAAACGACTACAACATAATTATATAACACAGTTGCATGTCACAGTTCACTGCATTATTTGCAGATAAGACTGATATTATATTCATATTTAAAATTCAGTGGTTGCCACTAGACGAGCATTACCAAAATTAACAAATATTTGGAATTTCTATAACATGTTCAAAATTAATTAATCCTTCACGTAGGTAAGTGTGGTGTACATTGCAACAGCCCTCTTGTCCGGTATTAGGGAGGCTCGAGTTCGTAATGGACATTGTTGAGCCACCATTGACCCTGCATGTAAGAGGATACTATAATTCACTTGATGACTATGCGAGATGTATTTGGATGAGGTTCACTGGTACAATAATGTATTTCAACCACTACCATAAAGTAAGTGGTATCTATTGTTCGTTTGTTTGTTTAGAATCGGTAGTCTGGAAAGTTTTAACCGTTCGAGCACTGGCGACACACCGGTGTGCCGCCTGATTTTCGAGTTTTAATCTTTATTATTACTATTACGCAAGATATATTATATAATTTGGATTTTCACATTGACAGTGCTCGAGTGGTATCGATCATTGTTTCACTGGCAGAAAGTTACACTTTTGCTGAGTGATAAAGGCTATTTGTATCCCGGTAATTAAAGGAAAATGCAGAACATCCTTTGGGATATGAATCAGGAGCGAAACCGAGGGAAAAACTTGTGTCTATTTAACTGCATCTGAAAATGAATAGTTTGCTTAGTATATGCCATGTTAACAAAAAACACACCGTATCGAACCTTATAACGCGCCCTTTTAACGTTTAAAGTCCTTAATCCAAGATCAACAATGCAAACTGACATAAATAATTGCATTAATCAGTACAACACTAGCACTGACAGGCAGATGTAATGCGATTATCTGTTGAGTAGCGTCTAGACTGACTCAATTAGTTACTAGGATATTATGTAACTCAGTCAGGAGTTCACAGGGAACGGCTGGAACAAGGATACTTCGTTCAGATAAACAGGTTACATCAGATCAGGGGGAACTGTTATTTTGGGGAACTGTTGTTTTAACGGAACTAGTATTTATGTTTGTAAGTATTTTGGAACTGTTATTTTGGGTTGAATTGTTTTGTAATCAGCGATAGTTTGATTGGAGTTGGTATTACGAATTGGAAAACATTATTAATTTTGAATGTTTTTGTTTCTTTTTCTGAGTTTTCAGCGATTTTCATTGTAAGTGGTATTTCAGTTATGTAACAATATCTATTGTCATAATAACTTAATAATTATTCCGTGTTTTTATAATTTTTTGGTAACACAATACGTTATGAACAGCTGTGACAATATAAGATGTTTTCTTTTCAATGGAAACAACTGTTTCAATAGCTATCAAGATTAATTTCTGTTTCAGCAACCATCCGAAGAATCACTGCTCGAAAGTGTTGTATAATTTTCATAATATGTAATTTCAGCAAACGCTCCCAACCTACACAAGATTCCTATAATAATTGATTAAAGAAATAATAAAATTTTACGAAGCTAAACGTTTAAATGGGTACTCAAATGATTTTGAAAGGAATAACTTCAGCATTGTTCGCATAGAAAACCAAATTCGGAACACTCGATTCGAGATTCAAACAATTCAAAAGTTCGAGCTACTTATCGTTCAGAAACTTTTCGAAATGAGAATTTCGGCGAACGGAATCTGACACAAAACACTTGAGTCACATTCATCAAAAAACGTTGTCAAAGAGTACGTAAGCACCGCAGATGGGACTGTTGGTGATGACGCAGCGTTTGTGAGAGTGTGCTCAAACACCCCGCTTCTTTGTTGGTAGACCCGTTGTTTTCGCGCCATAATCTACGGCTCTACAAACTTGGCAAAATATACTTCGTTCTGATTATGATGTCGACATACTGTTTGTCATATTGCTTGTTTGCTCTTTGATTGTAAATCATTTTAAGACGACAGCTACACTTGAAACTTCTAAAGAGTTGTTAAGTACCTACTATTTTTTAAGGAAAACTCGGAATAGGTTTTCGTAATAGAAAACAAGTGAAGCAAATGCGGCCACGTAGATCGTAAATCATGTAAATTAATTGTACCTGAATAATGGCCTCGGGGCATTGAACATTTAGGTAGACGCTACCTTACTTGACAGGGATTAATTTGCTTAAAGATTATGAATTAGAAAGCGTGGTGCCAAGTAACTAATGTTTGAGGTTTATGTAAGAAAAACGCGATAATGCGACAACGCGACAGCGCTTTCTTAATTATTCTATCTATAGATTTTTTTAGTAGACGTTACTATAATAATTGTTTCCATAAAATCAGATTTAAACTAAACGAAAATCAATTGTGGTGAATATTTGGCACCCGAAATATTCACGCAAGCATTTTCAACTCCGAAATGCCATGCCATGCCACATTACCATAAATATTTCGGCTTCCGAAATCGATAAACAAACAAAATACCCTATCTGCGTTTTATTTAGGAACTCAGCGAAGCTCTTCAATGAAAACATGTTTAGCTCATGTTTACAATAAAAGCCTTGAACGTCCCTAATTTTAAAGCATCGAAGTACCGACGCAACACACGTATGCTGACAAACACGGAAGGGTTAACAGTCTGCTGCGTAATAGAGGGTGTTCGCAAAAGGTACATCATTCGCAGGGTTAATAAAAAAAACTAAGCGAACGCAGGTGATGTTTTCTAAAGCGAAAAGGGAAGTTATATTTTTTCTTTTTGTTACTCGCTCCTTGTACGACGTATTGAATAAAAGCAGGCGTGTGAAGTTTTTATTGAATGTATTTCTATTGGGGGAAACGTAATTTTATTTTTGAGTCGCGTTATTTATTTCAATTAGACTACTAAAAGGCACTTTTGCATGACAACAAAAACAGTAAAAATAGTTTCTAGTTGTCCATTCACAAAGGTTTTTGAGGATTCTTATGGAGAAGAACGGCCAAGACACACTGTATTCCTATTTTCTAATATATTTTGATAAAAAAATCCACTAATCGGTACAAGCTATACCAAGTACTTAGGTGTCTTATTCATTGTTTAATTTTAGACTAGAAATGCTTTATAGTCTCATGCAATTACTCTACATTTCAAAGTTCCGTTTGCCAAGAAATGGTTTCAGTGCCCGTGACAATTTAAGTCCAGTAGCTCGTACAATTTTGGTTGTAAACTCCGAATTTCCGCCATAAAATGTAGGTATTATAATTAAGCTGTTATTTTGTTTAATATGATGATAAAAATGCGATTAGAAATACAAAAACAAATCGATAGACTTCATTTTCAGCTATCTTTTAAAACATTGTCGTAGCTAACTTTCTAAGAATTGCAACGAAAATAAAAATTACGATATAAACCAACCATGTAATCACGCTTTATCAATCGACGACGTATCACAATAACCACATCATCATATTCGTATCTATACATATACATTATTATCTATACATTGATCTACCCCACACGGATGACCGCATATATCATAACAGGCGTTATTTACCTCCATTTATAACTCTATACAAATGGGCGATGAGGTTTTTCTGACGTTTTATAAATCAGTTCTTGCGCCGATAGCCCTGCGAGTTGATGAATGCGTGCAACATGAGTAGTTGCATGGGCAAGGGTGTGAGAGGTACTCGTAGATACAGGGAGGGAAGAGCTTAATTTAGCGATTTTTGGTCAAAGTATTACCTATAGAGGAAAGCTTTGTATGATGCTGTGAATAGGACCGCTTTTTATTGCAAAGGATTCATGATCTACGGTGAAAATGGTAGCATTCAAAAATAGGCACAAACATTTTTTTTTTCAGCCTGAACTGTCCCACTACTGAGTGCCAATTCTGCAAATTTTTAAGCAACGTTCGCAATCGCATGTTAGTCGCAAAATGTCTAAAATGTATAACGGAGTATCAGAATGGGCAGCGGAGCGGTCTTTGTGATAGTCATCCATCATGGGCGTGTTATAGAAGAAACGTTGAAATAATAGCACGTTTGTGATTCATAACAGTCACTCGTTTAATTCGATTACATTTGTAAACAAAATATACGGTAAAACACAAGATGAAACTAGATTACGAGCCAATAGGTTAGCACGCGTGCACTTCGTACGCTGTCTGTCAAAAGAGTATGCTGTCACGGCGTAGACGCAAACTTGCTACCCTATTCGGGGTTACCCGCTCATATGTTATAAATCACCATATATTTTCGACCAATTGAAATAAATCACCATTTTAATTTTGAATTTAACAATAATTCTCTATTATATATTCTCTCATCTTAAATCTTGGATTAACTTTTAATTTATCTGCGCGCCGTCATGTATATAAATTGAAGATTTTTTGACAGATTGCGACTGAGATGTGAATGCGTACGTTGTTTAATAATTAGTAAAATTGGCCCTCTGAGCAAAGGTCTCTCCAATCCTTCAATTTCTCTCTACTTTGGGCATCTTCACGTCAATTCAATTAAAACACAAACAATTTCCACATAGAAACAAAAAAAAAACATGTTCGGAAAAATACAAAATGATGGAAAATAATTTTCTAAGCTCTTAAAAGACATAAAAGCCTGATCACTTAACTAATTAATAGGTACTACATTAGAAGAAAACTCAAGGCCCACAATATTGTTCGTATGATAAAAAAAAAACCGTCGTAAAAAGAAACCCGCAATGTTATGGATGAAAAAGCTGATGCTGCACTTACTAATTAACGCGCCATCAGTTCCATTATGCAAAGTGACTCTGGCGAAAAGCCAATAAAATACTAGGACCAACTTAGAGATTATTGGTCAAGGAAATTCTCTATTATTCTCGTAGAAATACAGGTTTATGTAGTTATAAAATTCCAGAGCATGATCATGTTTATTAAGCTTATAATAAATTACAAACGCCAAGTTAGAGATTATTTGGCCAAAGGAATTCTTTATTTTTCTCGCAGGAAATCAGATTTATTTAGGTATAAAGTTCCATAACGTAATCATATTTATTATGCTTGGTAATGTGTTTTGTTCGCCATAAGTAGCAAACATCCTCTGGTTTTGAAAGTTTCATGTCGGTCGCCATTTTTTTTTCTTATGTAATCATATCAGTCTCATTAAATTTAGGTAGGTACTTCCTGTGTTAGGTCTCGTTCAAAATAGGGGTAGATATTGCTCCAATACCTTGCCTTTTCCATTTCCTTTTATCCATTACCCTTTCTTGTGACTAAGCAAAACCTGAACGGGTTTCAAAAACTTGATAATTTTGTCTCTTCTGATTTAAGCTAAGTATTCATAGTATTTTCTTCACTAGTTTTGCCAATTTTAGCACCTTCACCAATTTCGGAAAACACTATTCATACACACTTACTCCAACCCTCGCAAAAGATGTTTATGGCAAATATAAAGCCACCATGCTTTAAGTCGAAGCTATCATAGACATAATTTATCACAGTTTTATCTCGTGATTTTTTTTCTTCGACTAAGTGTTGGGGTAAACGGGAGAAAGTGCTGGTGATATATTATACCTTGATGCCACTTATAGTTCTTTTTCTTTAACCGACTTCAAAAAAAGGAGGAGGTTAATATTCTTTCATGTGAAAGGATATACTTTCCGATTTTTCCCAAAGAAGTTTAATCAAAATCGGTTTTGTTGTTTGGTTTTTAAATTAAATAAATAAAGCCTGTAAATAGCTTGTTGTGAATTATTTTACTACTAATCTTTTATTAATAACTGAAAGCTACCCAGACATAATAAAATAGAATTTCTGCAAAGAAATAAATAGACGCGTCACAACTGCTCAACTGAAACGCATTTCAATTGAAAACTAATTCTGCCAATTAATTTTCAATTGAAATGCGATTTCATGAGTCACATTGATTATGCGATCATTTTCGTTCCAGAAACTGGTTTAAAGCTACGGACAGAGCACTGGAAAATGCCCAAATAGAAGTAAAATAAGTGCTTTATGCTTTATGTATGAGTACCGAGATTGAAAGCACATGACAGAAATAAAATTAAGAGGACGATTGACTTCGCACGTATTATTATTTACATTCAATCGCTACATTTAAATGATAATGAGAAAAGCTGTATTGGGTGCACCTTTAGTCAGATTTTAAATTTTATTTATAATATGAATAATATACGGCGAGTTGGGACTTGGCCTTAATGGTTCGGTTGTCCACAATTAAAAAAAAAGAAAATATTAGACTTCGGGTTCAGAAGTACGCACTTCTCAACTCTAACATTTTTTTTTTTTCATTATTAAGAAAATCGTAGTATATTTTTTAATACATCGCCCCGTAAATGCGTCAACCCTCGCAAATTGTATTGAAAAAAAAAATGGAGTTTTGTAAGACTCACTACTCCATTCCCACTCCATTCCATTCTCACTCCATTCCATTCTTTACTCCTGTCTGAAAGACTACCTACTTGTAAGGTGATTGTCTAGCAGTATTTAATTCATGAAAGATGTAAATGCCTGCGATAATTTTAGTACTTACTTTATGAGTTAAGCATGCAGCTGCAGATAACAAACCCTGGTTATCAATCGGACGATTTTGATTATCTTGTTTAATTGCTTTCGGTGATCATTTATCTTATATCACATTTAATCCGATAAAAATGCTACAACCAGAGATTCCGCTCCCTAAAATAAATTGGGTCAAGATCCTATTTATTTCCTTTCATAATAAACGAATTTTCTTTTATGAGTATTGTATCAAAAGCTTTTTATAAACTCCAAAGTCTATTTTCGTCGATACACAAATCTTATCGAAAATATTCAGTATTCATTCCAATATTCTGCTCAATCCCGGAGCAAATCTTTAGGGAATCCAAAGTATTCGAAGTCCAGCATGGTCCAAGATTTCCATCCGGAATTAACTTCGGATTCGCCGAGTTTTGCTCCCAAAAGTTAGGTTCAGACTTCTGAACAATGATCGGGGATTATTTTATTGGGAATTTGCTCTGTAACCCTATCATTCCAATCATATTTCAAAGAAGCAAATAACGACGCCATGCAATAGGGTTTATTTCAGCTTGAATAAATTTCCTAGACCTAAATTATATGAAATGATATTGCTCTAAAAAGTATATTAGATTGTGGGCCAATAGAGCTTCATGGATAATTTATTTCAACTAAGGCCCACGTAACTCCCAAACATTTTCAGAACTTAAAAAATCTATCACGTACGGACAGATCGCTCCCTACCAACAATGAAAGAGCACTACATAAGCTCAGACCCATCAACTAGCAAGGGAATGCAACAAAAGAGTTCATTCTTATCTCCTCACTACATTGTGCATCTGCAATACAGAGGCGGAATTAAAAAACCATCCTTGGATGTTCGGAATTCCCTGAAGGGTTCTCGATGTCTGAGGTTGGGGGTGAAGGGTGCTGGCGATTGAATGTGGTCAATGTGGCGAAGGGGGCTGGACATAGTCGGTTGAGAATGCTTCACTGCGGTACGATTAACTGAGACTGTGTTTAGATATCCTGCAAATGAAAGACTGATGTTAGACTGACGTGGATTGATAGTGTGTAGCCATCCTTCTTTTGTTTTAAAGGCACACTGGAATGAATCGAAATAATCAAAGGGTTGAAAGTAATACTGTTTGCTTTGATTAACATTCGGATCCTGTTTTACTATTAAATGATGTAATACAATTTTATCTCAAGGCCAATTTCCATGGAAACGACAGTGATTATCGAATTTATCAGCCGCTGTTACCGGGTACACGTATACCTAGATATGGACAAGATTCTGGCTGATACGTGGAATATCACACTATCTGTCTTAGCCAATAGCTTTAATTTAATTATGTAGCGTTACCTTGAGTAACCAATTAAATAGAAATAGAATAAATAATTTTACAAAAAGACAAATATTTTATTGATGGTATTTATCGAGAATATCTAAAGGATTTTGTTCTTTTCATTGATAAGACTTATCTTATTTTAGCATGTGTTAGACAGAAATAACTCAAGAGGATGAGACAAGTTGGTATTGACGAAGGTTTTCTGTTTTATTTATGATTGATTAGCATGAGAAAAAGAAACCACTTATAATTAAAAAAAATAATAAGTATACAAAAATAATAGATTAGTACTTCAAGACAACAATGGTAGGTATAAGACAGACTACAGAACGGTAAGACAATAGTAGTATAACACAAAAGTAGATCGAAACAGTAGTATAATAGTAGATGTAAGAAGTCAACGGTAGATAAGACAATAGTATTATAAGAAAACTGTAGTATAAGACAATCTTAGTGTAAGACAAGTGTCCATTGGACGAACTTAAACTAGAATAGAGGATTATTATTGCTGTAACAAGTGTTTTCTATAAAATACATGTTTTTGACTTTTAGAAATAGGGTAGATGACTAAAAAAATCTAATTAGTCCGTCAGTTAGATTTCCAAAAAATATTAGACACGTTTTTTTTCTTTTTCCACGTTCAGAGCGTGTACGCCGTATGTCATTTCATACAAACTTTCAAGTCCTTATTCTTAAAAATGAATGAACCGATTTTAACGAAACTTGGTATGCATACGCTAAATATCCAGATCTAAATAGTTATCAGAAAACATTTTTGTAAAAGAGTTCACGGGGAAGGATATAGTGATTTTTCACTTTCTATAGAAAACTTAAAATCGCTCTCTCTCTCCCTCTGAAAACTTTTTCAAAAATGTTTTCTGATAACTATTTAGACCTCAATATCTAGCGTTTGCATACCAAGTTTCGTTAAAATCGGTTCATTCATTTTGAAGAATTATGATTTGAAAGTTTGTATGAAAAGCCGTACCGCGTAAACGCTCTTAACAAAAAAATAAAAACGATACAGTGCGTTGAAAACTCGTGTGACGTCATTTGTTTGTAGTACACTTTTTACTTAAACGTGACGTCACGAGATCACTCCTGATCTTTGATACGTTTTATCTTCGTATTTTTTTATTGATTTGATAAAGCAAAAAATACGTGTCCCATATTTTTCGATAATCTGACTGACGGACTAAATAGGATCATATAGTTTTAACCAGGAATCATCCTTATTGAACACCAAATAAACAACAGCGGGACATGTCGAAGTGAACACTTGGGCGGGGTGCACGACGGTTGAGTTGTCAAACCATACATATAAGATGGAATGACAGCTCACTTGTCGTTCACTCCGCCGAGGTGTACACCGTGAGATGTCGACAGAAACGACCTGCTGTAGCCATCACACACCGTACAAAATCAGTATCAACCAAAAAAGCTTTAAACATTCCATCGCTAAAGGGCTCGCATTAATTCAAAGGGCACGACTCGCTTCCTGTCTCCGAACATTGTCGAAATGTTAATTTACCGGAAATTAAAGTTGTTTCAACTTGTTACCCTTTGGACATGACTCTTTTCCTATATTTGTGTGAGTATGGTCATGAATAAAACATACCCTTTTTTCTCATAGAGTTTTGTGCTATTTTTCCGGATGTCGTTCTTTAAGATTTGCTGATGTTTTTTTTAAATTATTATTGTTTGACGTTGAATATGACGTGTCAATAATTATATTTGTCCATCTTCGACGTCTTTTCTGCTTATTCAAAAATAGCAGAAAGAAAACCCTGTGGTATTCATTACAGTTTTCGTCAAATAACTTTGCCCCCTTGAAGTTGGCTACAAGTGGCTGCGTAGTAGTCAAAATTACGAACAAACTGCAACTGCGCATGCGTAAGAGACATGGGGGCGGGGATTATGGCGGCGCGATTTTATGTCTTAGTCGCTCGTTTACGTCCCGCTTGCTCCCGTCTACGTGACTGCACCTGCGCGATCTTTGCAAATGGCTAACTTCAGAGGGGCAAAGTTATTTGACGAGAACTGTAACAAGTAATGGAATCCAAGTGCCTATTCTACTAATTTTTAAACAACGTTCGAATTCGAATCTCAGTCGCTATCTGTCAAAAATGTAGGGAGAATGAGGCTTTTTTCAAAGTTTGCGGCTGACATGCGAATGTGGACGTTGCTTAAAATTTAGTAAATTTGTAAATTTTGGCCTATGCATGCATCTTATTTTAGAATTGTATGCTAATGCTGCTTGCATGCTAACGGCGGCTTTCTATAATATATCTTAATCCCAATCTTGATCCCGATCCTTGTCTGTAACCAATCAAAGGTGAGGATTGTGTGGTGAAGGACACAAACTCGGCCGTTGATTGGTTACAGACAAGGATCGGGATCAAGATTGGGATTGAGATATGTTATAGAAAGCGGCCGTAAATCTACATGCAACCGTGATTGCTTTTGCGTCAGAGAGAAAAAAACGAGAACATAGTACGTTCAGGGTATTCATCTAACTTTTATTCCGTCAGGGATTAAAAATATTCGTATTCGTGTCAACATGCTTCGGTTATGATTATGAATCTAACACCCAGCAAACATTGACTTTTCAGTACGTGGGTCCTATCTGATAGCGGAATTTGTTCGAAAGAGTCACCGCAGCCCTGGAACGCAAAGGGCTTTTGGAAGAACACGGATAGGTCAGTAAGAGTCTGATACTCCTTTCCGCTCAGCCCAGAGCGGAAGGAGTCATTTGATGAATTCCCATTCTTAAAAAAAAAGGAGGGGGGCAACTATCTTTGTACCAAAATGCATCAAAATTGTTTTTTTAATTTAAAGAAAACAGTTGTTTTCTTTAAATTTGTGTTTATTGCTGTCCTGTACCTATGTTTTTCTATTCTATTCTTTATCTCGCATAACATAAGAATGTCTAAAGTAATTTAGATTATCTTGAACCATTATCAATTTTCTTTAACGTCATTACTTACTATCAAAATTACGATATCGAAAGTAATCATGAGTTTTAGTGCAATAACAATTTTTTCGTTAATCCATTACTAAATTATTATAAGTATACCTATCACCCATTGTGGTCTGAATATTTGTGCCATGATCGTTAAAGCTGTACTTTTCCTGTACAATGTTTATGTTTTCAGCCACAAAATTATGTTTACGATTCAATATTAAGGAACTGTTTTCTGTACAGTTTTAACCGACTTCCAAAAAAGGAGGAGGTTCTCAATTCGGATATTTGTATTTTTTTTATGTTTGTTGTCGCATAACTCCTTCGCTTGCCAACCGATTTAAATTGGAAAGGATATACTTTCCAAACGGTCCCATGAAAAGTGGAGGTCCGAGTGCCTTTATGTCTTTATTCCGATTTTGGAATTAAGAACGTCAAATAAATTAGGGATTTGGCGCCAACCAAAAACAAAGCAAACTTCGAAACTATTTCATTCATACTGTATTCAAAGTCAAAGTCAAAGTCAAAGTCAAAGCATTTATTTCAATTAGACCATTTACAGGCACTTTTGAATTGTCAAGGTCGGTCGGTCAAAAAGATGAAGCTATTTGCACGTTCCAAAGCGTAGATCTCTATGGAGAAGAACGTGCAAGAAACTCCACGGACACTCTTTTAAAAATGATATTTTGTTACAAAATTATGGTTACATCATTCATATTGAAATTATACATATATGTGAGAACGATGTAAAAGACGTGCAGGATAAAAGAGTCCGGAGTAAAAAAAGAAACAATTCAAAGAAATAATTAAAATAAACCATGGCAGCCGAGAGATGACCAGTCTCAGCTGACGGCGCCCGTTCACGAACATGACGCATACGCTAGCACCATTCGGCTCAACCATTTTTAAGGGAGCCAAATGATCCAACGCATGCGCCACCATCAGCCAGACTTTTGAGTGAGCATGACATCCCCAATCGCCAGGGTACATTCAAGTCAAAGACCTACCCAAAATGATCATTATAGTTCAAAGCTACACAGTACTCACACATGTGCATGAAATTATACAATGTTAAATAAGTTGCATCTATACAATGAAAAAGATTTGCATTCTTACAATCTTCAGCCGGTCCAAGAATATTACGAAATGCTAACAGATTACTTTGAGCCCTTAGTGGCTACCTAGTGGCGTTGTGGAGCAGGACCAGCATTGAGCCAAGCATTTTTATCTTCAATATACTCCCCTAACTTATAATATGCTTGCCTGCATAGTGTGCGTTTAATACAAGATTTAAATTTTGTCTCATTTAATTCTAATATATGGGGAGGTATTTTATTGTAACATTTTAAACAGTACCCCATGAAAGATGTGGCTACTTTAGCAAGTCTGAAACCTGGTTGAACTAATTGGTTCCTATTTCTAGTGACATAGTTATGTCTGTCACCTCGTTTACTAAAAAGATGTAGATTCTTTCTAACGTACATGATATTTTCATAGATATATTGACAAGGCACCGTCATGATGTTAATTTCTTTAAACAGTTCTCTTAGAGAATCGCGCCGGCGAAGATTGTAAATGGCTCTGATGGCTCTTTTCTGTAGAATAAAAATAGACTCGATATCAGCAGCCCGTCCCCATAGTAAGATACCGTAAGACATTATACTATGAAAGTAACTAAAATAGACTAGTCTCGCGGTATCAACATCTGTATACTGGCGGATTTTCCTAACAGCATATGCTGCTGAACTTAGCCTTCCTGCAAGAGATGTTAAATGGGGACCCCATTGTAGCCTTGAGTCAAGCGTAATCCCCAGGAAAACTGTTTCATCGACGAATTCTAGTTTCTCCCTGTTCAATACTATGTCACAATCACTACGTTTGACATTTGGTAAAGTAAATCGAATGCACTTCGTTTTTTTTCCATTTAATACTAAATTATTAGCAGTGAACCAATCATGTACCTGCAGTAGGGCGTTATTTATATCGTCAAGATTATTAGCATGTCTATTTATTCTAAAAATTAAAGATGTGTCATCAGCAAATAACACCATATTAAGTTTATTTTGTAAAATATAGGGCAAATCATTTATATAAACTAGAAACAAAAAAGGACCCAAAATTGAACCCTGAGGTACCCCCATTTTCACGTTTAATCCTGTTGAATTGTTGCCGTTTATATGAACTAGCTGCTGTCTATCATTCAAATACGACTTTACTAAGTTCAAGGCTGTTTTGCCTAGTCCGTAATGCTCCAGTTTCAGGAGTAATGTTTCATGGCACACACAATCAAACGCCTTCGACAGGTCGCAGAAGATACCTATGGCATCTTGCGCCTCTTCCCACGCATTATAGATATGTTTTAGTAACGTAACACCAGCGTCAGTTGTACAACGTCCCCTGGTAAAACCGTATTGTTTATCGTGTAAGATGTTATTCGCGTTAAAGTGACTGAGCATTTGATTAAGCATTACCTTTTCAAACACCTTGCTGAAAACTGGCAACTCTGATACGGGTCTATAGTTATTGGTATCTTTACTGTCCCCGGATTTGAATAAAGGAATTACTTTACTGTATTTCATAAGGTCCGGGAAAACCCCTTGATCCACACACAGATTGAATATAAAAGCTAAATACGGCGCGATAGTATCAATAATGGAGGTACAAACCTTTACAGACATACCCCAAAGATCTTCGGTCAATTTGATCTTGATTTGCTTAAATGCTTTTATTATTGCAATGGGGATTATGTGCTTAAAGTTAAATTCAATCGGACAAGCTGAAACGTTCGCCTTTAATAATTCAATAGAAAGCGAGGGCGAGGAGTTTAAGGTTTCAGTAGTTTTGATTGGGATACTAGTAAAGAAATTTACAAATTCTTCAGCGACTTGTTTACTATCGCTTATGAGTCCACGTGAAGTCCGCAGTGTATAATCATTATTATGTTTTTTGTTCCTGTTTGTTTCATTATTGATAATTTTCCAAACCGTTTTAATTTTGTTATCTGCCGATTTAACCTTGTTGCTAATGTATAAGGCCTTTGCTGCCTTACAAGTATTCTTAAAAATTTTTGAGTAACAAGCAACATACTTATTAAAAGTTTCCGTGTTAATAAAGGGCTTAAGGCCATACAGCTCGTAAAGCTTTTCTCTACTTTTCCTGACTCCTTTAGTTGCCCAGTCACTAAATAAAAACTTAGGACAGATAGTTCTAGACCGCTGCTTAAAAGTGACATTGAATTCGGTTTGTACTAATGAAAAGAATTCTTTATACAAAATATTACCAATGTTCATTGTGAAGCCCTGGTCACTTAACTTACTGCTTAAAGTGCTGTTAAATTTATTTAATTTGCCGATTGTAATTTGCCTGGATTGTATCTGCACTTGTTGTATTGGGATGTTGGACTCAAAAGATACTGTTAGTCCACTGTGATCAGAAGGCAGGCAATTTACGACTGTTTTGTCTAAGTAGTCACAGCAACAAAAAACAGTATCAACACATGTAGCAGTATTTGTAGTAATTCGGGTTGGTTCTTTGAACACGTTTGACAAATGAAATGATTTAAAAAGATTTAATAATCGACTGCTATTTGAATTATTTTCTAAAATATTAATATTAAAGTCACCACAGACTATCACTTGTTTATTATTAGTTGCAAGTTTTACATTTTATTCACAACACAGTCCACTCCAACCAAACATAAAATCAGACACACCAGTACAAACACGAAATCAGACTCCGATACATCGCGCAATCCTATTATGACATCAAACAAATCAGTATCAACTACTAGCAGTACCATTACAGCTATGTTAATTTCACAAACGATTATTTACAGACCAAACAATGCAACGATCTATAGAACAATTTCATTACTATCTACACGTTTGTGCTACCGTATACAGGCTTAATCCATTTGTGCCATTATTAAATCATGATTGTGAAGGTATTGGTGGCACAAAACATGTCATTAAATGCGGTATCCTTGTTTCGTGGTTTGCGGTTTCAGATAGTGCATTCGTAGATAATTTAGGTCCAGTTCTGTGGGATTTAATACTTCGTGGGAATTTGCTGGTCTAACGTTGAAGGGTTAATGGTTTTCGGGAAAAGTGATTGTCTGGCCAAAACAGATGTTGCGTAGGTTCATTGAATTTCGTTTACGTTATGATTTCATTTAAGATACCCGCATGAATCAAGTCAATACATTTGAAATTCAAAGATTTTTTTTGCGAGAAACTCATCTTTAATCCACGAATTCGGCAATGATTCATACGGTTATGAATATAAGTAAAATGGCATTCCACATTTAATTTGTTTCGCATATCATTAGAGAATTTCCAGTTTATAAAATGTCGATACACCCAAAAAGTGACTCATCTGAAGTTATTGATAATACCGAAATCAAATTCGCACAACACAGTTTTATGGAATTTGCGTTAATTTATTCATATAATTTATCAGAATGGATATGGTTTACTCATCCATAACCCACTGATGCGACCCCAGCTTGATAGTGATGTGCCAGCCATTATCTTATCGCTTCAGTAATTGACAATGCTTGCAACCTGTATTGTTACGTGATTTAGTTTGGACAGTGTACTATGTACTTACCTACATGTACTTGAGGGGCCGTTGCATATGGGACGATCATGCGTATACATATATAACTATTCATAGTACATTAATTGATACAGACTGGCAAAGGGAAGATAATGACCTTTTACAATGACGGTAGCTTTAAAAAAAAGAACACTTTCATAAATTATGGGATATTTGAACGTGTCGCATGTATAAAGATGAGGCTGAATATTTGATTGAGCGTGTCACATTAGGTAATAAATGTGTAAAGTTAAAGCTGAATATTCGATGGCAAAGACAGATCGAAACATGAAATTAATTTAATGACTTGTTTCCCTTTGTTGACGTTTAACATATTCTTAAATAAGCAGCTGTTATATCGAGTGGATGTAATTAATTATGGCGAGAAGATAATAAACTATAATTATAAGCATGCCGAAGGTGCGTTTCATAAGCAGCTGCTTGTGATGGTAAGCAAGAATCGAAAAGGTCATGCATAGTTATTAAACCTTATTAAGAAACCTAACTGTAACTGGTATTGGAATTTTATATTCTACGTAGAAAAAAAATTAAAAAAAATAAATTGGCCATAGTGATGGTCGGATATTGCTCTCATTCTATTAGTAGTAGCTGACACTGTTTAATAAAAATGTTCTTATTCTGCAAGCACCGTCACGAAAACCTTGACTTGTGTGTCCCCAACATTTTATTGCGGACTTCATTACGTTTAATATCGGACATAAAATGTTATATCGGTATACTCAATGTTACTTGCATATAGTACAATCTCTTTTTCGATATATGTTTTTGATTTTGTACAAAGAGAGAATTGTGAAAAGTAAAATGGAGACTGTTAATCGATATTTTATGAGATTTTCTTAAAAGGGAAACTTAACTTACTATTACTTTAAGGTATATTTTTACATAAATTTGTCGTGTAGAATTTTTACCATCACTTAAGAGTTAATGACAATGTTTATTGTTTTCTTTTTTTTTTTGGATGATTTATCATCAAATAACTTCTTCCGCTCTGGGTGGAGCAGAAGGGTGTCAGACTCTTGCTGATTAAAACCCATCCGTGTTCCTCTCCTTATGCCATTTGCGTCCCATTTTCGAACAAATTCCGCAACAATGCCAAAGCTTAACGTCGTTCTTTACTAAGAAAATTCTTCTAAACTATGGTATAGGTAGTAGCACATCCGGCCCACTAACAATATGAATGAACATTTCAACAGTAGGTACACTCGTATAAACAAGGCTTAAGTCTAAAGGCTGGGAACTAATACAACTCCTTACGGGACCTCCCTTTCGTAGTTCCTACTAACTACCTACAGACTACTCGTAACATGTGGTATTAATCGATTCACAGTTACCAATATACGTACTATCAACCTATATAGGTACACATCGACGTCCTGCCGCGCTAGTTAAACTTTCATACAAAGCTTCCGTCCTACGTTAGTGCACATTGTATTTATTAAATGAACTTTAGTTAACTTCATTGACTGGGATTTACGAGATAAAACCATAATGTTTTTGCTACACGGAAAATTATTGTTGTTTTTTAACTAACTTTGTAAGTGCCATGTTTATCAACATAATTAACCTGTTTATTCAGAGAACATAAAGCTAAGATAGAAAGTTGGTTAAAAGTAAGGATTAAAAATTAAATTTAATAATCCTTACTTATTTCAGAGATAGAGAGAGAGATACAGAGAGAGAGAGACATAGAGAGAGAGATATGTAAGGTCCTCTCTCTTAATCAAACTGCTGCATGAAATCAACAACAAAAATTATCAAAATATTTATTAACACATATTGTAAGGGCCTAGTGGAAGTTGTATTGTTACACGATCGCATTAACGTAAACGTTCACTTACATCAAATGGTTTAAATTGTGATTTACCAGTCAACGCTTATACAGTTTATCCATAAAAATCGGTGTTTACGATTATAGGAGGTTACGTAACAACATTCATATAGCTACTATCACTTTGCTTGTACATCCATCTCTATAGTACCTACACCACAAAATTCATCTCTCCTTGTTTACACGGCAAATTCCGGATGTCTACAACAGTCAACATCAAAGTGTCGATCAATGAAATTGCGATCATCCTCATGTGGTCAAAACCCATCTCTGTTGTTATCTGAACCATCACAGTCAACCAGGAGGGTTTCACCGCTTGGGGTAGTTAATTAAATTTCAGACCGTCTAGTATTTCAGCTATGTCCGAGCAGGTATGAAACTCTAGGTATACCTGTGCAGTGTGTGGTTACAGTGTCCTGTGTGTTAGTTTAGGTGTTAGATAATACATGGTGTTGGTTTTTCTTTCAATAGTTTGTTATCTGCTGTTTTTATTGTTGCTTGTGTTTCATAATTCGTGCCGGTAAGGGAATATTTTCGTATTTAGTTATCAGATTTCTCATGTTTTTGGTTAATAAAAAGCTCGTGTTAGATTATCGCATAAAATTTTGTGGATTGATATGATCGTGCATCATTTCAGGTATGTTCGAGCAGGTATGAGATTCTAGGTATAGTTGTGTCATGTGTGTTAATTTAGGTTTCAGATGAAACATGGTGTTTGTATTTGTTGTCAGATTACCATTATTATTGTCAGTTGATTTTTCTATAGCTTTATTATTATCAGTAGTTTGAGTATTGGTATTTTCCTTTTTTATGTCACTTATTTCATATGTGTCATCTAATAGATTAGTTTTGTAAAATAGGTGATGTTAATCCATGTTATGAGTATTTTCTTTTTGCCTAACTGTTGTCAGGTGAACATAATTATCTTATCATCATCTAATTTTTTTATACACTTTTCACTATCAGCAGTTTGAATATGATTTCCCTTTTTTCTGCCATTTATTTAGTTATCAGATGTGTCACCTAATAAATTACTTTTAGTATTTTTAAAGTTTCCATCTGACTGTCTACTATTTCAGCATGTAAGGGCGGGTTGGTTCAAACGGTTAGTTCGACGATTTCGAAAGATGTTCAAAGTTATTTAAATACGAAGCGTTGTTTCAAAGCATAAAAAATGGCAGCCATAGTTGTCAGGGTTTACGTACGTTAAGGCCATAATTTTGTGAGACAATCGATTTTTAAGATTAACGATAGGTACCGCCTATTTTAACCGCCCTAAGTATGTGTTGTGTTCTATGGGATAGTAAAGTTGTTAGATTTAACATGTGGTTGGTATTTTCTTTCCACCTTGCCGGCCATACCTATATCTATTATTATCAAACAATACGATGCTAGTTTTTTCATGGGTTATGTTTTATCTACACGTGTTCCAATTATAGCTAAACCTATAGGTATTAAACCTATGGGTGTTATATTTTTTACGTCTCCTATTTCTTTATCAAGTTTTGATTTACCTCAGTTCAGGAGACAGATGAATCATATTATTAGTATTTTCTGGTTTACTAAATCGTATTAGCAAGCAAATGATAGTATTGTTTATTACTGTATTTAGGTACATATAACTTTTGTTATTATCAGCAGGTGTTCCATATTCTGTATCGGGATTTCCATATTTTTTGTGTTACCTATTTTTATATCATATGAGTCAGATTGATTGTATTTTTTTTTCATTAAGTAACGATGTATGTATTACGTATACGTATGTATACGTATTAATTTTATTTGATCCAGTGATGTCTAATTTAAGAATCTTTAGAACAGTTCCTAATATTTGACTTTGTTTGAAACTATTTTCAAAGATGCAAAGTCTTGAATTAATTGTAGATAACTCTGCATAAGTGCTCAATATTGAATTTACAACTATAGACACCCTAGTTTATACACAACATCGCTCAACTCAATGATAATAATTGAATCACCTGTCTCAATCAGATTGAGCGTCAATTGATAGATATAATAGGTCGGGTGATAGATCCCGTCTATTTGATGTGGCCGAAGCAGATATCAATATCTAGCACAGGTGGCGCGTTGGTCACGACGACAAATCCTTTGTTACGGATGCCCCTAAGCATGACTTACGGCGTATCTCGGATTACAGTGGCTGGGCTTATGCATGGTATAAGCACTTGCGTGCATTATGCACCTGGTGAACTATGCCAAATTATTGAGGCAGACTCGTATGTTTGAGCTGCTGAATATGTAGGAGATTCTGGTGTAAGTATCTGCAGATGGTGAATCTACGGAAATAATTTATATGGCAACACACATTTGCAACCCATTATTTATTTATATATTTCTTTTCAATAACGTACTGTCTAAATTATGGGCAAAAGAAAACAAAAAAAAGTGTCTATCAACTGTAACAGCCTGGCTGTACTATCCATTTGCCATATTTTAGATTTTGGCTCCACTTTCTTTTTAATGTAGGTATTTTATTTAATGATTGTGAAAATTAGGAATAGGAACTGGGTATGCACAGCCAATAAGTTTCACTAAAGCCTGACCGTTGGAAATCATATCCCAATAGTTCACAGAAATAACATTATCTACTTCGCTTTGTTCGCTTATGCTGCCCAGCTTTTATCATTGAAATTCATCCTGAATTCGAGTCCAACTGTTTCAAGTTTATACGATGACCCTCCATTATCAATGTAGATTCGGTTCGGATCAGAAACTTGACGCTGTTAATATTCATGAGGGCTAATCTTTATCGTTCATTTCGCGCCATTAAACCTACGAATTTGGAGGTTAATAAATCAGGGTGCTTATGATTGTGATGGTACGGCTTGGCGATTGAGTAGCTTGGAGGCCTATTGTTCGTTACATTATGGTAATGGGGATGAAAGCTTGTGGGCGTGCTCTGTGATTGAAAGTAGGTATGTTTATGTGGCCATAGTAGTGGTGCATTTATGTATATATTTTAACAGTTTATTTATGTACACTCATCGCTCATTTGCTACAAGGTCGACATATCTCAAAACTGATATTTTTTTAAAAAGTAATATGGTTGTGTTGAAAAACTTGCGCTCTGTTATCTGTAAAAACGTCATTTCTCTGTGAATATGTACTCTCTCTCTCTCTCTCTCTCTCTATTATTGAGCTTAGAAAAATGAGGTTTTTATACTAAACGGAGGCTATTTTTTCAGCACAAGTTTATTATTGACTGGAAAATTATCAACTTTGAGATATATCGACGTTGTAGCAAATGAAGGACATTTAAGTAATAGATAAGATGAAAGAGACAGAAAAATACAAAAGTGATGCTTATTTCAAAAAAATCTCTTCCTACATATCTACGAAAGAAAAATCGATTAAAAGAGATGTAGGTAGGCACCGTGTGTAAAATTTATACGTAAGAATAAAATACTAAACTTTAAATAAAACATACGATAATTATGCAATACTACTAAAAAGGTATGATACTAATATTATTTATAAGATAAATAGTAGATACACTTACCAGTATATGCAACTATGATGGTACGGAAAGGTAGTGTTCATTCACTCTTCTTTTAAAAACTGTAACAGTTTTGATTTAAGTTTTTTATTTTGTTTAAATTGCAATGTACCTATTTATAAGTTAATTTTAAGACCGCGCTATCTTATTAGGTATACACCTGTAATGATAGTTGTAAGTTTTAATTAATAAATAAATAATAAACAAGTTTTGTAGTCCCTAATGTCAGGTGGCAGTGAATTCCACAAACATAACCGTAACGCTGTATGTTGTGATAGTAACTATATTTTCATAAAAATTGAAATTGTTGTGAAAATATACTTGAGATGGTAAAAACCTAATGTGGACTTTTCGCCTTCCCTATATTTAATTTTTATTAACATACCTAAATTCCACATATTCCTTTTTCTTCTTGTTCAATTAATGAGATAATGATGTTCCTGCACGTCTTGTAGATATAAACACGTTTACATTTTCGACTACCGTCTCAACAAATATTCTGTCCACATTTTCGAATACCTTTCCATTATTAAAGGTTGGTGAACAGGTTCCGAGGACTTTCTCCGACAAGTTACACATTGCAGCCTTCATGTTGGACAATATTTATTGCCATAAGAAATTCCCGTACAAGGCTCGCATTCTTAGGACATTACACATCCAGTAAGATATCTGGTTTCTCTACATCTTTGTTCGATACCAAATTCTGTATTTGCAAGTATAGCCACGCATGTTTCAAAAACAGATCAGAGCCTCTACCATGAGATTTCATCGAAAAATTACTCGCTAGCGTTAAACTCGCTAGCGTTCTAACGTGGATCGAACTGATTTCGATAGTGCTTGCACCATGAGATTTACGGAGTCTTACGCATTAGCTAAGGTAAGCTCGATAGATCACGTTGTCTAGCTAACTTCACTCTACTCGATATAATGCTTCACTACTTATGTTTTGTTTCTTTCTTTCTCACCAATAAGAAGAGAGAACAGCTCTTAAGCTCAAAATGTAGTTATATCGCTATGCTAAAAATGTTAAGATAGTCAATATCACAAAATAAACCGACTAAATAAAAAAGTTGACGGTTAGTGGACCACTTATGGTATTTAGTGGTTTTTTAATTTTTATTCCATATAACATGTCATGTGTTTTTTGGCGTTGTGTTACAGTTGTGTGTGTGTGGTTTAAAAGTTTACAACAATAGATTATACTTGGTTTTGTTTTGAGATAGCTGCATACCATACTAGGTACTACCTTTAGTTCTAATGAAACTCGTTGTGTTCAGTGTTGACGTCAAATCTGTAACATTATTCAATAATATAAATGCACAAATCCTCAAACGCTTCTCAATAGTGTGTGTAAAGTTTAATAAACTATCTTTCACATATATTTTCCTATTGAGATCCAACATAAAATTTCATTTTGGCTTGAAATTAACGTTGTTCACGTCGTTGGTCTTCCAAATCAGCGGCAACTTACATATTCCACGCTAAAAAAGCTCTTGCAGACATTATTTTGACTTTATTATACTCAAACACGTGTAAAATTTAATGTAAACTTATGTTTCACACGGCAAAATGCTAGTGAGCTACGTAACTAATATCGTAAGCGTGTTGTTCGATAGCTTCTGCCAAATTAGTGACTCATGGTGCCGTTATGTATGGTGATAGCTGAAAAACGTCAGTGACCATCGAATAGATTACGTTAGGTTTTTAACCTATCGAAATCTATAGTGCTCATGGTACGAATTTTAATTCTTTCTGTGACCGCTAGGCGCGCTGTACAGTATGTCATACAAATAATTTACGGAGACAATAGCGAGTTTTGGCTGTATACACTCATGGTAGAGGTACAGGGTTAGAAATCTCGTTTCGCTCAGACACCCCTAACCACAGGTTTTGAAACCGCTAACATCGACCAGTTGTCCCTTATATATGGGATTCGGTATAGGGAAATATAATGTACCTACATCCCGTTTAGACTCCCATTTTGTACAAATAAAACAGTATGACGACGTCAACAGAAATTTTTTATTTATTTATTTATTTATTAAAAATAACGCTTGTCAAAGGCCTTAAGTCGTAAGTAACATTTTACTAAGTATTGACCTAAACAAATAACAAGAGTAAGTACATCTTATTCGATCCTTTTTTTCCTAAGGATGGGAAATCATCAAATGACTTCTTCCACTTTGGGTGGAGCGAAAGGGAGTGTCAGGCTTTTACTGACTAAAATCCATCCGTGTTTCTTCTATTGCCCTTTGCGTTCCAGGGCCGCGGCGACTCTTTCGAACAAATTCTAAAACATCTTATTCGATCCTACGCACTGTTCTCCACGATAAACTGTCAAAAAAAACATTAGAAGTCTGTTCGTGCCATGTAAAACGCACGACCAGTGACTTCCTTTGAAATTATAGGGAGTTATTGGTTCTACGCCGACTGATGGACCGGCTAATCGGGCTCCCGCAGTTAGATCATATTAGTGCATACGTGCATAAGTATAGATAGATGGAGCTACCCGTTCGCCTGATGTATTCCTGTAATAGCCAATTATCAGACCTACGGGTCGATACGGGGTGTACTATTTTCAGGCTCGGTTATTATATTCTGCTAAGTGCTAACCATTGTCGGTTGTAATTACGAGTTAGAACTTACTATGTAATTAAGTCACTTAAGTGTAGTATAAATTCGGTTTTTTTTCGATACTTATTAGTAGGTGTACAATAAAGAAAAAAAAACAACTCCGTATTCATAATCCAAATAATATTTTAATATAAAGAAAATATTCATATTGTATACTCAACCTTTGCACGACCTTCAAGCCAAAAGCATGACTCATATTTTTTCCTTCACTAAAGTACCTACCAACCAGCAGTTCATTTAAATTTCCTCTATACTTAAAAGTAACTTCCCTTTCAATTGAACGCGTCACGGCACTGTGGACAGTTGATAAAATAATTAGCTATTAGCTGGGGCAATGTTCCTCCCTTTGTCGTTGATAATTTTATCTATCCGCTCTACTGAGTCGTGACTCATAATAATCTGATTTGAGGGGGACCTCTCACTGATTTTTGCTTCAACTTCAACTTTTGCTCTTACCCTTCAAGTTTTAAGGAAAACATGAGGAAAGTTGGGGATTACTCACAGTTCAACTTATAGGAAAATAACGGAATTGTTTTGTTTACGCGATGACTCGTGAAGTTATTCTTGCTTAATACCTACGGGGATAAAAACAATATTTAATTTAACGTTCATAATTTCATTCAAATTCTCAGCCATTATTATTGAAATTTTCTGAAGTTTGAGCGTGTATTTCCAAAGTATCGTCATATCTGGCGGAATAGCCAGACGTTCAATATCTCTGTCATCCAGTCTGCATAACTCAATAACATAACTATGCGCTTCACCATAATGTCGTCGACTGCCTTAGGGTGTACACATTTATGAACGCACCGCTTGCAAACTCACCTCAACGACCGACGACCTTTTCAGAGGGTGAACTGAATATATCAAGCGACTTTGAAAAATAACGGCGTTTGTCTTCAATGTGAACACACCTTTATAACATTAACTTACGAATATTTTTAGAACAATTTTTAGATTAAAAAACTTGAGAAATGTAAGTAGAATCTAAAATTTTCGATTCCATTAAGTACTTAGCCAATATTTACTTGAGATCAAAAGAAGAGCAAAGTATTATAAATCTGTTAACGAAAAGTGAATTAAAGAAAAGCCAGTTCTATTTCTTAATACAAATTCATTTTCACTGGGGCGGTGTGGTTAAATAATGAACCGACTTTCATATTGCGAACTATTGGTAGAAATTCTGGAAAGCATTAATTTGGTCGTATTTAATGAAACTTCGAACGTAAAAGCTTTACGAATGTATTGTATTATGAAGAAATACTTCACAGCTAAACTTGGCAGCGTTTTGTAAAGTAATAATTAATCGACACAGACGGTTTAATTTCGGGGCAAAACAAAAAGATAATTGCGCCCAATTAATTTCGACTCCTTGCAAATGAGGGTGAGAGGACCTTTTATGTCCCCTCTACGCTTTTATTGGTTCCAGGCGATATTTAGTTTGGCCGATTTGTTTGTTTTACGTTTTCACTCGGTAATGAATTTTCTTTAGCGGACGGTCTCTGGCCACTCGTTACAATGGCCATTAATCTTAATGCACGTTTTAACAAATTTCAGGATCCTATTATTGTAACATGTGGAATTCTTTTGTTCAGTGGTATTGCATTTACGAACCAATTAATGTTCGTATGGGTTCTATAGAATAATTTGAATATTTTATGGAAGCCTAACATAGTTTCGTCTACCTTTGGGCAGTGTATTCTTTCAAAGGGGGCGGTATTTGCTCATTGCGGCTTTTGGTGATGGTTTGACTGACTGAAGAATTAAGACACTGATTTATAAAATATGACTTACGAATCAGATTGCTGATTATGAACGCCGGATGATTTCGTGTTATTCTCCTGATATTTAACTTTTATAAGCGTCTGATGAAGAGGCTATTAAGTCATCTTGATTTGATCACGACACTGATCAATGATGAAGTACTGCAGTGGGCTTCCCCCTTGACCAGTTTAACCTTTTATGTATCATAAATGATACATAAATGATATATCGTCTTAGTGCACGTGCACTCATAAATCTTGATAATAAATCAGTAACATTCCGTAAATATACATAATCCAGCGAGATAACTTTGTAATGAGGCGATTATATTTTCCGCGGATAAATATTTTCATCTATCATGGACAAACTAATAAAGATAACGTGTTACTTTGAGCTGATAACTCTTATCTATTGCACAATTTATTAATTCCATTGGCCAAAGGCCTTAAATTTTATAGGAAACATGTATCAAGTCAATGGGCTATCAAATAAGACATTGATAAAGTTGTTTTATTTCTCTGATGAGTTTAACAATAATAAATGTAAACATCGTATGTTTTTTTACGAAAATAACATCTTTGACGCCACGATGACTAAACAATTTTAAGATAAAATTGTTAATTATTGTAACAATAACACATAATTTATACTTATAAAAATAAATTATGGTCCTATATTAAGTGGTAAATGCTTTATTGTTTGTTTAATGGTTTATTTGATTTCTTCTACCTGATACTCTTGCATGTCTTCGCCTGAATTCTGATGTATTTTTTTTCGAAGAAGTCCGTGTGTCCCTTCGAGTGGGATAATCCTTAGGAAGAAAAATCACAGAAAATAACTTTAAAATAAATTATAATTATGATTGGAAAATTTTCCAACAGAAAATTCGAGAATAAAGGTATCAGAATTGAAACCTACTATCAAGTATCCGGATTAATGCCCTTTCTCGTATCAAAGTCTAAAGTCCACGTTTGAAATAGCAACGATTATGGTATATTTAGATTTTTCTACTGATAAGTTAGTCCTTGATGATTATCAGAGTACCAATTTGACTAATTTTTAAGCAACATTCGCATGCACATGTCATCTCAGTCGCAATCTGTTAAAAATGTATGGAAATTGAGGTTTTTTTGTCAGATTGCGGCTGAGATGCGAATGCGAACGAGATACGATGCGATACTTTGAATTCATCGCCACTAGCTTTAAAGAAGATTTTTATTAGTGTGCCAGAATTGTGTTTTAAAAAGGCCTTAAAAGCATAGACTGCAATGGAGTCTGAACTTTGTTGTGTAACTAAGGGCGAATTTCACCAATGAAATTGAACGCGATCAGCGTATGAACCACGTTTATGTGCTGTCAGTGTCACTATGTTTCTATGGAACACTGACGCTGACAGCTCTTGAACGCAGTTTAGATTTACTGATCGTGTTCAGTTTCATTGGTGAAATCCGCTCTTAGTGTGTGTGCACATAATGATTTTGTTTCAATATTTGATAATTAAAATTTGAATTTAAATATAGACTGCTAACATTAGCTGCCTGTATCTATAAAATGTTGGTGTGTTCGCAACCTAAGAGCGCTTGTTGGCAGTAAATACCAAATTAATCTATACTAATATTATAAAGAGGTAATATTTGTAAGTTTGTATGTAGGGGGTAATCTACCCGGAGGACACGGTGGAGCATACGGTGGAGCCTGCCCCGCATGGGCGGAGCAGCGCCGTGTCCTCGTCGAGGCGATCGGCGGCGGCGACCTCTCGCGTCCGGCCCTGGTTCAATCCATGGTCCGGAGCGAGGAGGCATGGGAAGCCGTCACCTCCTTCTGCGAAGCAGTAATGCTAGTGAAGGAGGAGGCGGGCCGCGTGAGGGAGAGACAACCCTCACGCCCCAGCCGCCGCGGCATAGGGAGATGCACCGGGCGTCGGGAGTCGCTGGGCGATTCCCGGCCACCGTAGGTGCGGGTCTGCGGAAGGCGAGCGTTGGGTGGCTCGCTGTCCGATTAAAGCCAGACCCAAGCCGACGGCGCGTTGTGTTCCACGCGCGCCTCAAAGAGATGTCAGCATAGCGTTAGGGCCAGTGCCTACCAGGGTTGCGGATTTGTTCGAAAGAGTTACCGCGGCCCTGGAACGTAAAAGGCACAAAGAGGAGCATGGGTGGGTTTTAGTCAGTAGAAGTCTGACACTCCCTGCCGCTCAACCCAGAGCGGGAGGGGTCATTTGATGATTTCCCATCCAAAAAAAAAAAAAAAATTTTTCACTGGTAGAAAGCTACATTATTCCTGAGTGCTATAAATTATTTTTATAAAATGTATATTAACCGAGCAGGAAAGAAATACCTCAATAAAATAGAATTATTTGCATGCATGTATGTGTAGGGTAGGTGTAGGGTAGGTGTAGGGTAGGTGTAGGGTAGGTGTAGGGTAGGTGTAGGGTAGGTGTAGGGTAGGTGTAGGGTAGGTGTAGGGTAGGTGTAGGGTAGGTGTAGGGTAGGTGTAGGGTAGGTGTAGGGTAGGTGTAGGGTAGGTGTAGGGTAGGTGTAGGGTAGGTGTAGGGTAGGTGTAGGGTAGGTGTAGGGTAGGTGTAGGGTAGGTGTAGGGTAGGTGTAGGGTAGGTGTAGGGTAGGTGTAGGGTAGGTGTAGGGTAGGTGTAGGGTAGGTGTAGGGTAGGTGTAGGGTAGGTGTAGGGTAGGTGTAGGGTAGGTGTAGGGTAGGTGTAGGGTAGGTGTAGGGTAGGTGTAGGGTAGGTGTAGGGTAGGTGTAGGGTAGGTGTAGGGTAGGTGTAGGGTAGGTGTAGGGTAGGTGTAGGGTAGGTGTAGGGTAGGTGTAGGGTAGGTGTAGGGTAGGTGTAGGGTAGGTGTAGGGTAGGTGTAGGGTAGGTGTAGGGTAGGTGTAGGGTAGGTGTAGGGTAGGTGTAGGGTAGGTGTAGGGTAGGTGTAGGGTAGGTGTAGGGTAGGTGTAGGGTAGGTGTAGGGTAGGTGTAGGGTAGGTGTAGGGTAGGTGTAGGGTAGGTGTAGGGTAGGTGTAGGGTAGGTGTAGGGTAGGTAGTTGACGGGAGCGAAGCCGCGGGAGACAGCTAGTTAAATATAATTCGGTTCGTCTTTTAACATCTTTGTGAAGAAACCTAGATGGCTTGGTTTAACGAATCATTAAGATAAAAAACAAAGATTGGAACTAGATTTATATATAATGCTAATCGGTTGCTATGGGACCATATCAGATTCAATAATCCTATATTTATGAGTCAGGTTTACCACTATTGACGATATGATGATAAGGCCATAATGGCGCTTGATACCAACTAAACAGCAACTAAAAAGCAGTTTCTAATCAGGACTAGTTCTAAATATTTTCCAAGTAAAACTAAACTCTATTGCAGTTTTATTAAATCTAATTTCGTTTGTTTCAGGCTGCTCTCTGCGCTGACTACAGTGTGCCAGTGGATTGCGTAGCAGCTGGGCCAGCTCCTCGTCCCAGTTCCTTCCACGAGATCTCTGCACCCAAAGTAAGTAAACCCTGCTTAGAAAGCTCTCTGTGTTTGGTTTTGGAGATAAGTGTGTTACCTACAACTAAAACAGAAATCTGTTTAACAATATGGAACTCTTATAAAAATACTGGTATGAACTCGTAACACAAATACAAATAAAAATACAACGTGTAAGAGGAATAAACGCAATACCTCTTGAGGGGTCATTGTACTCATCTTTATGAACAACTTTTACTATGGGACCAACACTGAAATTGCGAAAAAAAATCGACTGCCCCATACATTTATCTGCGCATAACTCAACGAAATACACCTACTGAACAGCTGATTTTGTTTTTCGCGATTTCGTGGTTGGTCCCAGAGTAAAAGTTGTTCATAATGATGAGCACAATGAAACCTTAAGAGGTATTGCGTTTATTCTGTTAGACGTTGTATAGCAAAAAATCTAAATATTCCTCAGAAAATATTAGGTAATTTCAGTACAGTAGCCTGTTATTTGATGTCATACATAAAACTCGATGCACTACCGAACTACTGTTATAGCTTCTTGCTGTAGCAAGTCCGAAGATTCTTTAAAATTTACATCTCCAGATTTTTTGTCTGCTGTGCGAGCAGTACTTTTTAGAAGACAATGGATTATTTTGTTAAATTCTTTTGACATTTATTTGCTGCATACCTACCACAGTGCAGTCTTTCTAACCTCTATATTGTCTGGTAGAAAACTCATTATTGCATTAAGTCCGCCCATGAATCACTACAGTAGGTACCTAAAGTTTAAATAAAATTTAAATATTGTTTTAAGTATGTTTTGTGATGGCTACAATAATCACCTACAGGAAATGAGGACTCACCAATTTTGCAGAATACAAGAGAGTGTTCAAGGAACAAAGAGATATCAAGCACTAAGCGCAAATGATGAATCACATTCGATTAAATCACAGCTTTTTAAGTAAACATTGTTCGATAAATATTACTTAACATTATCACTCTTCAGGTGAATAAAGGTACAAGTGGTACTTATCACTATTTAGCTCTTAAAAGGTATTATCTGACACAATGATACTTAACAATAGGCTTATGTGATTAGTGCGCCTTTTTATTTAATTTAGTCCAAGGAAACTTAAATGGTGTGGTGCTAGGTTTAAAAAAAAATTGAAACTAATATGTTACATAAAAGTTCGTGCATATGTATTTGGCAAGCATTTATGATGTTACTTCTTTAAAAAGCAAATACTTTTTCAAAAGGAATATAGAAGATAAGTAATTTGAATGTATCATAAAAATTAAATACTTAACTAAATATCAGAAAGTTGGAATTTGTTTTTATAATTTTGTTTTCAGGGTATTTACCTATTTTTTTTCGAGGACTATGAAGTAATTAATTTATTATATGAGCATTTTTCAATTGAAATAATAATGATGCTCCACATACTACATTGCATTATTTTTAGTTGAAATGTGCTTTTAACAGTATTACGACTTTCATTATAAACTGTACGGTTTATTATGAAAGCTAATGCTATGTGGCGTTCTCTTCCAACATTGTTGGCTAGTCACTTTATAAATTATCTAAATAATGGAAATTCCCACGACTTTCAAAAATATATCAACCAGCTATCTAGACTGAAAGATATCAATTTGATAACAGCATAGGTATAACGTAATCTCCAAAAATACAAACAAAACTTAGATAAAGACCTCTTTGGGTAAATAGGCTGTGATCGATTTCTCATATAGTATGATTGAAAGAGATAACTGGTAGGTAGGTATGGGGAATTACTTCTGATTTGGTAAGTAAAAAAAAACACATTTTCGTTCTGAACGTGCTTTCCGAGGATCGAAGGAATCTCGGTTTGTTATTAAGATAATATTCTTATATTAATATATTATTAATATTGATTAATATTTAATAATGATCTTAGGAAAAAATAGTTATCGTATTTAACTAATATTGTAAAAATCATTCGTCCAAGTTATAGGACATCTCCAGATGGTGTCATGCAAGTGTCTAATTTTAGTGCATTAATAAAAGAAGTTTCACACTAGAATTACAAATAAACACGATTACCGATAAACACAAACAAACAATTGACGCCTATTACTAAGGCGTTGATAGACAAAGAATAGCTAATAATAGTATCTAACACTCACTATTCCAACATTACCTTATTAGGTAATGTGTGCGGCTTTCGCTATCACATCATAAGTACCTCGGTACACATGCACCGAACCCTTGTTCAAAACATTGTATCTTATCTAGAGAAAGACTCTGAAATATCGACCAATCACTGATCAGGAAAGTATACCTATCTAAATAATAATACTGATATAAATGTCACATCGTCCCGTGACGCATCCAAATGCGGGGCTTTATCAATATTCTTGAATCATTGTCGGTGCCTTATCGAAATGATAAAGTACAGTCACCTACATTAATATGTGACAACTACACACAAACTTTTAAAGCGATTATATTATAGACTAGCTGTCCCCCGCGGCTTCGCTCCCGTCAACTGGCTACCTACCCTACACCTACCCTACACCTACCCTACACCTACCCTACACCTACCCTACACCTACCCTACACCTACCCTACACCTACCCTACACCTACCCTACACCTACCCTAAGGATTATTAAATTTTCTAATTTTCCGCGCAATTTTTTTAATTTTTGTTTTTCTTTTTTTTTCATAAGAACCTTCTCCTGACAATAACAAACACAACAAAAAAAGAATTAGTGAAATCGGTCCAGCCATTCACGCGTGTTGCCGTGACCAAGGAAAACGGGTTTCATTTTTATAATATAGATAAAGGCGATTGAAATGTTTGTGAGTGTAAGGTGTTAATGCTGGTGACTATACCGACTTTAAAACTTCTTCAGTGGTCTACTTAGATACTTTATCGTGAATAATTATTACTTGGATGCAAAAATCACGTGATTGTTTAAACTCCCTGGGTGGTTATTCGAGACTGTGCGATATTGTTTTATGATAACTTTTATATCACCCGACTGAGTTACCTACTCAAGCAGATAAGTAGTGCTTGCGGATTTTGTTCGAAAGAGTTACCGCGGCCCTGTAACGTAAATGGCACTAGGAGGAGCATGGATGGGTTTTAGTCAGTAAGAGTCTGACACTCCCTCCCGCTCCACCCAGAGCGGAAGGGGTCATTTGATGATTTTCCATCCTAAAAAAAAACAAGCAGATACGTAGTCGTATCGGACATTCCTGTGTTACCGAATGTTTACGCCAGTATTAGTATATTTTTGTAAAATACAATGTTTTTACTTATTCTATCACGAGTGTTTATTCTGAGAATAACTATGCCACATCAGGGAAATATGCTTTAGTTCTCGGAAAGATAAACATAATAACTTGAACGGTCAAATGTATGTGCCATCGAATCAAATCCTCCACATAAAAAAAACTTGAGTACTAAAATAGGAAAATCACTCTTAAATAAAAACTATTTAGAACGAACATTCATTGAAATAAAAATGCGGTTGTTAGATTTTCACTACTTCAAAAAGCCTACGTATAACTGTCACAGAACAATGTACTGTGAGAGTTATACGTAGGCAAAACAGTAATGAAAGGGTTATGCAAAAGATATAAAATTGTTTTATATCTTTTGCATAAACCTTTCATCATTTTGTAAGATTACACAATTAGGTACTAATTTAACCGTTGAGCTTTATTTAAGGCTGTTACCATAGCAATTGATCGATCGTTGGTAGAATGAATTAGTCGACGTCGATCGGTAGTTTCTACTACATCAATCGATCGATGGTCGATTGATGCCACCGATCGATAGTCGACGTCGATCGGTACTTTCTACTTCTTTCTTCGATTAGCTAAGGCTAACACACCAATCGACATACGTCAATCAATGGCGTCGATCGGCAGTCGATCAATTGTTTATCGCTCAGTATCTGTCGATCTGCCAATCAACCACACCAATCGATCAACGTCGCTTGATGTCGATCGATGGCATCAATCGACGATCGATCGATTGGTATAGTAACACCCTTACGCTATCATAAAACGTATACCTAACGACAGTATTGCATAATCCTGTACTTCGATTTATAACGCAGTAAAGGTACGAACGTGTACCTACCTAAACCAAATCCAACCCCACTTGTTGAAGTGATCTCATCGAGTGGGGCGTACCCATAAAACGTTAATGGCGACATAAAATCTTATGAAAACTCATACTTTCTCTGGTATTTTTATTATCAGACCAAAATAAAGTGTTTCTGTTGCTTTTATTTGACATTGAACTCGTTAGGTCACCTTTATTTTAGGTGTAATAAATTCATAAAGATTATTTGCTTTGCGGCTGAAATAAGAATAGGTTTGACCTTGAAAGGGCCGCACTATGTTTACTCTGATGAGTCAAAAATTCTACGGTACCAAGTTGCGTGCTAACGTCATTGAAAAGGTTAACCATATTTACATTTTAAGCGTAACTTTACTTCACTTATTTGCATAACAAAAATGGTATCTAGAAATTTCGATTTTGAAAAAATGAATTTCTGTTTGTGGTAATTATACAACGTGTAACAGAATAAACGCAATACCTCATTGGGGTCATTGTACTCATCATTACGAACAACTATGGGACAAACTCAGAAATCGCGAATAAAAAATGGAAGATGAAGATGGCGAAGTAAATACTTACTGTCTAGCCATAATGAACATTGACGTGTAGTTTTCGGGACATCTGATAATACATGGGTACATTGCACGGGGTGCGAAAAAAATGGCGCAGTTTAATAATTAATCATCAATTGAACAGCTAATATCGTTTAATGACTTGCCTAGCCAAGTAACGGAACATAGAGCACAGGTAGCTTAGGGCACCCCGACACGGATAGGTTAGGTTCGAATGGTATGACGGGAGCTACAGTGAGCGCGCGAAGCGAGCTAATTTAGCTCCCGTAAATGCTTCTAGCACATACTGAAAAGTTATCAGATGTATTTTAATAAATAAATAACAGTGATAACGAAACGAGATATTATTTAATTAATTTTATTTTGCTTCGTCAGAATGAAACATTTAAAGTACTGTTTATGTGTAGTTGCTAAGAAGTAAACGATTCAATGCTTTCATCCGATTGGTCACTGTCCTATCAAACTGCTAATGCGGTGACCTTACACAGAAACTCAAAGCTCATGTTATGTTGCATAAACTGAAGTAATCTATAAAGACAATACTGCGACTAATAATCATACCTAAAGAGACACCTAAATGTCCTGATAAAGGTATCAGATGAATGATTACAATATTATTATTTTTAATCTTTATATCAGGCTGTAGTATTCCACTATGCTGGGTATCTAAAGACTTTCCATTCCTTCCATTCGACGATACTTTGTGCTGTTTTCAGCTTCTAAGAAAACATCCCATCGCAATACCTTGTTAAAAATAGACCACTTCTAAATGATATTACAAGACATTCAGTGCTTATAATAGCCAGTTAGGAACATTCACGTGAAGAGGATGAAATTAGCAGTCAAAGCATAGCTTCAAGTTCATGTGAAATTGTAGTTTAGGGGCCATATCCATAAATTACTTCACACGAATTTCATGATTTTTTACCCCCCTCCCCAACCTTGTCACAGCTAGTCACATTTCTGTAACTCCGCCCTCTCTAGTGTGACGTAAATTTTTCAACATCTTGAATGAAATTCTGAAATTAAAACAGTTCTGAAATTAGTTTTATTTCCAATTTAATTATATTTTAATAATTTCTTCTTATACGTAGGTACTTAAATATAATATATTAGGTTCTGAAATGTGACGTCACGAAATTTAGGACCCCTTACTTCACACTCACTTGAGGTTTCCGCGATATTTATGGAGTTGATGCTCAGGTTTTACACAGAATTTATTCCAGCCGCTTTCTTAGCTGGGGGACATCCAGTAACTTACGCAAGTGTCTCATATAAATGACACTTATGAATAAGCGTGCATTCAGAAATTATAATACTGCTTACAAGTAAGGCACCGGTAGGTGGTGGACACTTGTCATCCTTTTAAAGTGCCCGTAGGTGGTCATGACAGTGTTTTTATGTCATCATTTGGGTCATTGCCCTGAATGTATGGAAAGGTAAAAAATAATCTGTTTACATTCAACAGTACTAACTAGCTTAACCGCATATTTTGAATGAATTTGATGATCAAACGTTACAATCAAGCGTCAAGGAAAATATATGATAGGTATTAGATACCTATCTATTCAAGTTAATATTTATGGCAGCTTGTTTTTTATTAAGTACACTTCCGGACGGTGAAAACGTGCCGCTATGAAAAACTTTTTTTCCTAAAACAATTAGCTAAGCGTTTGATTAATAAAGTATACCTATGGTAGTATAATATTATAACCTGCCTAGTACCACTACCACGTAACGTATCTTGTCGGCTACTTAAGCGGTCATCACACACAAACACCATCACACACAAACACACCCTCGAGCTGACATACACACACATACCATGCAAGTAGTCGAATGGCAATCTATAACTTGTAGTATTACACTTATTTTAGTTTTAGTTTGTCTTTAAAAATTTTTTTTTTTGTGTTTTTGAGTTTTCTTTTCATTATATAATTTTTTTTTTTCTTTTCATTTAAGTTTACGACGTCTTACACGGGTTATGAACCAAAGAACGAATAATGTTAATACACTGCCTCCCAAGATACAGGTTTTTGCCTAGTTTGGGAGACAGCAGGCTTTGTACTTTTGTTAAATTAATTGTCCTTGTCCTGGCTATGAAGACTGTAATTTATAGTTGTGTTCCAAATAAATTATTATTATTATTATTATATTATTATTTGTATGCCTCAATTGTTTAAAACCCGAGGCTTTGTTGGTACCAAGATGCTCAGTCAGTGTTACTACATTAATTAATTTTAATTCATAATCCTTGCAATACACTGCTGTGACATTGGCTGTGACGGTAAAACTTTTCCCCACATTTTACATTCTGGGGCTTTACCATTACACTGCAGTCAGGTATGTAAAAAACTTACCATAAACGTAACTTAATATCAAACGAAAGTGTAACGTCTTAGTCATGAGCTTTAAATAAATTTCACCCACAAGTGTACACTGACACAGACACCCACACAATCGTGAGAAATAAAAAATCAATGAACAAACTTCGAGATGACCTTTTCAAGAACGTAGCGTTGTGAAAGAGTGACTCATTCAGTCATTCAACTCCCCGTTGTAATTCTACTATGACCGTTTAAAACGAGGCGAATACTTTTTTCAAATCCACTGCTTTTTTTCTTCACATTTTTTTATTGACGTCGCCAAAAATGTGAAAGCGAACCGGCAATGGATGAGACATCTATAACTGAAACTTTTCGCCACAAGATTTCGGGATAGTGGTTTGAAGTGTTAGTCGGTCAGTCTACTTGTTCACTCGACTCGAACGTAGTTATCCTTTTTAAGTTGATGAGTCAACAATTTAAGTTCAGAACGAATAATGTTTATTCAAGTAATGAGGGAGGTATGTGTGACAAGTGACCGTAATTTGTATGTTAAAAATTTGAATAAATTGCCTTTTATTAGTCAGCCATGTTTGGTTAACTGATTTAGGTATAAAATGTGGTAATACCGAAGAATGCTGATTTAAAGTGCGGTATTAAAGAGTACCGATGACCTGGTGAGGGTCGCGGGTAACCGATGGATGCGAGACGCACAGGACCGGTGGTTGTGGCGACACTTGGGGGAGGCCTATGTCCAGCAGTGGACGTCTTTCGGCTGATATGATGATGATGATTAAAGAGTACCTAAGTAATTCGTTGAGAAATATGTTTTTAACTGGAATTTATTCGTTAATATTCACATACGTATATTCTCTTTGGAATATGAAATAGTTAGATCTACTTACGTGGTCTGTGTTGCGGTCGCCAAGGGACTAGACTCTAGTCCCTTGTCAGAATAGAGACCAATTTAGTTTGTAATCCAAGCTCGATAACATTATTATAATTACTAGCCCGTATTGTCCCACTACAGGGAAAAGGTCTCTCTCCTCTCCTTGCAATAGAGAAGATGAAAATACAGAATTTATGAAAATGGAAAAGAACAACAATCAGCGTGTAGTGACGGCACTGCTGCTGTTATGACAACGAAAAGACGACCTTATTTCTGCTAAAACAGTTAATGATCAGTGAAAGACCGGAGTGACGTCGTCGTCCGTTTTCGCGCGAAAATTTAAACAGTCTGTTTCAAACCGAAATGTCGTAAATAAATTATAGCGTTTTAATTTATGTAGGTATGGTCATCTTTACATGAAATTTTTCAAAATGAAAGCAAAATGAAAATATGTATTGCATGTTCCCTATGGTCATGATTCTGCGTTATTAATTTTCAATTCTTAAGGAAGACATTCACGATCTGAATATCTTCCTTAAGAATTCCCTTCATCTCCTTCGTGGTCAGCCGAAGCCCAATGTAGCTGTTTCAAGCCACTAATCCTCTGTTTTACGAGCCCATAGCTCGTTGGACATGTGGCAGACATGTCCTGGCCAAGCCAATTTAAATTGGACAGCTTTAACTAAACAATAACCTATACATATTCAATTAATTATCTCAGAGTTAGATCACAGACAATAAATAATAATCATACTATTAATCAAGACCACAGATCAAACAATTATAGATATTAATGTCCAATCCCTATGCAATATTCTAAGTATTCTAATATCCTTCATTAGTATGTCAGGTTTCCTTTGAGTCACAAGTTACCATACAATAATTATTCCATATAGAATTCCAATCACGAACTCACTCATTGATATAATTAACACGCAAGTTACAAACGGTATGGCGAAGTGATTCAGATGGCCAATTAATAAAACATGCTATTGATTTGCCGGCAGTCGATTCCTTGATGAGTCAAGAGTTGTACTTGCGATTTGTGAGTCAGTGATTAACATCCCTGAGACTGCCACTGAGACGAGTAAGACAGTAGTTGAGTTATGGAATCGCTGGAAAGAAAACTGATATGGCAAAAAACAAAGACATACGTACTTGCATAAACTCACGCCTATTATCCTTGGGAGAAACTTCAAAACGTCACTTTTTTTTGAAGGATGGGTAATCATCAAATGACTCCGTCCGCTCTGGGTGGAGTGGAAGGGAGTGTCAGACTCTTACTGACTAAAACCCATCCGTGTTCCTCCTAATGCCCTTTGCGTTCCAAGGCCGCGGTGACTCTTTCGAACAAATTCCTGCTATCATCCTTTTGTTTCGCTTACGTTCATATACGAAAGCCGGTTGTGAGTATTTCCACCCTTCTGAAAAACATCTGCACTTAATGGTGTCTGAAATGTCTATTGGTGTTTGTGTTGAGATCTGTGTATTTTCTTCTAGGATGTTCACCTCCCGTGAGTCTCTTCCCGGCGTTTTCGTGTCTTGTTACACTCTCAATCATAATCTGATCATAGAAAATCGAGATGAATGGCATGCGAATGTGAATTCGTCTCGCGTTTTTTCAGCTCTCATATAAATGCTACCAGTTACCCTGAGTAGGTTGTCGTATCGCCCATCTAACGAATAATTTGTGTTATAATTTAAATCCATTTTAACTAGCAATGGATTGTAATATTCAGAGTTGATAGAATTGTTCAAATGTTTGGTGTCAGGTTGAAAGTGCAAAATAAAAAAAAAGATAAAATAAGAATTTAATTAAAAATTAAAGGACCCTTTATTAGAAATACGCACTTTGTTTCAAATGTCAACCTATTACGGTTCATGAGATACAGCCCATGAGTTCATGACATAGGCAGACAGACATTGGTGGCTTAATAATAATAGGGTTCTGTTCCATCGGGTACGGAACCCTAAAAAGAGAAAAAAAGCTGCATAACTTTTGCCATCAAAATATTGCAATAATTTCAACTTCAATCAAATATTGGAATGAGGAACTAACTCGATCTTGATTACTTTCCGTAGTCGATCGTCTAATTAAATTCCGATTAAAAATTTAGAGGTCACTGAGTTAACTACTTATTAATACGCATTAAAACGCTTCACACTGATCAAGGTTATGTGCTATTAAAATACAAAACATGTCCAGTACCTCTGTACTGGGTTAGGGGTTTAAAACTAGGACTTTTTCATAATTTGTATTTGCTTTTAAGATTGCAATTGGCTTGTTACACTAAAGTACCAAACCATCATCATCATCCACAGCCGGACTTCGCCCACTGCTGAGCATAGGCCTTTCTTTTCTTGTGGCAATCCCTACGTTACTGTGCTAGCATCATGCATTTATACTATAACATACTGCTAGAAGAAGTATATTGGTTTAGGATGCTCCTATTTAAAACTGTTTTTGCTGGACGGTCATGGTCACATGATGTGCTTTTAGAAGAAATAATTTTACGATTCGTTTATAATTGTTATCAGGATTATTGGGAAATTGTGAGTAAGTTTTGGCAAACTCGGACCGTTTATTTTTTGAAAATAATACCACAAACTGAAATTAAAGTTAATCATCAAGCGAGTATTTCCCTATAGAGGGATATTACTATGCCGATGTTATTCATCAATTAGTACTTCGTCATTTATGCTTTACAATGGCCAACGGTGTAATGAGTCAATCTTCCCATCCCTACACGTCAGTGCAATGTGTAACCATTCTCACCGGGGGTGTGTCATTGTTTTGACTACTACCTATTGTTATATCAGAGTACTAACACTAATTATTAATACTTATATTTCATAACAAGCATTGATTTCTAAACACGTCTGGTTGGTGGATGACTCAGTGTCTTTGGCCTGCAGCTATTACGGCGCAGTGAGAGACATGGCTATACATTCTATGTGTGTATTATATGCACTCGGCGTCACGTATGACCGTACGTAGTCTCGATTCGTGGTATTCTTCCATAAAGAGTCGTGCCCCCGTGAGGCGTTTCCTTCCTTTCGATATCATTGGCCTTATCTATTTTGCTCTGGTTTCAATTAATAACGACTTAGTAGTAGAATAATTATCATGAATGTTTCTGTTTTTGAATGTTTGTTTAATAGATCACGCCGCAACGGCTAAATGAATTTTGACGAAATTTAGCAAAGGGGAAACTCTTATCCTTGGATCAGGATATTTAATCCATGATATTTAATGAAAAAACATGATATTTAATCCATCCATAATTATTTCATGGAATATTCCGACACTTACCCAAACGAAAGTCCTGGCAATAGCAAATGATAATATAATTTGAACATCCGGTTGTGATGACTTTTTTATTCACGAAAATAGCCAGAAAGGAACATGCGCATAGCGTCTGTCAGTCCGTCTGGTTTGGTAATCGGAGTTTCATTGACTTTCGCTGCAGAACTTTCATTTTAGCACTTCACTTACCAAAAAATCTTTATCCGGTAGGTACTGCTCCAAACTATTTTTAACTACAAAAAAATTATTTCATCATAATCAATTGAACGTCGTTTTAATATGATTAAGGATAAGTGATCTAGTAGAGTTTATTCGCGAATCTGATAGTCTAATTGACTATTCGAACATTCATAGCTTGGACTATGAATATCTTCAAACATCATCATCTAAATTTTTCTCTTTTGATGGGTTCCTTCATTATACTGCCATTTCTCTCTGTGCCATGTGTCTCGCGTCCTGTGTTTTCTTTGATTTTGAGGATAATCTTTTGAGGCTTACTTGCATTAATCGCAAGCGGGCCTTACGGACGTTTCTTTTTTCTCGCTTCTTCATATATTATTGGTAAAGTCAAAATGATCAGGCAGGTAGCTATGGTTATTCCCATAGCCCGAAGTAAGGTCAACTTAATTCAAGCTAACCATGAGATCATCTCTTTCGTTACTTTAATTCGAAACCCATGACGTGACGTGTGTTGTCTTAATTGCCTTTTTTGTGTTATTGGCATTTGACGTGGGTATTTTAAGAATTGTGCATCATCTTTTTATTTGCGGAAAGAGGTGATTAATGCTGTTGCTTGGCCAATACCTATGTTTATTTTTCAACCTGATTACGTATTCCAATTCTAGTCTGTTTATTTGAATTTGCAGAAGATGTCTTGCATATTATGCAGCTGCATGCAGTGTGTGTGGTTTTAGAAAATGTTCCGCTTTGTTTATTTGTTCTCGCCAAGCTGCAAATCCAAAATTGCTGTTAAAAACTAGAGTGTTTTTTAATGTTTAGTGTTGTAAATTGTTTTTTTTTTTTTGCAATTAGCCTGAAAAGCTTTCAAAGTATTATATTAAGTAATCTACTATTCTAAGCTTTATATTTTATTATTTGGCGACGATACTTCAATATTAGTTTGAGCTAAATAAGATATGTATAGTATTTATGATTGGTTATACTTAACAGTGTACTGTAGAACTTAAGATTAAATCAATCAATCATTGTTTATTTAAAATAAATGACGTTAACTCAATTGTCTCCTCTCAAACAATTAAGTGAGCACCATCAACTCGGCTGAGATATTGTTTTATAAATAAAAAGTGACAGTACAAACTTGGATGCTTGATATGTGTGTCAATAATCTCTGCATGATGAATCACTGTCATTGTAATCGTCTCGGGATTGTCCACCATGAGAGAAAAGTTATGACTCAGGAATGACGGAAAGAGGATAGGCATTCCCAGCATAGATAAATTGATTTATCTGGTATGAAATCGGATCCTTACTTTCCTGGAACAACGTGGGCTCTATGAATGGAATGTTTTTTCTTTCTCTAATTAAAACTAAAACCGCCTGTCTAAACTTTTATTTCAATCAGCATTATCATTCAACGCGGCAATGCTGCCAGTGTTCTGGGCACTTTTGTCATTGACAACGATGTGTATGAATTTTTTGATGCCCAATGATTTATTTTGTTTTTATAAATGTTTGTACATAATTTCGAAATTTTTAGTCTATTTTTTATATGGTTAGGTTTAGTAGATATAAATAGTTAAGTTAGTTATGTACATTTATTGGTTATCTAAAGTAAATAACCTAACTTTTATTCTTTTAAATGTGGAATAGTGGTTGTTTGACAATGGGTCCTTTGCTTAATAATATTCGAAGGTTGCTAAGCAAGTCAGAAAAAAATGAACTTTTACAGGATACAGGGAGCTGGCGCGTGCTACAATCCTGTTTGCTATGATCTTGATCTGTTCACCACTTATCACGAAGAGACAGTGTTGGCTTTGCTTAGAATCACATCCCAAAGACTACAGAACGGTGGTTTGTACTCGTAGGTTTATTGAATCAATAAGCAGTATCAAACAGGATTTTTCGCGAAAATGTTGTGTAAAGGAGGCTTTACAAGAAATACGCAGAAATATCCAAGGGGAATATTTCATTCGGTTACGTAGAAACATTACTATCAATATTGTTGCAACGAATACCAGTATCATTGGAACTAGGGGAATTAGTATCGAGTTCCAGGAATATTCTACAGATCAGTTATCGGCGTGTTATGCAAGCTTTGAATAATGTACGTTTCATTGGTTTTCAGCGACGGATGGTTTTCCTCATTCAATCGAGCAAATTATTGCTTTATTATGTAAGGTATTTATTATGTGGGTCTTAGATTCTTTATTAACATGTTTCCTATATCATTGTCTAAACTTCACACGATTTCTGACATAATATGTATTATTATGTCCTCTTTTAAATATCACCATCTTATCTCCTATACTCACGACGTTTCCTTTACCGCAGGCCGCTCTTTAGCACAACGTTCAACAACACTTTAGCTTCACAGGTGCGGGCCCAAACTGTCAAACGTTAACATTCTATAAAATACTACATTCTAAATAGTAATAATAGAGTTTTAAAACGCGTGCATCGGGTGGCACACCAGTGTGCCAGAGATGCTTGACCGGTTCAAGTAGCTTTTTTAGCTGACTTGACACTTCTCAAATGCTCTTCACTGATAAATGGTTTGATAGAAATTACCGTCGTAAGTTTTTTTATATCTTAGTACTACTACTGTACTGAAAGCTTAATTTAAAAATATGTGTAGGTATATGTTTGTTTTTTGTTAGCACAATTGCAGTTTCCTTGTACACTCAGACCCCTCCAAATGTATAACCAACTCAGTTTTTCCTCGTCCAATCATATGAATAAAATATTTATAAATAGACAATTTACCATGAATATTATACCATATAAAGCGGATAAATCTATCTCATAAGCTTCCCCGACGCGACTGACCTCATAGTGACGCGGTTCAACGTCAGATGTTACCTCGACGTGATGGACTCGGCCCCACTTTTTACGTCAGATGTTCCATGAGTAACAGGGTTTTCAATAAGCAATGTTTACTGAATAGTATTTACATGAATAAGAGTAAAGTATGTTTTTCTGTACTTGTAAAGTTTTGCTATTCATTTATGACTGTTTCGGTGATTGGGTTGTCATAATTGGGTTGTATTAGTAAGTACTGTTTTATAAGGAAAACGGGAATTACTAGTAGGTTCGTTGACTTTATGATTTTTTTTATATTTGGAATTAGTGTACTTTTCATAAACTTATTAAATTTTAGAGCCAGTTTGACACAGGAGTGTAGGGATTGGGACAACAACTGAGAGGCTAATGATCTGCATATAGGTAAATGCGGGCTATGGATAATGATGATGATTTGTTTTTCACAGTATTCTGGATAAAAACTATTTGTTACATAAGATGTGACTCTTATATCTTGTCTTTTAAGGTTGTATATCAAAGAAAGATTTTGATTGAACTTAAGTTTGTGTCAGAGATTTTTCTTGAGGAGATTGTGTTGACATGAAACTTTTAAAACAACATGATGTAGACATTGATTATATCCATGAATCATTTACGGATTAGTTTGTCTGACTGCTTAAAGTAAATATTCTTATCTCAGTGACTACTGTTTGGATATCGATGTGATAAAACATTTACTTTGTTTTATACCGATACAATACTGGCCTAGCCAATGTTTTCAAAGTAAACGTAAGAAATTCTTTTTTTTACACCAAAAGCCTGGGGCCCTACCATGACGTGTTAAAGCGTGAGTAGGAGCAAGTAGTTCGAGCGAGAAGGAGGGATGGAGCTATATAGGGTGTATAGCTCCATCCCTCCTCGCTCGAACGACTCACGCTTTGCCACGTCATGGTAGGGCCGCTGATTTTACAAAATCCTTAAAGCTATTAACATAAAAGGTTAAATTAAATAGTTAATTTTTAAAACTGTCTCCGAAACCTTGTGTTTGTGTAACTTAGGCGTAAGGAGACTACCACGGGTGGTTTGCCGTCCGATCTGAGTGCTAATTTTACTAATTTTTAAGCAATGTTCGCATTCGTATATCAGTTGCCAGTTGCAATCCGTCAAAAAAGAATCCGTCAAAATATACAATTTTGACAGCTTGCAACTGACATACGAATGCCAACGTTGCTTAAAAATTAGAAGAATTGGTACTCAAAACTAGGACCGAGTCCACGGCGCGTTGTGTTCCACGCGCGCCTCAAAGAGATCCCAGCATAGAAGGCGGGGCCCGCCAGGGCCAGTGCCTGTCAAAAAGAGTCACCGCGGCCCTGGAACGCAAAGGGCATCAAGTAATCTATGGCATTAGGAGGAACACGAATGGGTTTTAGTCAGTAAGAGTCTGACACTCAACACTCCCTCCTGCTCCGCCGCTCTCGGCGAGAAGAATTCTCTTAGCAGAAGTAATTTGTTGATTTCCCATCCTTAAAAAGGATTCTGTGAACAGAAAACTAATTGTTGTTCGTTACTAAGAAAAAGAAGAGACTTTGCTCTTTACAGGGTTAATTACTAATGTAATTTGTACATCGCAAATAAAAACAAGCAAGCCTTAGGCAGTATTGCTAATGAAGTTGATTAATAAACGAGTGTGATGACCATAACTCATAATTTGAGTCATCCTACTATACTTTGTAATCATCTGCTTACTCATTGACATACCGATCCATCTGTTCCGATTGACGCAATAATTTCACAGAAAGCTGTGTTCTGGTAATTTAAGGGCAGAGTCACGCAGCCCCTAACGCATGGCGCATAGGCGTAAGGCATGGTCAGGACCTGCATCCTGTGTGTCCTACGCTTTAAGTTATGGGCGATTTAGGGATCATAAAGATACAATTTATAAATCAGTTGATACTAAATTTTTGCACTTTGATTCTTTGTTATCTCTTTTTATTTTAATTACCAAATGCTTGGATTTAATAAAGAATGACTTTATTTTGATTACATTAGTTTTTTTTAATTTTGTTGTGTGTGAAAAATGTTCTCGAATAATTGGAGACTACATTTCAACTTGGCATTGTATGTAGGAAAACAAAATAGGTACCCTATGCTTTACCTGACAGCATATTATTATGTAAGTAGTTTACACAGGAAGTCGAAGCAAATTACCAAAATAATTATCACAATTTAATTTAAATTTGGGAGCGCAATACGGCACATTACCCTTAACGTTCTGCATCACTGACTATTTTAACTGTGTCCCAAGTTAAAAATAAATAATACAGATGCTAAAACACTTATCATTATTTCAAAGTAATTTGGCGAATCCAATATTTAAATAAATAAACATGATTAATTTAAACCCACTTCGAATTTTCAAATTTTAACTAAAATAAAACATGCCAACAAACCAAAATAACAATGAAATGCATCAGCTGCTCAAATCAGGTAATAAAGAAATATTGATCGTTTCAACCGAAAAAAAAAATACTGACAAAAACTTCTACTTAGACGAGAAACTTCCAAATTCGCTTGTCACTCATCGTATGTGACACTGACATCGTCAAATACAACACCTGCGACGAAGTGACTCATTAGTCCACGTGAGCGGTTGCTGTGCCATATGTGACCCGGCGAAAGGTTGGGAACCACCGGAGTGACTCAATGATAACAACACTAAATACAGTCAAATGTAATGCATGACTAATGTTGGTATGTAGAACCTAAATAATTATGTGGAACTTCCTTATCAAGACACGTCTTCACCTACTTTTGATGTTACAAGTCTTTTGTTGCGTTTGTACAAAGCTAGACAGCTAGAAGAAAAACGAGATGCTCATTTGTTTATTGTTATTTTGAATAAAGAATTCATGTTTTTAGTAATGACCTTAGCAGTCGCAATTACGATGTCATTCGAGTTGTGCGTCAGATTTCCGCATCAGAAAAAGCATTTGCATTTCCGAGTTTGAATGGCTGCGCATTTTGTATGTAACGATTAATTTCTTTTGAGTTTAAAATGGAATTGTGACGAATTTGTACTGAGTGTTTTATTCATCGTATGAAACAATTTCATGACTATCAAATCTTCCGGCTTAGATTTCGTCAATAATCATAGTGATAAAAATGTTATCTTCTATGCTCTGATGACCTAAATGACACATTGACGACGTAGTTCTGAACTCAGGGTCGCCATATGGATATCTGCATGAGGAAATATTTGTACGGCCTCAAGATATTTAGTACCAAGTGTGATGTATGTTCATGTGGTTCGTGCATGCATTGTCATCTACGACACAGATTATCCAATGAGTCATTTTACCAACAGCCACAATGTCTTCTGTCCTTCTTGAAGATTGCTACAAAGAACGAAGTCCTTGACCAGACGAGGGAGACAGGGACTGTCTCTTTGTGACCTTCTGATAGTACAAAGATAACTTATAATATAATTCACCATGACACCATGGATTTTGGATTTGCATAAATTGTCAAAAACCCTTCACACACAGACCTATTTACGTCAGAATTTGAACATGCATGACAAATGGTCGTTAAACCGTACATAAGCTCAGATTACCATGAAAACAGTATAAACTATGTTCTGAGCCCAAGAATAAACTACGTTTTGTTACTTAACAACTGTCATTCAGTAGCGAGTGGTGAAGTCATCGATAAGAGCCAAGAGGTCGCTCGACATCGAATAACGAGTGCATTCACCTTATTCAGGCTTAGATCATCACCGCTCGCTTGTACTGTTGCCTGGCTCCGATTGCCAATTTGTTGTATATTACATTTTACAGTTTTGTTTATTGTCTGGGTTTTCTTCGATCTTTCTTGAAAGTAAAACAAATATTTTACTGAAACTTAACTCAACTAACATTGGGCGAAATTATTGCTGACCACAGCACATTTTGTGTTAAATAGAATGTTATAAAAGAGCATTAAGCGTTACAGGTGACGTCCTATTTAAAAAATATATTACAAAACAATAATTATTTAACAATGGCATATCAATTTTCTACTTAAAGATTCAGTAAATAAGTAACTGGCCTATGATGACAAGATAGGTAGTAACAATCAGCTAAGCAACAGTTAGGACAACAAGAAAAGCTGAATAGTTAGATAAAATTGTAGTAAAAAACCTATATTTCTTCGCTTGATTGTTACAAATGTTGCGGTAGGTAAGACAAGTGTTCCGTGGAACACTTCGACGTGAAGGATTTCGAAACTGCTGCCGTTATGTAAGGAATAATGCATTGTAGAATACCTACTACTAATAAGTGAAGTGGTTTACTGGACCTTTTCACGCACAATGGACCAACATCAGAGGGCCAAATTCTACTTTTTTTTATGGATGGGATATCATCAAATGACTTCTCCCGCTCTGGGCAGAGCAGAAGGGAGTGTCAGACTCTTACTGACTAAAACCCATCCATGCTCCTCCCAGTGCCCTTTGCTTTCCAGGGCCGAGGTAACCCTTTCGAACATAATCCGCAACTCTACTCCTATGCTGACGTCTCTTTGAGGCGCGCGTGGAACACAACGCGCCGTCGACCCGGGCCTGGCATTAATCGGACGGCGAGCCACCTAACGCTCGCTGTCCGCAGACCCGCGCCTACGGTGGCCGGGAATCGCCCTGCGACTCCCGACGCCCGGGGCGTCTACCTATGTTGCGGCGGCTGGGGCGTGAGGGTTGTCTCTCCCTCACGCGGCCCGCCTCCTCCTTCACTAGCATTACTGCTTCGCAGAAGGAGGTGACAGGGCCAAATTCTACTAACTTTTAAACAACGTTCGCGTTCGCATGTCAATCGCAAACTGTCTGCCTTAATTTTCATACATTATTGACAGTTTGCGATTGAGATGCGAATGGGACAAGCAAAGTTGCTTGCACAATAGTAGAATTGGCACTCAGAACTAAGTGCGATGTATGATGAATAGATGGTTTGCTGGAATAATCTATTGTCGATGCAAAACCACTAATACGAGTAAGTAAAATGTTTTGCTTCGAAATTATTGTTTCATCTCGGCAGTAATTTGTTGTAGATCTCTGACATTCGTAAAGGGTAGAACCAGAACGAAGCCCAAAAGTCTGACAACCAGTGTCACCAAGCTGTATCGCTTTACTAAGTATGTAATTAAATTGTGGAAGTCAGGTAAGCAGTATTTTCATATAAGGTGGGTACTGGTATTCAGCTGCATCTGGCTAAACTTGAAGGCTAACGACTACAAAGCTATGCTGATGATTGTTATGCATTGCTTCAAGAATGTTAAAGTATGTATTTTCGTAAACGTATTTTGAGCGTTTACGGGCTATGGCATTTCGTACAAACTTTCAAGTCCTTCTCTTTCGAAATGAATGAACCGATTTTAATTAAACTTAGTATGCGCTAGATATTCAGGTCAAAATAGTTAGTGAACATTTTCGAAAAAAAAAATTAGAGGGAGAGAGAGAGCGATTTTAAGTTTTCCACAGAAAGTGAAAAATCACTCCATCATTCCCCCTGAACTCATTTCAAAAATGTTCTGTACTAAATATTTCGACATGCATATCAAGCATGCATACCATGTTTCATTAACATCGGTTTATTCATTTCCGGAAAATAAGGACTTGAAAATTTGTATGAAATGCTGTAGGGCCGTAAACTTAAATGTTATCCTTGCCAGTTGCCACATAACAGATACATATCTCATAATATTGTTGGATTATCTTCAAAACACATACCAAAGCTTAAGTGGTTAGACTAAACATCTGAATCAAAAATATCTTGACATGGACAGGAAGACAAAGCTCTCTTTTTTCATATATCAGCATTAGTCACATACCTACTGTGATTTGCTATTTTATTTTTGTTCACACTTACCGAATTGTGTGTGGGTAGACTCTTTAGAATCAGGGATGTCTACTATTTTATCAAATTCTATTGTTAATCAATAGAATTTGATGAGTAGGTAAAGGAAAATTTTTGTAATGGATGTCTGATTTGTATAATCTTCAATGTAAGTATTTATGTCATGTCTATTTATGAAACAATATTGTTACGGCCCTTAAACTTTGCTGAATAAAATCTAAAATATCACCAGCCACAGAGTCTTGAAAAAAATTAAAATGTACAAAAATTTAAATAGTTTTTCACGAAACTAAAATAAAACATAACCGTTACAGTTGATCCGTAATACCTAAACACACTGGTAGAACTAATGATGGCGAGAAAACAGACATTCAGTCGCGTATGACTAGACTATATGTCGACAATGGCGATGAATCATGACGTGAATTTAGACAGGCATACAATATTAATAACGTTTACAACTATGTCAACATAGTTATGTTCCCACATAACATTATAATAGGAACTTTGATATAAATTGTTTCACCATTTATTTCCGACGCCTACTCTACTCAGTTTACACTCATCCCTAACGGTTCGATAAATTTCATTGAGCATGACATCAGGCTGACGGTTCTATTGGAAATTATCATTATCATAAGAGTGTTTAGCATTCTTGTGTGGGGGCAAATATACAAACAAACTTGATGTCAATGGTAATCCCATACTTGTAATTTTTTATGATGATAGTGACGTACAATTTTAATCAATTTGTGTTCATTGAGAACGAGGTTCTATTTTAACATTTTTTATGGATGTTGATTTCGACATAGCACGAAAAGCTAAAGCAGATAGGTATTTGTAATATCAACATTACAGTAATCGTAAGAAACTTGTCGAAGAAAATGAACTAGGATAAGAAGATGTTGAATTCAGTGTTAGCAAAATAAAAGGAAAGTTAACAAAAGTCAGAATTTTAAAGACAGACGTTTATCAGCGACAAATAATTCGATACTAAACGTAATTTCATTGTTTAGCTAGACACTTGAAACTTTAAAGGTATATTATACCTACATTATAATTTGCGGTTTGTTAATGGAATTGTAAAATGTAAATATCATCAAAATTAAGTGGAAGATAAAACTGTCTGTCGACTGTCGATAATAAATGTAACGCCCATACAGTATGACACAACTTTGTTAAACTATTTGATGTTACATAAAGCCGGATTTACATTACGAAACTAGTTTCATGCATGATGAAATTAATTTCATAACACTACTTTCAGTACCTGTGAAACTAGTTTCATTAAAAATAATAGTGTCGTGAAACCCACAGTATGTCTGTGATCATGGCTACGCTAACATCTAAGCTTTACTTTGCATTGCAAAATGTTGTCATACAAATGTTATAGTAAAAAATTAAGAAAAGTTGTCTCGAAAGAAAAGATGTTGGTGGATTCGAGCCTGGCTAGCAAGAAACCAAGCACGACTAATAAACACACGTCCTATCAGCGCAAGCGCTTTCGCGACACTAGTTTCGCGTCGCGTTTATACGATGACATTAGTTGCATGACACTAGTTTTATCCAAAAATCGCGCGCATCACGAAACTGTTAAGCCGGATTTACATTACGAAACTAGTGGCATGAAAGTAGTTTCGTGACATTAATTTCACCAACAATTTCACGTGTAAACGTCAAGTTTTACAATGCATGCATCGATTTCACGACACTGAAACAGTTTCGTGATGCGCGCGATTTTTGGATAAAACTAGTGTCATGCAACTAATGTCATCGTATAAACGCGACACGAAACTAGTGTCGCGAAAGCGCCTGCGCTGATAGGACGTGTGTTTATTAGTCGTGCTTGGTTTCTTGCTAGCCAGCCTCGAATCCACCAACATCTTTTCTTTTGAGACAACTTTTCTTAAGTTTTTACAATAACATTTGTATGACAACATTTTGCAATGCAAAATAAAGCTTTGATGTTGGCGGAGCCATGAACACAGACATACTGTGGGTTTCACGACACTATTATTTTTAATGAAACTAGTTTCACAGGTACTGAAAGTAGTGTTATGAAATTAATTTCATCATGCATGAAACTAGTTTCGTAATGTAAATCCGGCTTTACAGTGTCGTGAAATCGATGCATGCATTGTAAAACTTGACGTTTACACGTGAAATTGTTGGTGAAATTAATGTCACGAAACTACTTTCATGCCACTAGTTTCGTAATGTAAATCCGGCTTAACTTTCAGGTACGTCAATTATAACAAATGAACATCAATTTAAATAATTCTATATTTGAACAGATTCTATTTTCCCTCATATCAATTTAGTGTAACTAACAAGTCTCGATTGTCAATTGTCAAGGCGAATGTTTCATCAATTATTGACTTGTTTTGTTGTGTAACTTCAATGTCTTTGATGAAACGGCAACGGGGATTAAAAGTCTTCTAACTAATTTTAAAAGAGGAGCCGAATATTACTGATTTTATTTTAATTTATAAAGTAGCAAATCGATTAATTTCAATAACAAGACAAGAACTAAATACGCATATGAGAACCTTGAGAATTTAGATATTCCTTCAATGTTATCAGAAAACATACTTTTTTATAATGCAATATCTTATAGCTAAACATTTTAGAAGAAAAACCAAGACACAAAACGCTATATTTAGTTCATTTAATGTTATGTCCTCTTTGTGTGTTGCCCACTCATATTAACAGGAAATTCTGGTTTGGAATCATAAAGGGAACACTATAGCCCATATTATTGTTGGAAACACAAAGGCGCTGAGGTCGGATAGCAGAGATAAAGAATTTTTGTGAAAGGTGCGAACCAGAAACAATGGTATATCCTTGGCTTGTGTTACAAAGTGAGAATCAACAAATAGCAGTGCCATTGTTTAACTAATCGGTATAGCCACACTTAATTAGATGAAACTCCTTGGTCAGAAACAATCGCGTCACCGTCTTATATTCAAACTTTTAAAGCATAGGTCAACATTTGTTTATAATTAGCGTTTCACATCAAGTTACGCAAAAACACGATGTCCATAAAAGGTCGCCACATAAATGCCAAATGGCCAAACTTAGCCAGAGAGGTCTAAAGCTGTTTCTATTTTTCCACCATTTTTATTATCACTTGCTTGCTAACTACCGCACTGTCGTTTTACGATCAGGCGTAAAGAACCATTGGTCACTAAACTAGATTTATTATTGGCATCGGTGTTTGTATTAGCGGTACCACAGTACGTACACTAGTTTCGAAAGCGCTTGCAACTATTTCTAATCTAGTTCGTATCTATTTTAATTACGTGCTGGGTACCAGAGCCCCGGCATTCCAAAGACAACATTGATCACTATACAGTTCTCTATTGTCATTGTTACTTAGGTGGTTCAACATGTCTATCGCGTAAACGACCTCAAAACGGCATTCGACCTAGTCGAGCGTAATCTAACATAACTCAAGTCGGATCGAAATCTAAACGCGAAAGTTTACGTTTCGTTACTCAACCGCCTTCAAAATATTTTGTACTCTATGTAGTAGACGTTAAAGTTCATAACTGTCTTCTATAATCAGGGACACGTGCGGAATGGAGGTATTAATGGAGTTGATTGTCTACAACAAAGCATTCCAGCGCTTCACAATTCCGGCCGGTTTACTAGCGTGTTCGCTATCGTTCTTTTACTACAGCGCTTCATCGCTGCCGTTGCCTTTCGGACCGCGATGACTCAAGCCTCGGTAAACAGTATGCGGGGCGATGAGTCACCGTTTTACACATTCGCGTATAGCGTTTGAGTAGTGTTGTCAGTCTACAGTTGGACTCGTCAAGTAACCGAACCGTCCTAGGCGTTATATTGCAGGGTTTACTGCCAAGCGCCTAGACTTTAAACATAATTGGCGAGATAAGCTACTAGTGTAACAAACATTTCGTGTACGTTGAACAAGAACAAGTTTGTGTGAAAGTGTAGGTCTAGTTTTGTAACCTGTGTGTGTGCGTGTCGGTAGTGAAACGGTCGATAAAGTTGGTGATCGTTCAGTGCTATTTGTGGATCCCTTACAAACTTACTGTTGGATTTGTTAGTGATAAGTTGGATTTATGATTTGACAATGCCGTCGAATAAGAAGCTGATTTCAAAAATGCGCCAGATCGCGCAGTGGATCTTGGTGGTGCATGTGGTGAGTTGCTCATTCAATTCATTCAGTTTGTACTGTACGTTATCTAATGTTTGGAGTAAGATGAACTAGATACCATTAATGTCCGATCTCATACCTATAGGAATATTTGAAGTAATTATGAGAAGCCAAGCAAAATATGCTAATGATGTACATCATAAGGGGTGTCGTACATCCATTAAATTATGAAGTTTAATGGCAGTACAACATCTTCATCATCTCCTAGTAATAATACTAAAAGTTTCCAATGTAAACACATAATTTGCTCAAGTGTTCAAGGAGGAATAAACTAAAATCGAGGCAGTAGTAAGTAAATATTGATTAGGAACCTCCAGGCAATCCCGGGGGTTGACTTAACTCAGTTACAAGTTCAAAGAGCAAAGTTTACTCCTCGATACGAGAGGCACAATCTTTTGTCTTTTCAAATGCGAAAATAAAATCCTAATAAAATACCATAAAACTATTGCAAACTCGGAAACACTGAGTCAGGATTAGATTTAAGGAACAGACAATATACAAAGGATAAATTGTTCTCTATTGTTGACAAGTAACGAATCTAGCACTCAACTGAATAGTACCCAAACTTAATTTATCAAAGCTATGTTTTAGTCGAGTCCTGTTGTTCTCAAAGAGCAGTATTGTTAATTACAAAAGATTTATCACTAGGTTGCCACTCCATCCGGTTTGCAGGAACATGGACAAGGGCCATATTAAAATTTTCTCACCTTACAAAAGCTTAAACTGTGACAGATGAACAACGTTTACAAAAGACGCAAATCTGATCTGTGTCCCTTTTTTTATAGGCTCAATGACAACCATAAAGGACTATTCAAGCAAGTTTTTTAGTTCAACAGAAACTTGTCACGCTCATTGTGTTTATTCCTGCAAAGCCATTGAAGCAATGAGGGACATAGGTATACAAAAACCTTCATTCAATAGTCTAATCAGATTTTCATAATAATCAGCTTCAATTATTCCTTATCACTATTTGCACAGCTGATTTTCAAGAATGCTCAGGGTACGATGACCTTTTTTAGAAGAGGTGTTGAAAATTTCTTCCATAATTGCTCCCTTCATTGAAACATTCGTAAGGGTCTACTTAAAGAGACCCCCCGGCCCTTTGGATGACTCGGACTCGCAACTTAGTAATTAAGCTTATTTCCTCCGCTTGTTTTATCGTTTCCGACAGTTGTGTTTTCAGTCTGTCAAACATGCACCCGAAATACTCGACGCAACATAGAACTTTTAAAAACAGAAAAGCAAATCGAATTGGGAGACTTCAATTTATATCTTTCTAAATTTTTCATTGGTGCCAAAGTAAACATTAATATTATGAATTTATGACTCGTTGACTAGACATGTCACAGACGCAGGGCTTTGCGCCAATATCAAATTGAAATGCGTCGTCAAAGCCCACGAAAGTGTAAAAAATAATAGACAATCTGTATAATTCAGTTGTATGGGACCTGTTTGCGGTCTCTGGTTTGCTGAACGTGACCAGACAGTAGCTGGCGGCGGCCTAGGTATGACCGTGCCAATTGCCGGCCGGCAAATGCAATTCCACCTAACGAATTCTTATGTTGTTCTGTTTTATATTGCAATGCAATCTGTTCTGTTTGCACATCTGCGCGAAGCAAAGGGCAAACACCAGAGACTTTTAGATAAATCCTCAATTCCATATCAGCACGTTCCATCGCAACAAGAAGATAATTTATTAAAATTGTTGTGTGTGCAGATTTTTACGTTCGATAGTAAGTCGTTTGTCGTCATCATTTGTTATTGTAAACAAAACTGGCAATTGCGATGGTGACTCACGTTTGTCTTCAGACGCAGATGCTAAAAGCTTCTCTAATTAGTCACTACCTCGTTAATCGTTGCCTGCAAGGATGTGAGAAAAACTACTAGTTGTTTTTGTCTGAACAATATGTTAACTTTTATATGTCACTATTCTTACAAGTCATGCAAACGTTAAATACATTAAAATATGGACTGTATAGGTATACATATTGAAAAATAATGCTTCTAGAAACCCCTAGAACTACTTTATAACATCAATCATCTGCAGAGTTCTTCTGAACGCATTGTTTTTATTACTATGTAGGCAGTTGTTTGCTTAAACAATCCTTATTTGTTAATCGATTGATTCACCATCTAAAAATAATTTTAGGTGCGGAAAAAAATCACGAAAAAATGTATAGCTAAAATATATCGCGCATTACCATATTGAAGTCACGCGACACCGCGCTATTTTAGTTCGGGATCCCAGGAGGCGTGTCTCCGATATTAATACATCGGGCCGGGCCGGTGACTCATCTGGCCGTCTGAAAGCTCCGTCTTGTCCCACATCCTTCATACTGTTTGTATTACTCATACTGGGTGAACCCGGAATCGTTTATATGGACGACTTCGCCGGTATCTAGAGCTTGTTTATTATTAACGCGATTGTCCAAGACAAATTATACAATTACGTAGGCAAATTCAAACAAAAAGGAATCCCCGACGTTGCCAACACATTCTCAAACAACTCGGTCAGATATAAAAAAGTCTGTAGGAGATTTTTATTACATGGCTTGCAAAAGAACTTTTAAGGTCGCAATGAGTCACAACTAAGGACGTCAGTTCACACGTGCTTTGGAAATATATACGCATTTATTTTAGATCCTGGATTCCTTAAGCCATACCCAATGGTTCCAAGAAATCATTTTATAACTAGTAATAAAATGTTAATTATCGTCTCCTCAGTGATCGATGGTGTTAAATGTAAAATATTCATCTATTTCCTTGTTTGTTCTTTGTCCGAGTCGCGACTTGATCTCAATCAAGGCCGGTATTGTTTATCTTATTTCGACTTCCTTCCTTAGATTACTATTAGCTTTGAGTAATAGACATTGCCGTTCCCTAATTTGCATTTTCTCTTTGAGTTGGGATTGGCAAAACCTGTTGCCAGTTTCTTTAATTGAAATGTACGATTTGTTTTTATTATGCGGTGAATCAGGGAACTGAACGTAGATTCGCTGTTTTGGCTTTGCGAATGTCTGATGAGGTTTTTCTTGTTCTTCTATATCGAACCCTACATTGTTTCATTGTAATCGCACTGGTCACTTCAATAATGTAACAATGTACTGTGTATTGCTTTGGTCGGTTAATACTGTTACAGAATCTGTACCACAATATAGCAGGAAGGTAATAAACATTGGTAATAGTACAGTCACTGCTACCGCTGTATCTACCTACATGTACGTATTACGGCGACTGGCCAGGAAGTGAGCTGTTGACTACTCTACCCCCATTATACGATACAATTGATGAATGGCCAGACGCGAGCATGTGTGCTTGAGCAGAATTCAATTTGATCCCTTTCAGAGTTAACCCTTACGCTTGAATGGCGGTATTGATTTGAATCTGTAAATAAAATGTAGAGGGGACGTGCTAGTTTAGAACGTGTTTAATTTTTTTTGAGTGTTATAATTATATTTTATAAATATCTGGAAATAGTGTAGTTTTGTTCTTGGGTTTCTTAACCGCTCCGGCCTCGGCGACACACCGGTGTGTCGCGAATTAATCGCGAATTTAATGTTTATTTACCTATTACATAAGATTTACTTTTTTTTGGGAATTTTCACATGTCGGGGCCGCAGCGGTTAAATTATCTTTGCAAATGATATGCAGATTAGATAGGAGATACTTATGCCTTTGATAAGATCGATTTTGGCACTAGAGATCACAGTAAACTGAAACTGAAGATGAATTCAACTCTTTTCATTATAAGGTTCAAATAGGCACCTATTTCAAATTGATGGCAGATTTTAATTAAGCATCAAAATATGCAAATAAAGAGCGTAGAAATCTCTGTAGACATCGCAAATCAAAACTGGAGGGTGGCACGGTCGACGTTTAATTATGTAAATAAATTTTCATGCATAGCAAGGAATCGTTAAACAATGCGCCAGATGAACCGAGCCTACCCTTCTATGGCCAAAGTTTAAAAGAGAACTGCCCCTCGGGCAAAAACGGAACACCCTTTTGTTCTTTTTGACGTAGGTACCTACTTACGTCCAATTTTTGGACATTTAATAAACACGTATTAATAGTTTACTTGTACTGCGTTATACATTTGCATGGTTAGTAAAATTTTGTAACGCTTTAGCGTTACAAATGCCATAAAAGTGTTGCGTAAACAGCGATTACGTAAAGTACGACGTGCGTACGGTGAACTGTTTACGTAAACAACTCTCGGTTCAGTCGGAATCCATCTGAGCTGTTACTAATTTAACCCTTAATGAGAAGTACGACAGACCCTTCATGTCCGGAGGCGCGGAAGTGGGACTCATCACTGTCTCTAATGGCCTGAAACCACCCCCGGGTTAAACAGATATCATTTCATTTTCGGATTCGAAAAATGAAAACATGCGATCCCGTCTGAATTGTTCTCCCATTATTTTTTGATACGTGAATATTATAATTGCAAGTTTTTTGTGAGGTGGTATTCTCTAGGACTTATACGTCATTTTACTGAAGTGTGTAGGACGATATAGAATCTACTATTTAAATTTTTTGTCGTATTCATTTTATACGTAACGTGCAACATGCCATTTTTGCTGCCCTTTCAGACATGGCCGGATGAAATAAAAGCAACAAACATCCCAGCAATGCGCTATAAAAATTTGTCTTCGCACGAACTAAATTTGGCAGCGTCCCCCGAAATGTTATCACCTCATAGTATCGTCGATGCACACAATATCTCATAATATTCTTTATATCCGTCCCCATAAACAGAAACGGGTCGTGGTAATGACGCCCCGTTGAGGGGAGAGGACGTCTAACCGGCCGTTACGGTCGCTGAATATGTGACCGCTGCATTTTATTACCACTTTACTCTGCCACATAATCGACCTTCATGATGAAGGGCTTCTTTCAGACTAATAGTCGGTTGGTATGCGTTGGCCTTTGTCCTACATGTTCGGTGCCGGGTTTTGTAGGGTTAATTGTTCGATAAATTCCCGAATACTTACTAATGGGGCAATTTGGAGAAATTCCACACGCCTTGTAAAACCAAAATTCATTGGAAATAGATCCATTTATTCATGTGCAATTCCTCATTGTTCCAGGTTGAATTCATTGAAGCATACTGCACACCTCGCGACACAGCCCGCCGCTCCCCACAACGCAGCCGGCGCTCCCGAGAGCAGCGCCGCTCTCCCGAGGCCACCAGATGGCGCTACGAATCCCGCCGCACAAACTACGACTTTGACTCGTGTCGGAGACCGTACGAGTACGAGAGTCGTAAGCACTACGGCCGGGAATTCGACGGGGATTCAGGGAGACGGGCAGAGTTTGACGCGGGGTCAGCAAGGCGTCGAGCGGATTACGAGTCCGCAAGGAGGACCGACTTTGATTTGTCGGCTCCAAGTGTGTCGAGGCGAAGCCCTGAGAGTGCCCCTGAAGGCTCAGTGGAATCTCCGCCAGAACCGGCACCGTCAGCGCCATTGAGGCACGAGAGACAGACCAGACACAGATCTCAACCATACTACGAATCTGGTAAGTTGATAAAACATTTTTTAATAATGACAAAAACAAAAGAGTAGGTGAAACAATGTCAAAACGAATGATAATATAGATGAATCACATAAAACATTACGATAGGTAGTAACTTTTTGATATTGCCAATTCATGCCTGTTGATAGTTCATAGGTACTTACGTGTTTGTATCAAAAACTTAAAATGGGTACTTGATTAGATTAGTTAGATTGCAAGTATTTTTCGAAGTGAATTCTGATATTTTTATAGACATCAACACAAGTTTTTAAAGAAAATCTAAATCATTTTGTTATAAACATGTGTTATATAAATGATAACAAAACTACTGACATAAAAAAGAAATATGAAGCTTTACTTCCGTTTATTTCCACAACGCATAACAATGTAGCTGTACAAAACAAATTGGTATTACAATGTTACCAATTGATTGGCAAAACATCCTTGAAATAACACAACACAATTCGGATTAAATTCAAAACAGCATGTTTGCTTACAGCAATTTTTATGCAATCTAATAAACCGATTTTCACAACTTTGAGGCTACAATATTTAGAATTCAAGGCGAGATTCTTGCTCGCAGAGCTTCAAGAATGTGATATACAGAGTAAAAATAAACTTGGTTAGCAAGAAGAAGCAACTCAAACAAGAAAACTTGATGTTAAATAGCGGGTGGGTTACCTAAAAACAACGAAATTTTTCGCTTCATTTTCCCGGTTTACGTGGAAGCTCTTACTTTTTTAAGAACATCCTCGTCTAGGACGTTCGAGACAAAGGGTCCATTCTTTCCATGCAACAATCGTAGCAGAGCCTAGTTAGGCCATTGTTTTCACTGTGGTTAGAGATATACACTCCAGCCTTTATAAAAAGAAAACCATCTCCTCGGATTTAAAAGATGGCATCTTTGTTCCACGATCTTGGTAATTAGGTCAATTTAATCTGGTACAAGTGCTGTTATGTGATACTGACGTATAATAAATAACCAACTGGTTGGATACTTTCCAAAATTTATGGATAAAATACAGCTGTAATCATCATTGAAATAATAGCTGTAAAGTCATTTCGGTTTATGATGATTAATGTTAGAATGTTACACAATTACTTTGATATGATGTTCTTTAATATCACAAAAAGCGTTGACATTCCTACTTATTTTCTCTCTTTGCTGACGTAACAAAACATTATGTCTTTTTGTAATACAATGCCTTTGCGTGAGACCAAGCCTTTGCATCAAAGTACGTCTACGTTATCGGAAAATACAAGTACCAAGCATTAATTACACGATTGCAGTTTTTTTTTATCATCCGGGGACTAATATTCGCTAATACCAGCTAGTATTGAAGCAACAATAGCAAGTTTTAATCAGCCCTTTTGTCGTTTGTCCGTCCGTCTAGACACGGCTGAAAAAATGTCCGGGATTTTATACTTATTAACAGAGGCTTTTTATTGTAAGTTGGTATGTTCGTGGATAGATTAGTTTTTATTTTCATCGGCACAATTTAACTGTGAAAGGTTTTGGTTTGATTTGCTCTTGGGTTTCTAAAGGATTAGTGTTAATAGAGTTTAGAATCGATTGAAAATCTTTAAGTGCGCTACGTACGAGTCGATTACCTTTAACCTTTCACTGCCAACGCGCTTCAGAAAGACATTTAACACGTTAATCGCAGCAATTTAACAAATTTTGAGTCGCGCGGCCTGGTCATCCACGCGGAAAAGTAATTACGTCACGTAATGATGTCACTTACCCCCCCATCTGCACTCTCCACGTCGCTAATAGACAATTTGCACAGTTTTTGACGCCGTTTTGTTCAATCGACGCAACGTGTTGAGCGTATTGGGACTTCTCTTATATTTGATGACGGCAATTTCGCTCGCAATTGTGTTTATGACAATGTGTTTCAATAAAAAGTAAGTTACATGAAAAATAATGTAGATAAAGTGTTATATAGGACCTATTCTAAAATTGTAAATGCCTTATAGGATAGTTTGACGACTGCAAGTTTTTAATAAATATAATAAAAATGTAAAACTCGCTATCACAATAAAAGTTTTACAAACTACAAAGAACAATGCTCTACAGAATAATCTAAATGAGGCAACGGAAAATACGGTATTAAAACAAAAGAGTCGCAGACCTTGTTCTAGGGAGCGCATTAAAAAAAGTTTATTATAAAATGGCATACTACGACTGCCTACGATTCGTTAGTTCTTTCCTATCGTCGTGGCTTTTAAAATCCAGACTTTTATGTTCATGATGCATTCAGAAGGAGTCCTTTGTTACCCGAAGCAAGGAATACTTACTTCACTCGTTAGGGTATTTCGTCGTGCCTTTGAAATAACATTAGCTGTGCGTGTAGGCACGTGTATGAGGGGTTTAACGTATTCATTAACTAAGGTAATAGTCCTCCAGATCCGATTGAAATGGTAATGAATAAGTTTAAAAACGAGGGAGTAATGTCAATGAGCGCTGTTTCAAATGCGTCGTAAATCTCAGTGTGTACTCATAGCTAATAATGAAATTGTTCTTGCTGAATGTAAATAATGATAAGTAACTAGTGTAGTAATAATTTCTTATCAAAATTGCTTTAATAACACATATGTAGTAAGTAAGGTGGCAAAACATGAAATTGTAAATTTTCAAAGGAGATATTATTATAAAATCGTTTTTTTCTGTAATTACTTTAATTAACGACAAGGCAAAACAAATGAATATTCTTAACATCCTCAAAACGGAACGTTTATCAAAAGCACCCTTTGTCCTTTCATTTTACCCTTTCAGGGGCAAATAACAACTACTGACAACGATGTCCAATTTATAACCATAGAAATTCGACGATAGCATTCTTTACGAAGTTCGAATTCCAGCATAAATTAATTTATGAACATGCTTTTGGATTCAAAACATTTTACAAAGTTTTACACGTTCTTGAAAAAATGCTTTTCAATTCTTAACAATTGGTTGCATTCTTGAGGGGATGTGGATTCACAATCCGGACGTTGGGGTTTAAACGACGTCACTTGAGACAAGCTAAGGCACATCAGAAATAGGAGAAAAATTGAAAATCCGCGTCTGGCTCGTTACCGACTTTGGTTTATCTTCTAAAGCTACTCCAATGATACTTGAAAGCGCACTAATTCTCTTTAAATTGTATTCACAGGTAAATTGAAGAGTTAAAATCTTCACATATTATGTTATTTTGTTACAGAATCATCATCAGAGGATCGATCTACATCTTCAGAAGGCGAGGAAGACGAATTTGGCGAATTTGATCCATTTGCTACTGCACCTTCTCTACATTCCCCAGATAGTGGTCGCTCCGATCCGCGATACGCCAACGCGCCACGCAGAAACCCAAGTCCCTACTACTACGGTGATTTGTTCAAAACACCTCAACAGCAGCAAGCCCCGTCAGCTCCTACTATCTCTACAACATCATCTTCTCGTGGCCCACGATACAGGAAGTCAGCCAGTCTAGACGCGCCTCACGTTGCTCCCAGACCGAATCTACCCAAAAGATTCTCAGTTGCTGAAGATGGTTTCCGTGAGCTAGAGCGCTCCTCATCTTCGTCTGGTGAGAGCGCGTGGATGCCGCCGAGGCGTCGCGGGCGCGACGCGGCCGGCTGCGCGTGCGCCGCGCCCGAAGATGTAGAGGAGCGTCAACCTTCTCGCAGCGTCTTTTACGTGCCGGCGCCACTGCCCCGCTGGCCGCAAGAGATGACCACCAGACAGATCTACGAAACAGCGTTCGACTGCAAAATTGCACGATCGGACGATGACTTGGATGACTTTGACAGAGTCAGCAACCACCCTGCTCTTCTGCAAGCCGAGGACCGAAAAGTTATTTCGTCCGCATCATCCGCTTTTGAAGCCGTTGAACGTAGCGAACCAGACTACAAAGGTCGCCGCAAGGTGACTATGAAGACAGACAGTGTTCGACGTTCCAAAATCCCGACAATTCGTCAAAAAAGGGAGAATGAGAGCAACGCTTGTGCCTTGTCAGAGGAATTGGAAAAGGTTCACATTGAGGAAGACGGACGAACAGCCTCAACGTCTCAACTTCCACTTCGCGGCTACACCCCGTCGCCGCCGTCAACAGCACCTTTGCCAACAAAATTTCAACAAAAAGACGGCTCTGCCATGAATAGCATTAAAAGCGCTCCGAATTTGCCTCAGTCACAACCTGCACACCCACGTCTCAAAGACTTAAGGTTGCCAGTGAAGTCGCTGCGAGCTCGGGACACACCCACGAGTAGCGATGCTAGCATGGCTGAGGTGAAGGGTTCAGTATCCACTGAACTGGATCTTGGACAACGACTGAGAGATTCGAGTCGCGAATCTCGTGATGGTGATGATGAAGGAGGGCAATCAAAAGACGGTATTTTTTTAGAGATTAAGGGTCGGCCCACTTCCGATTCTGACACACCTGAAATGAATCGGTACACGGGGCCAAAGGGGGTCGGCCCAATAATGGAGTTTAAAGGAAGGCCTGGAGTAATTCGTCCGCGTCGCAAGTACTCTAGTACAGAAAGTATGGCCACAAGCAGCAGCGGAGGCAGCATGGAATCACTGCGCAGTAGTAATAGTGAAGGAGACAGGAGTAGTAGTAGTTCAGAAAGTCGCCATTCGTCTTCGCTAAGTTCACACAGCTCTGATTCAGGAAATGTGCCTTTCACAAAGTCGCATCATCACATGCAGCTGTCGGGGTTTGGGCACCATCCAGCTAAGTTGCACATTCTAAGCCCTATTTCTGATAAATCTTCGCAAGAACAAGCATCAGAAACATCTGACAATAACAAAAACAATAACTCTCAGAAAGTGTCTCCTGAAGACTGTGAAACTGGTAATACGATGCAAACGACTGTGGAAATTGTTGCCAAACCTAAACGACGTGCGTTACAGAACAGGAATCTTTTGAACCTTACATTTAGACACTCAACAACTGGTGATTCTGAAATTCAAGGCTCCGATAGTGGAATTTCAATTCACTCGAGAGAAGGCGTAGATTCACGAAACGCTTTCATTAATTTCAAGAACAGTAACACTGAAGAGGAACGTAAAGATGAAGACGTTGATCTATCTGATCTTCCTTTCGACATGCCCAAGTTGAGGAGACGACGGGCTGAAGCCGAAGCCGACATGCGATCCTTGCCATTTGACATGCCCAAATTGCGCCGAAAGTTACGCGGGCAGTCATTACAACTGAATAACGACTTTGGAGGGGCTATCTCAAACGCCTCATCCAGCCAAAGCGTGCAAGACTTAAATGAAGGTTGGTATTTTTTTATACATTTTTAAAAGCAAAATATCGAGTCACTAGAGAATTTTCTAATGCTCCTCAATAATTCTTTCACGTCAGAAGGATTTACATGTCAATCTTGTGAGAAAGTAGTATACTCGAAGGGTCTGTCGACACAAATTGTTGGTTCTTTCTAACTCGAAGCGACCGCCACCGCATTATGCCGATTAAGACGTATGACTCCAGATTGCTCCACACAAAATTCTTTGGTCCAACGCCCATCCAATATTTAATTTGCTTGAGTGCTTTTTGAGGGAACTTTTTCCTGTACATGTTGGGAGCAATTTGTAACCGTTCACTTGAGTTAGGAGTTCGTTTCGCGGAGAATTGCGTGTGGTTTGACGTAATAAGTGGTGGCGTCTTAGATCCAATCAATGATAAGAACAAAAGTTTAGTTACTCGATGGATATCTTTATTCAATTTTATTTCTTGTTTTCAGGAAACAAACACAAACCGAATTTGAAGTTAAATTTTGACAGCGGCAGCGGTGGTTCTGGCAGTTCTAAGGGACTGCGTTTGAATTTGGGACCTATTGCTCCGCCTCGAGATTTGGTTGACGCTTCTCTCCCACTTGACCGACAAGGGTGAGTTGATTTCTTTTCAGTACCACATTAAACTAAATTAACATGAATATTTATCAGCGGCACACGAATCATCACGTTGCAGATGATAATATTTTGCTATTGTTTTGCTTATAGGTGGTACCACGGAACCTTATCGCGCGTTGAAGCTGAGAGTCTGCTAAGGGATGCAGATGAGGGCGCCTTTTTGGTTCGAAACAGCGAATCGGCCAAACACGACTATTCGTTAAGTCTTAAGTAAGTATTCACTATCACTTAGAACATTTTATTAGTCATGTTGTTTACTACCGACTTCCTATGTTACCTACGTCTTTGGAATATTTTTTACACATCTTTGCTAATCTTGGTTTTTTCCTTGTTTTGCAGATCTACACGTGGTTTTATGCACATGCGTATCTGCCGTGCTACAGACGGCTACACTTTGGGTGGTGCTGCGACAGCATTCCCTACTGTGCCAGCTCTGATGCGGCACTACGTCACTGCCCAGAGGCTTCCAGTCCGAGGTGCGGAACACATGGCACTGTCCACACCTTTGCCAGCCGTCCTACTATGAACATCCCATCAGGAAAGATGGGTTTTATTATTTTGAGTGAACCTCGATCAGTCGATCGGCCGGTTCGAAGTGCGGAAAGGTGTACATAAGCAGCGATCGGAAATCCAAGGTGTGATTATTTTTGTTTAGATTGCTGAAGAAAGCACAAGAGTGAAGGAGTTAGTTATCGTATTCGTATAGCTTTAGGAACCCAGTGAATAATACCAAAGAGTTAGGATTCAATGATTTTGCTAATGAACTGGCTTACATTTATTTGTATACGCTCAGGTAGCAGTGTAATTTATGCTAGTCCAGAATATCGCAGCCACATATATAAAATATATTATTTATTCGCATGTAATCATTTTCACATTTAAATGTATACTGTGTGTAACAAAATAGGTACTTATGTTGTCTTGCTTCGTATTACTCATTCATCGTTTATCTTATGCATTGATACCATATATCTTTTATTAATCAGTGTTAACTGTATGTATATTGTACGTTTGTTTGATATTGACGCAAACGATGATATTAGGTAGTTATATTGTGTGATAATTCGTTTTGCAAACAATTTGCGATGAATCATCAAAACATAATATTGACCTCTGTTTTCATTCGCAATAACATGGCCTAAGCAATAGAATAGTAACGTAATCACTTATCTGCTATATGGTCTTGTCATGGATGAAGACGTCAAGCTTAAAGTAGACTTTGAACTAAATATTATTGTTGTCTTGAATCGTAAACTATAGAATTCTATCGCCAACTAATACGTAAGTTTGAAAGTGGAGGAAAATTCCTTTATTTTCGAACACCATGACTGTCACATTACGAAGATACTTAATTTTATTACTGTAATAGAAAAACACTTTATTGCAGTCATTATTTAGAACGATATTGCCATGATTCACAAATCACATAGATACAGGTGTGAAGAATCAAGTCTGAATATAAATTCGTTTAAACAATAAGTGACTCACTATGAAAACATTCAACTTTATATTAAAAGCGCGTAAACTGCTTACGCAAACTATAAAATATATTCAGCAAGGTTAAAAACAAATCAGATTGCAAACCGTGGAATATTTATGTAGCAAACATGAAATAGGTGGGTACAGTTGTCACATTGATGAGTACATATAAATAGAACCTTGATGTTATAGATACAAGGTTGAGTTTAGTAGAGATTGTAATAGCGTGAGTCATAAGCACGTGGGTCGAATAGACACGAAAATAATATCGATTTAGTACAAATCTGTACGGAGTAGACTTGATGTCAGTTGGAACTTTTATACACTGTATGTCAAACATATTAGATATAGTACTACTTATTTATATCGAAACCTCAAGTGTGTGCACTGATTTAAAAATACTTTGAACGATTGTCGGAATTTCTTGCTTGCACACTGACTTCATGAATAATTGCTGTCAGGCGATTAAACATGTTCTAGAAATAAAAGAAGCAAATACACTTGAGGCACAAAACATTGGCCAACATGAAACGATATTAAATAGAAATAAATTTTGATATAGCTTTCATACTATAGTGAAGTCTTAAGCTTATCATGATAATAATGGCACATAACAGAATAATATAAGATCATAGATGAAGATTGCACATGTTATGTAACGTTCACGTGATGACTTATTTATATTTTTTGTTATATTAGACTTTAAGTAGTGTAACGGGATGGAGTATGGGGCCCTCAATAATGGATAGTTTTAGTTCCTCTTCATAGTTTTATATCACTTGGCACTTTTACAACGACATCTATTGACGGCCAGTGATATATTTAATGGAAGGTGTAGCAGCTATGTAATATTTAATAGATCCTTCTGTGATTTTGTGTTTAATACAATAAAAGCCAAAAAAATGTTGTGTATTATAAATTAAGTTCATCATATTTATTGTGTAACGCATATTCATGCTTAATTATTTTCACATTTGTGTAATGATGTACAACAAGATCTCATGAAATACTTCCTCTGGATGGTTCAGTTACCCTAGTGTTAATTTTGATTGATTTGTACCTGATTTTTTGAAAGAAATTGTTTGAGACTTAAAAATAAATTACGTTTTTAACAGATTTATTTTGTTAATTAATTTAGTGATCATTAGAATAATATTAACGTAGACATGTATGGGAATGAACGAATTTTTCGAATGTATGTGACATTTATTATTGTATGTAATTACTTAACCACCGCAAAGCAGCTTTTGCAAGCGTGCAACTAATTTTAATATAGAACTTAATATACCGTTTTATTATTAAGCAGTGGTACTTATTACATGAGAATGGGAATCATTTGGGTCCAGAATCATCGTCACTGACGATTTTTAACAAATCTACATTTTGTAGAAAACATAATTTCTTAATCATCCGTCTCATGTACTTTGTACGAAGTATGATTATGTAGTAAACGCGTAATGGAAGGTAGAATAAAGATATTGGATGAAATTCTTATATTTGGAAGTTTTGAAAACGTGTCAAAATTTTTTTCATGAGCGAAGTAGGTCCCGAAACGGAGTTAGGTAAAAATTATAGCTTATAGTAGTTATAATCAACTGTAATTTTGAAGGTGTAGTTTGAAATTGAAAATGAAATAAATTCCATAAAAAATAAATATTTCTTTTATTCCTGTTTTACCTTTACCCTTAACATGCCTTTAATCTAACATTATAAAAAGCCACTTTGAAAATTCTTCAACATGGTTTACAAATTATTTGACAATACACTATAATACAATGCCAACACAATCATATTGATGGATTTCATTGAAATAGCTATCACAACTGTGATACTCAATGGTACGGCGGTGGTCTCCGGGCAGTCAGAATCGCTCTGCTTCATACATTACAATCTGGCTTATCTGTTACCAGGGACAGTAAAGTTCAAATCTGGAACTCTGCCGTGTGACTGACACTGGTATAGCCACCATCAGGAATTTTAATTTTATTGACATCAACAAATTGTCGGAATCAGTCGCCAAATATCAGAATCTGTCGGTCACTGGTTCAAAAGTTACAAGGGTTTATAGGTGGCCGATCTAGGGAGCATCTCCCCAGCTTGACCACATTTATATCTCAAACTAATTAGCGACTTTTTTTTTGTGTTAACAAAATTCAAATCTTTGATGGTGGCCAGCTAGTGTCAGTCACGGCCATCTATATTCTGCGCCAGATAAATGAAGAATAACGGTCATTGACCCACCTACTTTTTTGTTGACACACTTAATTTCAAAAACAGAAATAATGACATAAAGCTGTCCTGAATCGACATCTATTGTGATCCTTACTGTTCAAGTAATGAAAAACGATTCATAATTTACTGTCCGGGGGTACCTAAGAAGAGATATTAAGGAAATGTCAACGACCGTTATTCTTCATTTATCTGGCGCCTACTATAACATGATTTTCTAGCTGCAATGTTAAGTGATAATATCACTTAACATTGCAGCTAGAAAATCATGTATATTATACAAAATACACTAGAGAGAGGGCATTGTGGCTTCATGCTCATTAAAAATGATCACAAACTATGTAAAATTGTGTATTGTTTATTTATAAGAGGCAAAGACTGTTAAGATACTCTATGATTAGAGGTAATCCCTGGAAGCTCTAGAATGATAACGAAAATTTAAGTACTTATAGAAAGCAACAAAATTGATGAAGTCAAAGGCAATTTTTTAATCACAAATAATGAACGGAATTTGTCGGCCCTGTGAAGTGAAGCACCGTTTTGCCCAAGTGATAGTACAGAAAACTTGTATCTAATTGGATATTTTAACGCTAAGGACTCTTGGACCGAATCACAAGTTTAGGGCTTAGGGTTTAAAGTTAAACAACCAAATTCAGTAAGTATGCTCCATACTCAATGGTGACACAACCAGCCGCCACTTGCTGTAGCACGATTATGAATGTGTACTGTCAACACTTAACTGAGCCATAAATTTATTTATGTATACCACATCAGGATCATTTTGCATTAAAACTGATAACCTACAGTAACTTAGCATTTTTATTTTCACCCTACAGCCTATCTCAGTATCATTTATTTTAACGAATGCAAACGAATTTTCAGAAATCAAAATATTTACATTTGAATCTAGATGTCGCTTTACGTGCTTCATAGGCCTTCATATGAGCGCCATCTACACATTGGTTTGAATACTATTTAATGCAGGGGTAACGAACGAAAAGGAGAGGATTTGCAAATAATTCTAATAAAAACATACAGATGTCGCTGTAAGAAATCCGAGCACCGAATATACTTTTATTTTACCATTCCATTCCTACCCGACGGCGCGACAGTAAAGACTGGGTTATGTTTTTTTTTATATTGCCTTTGCCTAAATGTCCGTCCTCTAATTCCGCCTTTTGTTTTTGCTCTCACAAAACACACAAACACAAAAAAACCGGCCAAATGCGAGTCGGAATCTCACACAAAGGGTACCATAAACCGAAAAAACACGTTTTTTGTATGGGAGCCCCCTTATTTTTAATTTAATTTTATTTTTGTAATTTGTTGTTATAGCGGCAATAGACAATAAAGACTGAAAATTTCAACTATCTGTCTATTACGGTTTTTGAGATATAGCCCGCTGACAGATATACGGACAGTGGAGGCTTAGTGATAGGGTTCCAATGGTTACCCTTCGGGTACGGAACCCTAAAAATAAAAAAACACCCCTGTTTATTTTAACTAAACTAAATAAAGTGCCTTCAACAATAAAAGAATTGTCTATCCACATTGTGTTCCGAGACTAAATTAATGAAACATCCCTTTTGACCCCTTTCGGGTGGTTTCCGTCAATTTTTCACCCTGATTCCATAAAAGGTCCTCTACGTTTATATAAATAACATCTTCATTGAGTCATAATATTCACTTTGAAAGAATGTCGGAGGAAGTGGTCTGAATCGAATTGATAGGAGGAAGGAGATATTGATTGTTCATAAAAATACTTTGGTAATAATTAATTTAAATAGATTTTTATTTGATTTATAACCTTTAGCTTTTGTTTTAAATATTAATAATTGGATTGACGTTACTGTATTGTATTTCCTGTATTTGTATTGTTCGTTCCTAGCTTCTTTACAAAATAGCTTTTTCTCAAACATGCTTGGAAATTTGAGTATTATTTGCAAATTGCTGTACTGGCCAAAAACATGCAAGCAGCGGCCGGCAAAAGCTGTATGAAAATCCATATCTGTTGTGGTTTAGCGGCCAATTAAATTACATAGTAAACTCATAATATATTTGTCGTGTAATTTAAAAATGGAACGATCTTTAACCCCGAAACATGGCTACCAAAGAGGTAACTTATCAAAGGTTTTGTTTAAATTTCGAACTGGCTTGTAAATAGAAAGCTGTTTATTGATTTTGAACAGTACTTTTTCAAATAAAAAGTTCTGCCTACTATTTAGTTTTGATTTTCGCGCATTATTTGAGAAAAGTATTATCAATCATAACTACTCTAATCATATCAATGCCCAGTTGTGTGCGGTCAAGGCTTGTAGCTTTGTCCACAATTAGGCATTGATGGACTTACGTATTTGTGCCCCGGCTTCGCCTCGGCACACATTTACACGTTCATGCATCGATGTCTCTTTTGCTGGCCGCTGCAGTAATGAACTGCTAAGTTAATAAAACCGAAAGGATGTTATTGAATAATTGCGGACTGTGAAGTGTAGTATTTTTTTGCGCTGCTCGCAAGAAAGACTAATGCTGAGAACTTGGAACTTAAAGTCACCAATTTGACACTAATTGCGTGCAGGCCTTGGTGTTTGCATGAATAGAAGTCTTCACTTTGACATATTTACAGAATCGACCGGCTGGTGTTGCTTGAACATAGAACGAAATATACCTAGCATCATTCAGACTCTGAAACCAGTCCATTTTTAAAATACCGTCGACACAATAAAAAAAAACGGGGTTTTGAGACCTTTCCGAAAAAATATGATTTCGGGCAAGAGGCCTGTCTTATTAAGCCCACTGTACAAATTTGTATGGAACGAAAAAATATCACATTGTTGCGGACTGCTGACAAAGCTTTTGTATGTGTACAGGGTCTTTTCCAAACGTTTTACATGTCAGGGATCGAAAGCCGATTTGTTTTACGTTTTTGCATGTTGTTGCTGTTTTCTTTTTACATCCAGTGGGTAGCCAAGCCATAGCAGGTAAACAAATGCAGCCAAGTTGACCTGAATAACTACAGAGAGATTATGCATAAATCTGTTTGAAACACAAATACAAACTTAATTTCTTAGGTCTTCATCATCTACCAAGATTTTGACATGGAGCGTCTATTTATTTGACCTCCATAACCTAGTTTGTGGGTAATTAGATATAGACACTAAGCGGAAAACGTGTGCTAATTACAAAATGTTAAAACTATCTTTTGCAACGAACTTCATCATTGTCTGTCTATCGACGACAAATTCAGCACTTAGCCAAATCTCTCCCTAATCTTTCTATCCTATCCAATGATATTTTAAGTAAAAGGTGTAGTTAGGTTATAAGCGCTCAGCAAGCGGCACGTCAAAATGTGGCTAATTAGCCACATTTTTCACGTCTTGTCTCTTTTCCGCTCCCGACGACATGCCGCCCTACTTCTACGTGTCATCTAACAGTGTGACATTGTGCCGTTCTTGAAGATCGAATGTTGTTTATGTAACCTATCTACACCTTTTTACTTATAATATCATTGATCCTATCCATCCATGCCAATTCGTAACTAATCCTCGGCCGAGATTAGGAAAGTTACCTTAGCCCGGCTTCTTAAAACGAAAGTTCACCAGGCTTTCCAAACTATACTAAGTTTCTGTTACCAGAAGGTCGAAGTTTATGCGTGGTATGAGCACTTTCGTATTATCGAATACCCAAAGGAATTACCCCTTTCAAAATAATATTAAGTTGACTTTGTTTATGACCGTTTATTTAGAGAACGTCAAAGATGAGAGTACCAAAAACATCGTATTTGCTGTTTGTATTGGCTTGGGAAACGCTTCGCTATTATGGTAATTGATTGATATTGACCTCTTTCGCCCCAATTTGGAAGGACCTTTTTGGTTTAGGTTGATGCGTCAAAAAGCCTTTTAGGTTTGAAAATAAATTATCATTGAATTTCATTGTCATCAGAACCTGGGGGCCTAGACAAAATACTTTGCTGTAGCGTTAACGTCAGACGCTCATGACAAAATGTATGGGAATGACATTAGGCGATGACGTTTCTTTTCCACACCTCAAAAAACACAAAAGATTTTGGTCTAGGACTGCTGAATCTATGTTTAAAATTTTAATATGTAAGATAAGAGGAACTTGTTCTAATTCAGCTTACAAGATTTGACCTAAACCAACAAACATACCTACATGCAAGCATTGTAAGTTAATAAAAGCTTGGAAATACAAAGCGGGAACTGTGGCTGGCAGCTGCTACTGTCCGGTTTCTAAGGTTTTTATTGGTCTCAGCATGTGATCGATGGTCACCCATCCACGGCTAGCGCTGCTTAACCTCGATAATCGAACCGTGCGGCTGTTGTTATTTAACCACAAGTCTTCTCATCACCAAATGGACCCAAAATAGTATCATTACCTAGAGGTAAATGGTCGCGTGCGACTTGTAATGACCAAAAAGTCTTTAATTACTGAAGCCGAGCGCCAATCAACGGCTTGGTATCAGTTTGTACCAGCCAAAGTAGAAACCAAAGGCAATCATCGTTTTAAAAGGATTGGATTTCATTAGTTTGCTGATGAGAATAAAATTAGTTTTTTAATGAAATGGTTAGTGAAATATATTGGACAGTTCTTTTAGTGGTTTTCATTTAAATTGGGCTGGAGTTTAATTACGTATTTGCGTGTTGGTAAGCGAAAATGTGGTTGATGATTCACGATCCCATTTCAAATATTTTACATTGTGAAATGTCACTTAAAATTTTCTATGAATATCTATTACTAGGACCCGTCCCGGCTTCGCACGGGTGCAAATGTGCAATGCTGATACTAAATATACCTTCCTACTACAGAATGTCCTTATGAACAACGTTGACAGCTTTTTTGTCATTGGACAATACAACGCGCCGCCCCGGCCGGGCCGGTACCCCCGCCGCACCGCTATGTCTCTGCATTTTAAATCTGTAATATCATCGGAAATATTCATTTATATTAAATGCTGTAAAGGGCCATATTAATCTATATTAAATGGACAATGACATACAACACAAACCATATAACATTTTGTTGACTTTTTTAAGGTGTACAATACTGTAGTACATTATTTTGATTTATCTCGTGGGGTTCAGACAGCGTTTGCAATGTAAGCGCAAAAAAATGTGTTTATTTACGACATCACATTTGAAACCTCTAAATTTATCAGTGTTTCTCTACAATATTATGCATGTATTATACACATAAACCTTCGTCTTCAATCACTCTATCTATTAAAAAAACCGCTTCAAAATCCGATGCGTAGTTTTCAAGATTTAAGCATACATAGGGACGGACAGACAGCGACAGCGACTTTGTTTTATACCATGTAGTGATAGTGATAGTGATAGTGATAGTGATAGTGATGGTGCTAAATAGAAGCGACGACGCCCCGAAAATGCGAGAACGCTGCTCTGTTATAGTTGATTTACATTTAATACATATTTTAATACAGATATTATATTATACTTACAGCGTTGTGTCTGTCGGTGACAACATTTATGCTCATAACAAAAAAATTAAGGCTCGGGCGGGCTACATCATAGTGTTGTTTTGCGTAGAGGCACCTTTTAACGCAGCTGATTGGCTACAAAACTCGTTCTGATATGTCGTAGACCTAAACAGAATTGTTTGATTAGTGTATTCCGCACGACGTCACAATTATGTGAACCCACCTAACACGTTCTTATGCAAAGTCTGAATAAATAATGTCATTACTTCATTAGACTATGAAGCCATATAAATATCTGATACCTACACCAGGTATCAAACCCTTGACCGTAAACGCAGATCCAAGAGCTTAGTTCCACTCTTCTGGGTTTCAATACTATGGCCTCGTTTATACAATTGGCTTCGATAATACTTCAAGAGTACTAAATAACGAAGTTAATTAATTATTCACCAGAGAATGCAACATGTTGTAGTTACCAATGTGCTACCTATCTGTTCATTCTCTCAGGCTATTAGGTATTATAACATATCGTTAGGAATATTCCTCAGGGGATGGTCCTTGTTCCATGTGTAATACTATTAAGTAAATATCTATGTATCTATATACAAACTCTTGAGGGGTCATTATACTCATCATTATGAACAACTTTTTTTAAGGTACAGGCAGGTAAAAAAATCAACTGCTTAAACATTTTGTCGAGTTATGCGCACAGAAATATATGTAGCAGTAAATTTTTTTTTCGTTATTTCAGTGTTGGTCCCATAGTTTATTCTGTTACACGTTGTATAGATAGGTACTTGACCAAGTTTACGAAAACATGTAGTCTACTAATTAATATCTGAATGCCATTTTTAGGATTCCGTACCTGAAAGGTAAATGATAAATGATAAATGATATTTATTTTGTAAGTAGGTTAAACATAACACTTTTACACGTCAATATTTTTTGGTCATTTTAAGCTAGATGAGGCCGGTGTTT